>JADMNL010000030.1:171827500-172452500 GCA_016271365.2 Neoceratodus forsteri
GTCTCTGTTTGGGGAAAAAACAGAGGTATACATGAAAAAATGGACGAGTACAAGGCTGCTTACAAAAGTGCAGCAGCTAAAGAGAGGGCTACCAACCCCCAGAAGCACCATGCTAGGGGTGGCAGTGGTAGAACTCCATACAGACCCTTTTTCCAGCCTCAGGTTTTTCTCCAGGGGCAGTGGTCGCACTAGCCCCAGTGTCCAACCAGTAGCTCAGTCCAAACAGACTCCCTGAAGGGATTGTTTGGGTTGCCTCTTTAATTCCAGTAGGGGGCAACCTGGCCCACTACTTCCAGGAGTGGGGAAATATCACCACAGACAAGTCGGTCCTGGAAATAGTGGGCCAAGGACTTGTCCTCCATTGCAAGGCTTTGCCAAGGCTGAGGTCGGGGCCTTCAAACCCTCTTCCCCATCAGAAACAACCCTGCTGGAAAAGGAAGTTTCAAGCCTTCTGCTGCTGAAGGCAGTGGAACTAGTGCCTCTCACTCAGATAGGAAAGGGACTGTATTCAAGGCACTTCCTCACTATAAAGAAAATTGCGGAGTGGCGACCCATTCTGGATCTCAGATACTTAAACATCTGACAAAACCAAAATTCAAGATGGTCACCCTGGCTACCATACTACCTACCCTGAGACAGGGAGATTGGCTAACATCTCTGGATCTGAAGGACGCCTATTTTCACACCCCAATCAGAAGGTCACACAGAAAGTACCTCAGATTCAGGTTGCCTTCAGGTCATTATCAATTCAGGGCAATGCCTTTCGGACTGACATCTGCTCCAGGAGTGTTCACAGAATGTCTAGCTGTGGTAGTAGCACATCTAAGGCGACAAGGGATGTCAGTGTTCCCCTACCTGGAAGACTGGCTCATAGTGGGTCAGTCATACCAGCAAGTAAGGGAGGCCTTGTCAGTAATACAAGACACACTCTCTCCTCTCTGGGGTTCTTGGTGAACCACAGAAAGTCTGTTCTGGAACCAGTTCAGCTGCTCAGGTTTATAGGGGCAGAACTGGATACAAAGACAGGAATGGCTTACCTACCTCAAGACAGGGTGGACAACCTTATCCAGGTAGCCAGTTCATTCACACTTCTCATCTTCAGACCAGCAAGGCACTTCCTACAGTTGTTAGGCCACATGACAGCCTCAACAGCAACTGTGTCAGGCGCCAGGTTCCAGATGAGGGACATCCAATTCCACTTAAGGGAACACTGGTCCCAAAAGAAAGACTCTCTTTCAAAGTTGCTTCCAGTCACATTCACTCTTCTCCAAGCCCTGCAGTGGTGGCAGGAAAGGAGCAGCCTCAGACAAGGGGTTCCTTTTCTGCAGCAGGTTCCTTCTGTAGTGCTCACGACAGATGCATCCCTCCTAGAGTGGGGAGCACATCTGGGGGACCACAAGGCACATGGGGAAAGCAGGAATCTCTCCTGCATATCAACCTGTTAGAACTCGGAGCAGTTCTTCTTGCTTTTCAGTCATTTGCTAATCAGATAAGAGGAAAAGTGGTTCAGGTCAGAACAGACAGCACAACCACCATGTACTACATAAACAAGGGGGCACAAGGTCAACTGATCTTTGCACAGAGGCAATGAAAATTTGGACCTTGGCATACTCCCTAAATGTGCCCCTCTCAGCTGTCCACCTTCCGGGCAAGGACAATATCTTGGTGGATGCCCTCAGCAGAATAAATCGGAATCACCACAAGTGGTCACTGAACAAATAGGTCTTGCAGACCATATTCAGGAGATGGGGCACCCCAGAGGTGGATCTGTTTGCAGCCCCAGACAATCACCAGCTCCCACAATATTGCTGCAGGCCCCCCATCAAAGGCACAGTTCCTCTGGATGCACTTCTGCTGGACTGGAAAGGGAGGTTCCTGTATGCTTGTCCTCCTTTTCCTCTGTTGCTGAAAGTACTAAACAAACTCAGGCATCAATCAACCTCAGTGATCCTCTTTGCTCCAGAGTGGGCAAGACAGCCTTGGTGCTCCATGCTCCTATCATTGTCAGTAGCCAAGCCAATCATTCTCCCCAGGAGATTCAACCTACTGTCCTCCTCATAGGGTAGAATCAGGTGTCCCAACTTGTAGTCCCTCAGACTCAAAGCATGGCTTTTGAGGACCTAGAGTATGCAGACTTGCACCTTTCGGAGGGAGTCATGAATATACTGAGAGTTTCTAGAAAGTCTTCTACCAGGAAACCCTACGCCTCTAAATGGAAAAGATTTTCATTTTGGTGTCTAGGTAAGGGCTTGGACCATGACCAAGCTAATCTTTCTATAGTTCTGGACTATATGGCCCATTTGCATTCCACAGGTTTAAGTATTTCCACCTTGAGAGTGCACCTGGCAGCTGTCTCAGCTTACTTATCAGCAGGTAAGGCATCTTCCTTGGCTTCAAAGCTAGTGTTTAAGAAATTTGTTAAGGGGCTACTACATTTACATCCACCACACAGGGAACCTACCCCCATGTGGGATCTGAATATCTGCATTGCTCAGCTTATGCAGCCCCCTTTGAACCCATGTCCACAGCAGATCTCAAATATGTGACTTGGAAAACTGTGTTTCTGGTAGCCATTACCTCTGCCAGAAAGATCAGTGAGCTCCAGGCACTAACTACAGAGCCTGGTTATATTGCTGTCCATAGAGACAAAATAGTCCTTAGGACTAACAGAAAATTCTTGCCCAAGGTGGCATCTGAGTTCCACCTTAATCAGTCTATTACTTTACCAGTCTTTTTCACAGACCATTCCACCTCAGGTGAGCGCAGGCTGCACAGTCTGGATGTAAAAAGGGCAGTCAGCTACTATCTTGATCACACAAAGGGTCACAGACAGGATCAAACCCAGTTTTTCCTCATTTATGGAGAGGTGGGAAAAGGAAAAGGAAAACCTGCCACTAAATAATCCATTGCATGATGGATTGTGGCCTGTATTCAGTTTTGCTATAGCAAGGTGGGTAAGCAACCGCCTGCAGGCCTCAGGGCCCATTCGACTAGGGGTACTGCAGCTTCTCTAGCAGCTGCTAGAGATATTCCCCTAGTGGACATCTGCAAAGCTGCAACTTGGAAGACAGTTCACACATTCACCAAACACTATTGTTTGGCTGTCCAGGCCAGAGGTGATGCCAGGTTTGACATAGCAGTCCTACAGAGCTTGTTTCCTAAACAGGTTATAGGCCCACCTCCAAAGGCACTGCTTGGTAATTTGCATAAATCAAACTACAGTAAAATTTCCTGGGATTTGAAGAAAAAATTACTCACCTTAGTAATCGTGTTTCTTCTAAAGGAATCTTACTGTATACTGAGTTCAAACAACATGACGTCTTGTTATATTATGACAATTGCAGTATGACCGCAGGTTAGAATTGCTCCGGAGGTGAAATAGTTAACTTTCTATGCAGGCATGGAACTTAGAGCTCGAGCTCGGTTGAAAACTCTGTCTGTTGTGCTTCAAATGCAAACTGTCAGATTCTTTACTCCGCCTCACTGAACAGTCGCTCCGGAGATTTCTCCTTCTGCTCGGTTCATTTTGTCGGTTTAAAAGTATTATTTTTCGGTTTTTAGCCCGAAATTAAACCGCAACCGGTCGGTTCAAGCTCTGTCTGTGGTAATGTAAGTAATAGATAGGTTTTACATTTATTTTTTCTGTGTGGAACTTGTAATTCTTTATCGGTTTGGTTTCAAACCGATCAGGTTGTATTTCAGATCTACTAGTCCTTTTTTAGAGTGCGGTTCTCGGTTCTTATCGGTTCTAAAAAAAACGGATTTCATTACGTTTTTTTCCACGACCCGTGACATGGTTGGGAACCGATAAGGGTGTCTTGCTTGGTGGATTGCCATAAACGGGCAAGTTGGTTAGGCTGGCATTATGTCTGAGAAACCCAAAAGAAAAACTGGACCCACTGAGTTTCAACACTGTAGTGTTTATGGGGGAAGCTTTTGCTAAGGCTGACCCACACACCACTTGTGTCTATTGTCTGGGGTTTGACCACCTCAGTTCAGACTGCCAGATTTGTCACAATTTCCCTGCTGCCACCATAGATAAGAGAGTTGGTAGGCTCAGGGAAAGGGAGGCCAAAAAGTCCGCTGACCCGGATGGCCAGCCCGGTTCGGTGCCAACCGAACCGGAGGGAGTGCCCTCTGACCAGGGCGATACTTCCTCGAAAGGAAGAGCCGGTTCTGAGGGCGGTTCCAGCAAAAGGACTAGAAAGTCAGCTAGTATAGAGCCAAAGTTCTCTCCCCAACTGCTGAGGAAATAGCTAAAGCAATTCAAATTGTCCAGTCTCTCTCTCCGGTTCGACCGAACCGACACCTTCAGGTAAGCGCTCGTTCGCCGGTTCCACCGTTCAAGATTATGATTTTGAGGATTTTTATGAACCGGGTAGGGAAGAGGAATATGAGGAGAGTGAATATGGTTTTGAAGATCTGGATGTGCCCATTGATCCGGACATCTCTCCAGATAGACCCCTAGGGTTTCTCCTCCAAGGCTTTCTGAGTCCCTTCTCATTTCATGTTTTATAAAAAGTTGCTGAAACTCTCCAGCTCCCTGTTGAGGAAGCTGTTGATGACCAAGAGGAGCCAGACTATGTAGAAATGATGGATATTCCAGAGTCTAGGAGACTGTCTATTCTTTGCATAAATCTTTTCGAAACAGACAGTAAAAGTTTTAAAACTCCTCACACTATACCTCCTGTGGATAAAAGGATGGACAAGAGGTATACCTTATCAGGCTCCGACACTGATTTCCTCACTCAACAATGCAGCCATGTGGGGGTAGTGCAGGCTGCAGCCTGTGACAAGGCTAATATTCCCCTAGCTTCACACCCCCCTGAGAAGGACTCCAGGAAGATTGGCAAAGAACCAGTACATGGCAGCATCTTTGGGACTCAGACAAGCAAATTATATGGCTTATGCTGCTAGGTACCAGAAATCCAGATGGGATACTGTGCTGGCCCTAGCGAAACAAGTCCCTGACCAGCTTGCCAGGGAGCTGGAACAGGTGGCTATGGATGGTATTGAGGCATCAAGGTGCAATTTCATGCTGCAGTGGACTCTAATGATGTTTCATCAAGAGTCATGGCTACATCTGTGGCACCGCAGGATGGCTTGGCTCAGATGTACTACCCTGTCTCAGGATACCCAGTCTAAGGCCATGGATTTTCCTGTTGTGGGAAATTCTCTATTTGGGGAGCAAGCAGAGAATTACATGAAGCAAATGGATGAATATAGGACCACCTATAGGAGTGCACAGGCCAAGGAAAGGCAGGTCACTCCTCAAAAGCAGCTTCCTAGAGGCAGGGGCAGGCCTTTTCATAGGTCTTTTTACCAAGCCCAAGCTTCCTCCTCCGCCTATGCTCAGAGGGGGTTCTTTAGAGGGAGAGGCAGACGGGGTACAAGCAGGTCTGCTTCCACCCCTCAGCCCAAAGCCCCTGCCAAGCAGGCACCCTGATGGGATTGCCAGGGCCTATTCTCCTCTACCTGTGAGGGCAGGCTGGCTTACTTTGTCCAGGCCTGAAGTCTTTAACATCAGACAAGTGGGTCCTGGAAATAGTAAGCCAGGGACTGTTCTCAGCTAAAATTTCCAAAGCTGAGAACCAGATCTTTCCACCTGCAGCTCCATCAGAGGCACTCACCCTAGAGGCAGAGGTCTCTACCCTCCTGGCTCTCAGAGCTGTGGAAAGGTTCCTCCCTACACCAGGGCAAGGTTTGTACTCCAGGTACTTCCTTACCCCAAAAAGACAGGAGAATGGCGGCCCATCCTGGATCTCAGATATTTAAACAAGCACCTTTTAAAGCCAAAGTTCAAAATGGTGACTCTGGGAATTATCCTACCCTCTCTAAGGCCAGGGGACTGGCTAGCTTCCCTGGACCTCAAGGATGCCTACTTCCATATTCCCATCAGAAGCTCCCATCGAAAGTACCTCAGGTTCGAGCTGCCCTCAGGCCACTACCAGTTCAGAGCAGTGCCCTTCGGCCTCACTTCTGCCCCAAGGGTATTCACCAAATGCCTGGCTCTAGCAGTTGCCTACCTAAGAAGGCAAAAGATTGCCATCTTTCCTTACCTGGACGATTGGCTCTTAGTAGGCCAGTCCCCAGACCAGGTCAATTTACACCTTCAGATAACGCAGCAACTGCTTACCTCTCTAGGTTTCCTTCTGAATCTCTCAAAGTCAGTTGTAGAGCCGGTCCAGCTTCTTACCTTCATAGGCGCAGAACTGAACACTCGGGAAGCCAGGGCCTTCCTCCCCCTGGACAGGGCAAAGACCCTAGTGTCCCTGGCCTCCTCATTTACCCTGCAGGTCTCCCGGCCAGCAAGGCATTTTCTGCAGCTCCTAGGACACATGGCTGCTTCCACAGCAGTTGTGCAAGGAGCAAGATTTCAGATGAGGGACATCCAGTTCCATTTGAGAGCTTTTTGGTCTCAAGAAAGGATCCTCTTACCAAGCTGATCCCAGTAACTCGAACCCTGATCCAAGCACTACAGTGGTGGCAGGATCAGAGCAACCTGAGACAAGGGGTTCCTTTTGTCACTCAGTCTCATTCTCTAATCCTTACTACAGATGCGTCCCTCTTGGGCTGGGAGCTCACATGGGCGACCTCACCACCCAGGGTCTGTGGTCTCCCAGGAATCTCTGCTCCCACATCAACCTGTTGGAGCTCAGAGCAGATTTTTCTAGCACTTCAAGCTTTTCCAAATCTGTTCAGAACAAGATTATTCAGGTCAGAACAGACAACACCACTACAATGTGGTACATCAACAAGCAAGGGCACTCGGTCCTACGGCCTTGTGCACCGGCGTTGCCGCTGTGGTCTCTGGCTTACTCCCTGAACACCTCCCTTACGGCAGTTCACCTCCCAGGCAAGGACAATGTCTGGCAGATGCTCTCAGCAGGATTTCCCAGGGCCACCACGAATGGTCACTGGATCCCTGGTCTTGGGAGTAGTATTTGCCAGATGGGGCACCCTCAGATAGATCTTTTGCAGCCCCAGACAATCACCAACTTCCTCTTTTTGCTGCAGGCCCCCAGTGTTGGGCTCACTCCCCCTGGATGCCTTAGCCCTCAGTTGGGAGGGGAAGTTTCTCTATGCCTTCCCTCCCTTTCCTCTCCTGTTCAAAGTGCTAGTCAAAATCAGATCCCAATCATGCAAAGTCATTCTGATAGCTCCGGCTTGGGCCAGACAGCCCTGATATCCCTCCTGCTGTCCTTAGCAGTCCATCCTCCTGCTCCTTCCCAGGAATCACAATCTGTTAACCTGTGCCCAGGGAAGGGTCTGGTACCCAATCTCAAATCTCTCAATCTCAAGGCTTGGTTCTTGAAGAGTTAGAGTTTGCTGATTTACACCTTTCCCAAGGTGTAATGGATATATTGAAGGTCGCAAGGAAGCCTTCCACCAGGGCTACTTACAATTCCAAATGGAAAAGGTTTTCCATATGGTGCTCGGAAAAGCATATTTCCCCAGTCTCTGCTGATCTACCCACAGTCCTGGATTATATGGTCCACCTGAATTCTTTGGGGCTGAGACCAGCTACCCTGAAGGTGCACTTGGCAGCTGTGTCTGCTTTTATTTCAGCAGGTAAATCTTCTTCCCTTTCAGCTCATCCTGTATTTTCCAAGTTTTTTAAGGGGTTGTTTCACACCAACCCTCCATTCAGGGATCCTGCCCCTGCCTGGGATCTTAATGTTTGCATTGCTCAACTTATGCAACCCCCCTTTGAGCCCTTGTCTTCAGCTGAGCTCAAGTACTTGACTTGGAAAACTGTGTGTTTTGGTAGCCATCACCTCTGCCAGGCATAGAAGTGAATTACAAGCGTTGTCAGTGGAGCAGGAGTTTATCTCTTTTCACAGAGATAAGGTGGTCCTTCGGACTAACAGAAAGTTCCTGCCCAAGGTGGGTTCAGATTTCCACCTTAATCAATCTATTTCACTTCCAGTGTACTTCACTGACCACTCCTCCTCTGGGAGAGGATGCTGCACAGCCTAGATGTGAAGAGAGCCCTTAATTACTACATAGGCGTACCAAGGGTCATAGGTTTGACTCCTCCAACTGTTCCTCACCTATGGCGGTTGGTAAGGAAGCCAGCCACTAAAAGATCCATTGCCAGGTGGATTGTCTCTTGTATCCAATTCTGCTATGAGAAGTTGGGTAAAGTTCCCCGTCCAGGTCTGAGGGCTCACTCTACCAGAGGTACAGCTGCTTCTCTGGCTGCTGCCAGAGACATTCCTATTCTAGAAATATGTCAAGCAGCTACCTGGAAAACAGTTCACACTTTTACCAAGCATTACTCCCTGGACATCCAGGCTAGGAGTGATGCTCGGTTTGGCACAGCCGTGCTTCAGAGCCTATTTCCTAGGTAGGTTCTGTCCCTCCTCCATGGGGGTACTGCTGTGTAGTCTGCAATTGTCATAATATAGCAAGACTTCATGTTGTTTGAAGAAAAAATTACTCACCTTAGTAATGTTGTTTCTTCTAATGGAGTCTTGCTATATTATGACCTCCCTCCCTGCCTGCCCCTCTCAGAACCTCTGTTTTGGGGATGTGGGTGGGCAGTACAGGGTTGGCACTTTTTTTTTTTGATGCCCACCTTGTTGTTTTTCACCTACCTTTTTGGGTGAATTGGTGTTGTGTTTTTGCATTTTTGGGTCTCCTGACTTGAGTCTTTGTTTTAGGCCAAAAATGAGTGTTTATGTTAGTAGCCAGTTGGCTAGTGTAGGTTTACAGCTTCCACACAGAACCTTAGTGAGTTTTAGCTCGTAAAGATCTGACAGTTTGCGTTTGAAGCACAACAGACAGAGTTTTCAACCGAGCTCGCGCTCTAAGTTCCATGCCTGCATGGAAAGTTAACTATTTCACCTCCGGAGCAGTTCTAACCTGCGGTCATACTGCAATTGTCATAATATAGCAAGACTCCATTAGAAGAAACAACATTACTAAGGTGAGTAATTTTTCCTCCCTCCCTTCCTCCCCTGCTAGAAACCTATGGTCATTGCACTACAGCTGTGGTAGAGTTGTTGCAATCCTGGGGGTATTTAATGTTCTTGTTTTTGGGCATCTGTGACTTGAGTCTTAGTGATGCCACTTTGCAAGTTTTGAAAGGGTAATTCCTTAGATTTTTCCTCATTACTTATTAGGGAGGGTTGTTATAGCAGGATGAGACGTTAAACCGAGGTCCCATCTGCCTGGATTGGTGGTAGTTCAGGTGGATGTTAAAGATCCCATGGCACTTATCGAAAAGAGTAGGGGAATTTCCCCGGTGTCCTGGCCAAATTTCCCTCATTCACTAAAAAAATACCACCAACAGCTTAATCTGGTTCAAGGTCAGTTGGCATTCATCTGTATCCCCCTCCCCCGGGTCGTGCCTGAAAATAGGCAGGATTTGTCTAGTGCACTTACCCGGTCAACAAAAGCTAAATAAAATAAAATAAATTATTATTATTATTATTATTATAGCCAGAAATTTCTAAGTGTATGCTTCGTAAGAATCTGACAGTTTAGAGTTGTTTAACAGGGACAGTGATTTGAAAACCGAGCTCGAGCCTAGCATTCCATAATTTGCATAGGTTCTATTAACCATTTCAGCTCCAGGGCAGTCCTATGGTGAGACCATACTGCGTAAGTGAGAATACAGTAAGATTCCCTTAGGAGAAACAAGATTACTAAGGTGAGTAATTTTTTCTTGTAGACTATGTACAAATAGCCAGAGTCAGGTACGATAACTTAGGTAATTATACAAAGATTATGTACAAATAGCCAGAGTCAGGTACGATAACTTAGGCAATTATACAAAGATTATGTACAAATAGCCAGAGTCAGGTACAATAACTTAGGTGTTATTATAAAGGATATAGAACAGAAAACAGAGACAGGAACTTGAGGTGGTAGAAAGACAACAGGAATAAGCCCAGTGGCTAAGTCTGTTGGAAAGAGCGTAATAGAATATCTCATGGGGCTGAATGAGGTACGGAAAGGGAACATTTTTCAGAAAAAGTGGTGTACAAGAAGTAGGGGGCATAGGAGGGATGTGAGGAAGTATGTCTTCACTGAGATGATGGTGGTGGATGCCTGGCACAGTCTTCTTTTTTGGGGGGGGGTAAAAACAGTGCTGGGCTTCAGGCATTCATTGGATAGGTATAAAAGAAAGAAAACTGGTATCAAAGGAGGGGGTGGACGGAGACCAGGTAGGGGCTATGGTGGCAGAATAAGCAAGGAAAAGAGGGACAGACTAGGTGGGCCAAGCGGTCCTTATCTGCCGACAATTTCTGTTTGTTTTTTTTTCGTATTTTTTTTTTTTATTTTACTGAAGCTAAGTCTACATGTTAATTTCAAACAACATGAAGTCTTGCTGTATTCTGACATATTGCAGTTAGCCCCAGCACTTGAACTGTTTTGGAGAGGAAAGAGTTAAATTCTATGCAGAGCATAGAACGTTGAGCTCGAGCTCGGTTCAAACCTCTGTCTGCTGCACTTTGAAGTGTAACCATCAGATTCTTTACTCCGCCTAACTGAACAGTCGCTCCGGAGATTTCTTCTCTGCTCACGGTTCTCGGTCGGTTAAAGTTGTCAGTTTAGCGATAAGTACTTTGTTTTTTGGGGTTCAGATCCCTGTCTATGGTACAGTAATTACGTAGGTAGTGGACTTAGTAAAGAAACAAATTTGTGGAAATTGTAAAACTTACTATTTCAACCGGTTCGGCCGAACCGGTTGCTTTGTAGAGTGTATCTGATTTAATTTTCTCTTTGAAAGGTTATTGTGGTACCAGTCCTTATCGGTTTATAAAAAAAAATGTGTTTTTACGTTTTTGGTTTTTTTTTCAAATATCCGTGACACGGTTAGAAACCGATAAGGGTGTCTTGCCTGGCTTTAGCCGAGTAAAGGGTAAGTTTTTGATTTAGGATTGCCAAGTCTGAGAAACCCAGAAAGAAAACTGGGCCCACTGGGTTTCAGCACTGCAGTATGTGTGGGGGGAGGCCTTTGCAAAGGCTGATCCCCACACCACTTGTGTTTATTGTCTGGGGTTTGACTACCTCGAATCAGACTGCCAAATTTGCAAGAACTTCCCTAAAGCCACCATGGACAAAAGATTGGGCAGGCTTAGGGAAAGGGAGGCTGAGAAGTCCGCTGACCCGGATGGCCGGCCCGGTTCGGTTCCGACCAAACCAGAAGGAGTGCCCTCTGACCAGGGCGAGACTCCAGGCAAAAGGAGAGCCGATTCCGGGAGATTGTTCCTGTCTAAGAGAAAAGGAAAAGACAAATTGGCTGGTTCGGATCCAGAACCGCATCACCCGACCACCGAGGAAATTGCCCAAGCGATTCGCATAGTGGAATCGCTTCATCCGGTTCCGATCGATCCGGCGCCTTCGGGCTGGTGTTTGGTTCGGTCGGTTCCTCCGGTTCAAAATTATGCCCCTGAAGATTTTTATGAACCGGATCTGGAGGGGGATGACAATTTTGATGATGAAGGTGATGATGATGATGATGGAATAGAAGTCTGGATAAGCCCATAGAACCGGACATCTCCCCAGACAGACGTTCTGGTGTTTCCCCTCCTAGGCTTTCTGAGACCCCTTCCCACTTTATGTTTTACAGAAAAGTGGCAGAAACCCTCCAGCTCCCTATGGAGGAAGCTGTTGAGGAGCAAGAGGAGCCTGACTTTGTGGAGATGATGGATATCCCAGAGTCCAAGAGGTTGTCTATTCCCGTTCACTAATCTTTTGGGAAACAGACACAAAAACTGTTAAAAACTCCAAATTCATTACCTCCTGTGGACGGATGGACAAGAGGTACATGCTGTCAGGCTCAGGTATGGAGTACTTGTACCAGCAATGCAGCCATGTTGGGGTCGTGCAGGCTGCTGCCTGTGATAAGGCTAATATACCCTTGGCTTCACACCCCCCAGAGAAAGACTCCAGGAAGCTGGATGCCATGGCAAAGAAGCAGTACTTGGCATCCTTCTTGAGACTCAGGCAGGCTAATTACATGGCCTATACAGCCAGATACCAGAAGTCCAGGTGGGACACTGTTCTGGAACTAGCTAAACAGGCCTCCCCCCAGCTTGCCAAGGAGCTGGAAGAGGTGGCTGCTGTTGGGATTGAGGCATCAAAAGTTCAGTTTCATGCTGCTGTGCACTCCAGTGATGTGTCATCAAGAGTCATGGCTACATCTGTGGCTCTTCAGAGACTAGCTTGGCTCAGGATTTCCCTGTAGTTAATAATTCTCTGTTTGGGGAGCAGACAGATAATTATATGAGAAAGATGGATGAGTACAGGACCACCTATAGGAGTGCACAGGCCAGAGAAAGGCAGTCAACTCCTCAGAGGCAGCAAGCTAGGGGCAGGGGCAGGCTTTTTTATAGGCCTTTCTACCAAGCACAGGCCTCCTCTCCTTTTTCCCAGAGGGGGTTTTTCAGAGCGAGAGGCAGAAGGGGGATGAGCAGGGCTGCATCCACCTCTTAGCCTAAGGCTTCTGCCAAGCAGACACCCTGATGTGTCAGCCCGGTTCGACTCCCCCATTCCGGTAGGAGGCAGGCTGGCTTACTACTTCCAGGACTGGAAGTCTGTTACCTCAGAAAAAAATGGGTCCTGGAAGTAGTAAGCCAGGGACTGGCTCTCAGCTTCAAAAAGTTTCCAAAGTTTAGAACCAGATCTTTTCCACCTGCAAACATCTCTGAAACCATTGCCCTAGAGGCAGAAATTTCATCTCTTCTGGCTGTAAGGGCCATAGAGAGAGTTCCTACAATCCACAAGGGCAAAGGTCTGTACTCCAGGTACTTCCTTACCCCCAAGAAATCAGGGGAGTGGCGGCCCATACTAGACTTAAGATACCTGAACAAGCATTTATTAAAACCAAAGTTCAAAATGGTGACTCGGGGAATAATTCTTCCCTCCCTAAGGCCAGCAGACTGGTTAGCCTCCCTGGACCTAAAGGATGCCTACTTTCACATTGCCATCAGGTGCTCCCACAGAAAATACCTCAGGTTCGAACTGCCTTCAGGCCATTACCAGTTCAAAGCAATGCCCTTTGGCCTAACATCAGCTCCAAGGGTGTTCACAAAATGCCTGGCAGTAGTAGTGGCTTTCCTAAGGAGAAAAAATATGTCTGTATTCCCGTACCTGGACGACTGGCTCATAGTGGGCCAGTCTCCAGACCAAGTCAAATCCGATCTAAAGGTGACCCAGCTAGTGCTCACTTCGCTAGGGTTCCTTCTCAATCTTCCCAAGTCAGTTCTCGAGCCAGTACAACTGTTGACTTTCATAGGGGTGGAACTAGACACTGTCAAAGCAAGGGCATTCCTTCCCTTGGTAAGAGTGAAGGCCATCATAGAGCTGGCCTCTTCCTTCCACCCTCTGGTCTCTCGACCAGCAAGACACTTTCTTCAGTTGCTGGGCCACATGGCAGCTTCCATTGCAGTGGTCCAGGGGGCTAGATTTCAGATGAGAGACATTCAGTTTCATCTGAGAGCTTTTTGGTCTCAGAAAAAAGATCCTTTGACCAAACTGATTCCAGTGACTCAGACTCTGATCTAGGCTCTTCAGTGGTGGCAGGATCAGGACAATCTCAGGCAAGGGGTCCCATTCATTTCTCAGTCTCATTCTGTGGTCCTAACCACAGATGCCTCTCTCCTGGGTTGGGGAGCCACTTGGAGGCTCTCACAGCCCAGGGGGTGTGGTCCACTCAGGAGTCTCTTCTCCACATCAACCTTCTGGAGCTCAGGGCGGTTTACCTGACTCTGTAGGCTTTCTCACAATCAGTAAAGAACAAGGTGGTTCAAGTCAGGACAGACAACATCACCACCATGTGATACATCAGCAAGCAGGGAGGCACTGGGTCTATGGCCTTGTGAACAGAAGCCATGAAAATATGGTCCCTGGCTTACTCCCTACAGACCTGTCTGGTAGCAGTCCACCTCCCAGGAAAGGACAATGCATTAGCAGATGCATTGAGCAGGATTTCCCAGGGCCATCACGAATGGTCCCTGGATCCCCTAGTGTTAAAAGTAATTTTTTCCAAGATGGGGCACTCCAGAGATAGATCCCTTTGCAGCCCCAGACAATCATCAGCTTCCTCTGTTTTGTTGCAGACCCCCAGTCTTGGGCACAGTCCCTCTGGATGCTCTGATTCTGAATTGAGAGGGGACATTTCTGTATGCCTTCCCTCCTTTTCCTTTGCTGTTCAAGGTCTTGGTCAAGATAAGGTCACAATCTTGCAAAGTGATCCTGATTGCTCCAGATTGGGCCAGGCAGCTGTGGTATCCCCTGTTGCTTTCCCTAGCAGTCCGTCTTCCTCTGTCTCTTCCCTAGGAATCACAATCTGTTAACCTTCTCTCAGTGAAGGATTTTTGGTATCCCAACCTTCAGTCTCTAAATCTCAAGGCATGGCTTTTGAGGAGTTAGAGTATGCAAGTTTGCACCTGTGTCAAGGGGTTCTGGACATTCTCAAAGCCTCTCGAAAGCCTGCCATCAGAAAAACTTATAACTCTAAATGGAAGAGATTGAGCATCTGGTGTTCCAACAAGCATATATCCCCAGACACTGCTGAATTGTCTACAGTTCTGGATTATATGGTTCACCTCAATGGCCTAGGCCTCAGACCAACTACCCTCAAAGTACATTTGTCAGCTGTTTCTGCTTTTCTGTCAGTGGGAAAGCCTTCCTCTCCGGCATCTCACCCTCTTTTCTGTAAAATTTTCAAGGGATTACTTCATACCAATCCTCCCTTTAGGGATCCTACCCCTGCCTGTGATCTTAATGTTTGCATTGCCCAGCTTATGCAACCCCTTTTGAACCCTTGTCTTCAGCAAAACTTAAGTACTTGACTTGGAAGACTGTGTTCCTGGTAGCTATTACCTCTGCCAGACGTATCAGTGAGTTGCAAGCTTTGTCAGTGGAGCCTGATTTTATCTCATTCCATAGAGATATGGTGGTCCTTAGAGCCAGTAGGAGGTTCTTACCTAAAGTGGTTTCAGATTTTCATTTGAACCAATCCATGTCTCTCCCCATATTCTTCACTGATCATTCTTTTTCTTCTGGAGAGAGAAGATTACACAGTTTGGATGTTAAAAGGGCCCTTAGTTACTATATTGAGTGTACTAAGGCACACAGGTTTGATTCCTTCCAGTTGTTCCTCACTTATGGGGAAGTGGGCAAGGGCAAACCTGCCACTGAGAGAACTATTGCCAGGTGGATTGTCTCTTGTATACAATTCTGCTATGAGAAGATAGGCAAAATACCACCCTCAGGCCTGAGGTCTCATTCTACTAGAGGTACAGCTGCTTCCCTGGCTGCTGCAAGGGATATTCCTTTACTAGAGATATGCAAAGCAGCCACCTGGAAAACAGTCCATACATTCACCAAGCATTACTCTCTGGATATCCAGGCTAGGAGTAATGCTCGGTTTGGTACAGCAGTACTGCAGAGCCTATTGCCAAAATAGGTTCGAATCCCTCCTCCATGGAGGTACTGCTTGGTAGTCTGCAATATGTCAGAATACAGCAAGACTTCATGTTGTTTGAAGAAAAAATTACTCACTTTAGTAATTGTGTTTCTTCTAATGGAGTCTTGCTGTATTCTGACCTCCCTCCCTGCCTCCCCTCTCAGAACCTGTTTTTGGAAAGTGGGCTAGCAGGTGCAGTGTTGCACCTAGAGGTGCATTTGAGCACTTCCTTTTTAAGAGAGGGGGAGTGGGTTATGTTTCTTTATTCTAATAGTCATAAGTGGTTCACTACCTGGTTTTTGTTTTTGGATTTCTCGACTTGAATCTTTTGGGGGATCCAAAATATTTGGTTGCCATTTGGCTAGTAAAAGTCTACAATTTCCACATAGTGGGTTAGTTAGTTAGTATTAGCTCATAAGAATCTGATGGTTACACTTCAAAGTACAGCAGACAGAGGTTTGAACCAAGCTCGAGCTCAACGTTCTATGCTCTGCATAGAATTTAACTCTTTCCTCTCCAGAGCAGTTTAAGTGCTGGGGCTAACTGCAATATGTCAGAATACAGCAAGACTCCATTAGAAGAAACACAATTACTAAGAGGTGAGTAATTTTTTCATGTAGATTTAGGGGTGTCTCTTATGGGATAAGAAGGTTATCTCGTGCTGTTTTGGGTGAGAGGACTGCGAAACGAAGCTGAGCGGTTCTGTCAGCTCAAAACAGCATGAGATAAACTTCTTATCCCATAAGAGACACGCGTAAGTCTACATAGTAGCATATCATGAAGTAGTGGAACTGTCTCCACCAAAAAATAGTAAAAAATTGCTTTAGAATGTTGTTTTTATCTTTGGCCATTTTCCTTGTCTCCCCCACTGTTTGCTGTGCTTGTGGTGCATTTCATGAGCGCTGTTATCTTGGTTATTGTGGTTAGAGGGCATGCAGTGGCGACCACTGAGACACCATGCAGGGGCTGACTTTGGGAGCAATTCTTTTGTTATTTAACCTTGGGGTGAATTCCAGAAAAAGTCATTGTGACTGTTCTTTCTTTTTTTATTTTGGATTTCAAACGGACCATTGGTTCCATGGTGTCGGCGTGGAGGAAGCGCAGGTTAAACTTTTCCCCCAGGCGTTTTGCTTATATTTTGACTTTGCTTGCTCCATTAAGACGACAGCGGTTTTACTACAGGTAAAAGAGCATGCAACTCTGAGGTAGTCCAAAAAAAGCTTTTCATTTATGCTTGGAGGATCCTCTCACAGCTGATTCTGCTGCGGCGAGTCTGACAAGAACAGTGTCACTCACCCTGGCAGAATCAGATGTGGAGAGCTGCGCGAGGCAGCAGCAGTACACTCCGTAAGAGATACAGTAATGCTGTGCTGTGATTGGTGGCAACAGTTCCACTACTTTATAAAATAATAGTACTATGTATAAAGACAGTAACATCACAATAAGAGTGCTTGATTGAGGTAATGACAGTAAAAACATAGCAAGCATTCATTGTACGTCCTGAACTAGGACTGAAGAACTACATCAAGCAAGCAAATTTTATTTATAAAAAGCGCTTTTCCAGTGTTCAAAGCACCTGTACAATACAACACAATAAAATATCTAAAAACAATTTATAATTAATATAAAAACATATATTTATAAAACCATTTATGTCCCCATAAAGGCAATGTCAAAAAATTTGTTTTAAGGGATTTTTTAAATCCTTCCACGGTCAGGCTTTCACATATCTGACAAGGTAGAGAGTTCCACGGGACTGGTGCCATAAAGGCAAAGGATCTTCCTCCAAAGGTTTTCGAGTGCACCCTGAGAACCTCTAGCAGTCCCAACTTAAAATATTAAGATCGCCGGGCCCGCTGGCGAGGGGCAGGGTGCCTACCTGCTATGCTGGCGACCTGTGTTCGGGAACGGACCCAGGACGTCAGAGGGTCGGCTGGGAGAGAAGGAGCATCCAGTGATTGTTCTCCTTTTCCAGGGGGGAGGGGCGTAGAGTGCTCGGTGCGATACAGACACCTAGCCTAGGCTGGGTGTACCAATCACACCAGTACCAAATAGTTCAGGGGTGGATGTGGGACGTCATTGCACGTCCCCGCCCCCATATACTGGGGAAAAAATGCTGTCAGCCAACACTGACGAAGCCCGCCTTGGCTTCTATTAGCTCCCAGGCCGGCCCCTTGACCTATCCTGTCGTCTGCGGCACTGTAGGGGGTCTGGTGCTGCATCCCCGCCCTGTAGGGTAAGGCAGGGGTACCGGGGGGCCACGGCCAATATGGGAGTGGAAGTGGAGGTCCGTGACCGGGCAGAGCTACTGGGCGGCTGGCGATGGAAAAAAAGTATAATAAAAAAAAATATATATTAAGATCTTTAATGGGATTGCATGACCATCCTCCTTTATCACCAATGGAACTAGGAACTTGTAAATCATATTTGTCCAGTATTTACAGATTTTCTGTCCAAACTACCAGAGGCTCAACGACACTGTCGTGTTTGTGCCATACTGTATTTTTTTTAAAGCCTGACTGTGGAAGGATTTAAAAAATCTCTTCAAACACATTTTTTTGACATTGCCTTTATTGGGACATAAATGGTTTTATAAATATATGTTCTTTTGTCTACTCTATTTTTGGCTCTCTTTGCAACTGGGGTACTTGACCCCATCAGCCAGATATGCAGGCGCTCAACTAGTCCTGATGCCAGCCTCTGCATCAACTAGTGAAGCAGGGAGGACCGTAAACACCCCCTATGGAAGGTTCTCCCCAACAAGAGTGAACCGGAGAGGAGACCACATCACCCTGGAGCACCCCCGACTGTCGGGCTTTGTTTGGCACAGGACTGGTCGTCTGGCGACAGCTTCATGCTGCTGCGGAGAGGGAGATTCTATGGTGTGGTTCCTCTAGGGAGCAGATGTGCAATGACGTGCAGCATGCACGCTCCTGTGTGCGCTCGCAGGACATCCGCCGCTCCCAGTCCCCAGTTGTAGGCTTGCTGATCACTGCTTCCCCAGTCTCCACTGGGGGCCCCCGTGCAACAAGCAAAGCCCCTAACCCTTCCCCAGGGAGGAGAGCAGTCCTCTGGATGCTCAATCCTCCACTTCCATGCCAAGCTCTGGCGGCCCAAGTCCATTCCCGAACCCGGGTCGCAGGTGTGGCTCCCAGCGCCTCAGCCCTCAGTGCCACTGGGCCTGCAATGCACCATACTGTATTAACATCACGTTCTTTATTATAATGTTTAGGGAATAAAGTCGGGATCAGTATACATGTAATACATTATCCAGGGCTGCCATCGAGTCTGAAATTGAGGGATTAAGTTGTTCAGTGTAGTCATTAACCTTTCCATGGTATATATTTAATTCACTACTGTTTTTCATAATCCAGCTGATGGAGGGTCTGGAGTCATCCATTGCGGGGTCATTGCTTTTTTGTTGTTGCTTACAGGTAAACGTATGCCATGGAACGCTGGGGGAGAGGAAGTGTTTGGGGTGGGATGGATAATAGAACCATAGAGGAATTAGCCAGTTCCTGGGGATGAGAGAGATCTAGAAATTGAGCTGCTAGGTCTCGCAGTCGCAAGAATTGGGCAAGACCAAAATATATGAGAGTGGTTTGCTGGGGTATAGCCACAGTTTCTCCAACACGCTCCGTAATTTGTGGGGACATTTTTCAGTAGGATTGCTGGAGTCCGAAAATATTTATTCCTACATTTCCATGCAAATTCTCTCCATATTGTAGACTAGGTAACCTTCCCTGCTGGGATCATATATTTTAACCATGTCGCAAAAGGAGTGTCTGTTCCTAGTTCTTTTATTCCACAGTTTGAGAGGTGTCTCCTGTCAATTACTGAAGTCCATGGTAAAAATTGCAAATAAGGTAGGACCATGTGGCATTCTGTAACGCATCCAAAGGCAGGAATAGAAGGAGCGGGGGTGGGGTTAGGTAATCTTGTATATTCTTGTTGTTTATGTAATAAATAAGTTCATACCTGTAGGTACCTAAAGTGTTTCTAACCAGTCAGACCATATTGCTGTTTTAACTGCTCAAAAGGGAGTGTACCGTGTTTCAGAACTGAAATATGTAGGTAAAGCCAAGCTGCCTTCAGTGGGAGAAGGTCAAGTCAGTTCAAGCTGAGACAGAGCCTGCCTTGTCAGAGAAAAAATGTGTAAAATAAAATGTCTTGGCCAATTTAGGGTGTTGGAGCAAACCTTTCCATACACTAAGGGGAAGCTGCAGTAAATGTCTGAAAATCTGACAACGGGGAAGATGTGGGACTCTTGGAGAATAGAGTTGGACCTGTGTCATGCAGGTCATTGAGAACAAATTATATCCGTTTCCACAGTGGTCTTGCTTGAGGCAAGAGCAAGGTCCATATTAGACCCAGGTAAGATGTCCTGCTATAATTTGTTAAATTCAGGAGATTAGCCCCACCCAGACTGAGAGGCAGTTGCAATAAAGAATATAGTAGGCGTGGATGGATACCTTCCCATAGGAAACGAGATATAAGTTTGTTCCACAAAGGGAAACAGAAGGGGGCTGGGAATAGTGGAAGAGTCTGAAAGAAATACAAAAGTGTGGGGAAAATATTAATCTAGATTACCTCAGTGTGTGAGAAGGACAGGGGAAGGTGGCTCCATTTACTAAGGTCTTCTGTTATCTGAAGTGTAAGGGGTTTGTAGTTTAGTAGTTCGAGGTTGCCTAGCTCCTTTGGGATTGTTGTCCCTAAATATTTTATTTTAGTTTTTTGCTAGTTAAAGCTGAAGGTTTGATGGAATGAGAGAAAGGGAACAAAATGAAAGAGGAGCACATCCGTTTTCCTCAGGTTAAGAGGAGAACCTGCAACTACACCACAGGTTGGTATTCAAACACCATGAAGTCTTGCTATATGATGACAATTAGCAGTTAGCCACAGCACTTGAACTGCTGTGGCTAACTGCTAATTGTCATAATATAGCAAGACTCCATGAGAAAAAAAGCAATTACTAAGGTGAGTAATTTTTTCTTATTGACCATACAAGAAGAAGGGACGTTTCTGGGGTAAGAAGAGCAAGGAGCACATCATCGGCATATAATGTGACCATATATTTTGTGCCGCCCAGCGGTATCCCATTCACAGTAGTATTGGTGCGTAGGGCAATTGCAAATGGTTCTGTATATAATGCAAAGAGGAGAGGGAATAAGGGACAGCCTTGTCTAGTTCCCTGTTGTAAGGAGATTTGGGCAGAGTATGAGCCATTAATCTGAATATAGGCCTGAGGATCAGAGTATATTAGTTAAAGCCAAGTCAGGAAAGATTCTATTGTATTCTTGTCCATCAGCTGATATGTTGGTGTTTGTGCTCCAGAAGTGCACGTATGCACTAGCAAGCTGTCGTGGAACCTGTCGACATTTCTCCCACTCATTGACAGAGTGCTGCTGCTTCCACTGCTCCCCCTGATCAGCCTGGGGATAGTCTGTCATGGAGCTAAGCAGGCCACCCCCCCCCATGCTACAAGTAGCCAACTTTATCCCCATATGCTGAGGTCCCACCCATTACCTAATTACTGATGCCACCCATGCCACACTGGATCTGTGGTTGGGGAGGGCAGGATATCATATGGTCACCCAGCATCCTGTGTCAAAGCCGTACAGTTGAGAACATCAAAAAGGAGCTGAAGATACCAACTTTTTTAGCTTGCCTTTCCAAAATTCTAAAAATACTGAAATTGCACAATATTGATTCATGTTATCTGCCTATCTTATTTATTTATTGTTTTGATTATTCTATTAATTGAGCCATGTTGTCAAATTGATTATAGCATATTCAGGGCTTTTGTGGTAAAAGGCTCTGAACCCTCAGGAAGGGGCACTAGATGAAAATAAAAACTGTGTTGTCTTACCACGGCACCCACACTCATTTCAAGTCAGTCACAAGAGTACCACAGCATCCATGCTTATTCCAAGCCAGCCACAAGAGTACCACAGCATCCACACTCATTTCAAGCCAGCCACAAGAGTACCGCAGCATCCATGCTCATCCCAAGCCAGCCACAAGAGTACCACAGCATCCACGCTCATTCCAAGCCAGCCACAAGAGTACCACAGCATCCACGCTCATTCCAAGCCAGCCAGAAATGGCAGAATGAGTCCCACATCTCCCCAGCATTTCCAGATGCCACCAGGGGTGGGATGGCGGGAGGCTTGGGTTCAGGCTGACAGTGCAAACCCTGGTGTCACGTGTGGTAGCGCAAACTAAAGGCTCTCAGTGTTTGTAGATGAGATGGTTTCAGATCTATTGGAATCCTGATTTGGCTGTTCAGCACTGCAAGCATTAGCTGATGAGGAAGTGCCAGTACTTGGTACAAGGCTATAATTCCTGCGCCCTATCGCATAGTGTTTTCTTGTAAGGGACAGAAAGAAGGTGCCCTATGCTGTTTCAAGGCAGTTAATTTCACTGTGGAGAAATATGCTCCTTTGCCTGCAGCATGCACTAATGACTGACTCTCCATCTTTTTAACAGACTCTGATGAGAAATTGATCCATTAGGCAGCGTTTTTGTTAACAAGCCAGTAACTAGGAACATTTGAAAACTTGGCAGTTTTGCACACCAAAGGGCATTTTTTTTTTGCACAGTGAAGAAGCAGTTCCTGTTGTGTGGGAGGTTACAAGCCTTTAATGAAAATCAGGAATATTACTCTAATTGGTCATTACCGTGGAATAAGGAATGAAGATCTGGCAGGTCTGTCAAGTAAACCATGGTTCATGAAAGTCATACAGGTATAGGCTTAGGGCAGACTTCTGCTAAGCGTTTGCAAGTGTTGCTGTGCGTGAACTAGGTAATGCAGTTTACCAGGTCTGGATTCTGGGGAAAGTGAAACAAATACTCCTAGCAGCTTTTTTCTGTGAAAGACATTTAAGTGAGAGTGACTGAACAGATCCAACACAAATGCAAGGCAGAGTAATTGCACATGTTAGGTATAGTTAGAGGAGAAGTCTACCTTCACATATTGCAAGTTTTATCAATTTATTTATCACCAGTCAACTGCATTTCCATAGCTGTTGTGGATAAGCCATAGACTGACTGCAAACAGTGATGTCACTGGTTGGAACAGCCAATGTAAGTAGCAGTATCAGCGAAGGTAGTCGCTGACTGATTGTAAAAGACAATGTCACTGGCTGGAACAGCTCATGTGCACAGCAGTATCAGTTTCAGGACCTGCTGACTGATTGAAACTGATGATATCACTCGTTGGAACAGACAGTTCAAGTAGTAGTGTCAGCATCAGGAGCCTCTGACTGTAACCAATGATGTCATGGGTTGGAACAACATGCAGGGAGTGGTATGAGTGTTAGGAGCTGATAACTGGTAATAACTGATGATGTCACTGGTTGGAGCAGCTCATGCAAGTAGCAGTATCGGCATCAGGAGTCGCTGACTGATTGTAACCGATGATGTCACTAGCTGGAACAGCCCATGCCAGTAGCCATATCAGCATCAAGAGCACTGACTGTAACCGATGATGTCACTGGTTGGGGTGCCTGTAATGGTGCTAATGGGGGAGCTACACAAACAGCTGGATTAGGGAGACAAAAAACGTAACAGAAAGACGTACACAGAAATGGAACAGGTTAGTAGTAGGGATCTGTCTGTATGACACCCTCACAGTATCCTGCAGTATCAGAAGTTACGATATTGATGCCGTGGGCGATTTCTGATATCACAGTAACCATGGTTCACGATATACCCTGGTTTACAGGCCTTTCAAGTTCTGGTTTTGTGTTTTTAGGGACAGGCCCTTCTGTGCCAACTTTTACTGATGCAAGAGTGTGAGGAGACTTCCTTTTTGTACAAAAATATTTACTTCTGTAATACGGTGGTATTACGATAACTGCAGTTTTACATATGAAGGTCCTCATAACATCAGAATACCTTACTGTGACATCCCAAAGCAAATACGAAGTGACAGTGCTGCAATGAGTCCCCTTCCCCCTTTAAATGGTACATTGTCTTACTGCCACGACCTCCTGTTTATTTAATTTATTTGTTAGCCGGATGGGTGCACTGGCACCAGGCACCTTTTTCCAGCACGACACAGGTACTGAAAAGTGCAGTACATTGCATAGTAACATGATACAGTGGCGCATAATGTATATAATGCAAGTTATTAAATGGTAAGAAAAAATCTAGAAATGTCATTGGCCAAGAGGTATCACTTGACCATACATTAAATCTCTATAAATACACGGTCAGGTGCCAAATCTTTTTTTCCTCCCCTCTAAAAAACTACTGAAAATCATTTCACAAGTGTAATAAGCCCCTCCAGGGTGTGCATCGTAGGATTTTAATGGACTTTCTGGGGCGTAAGGACACTTGGCCTTTGATCTGATACCTTACTACACCCTGGGGTGCACATTAAAATCCTTTTTAACATGGGTTCGTAGAAACGCACAAACCTATTGGTGCATTCGCTCTGCAAGCCTGTGCATTAAATAGCTGATTTAATGCATGATTCTGCGGAGTGACTGTGGAGATCCACTGCCAGTTCTCATTGTGAGCAGGGGAAGGAAAGCTAATCAACAGCCATAGAAACTCACCAGACAGCATCCGGGAGTGCAGGTGTTGTCCTGTATGTGTACCCCTAGGCCCACACAGTGTCCCGAAATGAGTTTGCGGGCCCCCCCCCCAAGGAGTGGCAGACACAGATAGAAACATAGACTTTGATTGGATAAGCTGCAGTTCCTAGTTAACCAACAGCCTAATTCTTCCTAACCCCCACCAGAATTGCCTTTTTTCTGTCCCACGCATTCTTGAATTCCCCCACTGTTTTTGATCCCACAACCTCAGGAAGGCCGTTCCATACGTCCACTACCCTCTCCGTGAAAAAATACTCACATTGTCCCTGAGCAGTACCCCCTCTGTCTTCAAATTGGCTCCCTTGTTCTTGCACATCTCTTTTTCTGAAAGATGGTACCCTCTTGCACTTTGTTGATTCCCTTGAGGTACTTGAAAGTTTCTGTCATGTCCCCCCCCTCCCTCTTTTCCTCAAGGGTATACATAGTAAGCTCCTTTAGTCTTTCTTTGTATGGCTTCTGGTGCAGACCCTGCACCATTTTAGTTGCCCACCTCTGAACTGCCTCCATCCTGTCTATGTCCTTGCAGAGATGGGGTCTCCAGAACTGTATGCAGTACTCCAGATGGGGTCTCACCAACTGTCTGTATAGAGGGATGACAGCTTCCTGTTTTCTACTGGTGATGCCTCTCCCTATACTTCCCAGTATCTCGCCAGCCCTCTTTACTGCCTTCTTACATTGCTTGCCTACCTTTAGGTCATCTGATACGTTATTAGTACCCCCCATTGTGTACTCTTACCCTGGGTTTTTGTTTCCCAGGTGCATTACTTTGCACTTTTTGCGATGCATTTAAGCTGTCATATCAGCAAGTCTGAGGGGCACAGCTTGCAGCAGAGAGAGAGAGCTTAAATCAGATCACAGTGGTGGCAGTGTCAGCAGAGTGCGCGCGTGTGAGAGAGAGAGAGAGGGGCACAGCGAGAGCAAGGTGCAGCAATTGTGACCGGGAGAGAAGCAGTGAATGACAAAGCTTTACCTCAGACTCTGTGCTCTGTCCTCTCTGTTTCTCATTCTCTATGTTTGCCTGCCAATTATTGCCTCTGTGTGGTGGGGTTTGCCTTTCTGTCTGGCTAAGATACTGATGTCCCAAGCATAAAAGGAATGTTCTGGCGCTGCTCACTCTATCTCTGTCTTTCGACGGTCGCACAGGAGCGTAACTTTGAAATGTTTAAAAAATATATAGTCCCTGGTCAAGCAAGCAGCTCACGGCGCAGTGTGTAGAGAGAGAGAGAGAGAGAGAGACACACACACACACAGTGAGCAGCTGAGATAGTGATCTTAAAGTATTCCTTCATTTCTGCTGACACTGTGGTCTGAGGAGGAAAGCCCTTAGATCCCCGACGCTGTTGAATATCTGTTTGTGTGGTTGGGGGGTGGGGCAGCAAAATAAGGTGCATTTGAAGTGTAACACAGAATATTATGCACAACAAATGTAACAAATTCTGTCACTACTGTATTTGTGCCATTTGTGCATAACAGAAATCGGATATGCATTCTTTGTTGGGGACTGTTTCGCAAGGTGGCAGGATATGGTACCTTTTTTGCTATTTAAACGGGGAAAAACTCTTTTCTGTGTTTCTTCCCTTGTTTAAACATAACCCATGTCATAAATGCAATAACCTACTCCAGGGTATGGGGTTATGGGGATTGGATTTACGATGCCAGTTCAACAGCACTTTTGTCGACCGGCATCACAGCGACGGGATTTATGTCGACTACAAGTTGCGGTAGACATAAATCCTGAAAGTCTCCTGGTCCTCTTGTTTTTATTGGGGAGCTTTGCCCCCTGAACCACCCATGCAGGGGGCTTTGCCGCCCACTCCCCGCCCCGTACTAAAGATTGTCAACTTTGAGTCGGAGTTCATTTGGGAAGGGGGTGCAGGACCGAGAGACAGTGTGCCCCTGTCTCAAACACACCAACACAGCAACCTGTCGGCAAGCTGTTGATTTTGTCGACAGAGATGTAGGTCGCTGTGTTGGTGTCGCTGTCGGGGACGGGGCATACCATGGGGGGATTTAATGCACACCTTTGGTGCTGTGAGGACACTTAGCCTGCAGCCTTGTGCCTCATAATGTATCCGAGGCATGCATTAAATCCCCATATCCTGAAGTGGGTTATTGCTTACATAATGCATATCCTATTGTGGCTTATTACTTATGTATGGTATATACAGTAGCAAGGTGAGGGATTAGAACACAGGAAGGTGAACTAATAGTAGTTTCGGACAATAATATGAACATGAGCATGCTAATTAGCCAAAGTTTTGTACAGAACACAAAGGTTGCACCAAACATGAGCAGACAAACTTTTGCAAGCGGTCTTTATTTTTGATAGCGAAAACTATGTGAAGAAGGCAGTCTGACTGAAGATGGAATTAAATGTTGCATAAGTATAGTGTTTAATAATAGCAGTAGCTCCTGTGTGAGGAAATAGAATAACAGAATATCAAGTATGTTTCAGAAGAAAAATTGACTGTCCTTGCAGTAATCTCCATATTTCTATTCAACGTAAAACACTCCCGTGTCCAACATAAAAAAAACTGCATGTTAGAGCTAGTGTCTGAACAGTGACTGAAATTAACTGTGAGTGGAATTTAATGGCATTTTGATAAATGAGTGCCAAGCAGTGAACGGATTTTAAAATGCCTTCTTTTCTCCCTTGCATCATAGAAAGTCTGCACCAAGTGTGGAATTGAAACCTTCAACAGTCAAAAGCGATCCCTCTGGCTTTGTAAGATCTGCAGTGAGCAAAGAGAGGTAAAGCAATTAATTACTCAGCACCACCTTTATTAGAGAAGTTGAGTGGGACTAGTTAAATGAACATGACATAATATAGTTTTGCTCCCATCCAGGAAGCTTTCTTAGGGAAAGTTTGAATGGTGATTACTTTCTAAGATTAAACCCCTTTCATTGAGAGTGCTCTTATTATTTTTTTATCCTTGTTACTATATGAATTAAGTGAGTTCTACTGCATCTACTGTTCTCTCATGGAAGCTAAAATAAAATGGTATGAGCACTGAACAATTAGCACGCTGAGAGGGAGAGCTGCCGCTGCATACGACTTGTAATGTCACAGCACCCATCATAACATTCTGAAGCCTGCTGTAACACAGTATGGTGTCTGTACTAATTAAGTAATAGGGACTGGTAGAAGGGTCCTTTCAGGCTTTTATGGATTGGCCGGAGAGGTTAAGGGCCTGAGGTGAAGCTAAGTTTGCCTAGCAATCAGCGGGTCTTTTGGTGACAGAGAACGGTTGCTGATAAATGATTAACCATGTGTTGTTATTCTATGCTTCAGTTAAAATAATATCAAAATAGTGTTTTAAATAAAAAATGCTTTTGCCAGATGATGTGTGTACATCAGCAGTTTTTTTTTATATGTGAGATGAGGACCATTCATCACCCTGTTAAAATGCAGGTTTTGTGATTGCTGTCTTCCACACAGAATTTAACAATTTGTTGTGTTGCTTTTGCTGCATGTAATGCAGTTTAAATAAGTTGGAAGTGATACACTGTGAATGTTCTCTCAATAGAAGACGGTATCTTGGCCAGTCAGTTAGCACGGTAGCTACTGGAGACATTTGCCATGCTGTTGAACTTGCAGCTAGGGGAGAGGTTTGCTATGCTGTTGATTTGGCAGCCAGTGGAGACATTTGCCATGTTGTTGATTTGGCAGCCAGGGGAGACGTTTGCCATGCTGTTGATTTGGCAGCCAGTGGAGACGTTTGCCATGTTGTTGATTTGGCAGCCAGGAGAGACGTTGCCTTGCTGTTTATCTGACAGCCAGGGGAGATGTTTGCTGTGCTGTTGATCTGGGTTCACATCCAGAAACCAGTATGCTGCTGCCACCTGGCAGGAGAAAGCTTGAGTGTCTCAGCTGACTTTCTTCAGGGATGGCGGGATTCTCCATGTAGCATCACCGCCCCAGTTTTGCAGTAGAAGTGATGTGTAAGGCTTCTAGGAACAAAGTGTTTGGGACTCTAACCCAGTGGAGTGGGAAGGATGGAACAGGAGAGCAGAGATGTTCAGGCTCTGAGGGTTGTGTACAGAGTAAAAACATATAGCCTTCGGGATAAAGGGCAACACTTTTGGGCCCTTCACTCTGCTTTGGATGTCACTGGATATACATTAGGCTCCAGAACAGAGATGGACAAGCTAAGGGTGGCTTGATCCTTTTTAGAACCTAGTATTTGACGGTGGCTTGGATTTACATCCTTTTTTTTTTATTTACAATTTTAGCGTTTTCTCCCCTGCCCGGGACCCTGGTGTACATGCACGCTGGGTACCAGCTCAGCCCCTTCCGCCCTGCCCCTGGCAGTCGTCTGCAGCTCCTTCCACCTTTGCTTCCCATTGGACCTCCACCCGATGGGAGTGGAACTACAGTGGAGGGGGGCAAGCAACCTCCCCTGAGAGAGGAGAGCTGTGTTTTGGCTGCTCAGTCCTGCTCCCCCCCATGCCAGCTCCCCGATGACCCGAGGTTGTTCCCGAACCTGGGTTACCGGCACGACGCAAGGTAAGGCGTCCAACGCCTCAGTGCCACCTGGCCAGCAGATTTACATCCTTGAACAGTCACAAACCTAGTTAGAGCCAAACCAGCTGTGATCAGCACATGTGTGTTTTTCGTGTCTGAGCCCAGTAAGTGCCATGGTAGGAACCTGTAAGTCATAAGGGACATGCCTGCACATTGTTGTTTGCTCCTGTGGCTTACTTTGTTTTGGTTTCTAGAGCTAAGCCATACTGTCTTTTTCAAGGATAGCTCTTTCATCAGGCCACACCTTTGAAACTTGTAGCCACCAAGCTCTAGGACCACATGGAAAGTTTTGCAAGCAGTCTGCCAGGGGCCTCCCACGATGACGTCAGACATCAGCATATACATATATGTAGGCGGCCTCTCCTTTCCTCAGTTCTTTTTCCACCGTCGATCTGAACTCGTCAGACCGCCAGTAGTACACGGCGCCCTTAGTTTAGTTACTCCTAACATGGGTGGCTTCCCTTGCCATAGAAAAATTCTAATAATTCTGTCAAGTATTTTCAGTAGTTTTCTCCCCACAAGCATAGGTAGATTTTGAAACAAATAGAAAATTCTTGGGGCAATGTTCATCTTGATTGTGTTTATTTTCCCCCATAAAGATAAATTAAGCTTGCCCCACCTTGACAGATCCAGTTCAATGTCTTTCATTAATGGTTCATAGTTAAGGGGTATTATACCTTTTAGTTTTGTGGAGATCTGAAGGCCCAAATTAGGTACAATGTTATCTGTAATAGGGATTGATGATTATGTTACTGTCTGCTATAGCATACTCTATAGTACTGTCATGCTAGTGGTTCTTAACTGTAGTAATTATGTTCTCTGTACATTTTGTTATGCTAGTTGTGAATGTTTGTATGACGTAAAACATTATGGCCAGTTAGAACAAAATACTTCCCTGGACTAACGGTGCACAGGGCTAAGCACGAGGTATATCAGCTGGCAAAGGATTGTGGGGGTTCCCCGGACATGCTGGTCCACCTGGGTACAAATGACATTGAGGGAAATAGCGAGCTAGAGATACAGGCAAGATTCAGGGAGCTTGCCAGGGTCTGTCATGACATAGGATGCACAGTTTCCTTCTCAGAAATCCTGCCGGTGTCAAGGGCTAGTGGGGAGCACAAAAGGAAGATTAGGGAGATAAACCAGTGGCTCAGGGAGTGGTGTGAGGCCAGAAGGTATGGGTTGATTGGGGATTGGGGGGAGACCTGGGAGGATAAGGGGCTGTATGCTAGAGATAGACTCCATCTCAATTTGGAGGGGAGGGGAATCCTTAAGTTGAAAATAGAGGGGTTCATTGGTGAAAAGTGGGGTTTAAACTTGTGAAGGGGAGGGATGGGAGAAAAGGCTGTCAAGGGCTGCCGATAAAGGAGGGACTCTGTCTCACCCCTGGGGAGCTGGAGGATTGAGGAAAAGGCCGACTGGTAAAGTGCAGACCAGGGGAAAACAGAATCATGGAACACGAGCAGGGAACTGAAGCATAGGAAGGGTGGAAGGTAGTCCTGCTAAATGCCAGGAGCTTGGGAAATAAAATGCCTGAGCTCCAGGCGATGCTAACTGAGGAGCAGTAGATGGGCAGCGTCACTGAGACCTGGGCCACTGCAGGACACGACTGGGACCTGAACCTGGAGGGTTACACTATGTTCAGGAAGGACAGGGGGAGGAAGGAGGAGGGAGTAGCAGTGAAAGTCAAAAACTGCATTGGCATAGGGGGGAGTAGAGGCAGAGGGAACCGTGGAAGCAATTTGGGTCACCTTGATAACAAGGGGGTGCAAGAGAGTAAAAATAGGAGTGGTGTATAGACCCCCTGCCCTGGCGGAGGAGCTGGAGGAGAGTCTGGTGGCAGATGTTGGGAGACACTGCAGACTGGGCAGAGGAACGGTGGTGGTGTTGGGGGACTTAAACATGCCAGGAACAGACTGGGAGACTATGACATCTTCTGTGACCAGGGAACAGAGGTTGTTGGATGTCTTTCAAGATGCGTTCCTAACTCAGCAGGTGGGGGAACCAACCAGGGAGGCACGGGTACTGGATGTGGTCCTGGCAGACAGTGACCAGATTAGGGCCCTGGAGGTAAGGGACCCGTTGGCGGGGAGTGACCATGCCACAGTCTGGTTCTGCCTGGACCTAGGAGGGCTAGAAAGCTGCACAAAGACGGAGGTAACTGACTTCAGGAGAACGGATTTTAAGGAAATGGGAAGGATCCTTAAGGAGCATTTGGATGGGACTGGTTCGAACATGGACGCTGATAGTAGGTGGAAATCATCAGGAGAGGGGTGCAAGATGCTACCAGCACCTGTGCAAGAGTAAGACGAAAATGCGGTAGGGCCGAAAACCCTGCTGGTGGACCAGGGAGGTCCAGGAGGTGGTGCAGGGAAAGAAGGCAGCCTATAGGCAATTCAGGTGCTCAAGGAGTGAAAGGGATTGAGGGGAGTATGAGCTGATGGCTAGAAGGGCCACTAGGGTGGTGAGGGCGGCTAAGGCAAGGAAGGAGCAGAACCTGGCCAGGGAAATCAGGAGGGAACAAGGGTTCTTTAGATACATTGGGGAAAACAAGAAGGTGAAGGGCAGATTAGCAGGATTAAATCAGGGAGGTGAGCACAAGACCGGGGAGCAGGCTGAGGTACTAAATGAGTACTTCACCTCAGTTTTCACCAATGAAAATGGGAGTACTGCATCATACATGGGAGAGACAGAATACTGGGGGACCCTTACCGATCGCGGGTCTGGGGAGATGGGGAAGCATCACTGGCAGGAAGGGGGAGGGCTAAGCAGGGAGAAGAGGTACTGGAAGTGTAAATCACAACAGAGAGAGTGAGGGAAGCCCTCAGCTCCCTTAAGACAGAGAAAGCATCGGGGCTGGATAAATTACATCCCAGAGTGCTGAAGGAACTTGCGGATGTCCTGGCGAAACCCCTGGCGGAGCTTTTCACCATCTCTCTGAGGACAGGGTGGGTGCCCCAGGACTGGAAGGTGGCGCATATAGTGTCTATCCACAAGGGGGATCAAGGGAGGTGGCAGAGAACTACAGGCCTGTCAGCCTGACATCGGTGGTGGGCAAGGTGATGGAGGGCATTGTCAAGGAGAGACTGGGGGCCTGGAAAAGTCAGGGTGCCTGGATGATAGACAGCATGGATTCGTCTCGGGGAAATCGTGTCAGACAAACCTTGTGGAGTTCTATGACTGGGTGACGAGTGCCTTGGACCTGGGTAGACCAGTGGACGTCCTCTTTCTAGACTTCAGCAAGGCATTTGACTCGGTTCCACACATGGGCCTGTTGGATAAGCTGGGAGAAATGGGGGTGGGGAACCAGATGATCAGATGGATAGGCAATTGGCTCCAGGACCGGACCCAGAGGGTCGTAGTTGGCGGGATAGTCTCATCCCCAAAGAGGGTCATTAGTGGGGTGCCACAGGGATCAGTCCTTGGGCCCCTCCTCTTCAATGCCTACGTCTCTGACACAAGGACAGGAATCAGGAGTGAGATGAGTCTCTTTGCGGATGACTCAAACCTGGGGCGGTGGTGGATGGGGAGGAGGGAGGGTGGCCTACAGGGGACCTGGAGGCTCTGGAAAGATGGTCTAGAAAGTGGAAGCTGAGGTTCAGTGCAGGAAATGCAAGGTACTCCACCTGGGGCCAGAACCCGGCCAAGTGTACACCCTGGGGAATGCTACAAGTCTCGATGGCTGAGAGAGGACCTGGGGTGGTGGTGGATGTCAAAATGAACAACTCAGAGACTTGTAGGAGGGCAGCAGCCAAGGCCAACAGGATGCTGGGATGCATCGCTAGGGGATCACCTCAAAGGAGGAAGTGATGCTCCCTCTGTATAACTGCTTGGTGAGGCCACACCTTGAGTACTGCATGCAGTTTTGGAGGCCACACTTAAAGAGGGACATTAAACTCCTGGAGAGGGTCCGGAGGAGGGCAACCAAAATGATTTGGGGCTTGGGGGACAGGACCTATGAGGAGAGGTTCGAAGAGCTAAATATGTACACATTGGAAGAGAGAAGGGACCGGGGGGACATGATAGAGGTCTTCAAGTACATGAAGAGGGTAAAGAGGGGAGGAACAGTCAGGGTGCTTCGAAGGAAGGAGAGGGGGCCACTAGAGGGCATGAGTGGAAGCTGGAGGGGGGAAGATTCAGGGGAGAAAGGAGGAGGTGCTACTTCACTGAGAGTGTGGTGGAGCCATGGAATGCACTGCCTAGGGGGCTGGTGGAGGCAGAGACGGTGGAGAGGTTCAAGAGGGGCTGGGACAGGTACAGGGGAAGGGTTCTGGAAGCAAAATCCAATGCAGCAAGAATATCCGGAACTGGGAAGGGAGAAGCCAGAGAAGGCGAGGGGGCAGCAAGGTCAGCACCCAGGATGGGGGCTGACCAATCGAGCAGACTCGAAAGACCGTTAGGCCTATTCTGCTGGCATTTTAGTATGTTAGTAACTGTGCTGTATGATGTCACGTTCCTGTAACTGTATTAGTTGGTCTTGTTATTGCAGTTGTCACACTTATATGGTTTCCTGTGTCAACTATTGCACTATCAATGTACTGCACTTATCGGGTCGCCACTGAAAAATGGACTTTCTAGGGACATGGATATGTTGTTCATCCACACTTATTGGCAGGTTCCTTGCCGCTTTAAATCTTGCTGGAAGGTCTTCAAGCTGGCTCCTCCCACCCACCCGGGTGGTAAAACTCTCGGCTCTGCCCCATGGCCTAGATCTTCCTTTCCGCTTGGAAGCTCAGGTTCCCTCCTTAGCAGCGTTGCGTTTAAGACTAGTTCTAATTCTTGAAAAGTTCAAAATTAAAAGTTTTTGCTAAAGACTTCGGTCTTCTTCTCCTCGCTGACTCGCGATGGACAATCGACTCCTGGTTTCGGAGGTGCCCTTGCGGGCAGAAGATGTCTAGGCGGATCCGCGCTCCACGTGCATCTACTGCCTGGGCCTTGAGCCACGACCGCCTGAGCCTCGACTTGTGCTCTTCCTTTTCAGCTTACGTCCTTGAAGACCGTGCTGCCCGATTACAACTGGGGCGCCCCGAGAAAAGAATTCTACCGGTGAAATCTAAAGAGGCCTGATTGGCAGTGTCCGTGGCGGCGGGCTCGGCGGATCAGCTAGAGCAGATGATCGCCCTCGAAGAGGAGGCGGCGCGGGCCGCTTCTACCTCGGCTGCGGCATTTGTCCCGCTCTCTCTCAGTGCCTCATACTCGGCTTCTTTTAAGGAGCTTTGTCTGACCCTCTCGACCAAAGGTGAGGGTCCAACTTCTTCAGGACCTTTTTCCAGGTCCAAAAAGAGCAAAAGTAAGTCTCTCCGTCGGCGCTCTTGGAGGCGGGAAAGATCCCCTCCTTGTCGGCAGTCGCTTGGTCGACCCTCAGCTCGAGCCACTGGCTTCACGGTGTCCCTGTCAGGCCAGTTGACTGAGACTCCTGTCGGCGTGGTCGAGATTTTCTCGACCCATTAGACAGGTTGTCGGCTGGAGAAGCTGAGAATCCTTCTCCCGGTTCCCCAGTGGGAGTTGAGGATCCATCGGTCGTCCGTGCCTCTGGTTCCAGAGCCTTCGGTGGGATCGTCCGAGGCGAGGGAGTGCCGTTTCTCACACTTCTCCTCGCCTTCCGGCCTGGTCGAGACTCTGGTCTCGGACATCCTCATGGTGATCAACGATCCGCTTCGTCATAGGCGGTCTCGGCTTTACCGTGTGGCGGGCGCCGCCGCTCTTCTCGGACGAGGGAGGCCGGGCGCGAGTTGCGTCAGAGTGCAGAGGAACTTATGTGGCAACAGCTCCTTTTGACTGGAAAAGCCGACCAGTCGTCTTCCCGGCCATTAAGTGGCTGTCACCGAACAGCAGAAACAACCTCCACGTTGTAGTCGGGAGCCTGTTCTCAGGCGGTTGTTCGTAATTCCAACTTCCCCACGATTCTGGTGGAACCTCCCCCCTACAGCCACTAGTTGGGGCTCCGACCAAAAATTCTCGTCGGCTTTGGGTTTGCCCATAGGCTGTCTGTCACCCTCCCCGATAAACCCTCGGCAGGTGGAGGGTGGCTCAGAGCGAGCAGCTCTTGAGGACTCTTCTGAGTCGATGATGGTCCTCCCTCTTCTCCAAGCGCATGGACTTGGACTCCTCGGGAGGACAGTCAATGGCGATAACTTTCGTCCTTCTTAGGGTTGCTTCGACTCATCTTGGAGTCCACCGGGATGAAGCTCAAACCCGTTTCTAAATGGGCCAGGTATCCCCTCACGGAGATTCTGGACCGAGGGGATTCTCCTACGGAGGCCTTTCCGGTGGCCGAAGCCATAGTGGGTCCGGCCTTGGAACTTTGGCAGCATCCTGCTTCCTACCCTGTGCCTTCGGCCAGGTTGGCCAGGAAGTATGCGGTCCCTACCGGTTCCCTGTCCGGTTTTTCGGAACACCCCTCGGCCGAGGGTTGGTTACCGACAGCGTTTTCGCGCGTGCGAACGCATGAGATGTGGACAAACCTCCCGACAAGGGAATCCAAGAAATTGGATTATGCGAGCGAAAAGTCTATGCTCGTCTCTCTCGGCCTTACGTCAGGCCAGTTGGGCCGTCCTCATGGCACATTTTTCTCCACGCCTGTTGGGCTCCTGGATGAGGTTGTCCCTCATCTTCCGCAGATCTGCAGACTACCATCAGGCAGGTGCGGGACCAGGGCAGGCAGTGGCTAAACAGCAGCTCCAGACTCGTTAGACATCGAGGACTCGTGCCAGGTCTGTGGCGGCCGCAGGTGGCCATCACGTCGTCGGGCTTGGCTGAGGATATCCACCTTTACTTGGATACCCAGCACAAAGTTGGGCAGATGTTCCTTTTGGGACTGACCTCTTGACCCTGGGGTGGAAGGTCACCTGCAGAGGATCGAGAAGTCCAATGCTACCATGGACTCGGTCTCTTCGCTCAGAAGGACAAAGGCCGCAAGCCACAGCCTAAGCCCTTCGTCCTTCTGTGCCCATGACATGCCCAGCCCAGCGTCAGGGCCAGCAGGCTCGACCTTGGTATCCCAAGCCCAAGCCGTCGACTCCCAACAGGAAGCAGGGAGGTAAGAGGCCAGGAGGGTCCCTCACGGGTTCCCTCCTCCAAGCCTGCCCAGTGACGGGCTGAGGGGTGTCGCCCCCATCCCTGTCACCTCACCCCTGGTTCCCCCGTGGAGGGACGGCTCAGACACTTCCTTTCCGCCTGGTCTGCTGTTACCACGGACAGGTGGGTACTGGAGGTGGTGGGAAAAGGCCTACCTCTGGAATTCGAGCAGGCCCCACCCTTGAGAGCCGTCGCACCTCGGGGGGCCTCGGGGTCTGCAGCCTCACTGGCGGCTCGCCGAGCCGACATCGCTCTCCTCCTCCAAAACGAGGTGATCACGGAGGTGGAGGACCCCCCTTCAGACCGGGTTGTGTCCAGGTATTTCCTGGTTCCGAAACGGACGGGGTGCTGGCGCCCCATTCTCGACCTACACGACCTGAACAAGTTCCTAAGGTCTCGAACCTTCAGGATGGTCACTCTGGCGCAGATAATACCATCTCTGGAACACGGCGTGTGGTTCTGCTCTCTGGACCTACAGGACGCGTTCTTTCACGTCCCTATCCGTCCGTCACATCGGAGATTCCTCCGCTTTCGAGCGGAGGGATCCCTCTTCGAGTTCCGAGCCATGCCCTTCGGCTTATCTCCAGCTCCCAGGGTCTTCACCAAATGCATGGCAGTGGTGACAGCATTCCTGTGGCGCCCAGGGGTCCGGGTGTACCCTTACCTGGACGATTGGCTGATAGCAGCCTCCTCCAGATGGGAGGTGGGTGGTCCAGAGAACTGGCCTCCAGGTCTGCTCTCGAGTTGGCCTTCTCATCAACGAGGCCAAGTCGGAACTCGAGCCGAAGCAGGTGATCCTGTTCATCGGGGCAGAGCTCGACTCTCTTCGAGCCAGAGCACGGCTCCCAGCGGACAGGGCCGAGGTTCTTACCTCCTTTGCCCAATCGTTTCTGGTTGGGCAATCGCGGCCTGTACCAGCGTGGTCCGTTGGGCCCGCTGGCACATGCGCCCCCTTCAGTGGGGACTGGCCAGCCAGTGGTCACAACGCTGCGATCCTTTAGACCAGCTAGTGATAGTGACCCAGGAGATGTGGAACGCTCTCCAGTGGTGGATCGTTCCATTCCATCTGCAGGAGGGCATCCCATTTGTCCGCCCCGAGCCGACGGTCTCTCTATCGACCGATGCCTCTCTGATAGGTTGGGGTGCCCATCTGGAGACACTACAGGTGCCGGCCTCTGGTCCCCGCAGGAGTCCGATGCCAGATCAACCTGCTGGAGCTCAGCGGTCCGCCCTAGCTCTCACTGCCTTTGCTCCGTTTCTCCGGGGTCAAGTGGTCCGAGTCCAGACGGACAATACCACGACCATGTACTACCTGAACCGCCAGGGCGGGACGCGCTCCATGTTTCTATGCAAGGAAGCTCTCCGCATTTGGTCACTCGTGCGCTGCCTGGAGGCGGATCTCCTAGCCATTCATGTGGCAGGAGCCTCCAACACCCTGGCCGATGCCCTGAGCCGGATAGGGGCTGCATCTCACGAGTGGTCTCTCCTGCCGGAGGTAGTACAAGATCTGTTCTCCCACTGGGGCACACCTCAGGTGGACCTGTTTGCCTCCAGGGAGAACGCGAAGCTGAGGCTGTTTCATGCCCGCCCCCCTCAGCAGGGCTCGCTGCAGGGGGATGCCTTCTCGAGGCTGTGGACCCCGGGCCTCTTCTACGCCTTTCCCCCATTTCCCTTGATTCACAAGGTGCTTTTCAAAGCAAGGAGGGACAAGGCGCAGGTGATCCTGATAGCCCCAGACTGGCCCTGCCAGTTCTGGTACCCAGATCTCCTCAGCCTCAGCTCCAGGCTCCCGAGGCAGCTTTCAGCTCGCCTGGACCTGCTCTCAGTCAATCAGGGGAAGGTGTTCCATCCGGACCTTCAATCCCTGCACCTGCGGCCTGGTTCCTGTGCGCTAGAGTTCCAGGCCTTGGGTCTTTCGAGGTCCTCAATGTTGTTGAGGCGTCCCGTAAGTCGACCAGAAAATGCTACGCCTTCAAATGGAAGAGATTCTCCATTTGGTGTCAGGGCAAGGGCTTGGACCCTTCCTCCTGTTCTGTGGCAAGCATTTTGGACTATTTATGGTCCCTTTCTAGTCAAGGGCTTAGGTCGACGACCCTAAAGGTGCACCTGGCAGCCATCTCTGCTTACCGGGCGCGGGCCGGGGAGCAGTCGGTGGCGCAGGAGAAGGTGGTCGGGCGCTTTTTGAAAGGCCTTGATCACATTTCCCCTCCGGTGCGAGAACCTCCATCTCCGTGGGATTTACTGCTGGTACTGGCAAAGCTCATGGGCAAGCCATTCGAACCAATGCACAGGTGTGATCTCTCTCACTTGTCGTGGAAGACCGCCTTCTTGGTGGCTATCACGTCAGCCAGAAGGATGGGAGAGCTCCAGGCGCTTGCATCGAGTCTCCTTACCTGGTCTTCCACAGGGACAAGGTTGTCCTGCGCCCCCACCCGAAATTCCTTCCGAAGGTGGTGTCGGAGTTTCACCTTAACCAGGTGCTGACTCTGCCGGTGTTCTACCCCAATCACACCTCGGAGGCCGAATATATGCTCCATACTCTGGACCCTAGAAGGGCGCTCGCTTATTATAAGGAGCGCACGGCTGAAATTCGGGGAGAGGTTCGCCAGCTGTTTGTCACCTACGCTGAAGCCGCACCTGGCAGACCTGCAGCCAAGCGGACGATAGGCAGGTGGGGTCACCGCCTGCCTAGATCGCTGCTATAAGTTGGCGGGCATGGAGCCTCCCAGAGGGATAAGAGCTCATTCTACCCGTCATACTGCTGCATCGGTGGCTGCTTCCAGGGATGTCCCTATCCAGGAAATCTGCAGGGCTGCTACCTGGAAGTCAGCACACACCTTTATTACCCATTACCACATCGACCTTGAGTCACGCTGGGATGCTGGTTTTGGGGCCTCGGTTCTCAGTCTTTAATTTCCCATGTAAGTATCGGGTGTGTGCTTGCCTCCCTCCTCCCGGAGAACTGCTGGAGTCTGCCAATAAGTGTGGATGAACAACATATCCATGTCCCTAGAAGCCAGGTTACTCACCTGTAACTTGGGAGTTCTAGGAATGGTATATATATTTTCATCCCCACGACTCCTCGACACTCCCGGCTGACGCACAACCTGAGCTTCCAGCGGGCCAGATCTGGCGTCATGGGGCGGAGCCGAGAGTTTTACCACCTGGGTGGGTGGGAGGAGCCAGCTCGAAGACCTTCCGGCAAGATTTAAAGCGGCAAGGAACCTGCCAATAAGTGTGGATGAACAACATATACCATTCCTAGAACTCCTGTTACAGGTGAATAACCTGTATTTCTTGTCTCAGTGATCCTACCCGGTTATCAAAATTCAATAAATAAATTAATAATATTTGGTTTAAACCATTTTCTATCTAGGATTCCTTCAAGGTAGGCCATATTATGCAATGTAAAGTTGTTATGCAGCATCTGAGTTTTATCCCAGTTAACCTTAAGTCTAGAAATTCCTTCAAAAGCCGAGAGAATTGCTTTTAACTCTGACAGGAGTGAACCAGGTTACTAAGGGTCAGCAGTAAATCATCTGCCAATGCTAGACTTGTGTTCTTTTTTCCCATACTTGAGGCCTCTAACTCTGGGGTGGTCATATATTGTTCATATAAGTGGCTCGAAAGCTAAAATAAAAAGATAAGGGAAAAGGGGGCACCCTTGTCTTGTGCCACAAGCCAGTCCAGTTTGTGGGGATAACATACCATTTGTCAAAACTTGTGTTCCAGGTGTATGATAAAGCATTGCTACCCATTTACAGAAGTCCTCCCCACAACCAGATTCAACCAGTGTCCTTGACACATATGCCCTGTTCACAGAATCGAAGGCCTTAAGTAAGTCAAGTGACAATATCACATAAGGATCCTTCCCTTTGTTAGCTGACCATATTAAGTTAAGGAGCCTACAAATGCCATCTGCTCCTGACCTGTTCCTAATGAATCCTACTTGTTCTGGACCTACCAGGTTTGTAATAAAATCTTGTATTCTTCTGGCCAGTACTTTTGATAGAATTTTATTATTGGTGTTCATTAGCGATATTGGCCTGTAACTGGCACAGTCTAGACTGTCTTTATTCTTCTTAGGAATCAGGGTTAGGAATGCCTGTCTCATTGTGGGGGGAAGAGACTAATTTTCCCACGATTCCAGCAAGGCAGAATGAAGGTGGGGTAACAGCGAGGGTGCTAGCTTCTTGTAAAATTCACCAGAAAAACCATCAGGTCCCAATGTTTTACCTGAAGGAAGGTCATACTTAGCTAGCTGAATTTCTTCGAGGGATATACTTTTACCTATCTGTTCTCACTCTTCCTGTTTTAAGTGTTGGTAATTTGAGGTTTTTTTTTAACTCAAGTTTCCCATTAACTATGACTCCGTTTCGAGTATATATTTTGAAAAAATGTATAAATAGTCCTCATTTATTTCTTAATTGACTGTGAGTACTGAACCTATCTTGTTTTTTAATACTTGTTATAATATTTTGTTGCTGAATTTTCTTCAGTCTCAAAGCTAAAAGTCTGCCTGCCGTATCCTTGGCTTCCGAATATCACTGTTTTGTCCTGAAGAGTGCATATTCCACCTTCTGTGATAATATTGAGTTGAACTCACCTTTTAACAATGAAATTCTATGTAAGAGATCCCCGTTAGGCGTCAGCTGTTGCTTTTTTGAGAACTTTGAAAGTTTTGTGAGTTCCTTCTCTTTTTCTTATTTTTATCTTTGTTTTATTAGGTTTACTGCATATAATAGACAGCAATGTTCATATCCTGTAGGCAGGCATAGGACTACACATGAAGCACATCATTTTTACAGGAACAACAATTGCACACCTACACTAAGTTACATCAGTGGAGGGTTATCATTTTGGTATTGAAACTGGCTTAATGCAGCCATGAGCAGGAGATTAAACCATTATCTATTTATAAAAGAGACCTCCCTATCAGCAAGCTAGCTATATCTCCTCTCTGCATCGATGAAACCAACATATATTACCAGCTCTCCACATATTTACTCTAGCAGCCATTTAAAGTAATTAAGGATCAACAGCATCGTAAAACAATAATTGAGAGTTCATTGAAGATCAGTCCTTGCCTCTCAGCTCGATAAAGTCCATATGAAAATGTTGGCAAAGTCCCAGAACACATGTTTTAAGTCTGGTGTGTAATTAGGTACCCCCCCTCCCCCTCCCCAGACTAAGCCAACATAATCATTCAACAAAATTCAATCCTTTTGTGTCCAGAACAAGTATATTATTCACCAATGACCCTTATATCCATGAACGAATAAAAGTAAATTGTGAAATGCATTTGCTCCAGCACCAGTCTGTTATTCACTGTCCTTGTTATCACTGCTGACATCGGAGTTCTTGGAAGCAAACTCCCTCTCCACATGGTCTGCAAATTCACCTGCTTTGGCCGGGTCCAAAAACTGAAATGTTTTGCCCTCGTAAAAGACTCGGAGACACGGTGGCATCAGCAAGACATGCTGAATCCCGAGCTGCCACAAACAGGCCCATGTTGCGTCATACCCTTTTCTTCTTTGCCGTGTGGCAAAACTCAAGTCGGGGAAGATATGAATTGTGTTTCCCTCCCGGTCTATCTGTCCAGACTGCTTTGCTTGGGCCATAATCATATCTCTCTCTCCCCAACAGATCCCAATACCACCAGAAGCATTCTGGGTGGAAGTTATCCATTGACCATGCGTGTTGGGGGCCCTGAGGTGAGACCCAGTAGGCCTTAGTGATCGTACAGGTCACCGTTGCTTGGAACAGGTTTTTAAATAATTCCTGCAGAAAATCCAAGCAGTTCTCTCCTTCGACATTCTCTGGCAACCCCTGAATTTGTATATTGGCGGCACTTGATAAGTTTTCTAAATTTTCCAGCCGACGCCTCAGGAGCCCATTCTCTTTTATTAAGCCCGATGTTGCTGCCATCGCCACAAAGTTGAACTAGCTGCTGCTTTGGTATCCTCTGCCAGTTTGCTGACCTTAGATTCCATTAGCTTGAACTGTGTAGTGAATTCTTCCATCCTACCATCTAACTTCTGGATTGCATTAAGGAGGGTGGTGTTTGATGGTTGATTTACCTCCTCTATGCTGTCGGTGCTCAATTCCTTACTTGGCCCAGCCTTGTGGTCTTTTGAGCGAGCTCCCTCTCCTCCCGATGCCGGTTTATTTGTTCGACCCATATTTTCTGTTTGCCAAAGGCTAACGTCAAGCTAAAGATATCCAGATGATCAGCACACTGAGCGCTCTCGATATATGTGCTTTATTTGTACTGTTGTAGTAGCTTGACTTGTTTATTTCTGTAAAATAAATATCTGGTTGCAGAGCTGCGGTAGAGAGCTGTTGTTAGCTCGGCTGCTGGCCACGACCCCCCTTTCTCTTTTTCTTTGAGTATTTTCTCTCTGTACTTTTTCCTGTTAGCAGAGTAGCTTATTATTCTCCCCCTAATATATGCTTTGTAAGCTTCCCAAACACACACATTAGAAACTTCCCCATTGTCATTGATTCTAAAATAATCCACCGTCTGATCGGTTACCCAAGTCAGAAATACTTTTTTCTTTAAGTAAACTTGTATTGAACCTCCATCTGTGTGTTTTCTGACCTATGCCACCTATTAACAGATCTAGGCTGATTACTGCATGGTCAGATATTAGGATATTGTCTATTTTGGCATCCAAGGTGTTTGTGATCACGGACTTAGGTATTAGTAAGTGATCAGTCCTGTTATATGTTGAATGCATATTTGAGAAGAATGAATAGTCTTTCTCAGTTGGATGTACTACTCTCCCTGTATCTGCAAGCCCCATGTCTACCAGAAGCTTTTGGAAGGAATCTCTCGATTTTGTGTTAAGCTGTGTTCTTCTAATGGAGGATCTGTCTAGGATGGAGTCAAGTATTTCGTTACCGCCCCCCCCCCCCAATAATGACTGCATAATCAGTAAAGTTAGCAAGAGTTACCACCAATGAACTAAAATATTCATTTCAACTGTAGTTAGAAGCATATACATTACAGAGAGCTATTTTTTGCCCATCTAGAAGACGAGTTAGGACTTGATATCTCCCTTCCGGATTTGAAAAGTGACCATGTTTGCTAAAGTTTATCCCTCGTGATGAAAAGCATCCACTTTCAGTTTGTCCCACCCATGCTCTTTCTAATTTAAAGACACACTGTCAACCTGTTTTTCATCATATTATTTCTAGTTAAAAAACTACATTTTTTGATTGCTTACCTTCTCTAACGTTTGTTGACGTTGGCTGTTTGTTTTGTCTGTCTCCTTGTTTAGTAGAACTGAAATGTATGCTAATATATATTTATAAACAACCTTGTTGTTTACAATCCTGGATCTGTTTTTACTGCATACCTCCTGAGCATTACAAACACAACCAAACAGCGCAGTCACTAGTATGGCAGTAAAGTACAAAATCACACGTGCCCACACAATGCAAAGCATTATGGGCTGCATATGCAAATCACCACAGAATGTTGTGCTGGTTCAACTTTAAGCAGAATTGCATGGTGCCGAAAGGCCTCTCAGATCGTCTATTTGACACCCCAGTGGAATGAACCAGCTACTCTTAAGACAGTGTGTCTTGGTTATGTTGTGGTGAACCCATTAAAATAAAAAAACTATTTAAAAAACAAAGAACCTCTGTGCGCAAACACTGAGGCAAGGGTTACCCCAAAGGGCAGTAGCCTCCTGAACTCCCACTGCATCATGAGTGGCTAGATTGTCATGTGGGTGTTCCCAAGTCCAGCAAAGATGAAGTTGGAGCTGATCAAGGAATGTAAACAAACCTGTTTTTGTGTGGTAACACCAGTATGGTGGGCAGTCTGTTTTTCACTTTTTTGAAAGAAAAATAGAGTCAGAATCAAATTACCAGCAATGTTAGTAATCTTTACAGAATGCTGGCAGTCATAAAATGTGTTTTTACGACTGTGGGCGGAGCCTACAGGAGTATTGCATCTAAAAAGGAGTGATGTCATGTTTTCTGTTTGTGGAACTGACTGAAGGTGTAAATAGTCTCCTCCACCTTACCCTCCTACAAGAAATGTTTTCCACCCTCAAGTAAATACACTTTCATGTTAGTCAATGGTTGCGGGGTACTATTTTGTTTCTTAAATGGGTGGTACAAGAACTGGAACCCGAGTAGTGGGAGGCAGCATTGTTTTTTTGGGGGAAGTAAGGTCCACCCCAACTCCACCCAAGAAGCTCCAAAAGGTCCATCCCACCTTTTTTTTTATTCATGTGGGAGGTGCATCTATCATCCTGAAAGAGGACTCACATGTGTGGGATGTGGACCAAGGAACAGATGTCTGTGGAGTCCCTGCATTTTGTTAAGGACTAATGCATTTTGTTAAGGACTAGAACAGAAGATACTTAACATGTCTTCAAACTGACTTAAAAACTCTTGGAACAAATGATTATCAGAGTCACATGGTGTCTCAAAAGGAAAGACTTAAGAAGTGTCTAAAAACTAAGGAAAATATACAGCTTTCAGGTATTTCTTAAACATGTATATACTAAAAACAAAGTTCAGCTTTTGGGATTAACAATATTTGCTTCCCGTATTCTATCTATCTATATCTATCTATATATATATATATATATATCTATAGATATATATATATATATATATATATATATATATATAACCCCTTTGTTACCCGGGGTTACTAGAATCCCAGTAAGACCTAGTGGTAGGCAGGAAGGCAGCTTGTGAAACTCCAGTTAAATGGGTTTCACACTGTCTCACTCTGTCCTCAGTCACAGCTGAGACTAGAGGATGACATCATTATAAATTGTCACAGCTGCATGAGCCACATTCGGAATCTTCAGCTCAGAGTAAGTTAGAATCTTGGGAATTCAAAGTCAGTCTTCAGTTTGTCCTTAAGCAAAAGAAGGACACCAGTAGTGTCTGTTTACCTCCCTCCCTCTTGGGGGGGTGAGAAAAGTTCTTTGTGGGTTCCGGGGCAATCCCTTCTCCCACCTTGGAAGAAAGCTGCCTGTTTTAATTTAAGTTCAGTCTGTTCATGTATAACAGCAAAGGTTACATTTTCTCTGTGGGGCACCTGCAACGAATGGGTGAGTGTTTGGCCTCATTGAGGCGGCAAACAACTTCTTTTCTTCAGTTGGATTTCAAGTATTGGGGACTGCTATTTTGGAGAACTATGTCAACTAGGACAAATAAATAGAGCAGTCATCTGTTTAAAGTGTTAAAGTTCATTGTAGAGGGTGCTTCAGGTCATCCACCATCAATCTACAGTTTAAAGTCTAAAGTTCTGTGTGTCAAGGGAAATGGCCGGGTATGGGCTGTGGGAGCTGGAGGTGGATAGATCCCCATCTTTAGTAACCAGGTCCACCTCTACGGATTTCTTCTGTGTTTTTGCTACTTGCCTCATGCGCTTGGCCAATGATGGGGTGGGTACCCAGACGTGGGTCGCAACTTGAAAATCTCTCTAGGAGTCGTAGACTCTAAGTGGTGTGGGGAGCCACAGGATGGGAACATTACTCCTTGTTTGATAGGAGTCTCCCTGTTTGATGGGAGTTTCGAATTGAAAGTACGAAAACAAAATCTCTCTAGGAGTCGCAGACTTCAAGTGGTGTGGGGAGCCACAGTTTGGGAGCCTCCTTGTTTGATGGGATGTCTTTCCAAGTAGAGTTTGGGTTCATTGCCAAGTGGACCGTCAGTTGAGTGGCCGGCATGGGAGCCGGGCCAGTCGGGCTGTGTATCCAATGCGCATGCAAAGTCCAGGCTGAGTGCCTGGTGGGTCCAAAGCCAGACAACTGTTGTAGGGTTCATTCCTCAAATGGACCGCTGTGTTTAACCTCTAATCTGCATTACAGTTACGTAGCCCTGTGGGGGACCATACAGAGCTTTGTTTATGTTCAGTGAGTTAATAAATAAAGCCACACTGAAAAATCCCAATTCTGGTTCTGGACATTGAGTTATTGCTTCCTGTAGTTGGATTTACTTGGGTGGCCCTGTGCAGAGTAGTCAAACCTAGGTCTCTTGTGCCAAGTAGCCTCATCCTTCCCCGAACCCGTAGATACCCCTATGTATATCCATGCTACAAATATGGACGCATAGAGGGGTTACATATAGTTTGTCTTTTTAGTACTTTCAAAAATCTTGAAAGCATTGCTGTTACTAATGTATTTAGAAATACATTTTTTTTAATTGTCTTTACAGATAAATCATGCATGTTCACGTGTGGGAACATTTGTTTGCTTGGTAAACACAGTCTGTGATGAAGTGTATTTTTCTTTTTAAGTTTGAGAAGAGAAAGCTATGAGAAGTGGAACGGATTAAACACTTCCCGGAACTTTCTGCATAACAAGTTCTCCATGGCACCTCAACGCGTTTGACACTAGTATCCTAAGAGCAGTCAGTGTGTTACTTTAGAGGACATTGCATAACAAAAGACTAGCCTTCCCTTTTTCCAAATAATATACCATCTTCATTCTCAGGCAGGCAGTTCTGGGCTACTTTTTTATATTCTACTAAATCTTCTCAAAGGAAAACTGCATGTTAAAATCAGGAATATATGTATTACTATCAGTTTTGAGTTCTCACTTCAATCCAGTGTTTTGTTTCTGCCTAGGCTGTTAGAGAAGTTTTTCTAATTTTACCTCCGTGTTTTATGACATCTGAGGGCTGTCATTCAAGTTTGTTTTATTGCATCTTCTCCAAGTTAGTTTTCACAGCTTACCCTTTGGTTTGATGTTTAATAGCCCCTACAACAGGCCAGTGTCTTGTTACAATGTCTTGCCACAGGAGATAAAAAAAAACACTGCAGACAGGATTCACAGTACTATACAATATACTATATAAAGTTACGTGTTTAAACACACACACACACACCAAGCAGAACACAGCTGGATAAGGCACCAGTATTTAGAAAACTTGTCATACTTACCCAGAGTCTAGCAGGGGCATCATGCAACCAGTAATTTTGGAGGGGCACGAAATCAAAATTTCTCTAGGGGGGTCTGGGAGCATGCTCCCCCATGAACATTTTGAAAAATTGAGGTCAAATGCTGCATTTTGGTGACTTTTAGAAGGCCAGGAAGCTTTTCCTTAACATGCTAAATGCTGTCACAATTACTTTTTTTTTCTTTGTTCAGTCTCTGAGTGACCTCTTATATTTTCAAAGCAATTTTGTAAAAACTGAACTGAAATGGTGCATTTTAGTAGCTTTTACTATACAGTGAATCAACTAGCTATTTCAAACAACATGAAGTCTTGCTATATTATGACAATTGCAGTTTGCCCCACCATTAGAACTGCCCCGGAGATGAAATAGTTAAATTCCATGCCAGGCATGGAACTTGGAGCACGAGCTCGGTTAGAGAACTCTGTCTGTGTTATTTCAAACTGAAACTGTCAGATTCTTTACTCCGCCTCACTGAACAGTCGCTCCGGAGATTTCTCCTACTGCTCGGTTCATTTCTCGGTTTAAACAGTGTTTTCTCGGTTCAATTCAACCGAGAATATTATATTTTAACCGCAAACCGATCGGTTCAAGCTCTGTCTGTGGTATAGTAAGTAATAGACAGGTTTATTTCTGTGTGGAACTTGTAAATGTTTATCGGTTCGGTTTGAACTGATCGGTTGTTTAAAACTTTGAGAATCAAGTGTTTAAAGGTTTTGAGTGCAGTTCCGGTTCTTATCGGTTCTAAAAAACTGGATTTCATTACGGTTTTCATGACCCCGTGTTTTGGTTGGGAACCGATAAGGTATCTTCCTATTTTCTGGATTAAAAGACAAGTTTTTAGTTAGGCTGGCATTATGTCTGAGAAACCCAAAGAAAAACCGCGCCATTGGTTTCAACACTGTGATGTCTGTGGGGAAGCCTTTGCCAAGGCTGACCCACACACCATATATATTGTCTCAGGTTTGACCACCTCGATTCAGACTGCCAGATTTGTAAGAATTTCCTGCAGCCACCCTGGATAAGAAGTTGGCAGGCTCAGAGCAGAGGCCAAAAGTCCACTGACCGGATGGCCAGCCCGGTTCGGTGCCAACCGAACCGGAGGGAGTGCCCTCTGACCAGGGCGAAACTTCCTCGGGCAAACGTAAAGCTGGCTCGGAGGAGCCAGTTCCAGCAAAGAAAACAAGACAATCAGCAGGTGTGGAGTCCAAAATTTCTTCTCCAACTGCTGCAGAGATAGCAAGAGCTATACAAATTGTCCAGTCACTTTCTCCGGTTCCGTCCAAACCGCCACTGTCTGGTAAAAGGTCGGTTTGGCCGGTTCCATCGGTTCAAGAATATGATTTAGAAGAGTTTTATGAACCAGAGGAGGGGGAGGATGATTATGAACAGCATGAATGTGACTTTGAGGGCCTGGGGGTGCCCATTGAACCGGACATCTCCCCAGACAGACCCTTAGAATCCCCCTCTACGCTTTCTGAGTCCCCTTCTCACTTTATGTTTTATAAAAAAGTTGCTGAAACCCTCCAGCTCCCATTGGAGGAAGCTGTGGATGAGCAAGAGGAACCTGATTTTGTAGAAATGATGGATATTCCAGAGTCTAGGAGATTGTCTATCCCCTTACATAAGTCATTTAGGAAGCAAACAATAAAAATCTTAAAAGCTCCTAATTCTGTGCCTCCTGTGGACAAGAAGATGGACAGGAGGTACACTTTGTCAGGTCCTGATACAGAATTCCTTTCTCAGCAATGCAGTCATGTTGGAGTAGTTCAGGCTGCAGCCTGTGATAAAGCTAATATTCCTTGGCTTCACATCCTCCTGACAAGGACTCCAGGAAGATTGATGCCATGGCTAAAAAACAATACATGGCAGCGTTCTTGGGACTCAGGCAAGCAAATTATATGGCTTATGTGGCAAGATACCAAAAATCTAGATGGGACACTGTCATGGCTTTGGCCAAACAGGCCTCTGGCCAGCTTGCTAAGGAGCTGGAACAGGTGGCTGCTGATGGTATTGAGGCATCCAAGGTGCAGTTCCATGCTGCTGTGGATTTTAAGGATGTATCCTCTAGAGTCATGGCTACATCTGTGGCTTTTCGTAGGTTAGCCTGGCTCAGGTGTACTAGCTTGTCACAGGATACCCAGACTAAGGCCATGGATTTTCCTGTGGTAGGAAATTCTCTGTTTGGGGACCAGACAGAGAATTATATGAAGAAAATGGATGAATATAGGACAACCTATAAGAGTGCTCAGGCCAAGGAGCGGCAAGCCACTCCTCAGAGGCAGACCCCCAGGGGTAGAGGTAGGCCTTTTCACAGGCCTTTTTACCAAACCCAGGCCTCCTCTGCTTATGCTCAGAGGGGCTTCTTCAGGGGCAGAGGCAGACGGGGTGCAAGCAGGCCTGCTCCCACCCCTCAGCCTAAAGCACCTGCCAAACAGGCACCCTGATGGGGCGCCCAGGGCCGATTCTCCTTTGCCTGTATGGGGCAGGTTGGCTTACTTCGTTCAGAACTGGGAGTCTCTAACATCAGACAAGTGGGTCCTGGAAGTAGTAAGCCTGGGTCTGGTTCTCAGCTTCAAAAAATTTCCAAAGATGAGAATCAGATCTTTTCCACCTGCAAGTCCTTTAGAGACCTTTGCCTTGGAAACAGAAGTCTCAACCCTCCTGGCTCTCAGAGCTGTAGAAAGGGTCTCTCCCCTACACCAGGGCAAGGGTCTGTACTCCAGGTACTTCCTTACCCCAAAAAAGACAGGAGAATGGCGGCCCATCTTGGACCTAAGATATCTAAACATGCACCTTTTGAAACCAAAATTCAAAATGGTGACTCTGGCAATGATTTTACCTTCCCTAAGGTCAGGGGACTGGCTAGCTTCCCTGGACCTCAAGGATGCCTATTTCCATGTTCTCATCAGAAGCTCCCACCGAAAGTACCTCAGATTCGAACTGCCCTCAGGCCATTACCAGTTCAGGGCAATGCTCTTTGGCCTTACCTCTGCACCAAGGGTATTCACAAAATGTCTAGCAGTAGCAGTTGCTCATTTAAGGAGGCAAAAGATTGCCATCTTTCCCTACCTGGACGACTGGCTCATTGTAGGTCAGTCTCAGACCAGTCAAATCACACCTGCAGGTTCCCAGCAGCTGCTCACCTCTCTGGGTTTTCTTCTAAACCTTCCAAAGTCAGTTCTGGAACCTGTCCAGGTTCTCACCTTTATAGGTGCAGAATTGGACACAAAGCAGGCCAGAGCCTTCCTGCCCCTAGAAAGGGTAAGGAGCCTAGTGGCCCTGGCCTCACCCTTCACTCTGCAGGTCTCTCGACCAGCAAGGCACTTCTTACAGCTGCTAGGACACATGGCTGCTTCCACAGCTGTAGTGCAAGGAGCAAGGTTTCAGATGAGGGACATTCAGTTTCATTTGAGAGCCTACTGGTCCCAAAGGAAAGATCCCCTTTCCAAGTTGATCCCAGTGACTCAAACCCTGATCCAGGCCCTTCAGTGGTGGCAGGATCAGAGCAATCTGAGACTAGGGATCCCTTCATCCCCTATCTCACTCCTTGACCCTTACTACAGATCGTCCCTTCTGGGTTGGGAGCTCACATGGGTGACCTCTCCACCCAGGGAGTGTGGTCCCTCAGGAATCTCTGCTCCACATCAACTTGCTGGAGCTCAGAGCTGTTTTCCAGCACTTCAGGCGTTTTCTGCATCTGTTCAGAACAAAGTGGTACAAGTCAGAACAGACAACACCACTACAATGTGTACATCAACAAACAAGGGGCACTCGGTTTCGGCCTTGTGCACGAGGCAGTGAAGTTGTGGTCTCTGGCTTATTCCTGAACACTTCCCTCATGGCAGTTCACCTCCCAGGAAAGGACAATGTCCTGGCAGATGCTCTCAGCAGGATTTCCCAGGGCCATCCGCAATGGTCTCTGGATCCCCAAATACTGGGGATAGTTTTTGCCAGATGGGGCACTCCTCAGATAGATCTTTCGCAGCCCCAGACAATCACCAACTTCCACTGTTTTGTTGCAGGCCCCAGTGTTGGGCTCAGTCCCGTGGATGCCTTTCTCCTAGATTGGGAAGGGAAGTTTCTTTACGCCTTTCCCCCCTTCCCTCTCCTATTCAAGGTGCTAGTCAAGATCAGATCCCAGCCTTGCAGGATGATTCTGATTGCCCCAGATTGGGCCAGGCGGCCCTGGTACCCACTCCTTCTGTCCTTAGCAGTCCATCTTCCCCTGTGTCTCCCCAGGAATCACAACCTGTTAACCTGTGCCCAGGGGAGACTTTGGTATCCGAATCTCAAATCTCTCAACCTCAAGGCCTGACTCTTGAGGAGTTAGAATTTGCTGACCTACACCTTTCTCAAGGTGTTCTTGAAATCCTCAAGGCTTCTAGGAAGCCTTCCACTAGGGCTACTTATAACTCTAAGTGGAAAGGTTTTCCATTTGGTGTTCTGGAACATATTTCCCGGAATCTGCTGATTTGCCCATTGTTTTGGACTATATGGTCCATCTTAATTCTTGGGCCTGAGACCAGCTACCCTGAAAGTACATTTGGCAGCTGTCTCTGCTTTTATTTCAGCAGAAAGCCCTCTCTCTTTCCGTTCACCCTGTATTTTCAAGTTTTTAAAGGATTACTTCATACTAATCCACCTTTTAGGGACCCGCCCCTGCCTGGGATCTTAATGTTTGCATTGCTCAGTTGATGCAACCCCCTTTTGAACCTCTGTCCTCTGCAGAGCTTAAGTATTTAACTTGGAAAACTGTTTTCCTAGTAGCTATCACTTCTGCCAGGCGCATAAGTGAGTTACAAGCTTTGTCAGTAGAGACTGACTTTATTTCTTTCCACAGGGATAAGGTAGTCCTCAGGACTAACAGGAAGTTTTTGCCTAAGGTGGTTTCAGATTTCCATCTTAATCAATCTATCTCCTTCCAGTGTTTCACTGACCATTCCTCCTCTGGTGAGAGGAGATTGCACAGTTTAGATGCTAAGAGGGCCCTTAGTTACTATATAGAAGCGTACCAAGGGTCACAGGTTCGAATCCTCTAACTTTTTCTCACTTATGGTGAGGTGGAAAGAAACCTGCCACTAAAGATCCATTGCCAGGTGGATTGTCTCTTGTATCCAGTTTTGTTATCAAAACTGGGGAAAGTTCCATCTGGTCTGAGGGCTCATTCTACCAGAGGTACAGCTGCGTCTCTAGCTGCTGCCAGAGACATCCCTATCCTAGAGATATGTCAAGCAGCTACCTGGAAAGCGGTACATACCTTCACCAAGCATTACTCCCTGGATGTCCAGGCCAGGAGGGATGCTCGGTTTAACACAACCGTGCTCAGAGCCTATTCCCTAAATAGGTTCTGTCCCTCCTCCATGGAGGTACTGCTGTGTATCTGCAATTGTCATAATATAGCAAGACTTCATGTTGTTTGAAGAAAAATACTCACCTTAGTAATGTTGTTTCTTCTAATGGAGTCTTGCTATATTACCTCCCCAGCCGCCTCTCTCAGAACTTCTACTTGGGTATAGGGGTGGGCAGTACAGTGTGGTCACCGCGTTATGCCCATTTATGTTTTCCACCCCTTCTTTCTTGGGGTTTTGGGGTGTTGTGTTTTGTTTTATCTTTTCTTATCTTATCTTATTCTCTGGTCCCTGACTTGAGTCTTTGTGTTGGGACCAGGAATGATGTTAATATGTGTTAATATTTAGGTAGCCAGTTGGCTGAGTGTGAGTTACAGCTTCCACACAGAACCTTAGTGAGTTTTTGCTCGTAAAGATCTGACAGTTTCAGTTTGAAATAACACAGACAGAGTTCTCTAACCGAGCTCGTGCTCCAAGTTCCATGCCTGGCATGGAATTTAACTATTTCACCTCCGGGGCAGTTCTAATGGTGGGACAAACTGCAATTGTCATAATATAGCAAGACTCCATTAGAAGAAACAACATTACTAAGGTGAGTAATTTTTCAAACAACATGAAGTCTTGCTATATTATGACAATTGCAGTTTGTCCCACCATTAGAACTGCTCCGGAGGTGAAAGAGTTAACTGCATTCCATGAATGGAACTTAGAGCACGAACTCTAAAGAGAAGCTCTGTCTGTGTAGTTTCAAACCTAAACTGTCAGATTCTTTACTCCGCCTCACTGAACAGTCGCTCCGGAGATTTCTCCTACTGCTCGGTTCATTTCGGTTTAAACAGTGTTTTCGGTTCGATTCAACCGAGAATAGTTTTATTTAACCGCTAAAACCGATCGGGTTCAAGCTCTGTCTGTGGTATCGTAAGTAATTCTTATTTTAATTCTGTGTGGAACTTGTAAGTTTTATCGGGTTCGGTTTGAACCGATCAGCTTAGGTTAAAGCTAAAGTTTTAAACTTGATATTTTAGAGTCGGTTCCGGTTCTTATCGGTTCTAAAAAAACAGATTTCATTCGTTTTTCCAATACCGTGACACGGTTAGGAACGATAAAGTGTCTTTCTGGCACTGCCGTTTAAAGGGCAAGTTTTCTGGTTAGGCTGGCATTATGTCTAGAAACCCAAAAGAAAAACCGGGCCCACTGGGTTTCAACACTGTGATGTCTGTGGGAAGTCTTTGCAAGGCTGACCCATACACCACATGTGTTTATTGTCTGAGGTTTGACCACCTCCAGTCAGACTGCCAGATTTGTAAGAATTTCCTGCAGCCACCCTGGAAAAGAGATTGGGAAGAGGCTCAGGGGCGAGAGACAAAAGTCAGCTGACCGGATGGCCAGCCCGGTTTGGTGCCAACCAACCGGAGGGCTCCCTCTGACCAGGCGAGACTTCATGGGCAAACAAAAAGCTGGCTCGGATGAACCAGTTCCAGTAAAGAGAACAAGAAAGTCAGCAGGTTTGGAGCCCAAAATTCTTACTCCAACTGCTGCAGAGATAGCAAGAGCTATTGAGATTGTCCAGTCACTTTCTCCGGTTCCGTCCGAACCGCCACTATCTGGTAAAAGGTCGGTTCCATCGGTTCAGGAATATGATGTTGAGGAGTTTTATGAACCAGAGGAGGGGGAGGATGATTATGAACAGTATGAATGTGACTTGGAGGGTCTGGGTGTGCCCATTGAACCGGACATCTCCCCAGACAGACCTTTAGAATCTCCCCCTATGCTTTCTGAGTCCCCCTCTCATTTTATGTTTTACAAAAAAGTTGCTGAAACCCTCCAGCTTCCTTTGGAGGAAGCTGTGGATGAGCAAGAGGAGCCTGATTTTGTAGAAATGATGGATATACCAGAGTCTGGGAATTGTCTATTCCTTTGCATAAGTCATTTAGGAAACAAACAATAAAAATCTTAAAACTTCTAATTCTGTGCCTCCTGTAGATAAAAAGATGGACAGGAGGTACACTACTGTCAGTCCTGATACAGAATTCCTTTCTTAGCAATGCAGTCATGTTGGGGTAGTTGAGGCTGCAGCCTGTGATAAAGCTAATATTCCCCTGGCTTCACATCCTTCTGACAAGGATTCCAGGAAGATTGATGCCATGGCAAAAAAACAGTACATGGCAGCGTCCTTGGGACTCAGGCAAGCAAATTATATGGCTTATGTAGCAAGGTATCAGAAATCTAGATGGGATACTGTTATGAGTTTAGCCAAACAAGCCCTGGCCAGCTTGCTAGTGAGCTGGAGCAGGTGGCTGCGATGGCATTGAGGCTTCTAAGAGTTGCAGTTTCATGCTGCTGTGGATTTAGTGATGTTTCCTCTAGAGTCATGGCTACATCTGCAGCTTTTCCGTGGGATTGGCCTGGCTCAGGTGTACTAGCTTGTCACAGGATACCCAGACTAAGGCCATGGATTTTCCTATGGTGGGAAATTCTCTGTTTGTGGAGCAGACAGAGGATTATATGAAGAAGATGGATGAATATAGGACTCACCTATAAAAGTGCCCAAGCCAAGGAGCGGCAAGCCACTCCTCAGAGGCACACCCCCAGGGGTAGGGGTAGGCCTTTCCACAGGCCTTTTTACCAAACCCAGGCCTCCTCTGCTTATGCTCAGAGGGGGTTCTTCAGAGGCAGAGGCAGACGGGGCGTGGGCAGGCCTGCCCCCACCCCTCAGCCTAAAGCACCTGCCAAGCAGGCACCCTGATGGGGTGCCCAGGGCCGATTCTCCTTTACCAGTAGGGGGCAGGTTGGCGTACTTCAGTCAGAACTGGGTGTCTTTAACTTCAGACAAGTGGGTTCTGGAAGTAGTAAGCCAGGGTCTGGTTCTCAGCTTCAAAAAGTTCCCAAAGATGAGAATCAGGTCTTTTCCACCTGCAAGCTCTTTAGAGACCTTTACTCTAGAAGCAGAGGTCTCAACCCTGTTAGCTCTCAGAGCGGTAGAAAGGGTTCCTCCCCTACACCAGGGCAAGGGTCTGTACTCCAGATACTTCCTTACCCCAAAAAAGACAGGAGAATGGCGGCCCATTTTAGACCTCAGATATCTGAACGAGCATCTTTTGAAACCAAAGTTCAGAATGATAACTCTGGCAATGATTTTACCCTCTCTAAGGCCAGGGGACTGGCTAGCTTCCCTGGACCTCAAGGATGCCTATTTTCACGTCCTAATCAGAAGCTCCCACCGAAAGTACCTCAGATTCAAACTGCCCTCAGGTCACTACCAGTTCAGAGCAATGCCCTTCGGCCTTACCTCTGCCCCAAGGGTATTCACAAAATGTCTGGCAGTAGCAGTGGCTCACTTAAGGAGGCAAAGGATTGCTGTTTTTCCCTATCTGGACGACTGGCTCATTGTAGGCCAGTCCCCAGAACAGGTAAAATCTCACCTGCAAGTCACCCAGCAGCTTCTCTCCTCCCTGGGCTTCCTGCTAAATCTACCAAAGTCGGTTCTGGAACCAGTTCAGGTACTCACCTTCATAGGTGCAGAATTGGACACAAATCTGGCCAGAGCTTTCTTCCCTTAGAAAGGGTAAGGAACTTGGTGGCTCTGGCCTCCTCCTTCACTCTGCAGGTCTCTCGACCAGCAAGGCACTTTTTGCAGCTCCTGGGGCACATGGCTGCGTCCACAGCTGTAGTGCAGGGAGCAAGATTTCAGATGAGAGACATTCAGTTTCACTTGAGAGCCTATTGGTCTCAGAGAAGAGACCCCCTTTCCAAGTTGGTCCCAGTGACCCGAACCTTGATCCAGGCCCTCCAGTGGTGGCAGGATCAGAGCAATTTAAGACTGGGGGTCCCCTTCATTCCCCTTTCTCACACTTTGACCCTCACTACGGATGCTTCCCTCCTGGGGTGGGGAGCCCACATGGGCGACCTCTCCACTCAGGGAGTGTGGTCCCCCCAGGAATCTCTGCTCCACATCAATTTGCTGGAACTCAGAGCTGTCTTTTTAGCACTTCAAGCGTTTTCTGCTTCTGTCCAGAACAAAGTGGTACAAGTCAGAACAGACAATACCACAACAATGTGGTACATCAACAAGCAGGGGGCACTCGGTCTTGACCTTGTGCACCGAAGGCAATGAAGTTGTGGTCTCTGGCCTATTCCTAGAACACTTCACTCATAGCAGTTCACCTTCCAGGAAAGGACAATGTCCTAGCAGATGCTCTCAGCAGGATTTCTCAGGGCCATCACGAATGGTCTCTGGATCCTCAAGTATTGGGGATAGTCTTTGCCAGATGGGGCACCCCTCAGATAGATCTTTTTGCAGCCCCAGACAATCATCAACTTCCACTGTTCTGTTGCAGGCGCCCAGTGTTGGGCTCAGTCCCCCTGGACGCCCTTCTCCTGGATTGGAAAGGGAAGTTTCTTTATGCTTTTCCCCCCTTCCCTCTCCTATTCAAGGTGTTAGTGAAAATCAGATCCCAGCCTTGCAGGGTGATTCTGATTGCCCCAGATTGGGCCAGGCAGCCCTGGTACCCACTCCTTCTGTCCCTGACAGTCCATCTCCCCTGTGTCTCCCCAGGAATCACAACCTATTAACCTGTGCCCAGGGGAGAGTTTGGTATCCGAACCTCAAATCCCTCAACCTCAAGGCCTGGCTCTTGAGGAGTTAGAATTTGCTGACCTACACCTCTCTCAGGGTGTTCTTGAAATCCTAAAGACTTCTAGGAAGCCTTCCACTAGGGCTACTTATAATTCTAAGTGGAAAAGGTTCTCCATTTGGTGTTCTGGGAAACATATTTCCCCAGAATCTGCTGATTTGCCCATTGTGTTAGATTACATGGTCCATCTTAATTCTTTGGGCCTGAGACCAGCTACCCTGAGAGTTCATTTGGCAGCTGTCTCTGCATTTGTTTCAGCAGGAAAGCCATCCTCTCTTTCCGCTCACCCTGTATTTTCCAAGTTTTTTAAGGGATTACTTCATACTAATCCACCTTTTAGGGATCCGGCCCCTGCCTGAGACCTTAATGTTTGCATTGCCCAGTTAATGCAACCCCTTTTTGAACCTCTGTTTTCTGCAGAGCTTAAGTATCTAACTTGGAAAACTGTTTTCCTAGTGGCTATCACTTCTGCTAGACGCATAAGTGAGTTGCAAGCCTTGTCAGTAGAAACTGACTTTATTTCTTTCCACAGGATAAGGTAGTCCTCAGGACTAACAGAAGGATTTTGCCTAAGGTGGTTTCAGATTTCCATCTTAACCAATCTATCTCCCTTCCAGTGTTTTTCACTGAACATTCCTCTTCTGGTGAGAGGAGATTGCACAATTTAGACGTTAAGAGGGCCCTTAGTTACTATATAGAATGTACCAGGGGTCACAGGTTCGAATCCCTCCAACTTTTTCTCACTTATGGTGAGGTTGGGAAAGGGAAACCTGCCACTAAGAGATCAGTTGCCAGGTGGATTGTCTCTTGTATCAATTTTGTTATCAGAAACTGGGCAGAGATCCCCCTCTGGCTAGAGGCTCATTCTACCAGAGGTACAGCGCGTCTCTATCTGCTGCCAGAGACATCCCTATATTGGAGATATGTCAAGCTGCTACTTGGAAAACGGTACACACTTTCACCAGGCATTACTCCCTGGATGTCCAGGCTAGGAGAGATGCTCGGTTTGGCACAGCTGTGCTTCAGAGCCTATTCCCTAAGTAGGTTCTGTCCCTCCTCCATGGAGGTACTGCTGTGTAGTCTGCAATTGTCATAATATAGCAAGACTTCATGTTGTTTGAAGAAAAAATTACTCACCTTAGTAATGTTTCTTCTAATGGAGATCTTGCTATATTATGACCTCCCCAACCTGCCCCTCTCAGAACTTCTACTTGGGTATGGGGTGGGCAGCCAGTGTGGGCACTATTTTGTGCCCTTTATGTGTTTTCACCCTTCTGGGGTTTGGGGTGTGGTGTTTTCATTTTTCCTAATATTTCTCTCATATTGTTAAATTATACTATTAGTTCTGGTCCCTGACTTGAGTCTTTTGTTTTGGGACCAGCAATGAGTGTTAATATTTAGGTAGCCAGTTGGCTAGTGTAGGTTACAGCTTCCACACAGACCTTAGTGAGTTTTTGCTCGTAAAGATCTGACAGTTTAGGTTTGAAACTACACAGACAGAGCTTCTCTTTAGAGTTCGTGCTCTAAGTTCCATTCATGGAATGGAGTTAACTCTTTCACCTCCGGAGCAGTTCTAATGGTGGGACAAACTGCAATTGTCATAATATAGCAAGACTCCATTAGAAGAAACAACATTACTAAGGTGAGTAATTTTTTCTTTCTTACAGTCCATTCCTAACTAATTAATTACCTGGTAAAAGCCAGAAATGCACCATTTGAATAGTCAAATTATTACAGTCATCTACTATAAATGTTTTGCATGAAAAATGACGACACAGGGCATCTGTTCTTGCTGATACATGGAAAAGATTACACAGTAAACAAAGTATTACATATATGCAATAGGGATGACGATAAACAGAGTATGATGAATCCATTTGTTTGAGTAACTGTGTGTATAAATTTCATTTATACACACAGTTATTACATCATGCTTCACCACTCGTGAGGTTACTTGAGGTCAGTGGCAAGTTCACAAGATAACCGCTTTATCACAGTCATCCCCCCCGCATATCCCTTATTCATGCAATAGGCATGGCAGGGTATTAAATAGCTAGTATAGCACAGCATAATGCTATTCAGTATCTGAGGGTGGTGCTATCCATTTTCTGAACTGTATAGCACTAGACTGCTAAACATTTTTGGTTTTTTTATTCAAGTTTACACATACAAAACACATTAAAAACAAAGTATTTTTCATTTTGCTAACCAGTCTGTGCCATATGCGATGCATTTTTGCAGCTGATTAGCACTTTCACCTGTGAAACTACTAATCATTTTTTTTTGGATTATTTAACACCCTACATGGACACAAAACCCAGTTAATAAATCTGTTTATCTGCACAGCCATTGAATAAATCAAATTTATATATGCAGTAGTGATTTAATCACCATTTATTTATTTATTTTTTGATAACCGGGTAGGTGCGCTAGACACGAAAGTGACTATTTTCAGGCACGACCTGGGAGGTCACTAACATAGAGGGATAACAGCTACATAGTATACAGTGTAAGGAGATGTGCAATACATCGCAAACATAAGGTGAGGTAAAGTTAGGACAAATAAAGGTACAAGGCACGAATGGTATAAAAATTATACAATTAGAGATAAGTGCCCAAGTGTAGATTATCATAGTAATAACACAAGATATGAGGTACAGAAAGAAGAAATATACCAGCGAAGGCATCATTATGACATACTGAAAGTGAGAGGGTGTTGATTTGGAAGGGGGCAGGGAGAGGGGGATAGATTTAAAGGAGGCTGAAGGATTAGGGTGCCATCTCACACCATAGAAGATGTTTCCAAGGGCAGCCAGGGCAGAGTAAATCTAGATCTATGGAGGGTTGAAGCAGGTACATTGGGCACAAGTAGTAAGGAGGGAGCGGTGCCTATTCTTAAAAGTGGCATAATTAGGTGCAAGGTGGACATCTAGGGGCAGCGAGTTCCAGTAGGAGGGACCTACATGCGAGAAACCTGATTTCCCTTTGGTAGTTCTACATCTGGGAATGCAAATCAAGGAAAGGTCAGTTGATCGGAGACCATAGGAGATGGGTTGAGGGATTAGCAGGGAGGCTAGGTAGGTGGGCATACTAGATCGAAGTACACTGTCCAGTAGGTTTCCCAAGAGAGAGGAGACATTTTGCAATAGGAGAAGGCCAATTTAGGTCAGAGTACAGCAAGCAGTGATGTTTTAGTCTGGAGGAAGCAGAGGCGTAGCGGCATATATTGTTGTAGGTAGTGTCCCACCTATGAAGATTGGCTTTAGACGTATTGGTATAGATTATGGATCCATAAGAAAGTGATGGAAGTAGGATTCCTCTAGCAATGGCAGTCCTAGCAGTGGGGTAAGAATATAGCTTGTTTTGTAGGCTAAGCCCAGTTTGGCATTTACAGCCTTACAGGTGGAGGTAATATGGGCATCGTAGGTGAGGGATTCATCAAGTAAGATGCCCAGATATTTAAAAGAAGTTACCATCTCCAGTGGGGAGCTGTCAACCCAGGTGACCTGGAGATATTTACGGAGCTGTTTTAATTTAATAGAGGATCTGAAGAGCATGGCCTTAGTCTTTCCAACGTTTAGAACAAGCTTATTTTTGGTGATCCAGGATTGAATATTTTGTAGGTCCAAAGAGAGCTTGTGATTAATAGAGTGGATATTGTCTGAGCTAGTGTAAAGGACAAGGTCGTCGGCATAAAGTAACGAGGAACAGGAGGATACCACTAGAGGAATGTTGTTAATAAAAATCGAGAAAAGCAGGGGTCCGACGATAGAACCCTGTGGTACACCAACATTGATGATTGCTTTTTCTGAGGTGGCCGATTTGAATTTCACAGTTTGATACCTGTTTGATAGGTAGCTATGGAACCAGTTTACAACTTTGGGCGAGAAACCCAGGGAGTAGAGATTGGTAAGCAGAAGAGGGTGGTTAACTAGATCGAAGGCTTTTGTCAGGTCTATAAAAACTGCCCCAGTTAGATGACCCTAGTCCATAGCTTGAAGAATATCATTAGTCAGCTATAGTAGAGCAGTTTGAGTACTATGGCCTTTTCTAAAACCATGTTGGTTAGGGTGCAGGAGGTTATACTTTGTAAGGTGTTCCGGAGATCTGAGCTGAGATGAGCTTCTCAAGGACTTTATTTAATGTTGACAATATTGCTATAGGTCTATAGTTGGCTATATCTTTATTGTCACCTTTGTTGAATACTGGTGTGATTCTAGCTAGTTTCCATATCTCGGGCACCATGCCCTCACTTAGGGACAGGTTGAATATACAGGCCAGAGGTCCGGAGATGAAAGGTGCCGCAAGCTTAAGGAGTCTAGGTTCAAGGCAGTCAGATCCGACAGCAGTACTGTCTGATATAGAATTTAGATGTTTGAGGACATTGTTTTTCGATATAACTTTAAAGTAGAAGGTGGGGATCTGTGAAGTTACTTTTGGGTAGGTGGATCCAGGTATTAGGTTAGTGGAGGAGAGAGTGTTTGTGTAGCTCGAGAGGTCAGAGAAGTAAGAGTTAAAAGCATTTGCAATTGTGCCTGAGTCATTGCAATGGACGCCTTTCAATATCATGTCGTTATTTAGTGGTCTTTGATTAGAGCCGAGGAAGGTCTTGACATGAGACCAAAATTTCTTGGGGTCACCAGCAGCATCCAGCAGAAGGCCTTTGCAGTACTGGCTTTTAGCAAGTCTTATTTGTGTTTTGGATTTCGACCGCTGTTCTCTATAGTTGTCATAATCTGCTGGGAGCCCAGATATTTTAAACTTTCTCCAGCATTTGTCCCTGTTTTTGAGGGCTGTCAGGAGGTCTTTGTGCAACCATCTAGTTTGTTTACCGCGAACGCGCCGAGTGACGACTGGGGTATGTTTGTCTTGAAGGAGTGTGAACCTGCTCAGGAAGGCATGCAGGGCAGTTTCGGTACTAGTAGAATGGAAGATAGGGGACCAGTCAGTGTGAGACACATCATATACGAAATTACCTTGATTTAAGTTTGTATAATTTCTGAAGCATGTATAGTTTTGGTGGGATGTGGAGTTTGTGGAGGTGCTCCATATGCAAAGACAGGGAGTGGTCACTGATATTGTCGACATCGTCCAAATTTAGCAATTCTATCCACACGATTTGTTAACACCCAGTCAATAAGGGTTCTAGAGGCAGTGTTGATTGACACCCTTGTGTAATCAGCAATGATTTGGTGCAAATTGTAGCTCTGCACCAGGGATTGAAGTGTGTCCTGAGATTTGCCAAGCCAGTTTAGATTTATATCGCCAAGAATGATGAGTTAATTTTTCCCCGTGTGTGCAGCTGTTTGAGCTAGCAAATCAGCTAGGCCTTGTGTTCCATTATTAGGTGGATTGTAGGCACAGACAATGTGGAGTTTCTTATCTCCTAGTCTGAGTACAGCATGGACATATTCACACGGGGAGTTTTTACTGTCTGTTATCGTAGTCATATTTAGGTTGCTTTTGTAATGGATTGCAACACCTCCACCGCGCTTTGGAGGTGGTCTGTCATGTCTGAGAAGGGAGTAGTTTGGGAGCAGGCAAAAAGTATCTGGGATGGAGGGTTTTAGCCATGTCTCAGATAAACAGAGCACATCTGGGTGGTGGTTTGCCACCCAGGCTTCTAGATCTGCTTGATTGCGGAGAAGGCTCCTAATATTAAGATGGACTATGTGAAGCCCCTTCGTATCATATCCTGAGCAAATTAAGGGTGATATGCCCATTGCAGGGCCTGGGTTCAACTCTATGTCTCCAGACAGTATAAGGGCCAGTAATATGAAATACCTTAATTTCTGCAGGGTGATTTTGGTACAGTTCCGGCAGTAGGTACGCCATCGTTTGGCGGTGGATGCCGTAGCATGGTAAATGAGTAGTTTAGGGAGGAGGGCAGGGGTCATGTCAGTGCCACATTCGGTTAGGATTAGCATATTGGAGTAGGTAAAATCATTTAGATACGCATTCTCATGCTGGATATGGTATTTGGGGTGAGGTACATTATGGATACTGAGTAGCATCAGAGACAAGATGAGAGAGGTCATAGTTAGTGGTGACCAAAACATCTTATAAGCTTTAGTAATAGGCATATTTTTAAAGAAGAGCAGGGATTGAGGGACGCAGTAGAGGGAAAGAGGTGACTGCTGTGAGAGGAGCAATAGTTACTACTTGGTTAGAATGTACAGTGGCTTGCTTAGTATAGGAGTTGCATAGGACTCCAAAAGAGAGAAACTTAAGATTTATCAGAGGGGTAGGAGAGCATTAAGCTGAGAAAGACAGATTAGAGGCTGTAGGCAGGGAAGCTACAGGATGTGTGGAGAAACTGTATTAAGTTGAAAAAAATCAGGTAGACAGTAATGAAGAGAGAAAGCAAATATATTCTAGCTGAAAGACTATTGAAGAAAAGGATCAGGGCAGACTAGAGCTTAGAGTAGTAACAGTCTAAAAGTTATAAAAAAAAAAACAATCGAGAGAGGAGAAATTAGGAAGGATTTATTTGGACTGCCCCCCGTGGCTAGTTAATATAACGAGCCAATGAGAAAGTGGGGAGATAGTAAATTTTACCTGATTGGTTCCCTTAACCTATAAGAGTAAATGCCGAGCACGGGAGGGCGGGGAGACACCAAAGGCGTCGGGGCTAGCAGCTCCGTCAAGAGAGCGAGCGAGCATCAGGGAGCCCGGTTTTAAATTCTGCCCGGTTCCAAATTCTGCCTTTGCAGCCTGCTGCTAACTGCCCTGTTGCGTTTGCCCTGGTTACAATTCAGTTCAGCAGGAGCAGTGAGCTGCTAAAATGTTAAAAATGCTCAGCCCAAGGTCCGGGGAAGAGAAGAAATGGCGCCAAATTTAAATCTTGCCGAGAAAAGGTCCACGCTGGGCGAAGGCGCCACGGGTACACTTTGTTACCGTACCTTGCTTCTGTTATCGGCGGTGGCGTGAGTTCTGGGAGCTGCTCCGATCGGGCGGTAGCCCGGGGCGACTGGCCAGCTGAGGATAGAGAAGAGATAAAAATCAGTATGAGGAAGGGGACAGAGGACAAAAGAAAAGACCAGGGACAGGTAGGATTTGCTGCGAGGGAACAAAGGGTGCGAGTTACATGTGTGACGCTGAGGGGCATCAAGGTGGGGGTGGGAGCGCCAGCGGGGGGAAGAGAGAGGCGAGTGCAGGTGAGCAGATAGCTAGGCAGGAGGGGATGGGTCAAGTGTGAGGGAGAAAGAACAATTTGAGCAAGTACAAGCACAAACAAGTTTCTTTACGCTGCTTATAAAAGAGCAAGCTAACAAAACTATTTGTACAGACTATAAGTAGCATCAGAATTAATATCAGCCAGCATAACAGTAGTCGGTAGACAAAATAGGGTAGCAACTAACTAGAATTGGCAGAGGGCAAACAGAATAGCGAATTTACATTCAGAGCAGCAGTAATTACTATGAGGCTCCTGTCCTGGCAGCTCCGGCAAGAGAACGAGCGAGCAAGCGCCAGGGAGCCCAGTTTTAAATTCTGCCCGGTTCCAAATTCTGCCTTTGCAGCCTGCTGCTAACTGCCCTGTTGCGTTTGCTCTGGTTACAGTTCAGTTCAGCAGGAGCAGTGAGCTGCCAAAATGTTAAAAATGCTCAGCCCGAGGTCCGGGGAAGAGAAGAAATGGCGCCAAATTTAAATCTTGCCAAGAAAAGGTCCACGCTGGGCGAAGGCGCCACGGGTACACTTTGTTACCGTACCTTGCTTCTGTTATCGGCGGCGGCGTGAGTTCTGGGAGCTGCTCCGATCGGGCGGTAGCCCGGGGCGACACATTATTTATGTCATTATCATTTATCTGCATAGTAGTGATGTCACTACTATGGAAAGAATTATTGAGTACCTAGAGGCCAGTGGGGCACAGGACCCAAGGCAGCATGGGTTCACAGCGGGTTGGTCATGTCGGACGAATCTAATTGATTTCTTTGACTGGGTGACCAAAGTAGTAGACCAGGGAGGAGCTGTGGACATGGCTTACCTAGACTTTAGCAAGGCATTTGACACAGTCCCACACAAAAGATTAATAGTCAAATTAAACAGCCTGGGAGTGGGTCCCAGGGTGGTAGCCTGGGTAAAACATTGGCTAGACAACAGGACACAGAAGGTAATTGTAAATGGAGTCCACTCTGAAGAAAGAGGGATTACTGCTGGGGTACCGCAGGGTTCGGTACTGGGTCCAGTCCTTTTTAATGTCTTTATAAGTGACATTGCAGAGGGACTGGAAGGAAAAGAATGCCTCTTTGCAGATGACACAAAGATCTGCAACAGGGTTGATAACCAAGGAGGCGTGGAAAGGATGAGAAGGGACTTGGCAAGGTTGGAGGAATGGTTGGAAGTATGGCAGCTAGGATTCAGTGCAAAGAAGTGCAAAATAATGCACCTGGGAAACAAAAACCCAGGGGAAGATTACACAATGGGGGGAGGTAGTAACAAAAACAAAAAAGGAAAGGGACCTGGGGTAATCATATCAGATGACCTTAAGGTTAGCAAGCAATGTGAGAAGGCAGTAGGGAGAGCTGGGGGTATACTGGGATGCATAGGGAGAGGCATCACCAGCAGAAAACAGGAAGTTGTTATCCCTCTGTACAGACATTTGGTGAGACCCCATTAAGAGTACTGCGTCCAGTTCTGGAGACCCCATCTCTGCAAGGACATAGACAGGATAGAGGCAGTCCAGAGGAGGGAACTAGAATGGTGCAGGGTCTGCTAGAGAAGCCATACGAGGAGAGACTAAAAGAGCTTAATATGTATACCCTTGAGGGAGGGGGGGACAAGATAGAAACGTTTAAGTACCTCAGTGGAATCAACAAAGTCCAAGAGGGTAGCATCTTTCAGAAAAAAGAGACATGCAAGAACAAGGGGACACAATTTAAAGATAGAGGGGGGACGGTTCAGGGGCAATGTGAGGAAGTATTTTTTCACAGAGTGGATAGTGGATGCATGGAACAGCCTTCCTGAGGAGGTTGTGGGGTCTAAAACTGTGGGAGAATTCAAGGATACATGGGACAGACATAAGGACATTCTTGTGGGGGGTAGGAAAAAATAGGCTGTTGGTTAACTAGGATCTGCGGCTATCCTGTAGGTAGGGAAATGGGCAGACTAGGTGGGCCAAGCGGTCCTTATCTGCCGTCAAAGTCTATGTTTCAATGTTTCTATGTCACGTATTCCCGTATTCAAATGCAAATAACTTTAAAACGAAGAATGATAGCATAATACTGTGAAAACGAAAGATGTTAAGCAGAAAGATATTTACAAAATGAGTGCTGTTTCATTTATAGTTACCTTTTAGGTTTTTTTTTTATAATCAGCAAAAAATAGCAGAAAATTCAATTTTGTTCACTTTTTGCAAGAAACAAATGCAAATAACTTTAAAACCAAAAAAAAATGACAGCATGGTACTTTGAGCACACAAGTTGTTCAACACAAAACTATCTACAAAATGAGTGGTGTTTCATTTAACAGCAACCACTGTGCTAGTTGGAAAGTTGACAAAAAGTCACACAACCTATCATTTAAAAAACATCAAAAGCAAATGTCCCTGCAGCGTCAGAAAGCATCCCTTATTGTATAAAGGAAATATACAATGATGAGCTGTCAGATAAATTATTTATCTGCACAAGTGCTGTTTGACCTCGGAAGTCTGGACCATACCTCTCATCTTATCATGTCAGCACTTGTCTTTAAATTGCAAGCAAACTGTCTGAATGTGTAGCACATTCTTAATCAGTATACAAATAGTGGGTTTCCTATGCTTAGTGCCAAAATATGTTTCAATAAAAGTTACATTTTTATTATGAAACTGCAAACAACTCAGAAAAACTGCTAACAGGCATGACAGAAACCATGATGAGCAATGCAAGGTAGAAATAAATGTAGGTGGGAATAATCCATCACATTTGGGCTGGCAGTATAGCCTAGAGGTTAGAGGAACAAGGTGTGAATGAGCGTGATACATCCAGCAGACCAGACCTGAGTTTGATTCTCAAAACCTCCACTTGTATACTTTGTGACTCTGAGCAAGTCACTTAACCGCCCAGTGCTCCCAGGTCACTCCTGAAAACAGGCACTTGTGCCTAGTGGCCCTTACCTAGTTACCAAGACTAAAATAATAAATAAATAAATAAACATCAGTACCACCTCCCTACCAACAGGCCCTCCATACGAAGTACTGCAAACCAAGCAAGCCAGCTTGCAGTGCAATACACTGTACTTAGTATTGCTAACAAAAGTAAAACTTGTCAGAACAGCATAATAAAGGATCATGCTAATTAATATTACTTGTAAAACTCCTACTGCCCGGGGGGGTGGGGGTTGGGATAACCCACTCCAAGTCACACAGTTTGCACTCCATTCAAGAGCACAATCACATCCTGCAGGCTCTCAAACCAGAGCAAGCCTAATAACAACAAATTAATGCCTTTACTAATAACCCTCCAACACTGACAAATGACAGGGGTGGTATTTGTGGTAACACCACACCCAGATGAGTGACCTCCTCTTGCAAACCCTCCAAACAGAAACAGACGAATGACAATTAAATACAACACAGACTGACAACCCAGAGGTGGGGGTGGATGAAATAACCTACCCCAGACAATAATCACACCCCTAACATTTGAACAAGAGCCAACTTTTCTTCTTTTGGGGAGGGGGGGGCTTATCTATGCAAACAAGCAGAAGTCACTTGAACTACAGTGAAAGCTAATAATTTAAGGGGTGGAGGTGTTGCGCTGCCCCCTGAGTCGGCACCAATAAACGCACACTCGACTTCTTGCAAAGTGCATCCACAGTCTGCCCAATAACAATAAATAAATTATCACAGTTTACTACTACTACTAATAATAAAACAAACAAACCCACCCACTGTGTTTAACCCTTACCCTACTGAACTGCTGCTGCTGCATGAACATCTGCCCCACTTTGATTGGCTTGTCCATGGTGGCAGGTGGTCAGCTCCTCTGCCTGCCTCTCAGCACCACAGGGCATCCCCGGTGGATCAAGCTGTGGTGAATGTGGCACAGTTCACTCCTGCTGCTCCAGCTGAGTACGGGATTCTTTCATTCCCGAAAGTCAAACTTTTAGAGCTCTCTGTTGGTGTCTGGGGTGGTCCAGCGGTCGTGTCACTCTGTGTCCCCAACACTGAACCCAGGAGAACTCTTATCACTAATATTCTCTCTGATTCTCTTGCTCCCCAGACCCCACAACTGCTCAGCTCGTGGCATAGACCACTGTCTTTTTGCAGATGCTGGAGGCTGGTCTGCATTGGTCATTTCCACTAAGTATGTTGCTTTGTTCGGGGGGGGGCGTCCGTTACTCCTGTTGCTCTGGGTCCCAGCACTGTGTCACCTGCCGCTTTCCCAGTGGGACTGCACAGTCCAGTGACACCCCAACACCATGTCCAAGTATCCCAGGTGTATGGTGCTACCCCAACACACTCTGCCTCATGCCCAAGTATCTGTGGCATTCAGAGGCAGTCCCTCCAACACCCCGTCCCCACTCAAGTATCACTGCTGGCCACTGATAGTGACAACTCTCACTGTTTCCCCCCAGACACACACACACACATACACACACACTCCTTGCCTGGCCACTAAGTAGGGTCTTTGTGTAAAGCACTTTTATGTCATGGTGGTATGGAGAGCCTCTGTGTGCACCTAAAATCCACCACCCCCGACAGCCACCGTATATTGGCCCCCAAGAGCCACTGTGTATTGGCTCCGTATGCCTACAAAAGCTTCTGAAGATAATTATGTGGGTTGCAGTTGTTACAGTCAGTGAGAACCCTGGATCCCTGTTGCTCATTATATATTATCTTTAATAAGGAGACATGCCAAGAAAGAAAAGTCAAAATCCAGCATGGCAAAGTTACAAAAAAAAAATGTCATAGTTTTGTGTTCCATGAGCATTTCTGCCTACACTCCAAAGCTAAAAACTGAATTCCCCAAATCAAATTCAGGTTTCTTTTTACCTGGTTAAGTTACAGTTTGTCTCTGAGTTTTCAGGGAAAAGGAACAAAAGCTAACCATTCAAAGGAGAGACACTACCATGTTTGATGCAACTTTTTTTTTCTTTTCTCAGGTGATGGACTTGTGAGCAGAGTTTCATTTCCTTTCCTTTCCATGATGCTTCAGAAAGGAAATGAAACAAAACTCTGCTCACACGTCCAGAAAAGGAAAAACAAAACCTGAAAGTCGGAAGGGAAGGGGGAGCAGATCAGCAATTTGGAGAAGAGGTACCTGCAAAAAAAAATTGGGGGACAGAGAACACATTCCAGGTGGACGCCACTCCTCAGCCTTCCAAACACAGAAATCCTTGTCTGTGGGCCGACGTGGCTCATCAAGTAGTTGATGGACACTGGGCACATCTCGGAAGAATTAGGCTTGTTATCTCACCTACTCTGCCCCATCCCCCTGTCACATACAGCGTCCTCCAAGAACAGAGCCCTTTTACAAGCCAACCCAGACTGACGAATGAAGACATTCAGACTCACCTGCCTCCTATTGCTGCTGGTACTGCTAGTACTCCTCTCCTGGGAAGTAGTGGCGGCACACACACACCCACACCCAATCTCACTCAATAATGTGGCGTGCCACAGGTGAATGTTTACCATTCTTGGTTGCAGTTTTGCTTAGTTTTTCTCATACTGGTCTTCTCCTCAGTCTGTCCTCCTTGAGCACACAGAGTAAGATGGTGCCTGAAAATCCACTCTTTGATGCATGGCAGAGTCAACAGATCCCGGCCCCCACCACTTATGACTTCAAAAAAGTCAATATTGTTTTAGACCTTGTGATTTTCTGGAAAATAAAATACATTTACGGGTATTTTATACTAGTTTTGAGCAATGATATTGGGGGGGGGGATGCCCCCTCGGGCCTTACCGGCATGACGCCACTGGAGTCTAGCAATGTGAATCCTGGCTGTGACTATAGGTATTTACAACTGAATGATAATAATCACATTTGCTTTACTTGCAGATAGGTAGGCATTTGTGTCTAATTTCTGTTTGACTTATTGTAGGTTACACATAGAATCTGAAAAATTCATAACATGCTGTAATGTGCTTCAATGAATTGATAAATGGAGCTTTTGGTTTCTTTTACAAATTCATTTTTCCTGACCATGGATATATTAAAACAAACATTTCTCAACAAAATGTTTTAAAATAAAGAGTTTAACTCACAGCAGCAGAAGAAGCATGTTGACATTAAAAGCTTAGTGGCGTGGACGTAGAGGCACCAGTATTTAAGCATGACTTTGGTAGAGGATTATTTGTGACTGGGGGTGAGGGAGGAAGTGAGTCTTGATATTTGTAGCATAATGGTTTTCTGAAACTTCAACCTTCAATGGGTTAGACTCTGCAGCCACCTGTACAGTATATCACTAAGCCATATGCAGTGTGGTATGGGTAAAACCCAGATCACCAGACCAGGACCAGTGCTGTAAAATCTGCACTGGGCACGGCTTGTGCAAATATTGCTGATCCAGTGGATCAAATAAATACATGCAAATAAATAAATAATTACTCGACTTCGCCTCGTGCTTCAACCCACCCCAGGAGTGACATTATTCCATGATAACACACACCCTGTCATGCCTTATTGCTTAAATATGCCCAAGTTCTCAATGTACTGTACTTTGATTCAGTTAGTGTATGCAACAGCTGTCATGTGAATACTCTGGGCTTCTCTTTGACTCCTGATGTCTATTTGCTTTAGCTATTGTATATTGTTTGAACTGCTTTGGTCTTCTTGATGTGGTGCCTGTGTGCCTAAACTATGTAATCTGTTCATCTACTGCTACCCATGTATCTTCAGTGAATGATTGTTATAACTGTATAACTGTCTGCTCTCCGAGCTATTGTTTTTGGACTTATTGACTGTGCTGTCTTTGTATTAGTTTCGACGAGGTGCCTTTGTAAATGAGTCTCTGACTCAAAGGTTTGTAAATCTGATATTTTTTAAAATAAATAAATGTTTATGTTTAAGCCCATGAAACACACTTATCTAGTTAATGCATTCACAGTCATAGTGGCTCTGCCAGAGCTTGTTTTTAACTAGGGACACTTTGAGACCTAAGGGGGTTGACAGTGTCCCTTTAAGGGATTCTTCGTGTGTCATATGCGTCTCTTGGATGAATGCAATATCAATTTTTTTTTTTTTTTGATATAGCACAAGACTTTTTTCCTTTTGATGGGAGAACCCATACCGTTTACATTCCAAGATATGAATTTATATTGAGACATCGCAGTGATGCACACCCTTACCCTAAGTATCTAACAAATACAGCAATTTATTTTCAACAAAAAGAAAAAGAATAGTACGTGGTGTTCTGTGCACTATAAAACCAGGCCTAGTATTCATTGTATCAGTTCTATCAAACTTAAGTATGTTTACAGAATGATTGTTAGAGCTGTAGAAATACTAACCTATAACAATGTGGGCATGTGTAATTTTGTATTTTCTTGAAACTTGGCTTCCCAGCCAAATGCCCTTTGGGGTAGCCCTTGCCTCAGTGTTTGCGCACGAGGTTCTTTGTCTTTTAAATAGTTTTTTATTTTAATGGGTTTGCCACACCATAACCCAGACAGACTGTCTTAGGGTAGCTGGTTCATTCCACTGGGCTGTCAAACAGACGAGGCATACTGATGAGTCCTGGTAGGACGAAACATGTGTCTATGTCATCTGTTAGCACCCTTTGCAAACTGTGTGAGAGGCCTTTCGGCACCATGCAATTTTGCTCAAAGTTGAACCAGCATAACATTCTGTGGTGATTTGCATATGCAGCCCATGATGCTTTGCATTGTGTGGGCATGTGTGATTTTGTATTTTCTAGTTACAGATATGTAAACTATCACATACAATTAACAATAAACATAAAAGAAAAAAACTTAAGTATACTGTAATTCACAAACAATGAACTTACTGAATACAAATAAAGATTATCTAACAATTGGAATAGATTGCTGTGCGCGACAGTAAAGAAAACCAAATACTCTTAATAACAGTAGGATGTAAGCTACTGACGAACCTACAACCACCGAACTGCAAGTTCAAGGTGGTATTATAACCAGCAGTCCTTACTCTGGCTCTTGTCTGCCTGTGGGATACCTAGTCCATTAAATAGAATAGCATGATACAAACTAACAGCTATATTAAAGTCAAAAATGAAATTGACGTAACAACTGTGAAAATAATTTATAGATGAGCCGGCTGTAAGGAGACTAGATTAAAAGACACAAACATGCCAGCCTACTAATCTACTTTTAATTGAATCTTGAGCAAAATTAAACCTAGGAGTAATCCGTGTCAGTTTTACACCCCATATGGGTGTTAAAGGAAAACCGCTCAAAACAGTGGGGACAATCACCAGGGCTGCAGAAACGCCTGAATAAAACAACCTGTATAGTTTAAAATGCATGCAGCTAACCTTTCGTGAGTTATTTATTGTTGTATTTGCTCCTGGATGTGCCATGTTAAAAGTGCTGCCGCACCGGAAGACGAAGTGCAACCCTGGCATCCGGTCCTGTGCCAGAATGCTCGTAAAAATGATGAGCGAGGCACATTTACACAGAATAAAAAGAAACATTGTGCCATGTAGAGATCTGTTAACTGAACCTCTAGAAGCAATTCCTGGTGAAAACGGAGCAGTGTAAGGTACTTAAAATCATTATTAAAGTTGCAGCTTCGAGTTTGGTCATGCGCAGTAGCACCAGGACCAGATGCCAGGGTCACACTCTGTCTTCCGGTGCGGCGGCACTTTTGACATGGCGCATCCAAGAGCAACAATAAATAACTCACGAAAGGTTAGCTGCATGCATTTTAAACTATATAGGTTGTTTTAATCGGGCGTTTTTGCAGCCCTGGTGATTGCCCCCACTGTTTTGGACGGTTTTCCTTTAAGAGAAAATGAGGACTAAGTTTGTTGAAATTATTTTACTGACTAGCCAAGACTACCCACCAAGCCAAATCTTTGCAGAGGGACTCAAAGGGGTGAAGCATTAGGGAACAGTTACCTATGTGCATCATGTAACAGGGTCCATTCAACTCAACTCATGATCAGTCATCTTGTGAATTCCCCCAGTTCCCTCCTGTTCTGTCTTCTGTTGCGTCCAGTATCAGCATACTCAAGGTACTCAAATTACTGAAAGCTCTTCCTTCACCCTGTGATGTTTCACCTTAGCCACTGCCACCTATTTCATTGTTAGATTGTGTACAAGGCTGGGGAGTAAAAAAAACTGTCCACCGCCATTTCTGAGAACACATACTCTGGCACCCAATAAGTTTGCACCTCACCACATTTGTAGGACTAACCCCCATCTACTAATGTGATGTTAGGGCCTGCAAAACCCCCCGTTAGGCCTAAACGTCGGGTCCCATGTCCTTCTGTAAAGCATGCAGATCTGATATTGCACACAGGTGCTATTATTGCCTATGTGGCAGTCCTTCTCCCCCTCCCCCGTCCATTACTGGACCACCACAATAAAACTTGACAGTATGTGACTATAATCAATCAATCAATCAATCAATCAAAATCTTTATTTATTCAGGCGAACATCATTGAGCATAGCTCATTTACAAGATGGACCTGAGTGGTCATAACAAAAAAAGGTTACAGAGTGTATACAAAAACATGATATTGAAATAGCACAAATACAAACATTTATGAGTGAGATAGATGTACAATTATTTACATATATACAAGGCAAAGGACAGTAAACCAAAAACCTATTAAAGGTGAGAAACAAACAGTCTGGTAGGGATAAGGCTTGGATAATGGTACATGGGTGGGCATATATGTTTGAGGTTTGATGGAAAGGACCAGAGGAATGATAGAAGAATAGGAGGAGCTTTAGAAGGGGGAGAGAGGGGGGTGTGGGAGGACTAGGCCTTGTGGAAGCAATTGCATGAATCTGGGATTAGGCTGGTGTACAGCTTTTGAAGGATGTAAGGGGATCAGTGTTTCCATTTTCAATGTCTTTTGGATAGAATTCCAGATAAGTGTCAGGGAATAACTGATTGCAGCTCTTCCATACCGGGTGCAGGTGATAGGAATCTTCAGCAGGATCAGTTTGTTGATCCTCAAGGTGTAGGGCCTGGATGTGATCTGGTTGAAGCAGTCTGAGATGTAGGAAGAGAGTTTGTTTGTCAGAGCTTTGTAGATCCAGGTAGCAGCATTTTTTCTTCTTCTATGTTGCAGGGATGTCCAGCTGACTGCATTGTAGAGAGAGCAATGATGGGTGCTAGAGGGAAGGTCAGTAATGAATCTAATAGCTCTATGATACAGGGTGTCTAGTTTGTTTAGATGGGAGAGGAGCAATAACCATAGAGGAAGTCAGCATAATCAATGAGGGACATGAATGATGCAAGGATTAATCTGTGTTTGGAATCTTTGGTCAGGTAGTGTTTGATTCTATAGAATAGACCAAGTCTTTGTCTTAGCTTTTCAGGAGCTCTTCAACGTGGGTAGTATAGTCTAGTTTATTGTCTATCCATACTCTAGGTATTTGAATTTGTCAACATATTCCAGATTTTCACCAAGGATGGTAGAGAGTTGTGGGAGGGTGAATGATGGGATAGTGGAAGAACAGTTCTTGTGGGCAAAGAACATAGCTTTGGTTTTCTTAGCATTTAGTAATAATTTCTTTTTAATAGGTTATGCTGGAGGAGGAGAATTGAGACTGTAGGAGCTCACAGGCTTTTGATGGTGAGGATCGCTCACATAAAGTACAGTGTCATCTGCAAAAAGGTGGATATTAGAAAGAGAGAGATTGGAGTCAATATTGTTGATGTAAATGGCAAAAAGGATGGGACCCAGGATGGAGCCTTGCGGTACACCTCTTAGGAGTGGCTTAGGGGTAGATAGATCACCATCATTCTTTACCAGTTGTAGCCTTCCAGAGAGATAGCATCTGAACCATTTAATAGAGAGTGAGTCAAGGCCTATGGAGTTTAGTGAGGTGATTAGAAGATCATGATCCACAGTGTCAAAGGCTTTGCTTAGATCCAGAAACACAGCACAGGTATTATTCTTTTTGTCTAGGGCATTTGTATAGGTCTATAAGATCCCATCAGCTGTGTACCAGCTCATGAAGGAGGATAATATTACACAGAGCGTATTGGAGGGATTAAGAATTATGAGTACACAAAAAACTGACCTATACATGGGAAGCCAAATATTCCCCAAGTACTGTTGGGCACATATGCACTCTGTTACCTGAATGACCCCATTACTCATTAGATTTAGCACAGGCAAATCATGCTAGCTGTAGGTAAAGTCACCACAGCGCTTGGAACACCCTTTATACACGTGTGCACTCTAACTGAAGTAGATCTCCCCCCCACTTATTAAAGCAGAGGCCAGATGATTTAATGAATGGCAACAGTAAACGTATAATTCCACTCCACTTAAGCTGTACGACCCATGCAGGTGATAATAGAGGTTCTCACCCCTTAACAGTCAATATAAGTTCAATAAATCCATATTCTGGTGATGTCACAGCTTCTGTCCCCTGTAAAATGGAAGTCATATGGTATTAGGGTTAGAGAGCAAGGGTGAAAGCGCTAGTACAGAATCAGACAGTCCTTGCACAGAAGTTTCTTCCAGTGGCTTGGGTGAATGTAATCTGGAACTTGTTGCTGTGGGGACATTAATTAGTATCTCTACTGCCTCTGCCTCTAATGAATTATTAAAGGAAGTGTTGCTGGAGGGCATTTTACTTTGTTGCCTACTTCTTTTCCTGAACATGGATTGGCTGTCTCTGAGCTGGAACCACTGATTTAGAGGTAGACTTAACTTTCTATAGTCTGTTGGCTGCCACAACTTTCCCTCTTGTGAGTTAGGAATTACAGCAGCGGAGTAAAGATGCAGTGTAGAGACTGTAGGTTTAGCGTTTAGGACTGCTTGTGGAGCAGCTGAGGGGGAAGGGTAGGCCTCCATTGATTCAGTTGGATTTATGTGTTCATGCACAGTGTGAGCAGGAGAACGAGCAGCAGTAGGCAGATCACGTACTGGTTTGCGATGATTTAAACTAGTTTGGCGGTTGACAGAGGGTGAACCTGATGCTGAGTCACCAGATTCATTAGCCATTTGAATGCAACTCCAGCCATCCTTTACGGAAGCACACAGTACTATTCCTCTTCCTTGCTCCCTGATTTGAAACACTGCAGGATATTTAAAATTGTACAAGATTCCCAGCCTCTGGCATTCCTGTTTCACTTCATAGAAACTCCTTCTTTTGTTAACCAACTGCTACTTCAGCTCCCCCACGGTCGGCCAGCACCCAGCCAGCCACCGACCAAGACCAGGACACCCGCCTGCAGCTCTTTGGAAGCTGCCTGCCCTTGAACAGGGCTGCTTCAGCTCCCCCACGGTCGGCCGGCACCCAGCCAGCCACCGACCAAGACCAGGACACCCGCCTGCAGCTCCTTGGAAGCTGCCTGCCCTTGAACAGGGCTTCTTCAGCTCCCCCACGGTCGGCCGCACCCAGCCAGCCACCCCCACCAAGACCAGGACACCCGCCTGCAGCTCCTTGGAAGCTGCCTGCCTTGAACAGGGCTGCTTCAGCTCCCGACGGTCGGCGGCACCCAGCCAGCCACCGACCAAGACCAGGACACCCGCCTGCAGCTCCTGGAAGCTGCCTGCCCTTGAACAGGGCTGCTCAGCTCCCACAGGTCGGCCGGCACCCAGCCAGCCACCGACCAAGACCAGGACACCCGCCTGCAGCTCCTTGGAAGGTACGGGACAGCGCAGCCAATCGGAACACGGGTGCTTCCAGCAAACCCACTCTGATTGGCCAGGACTTTTCCCCTGCTATAGACACCTGGCACTTTGTTAGATTTTTCGATCGAACTAAGCACATTTCAACTGTGTAATAGACGTTTTTCAACTGTATTAGTTGGATTGTAATTTCTACTACTGTTTTAAAGTGCTTACACCTCTTCTGTCTGACTGCTCTTCCTGCAGCAGCACCCCCCCCAATCCAAGCACTCTGCCTTGGCGCCGATAAGTCTAACTACCTTTTGTCTTACTAACTGCTCAGATCTAACCCACCTCTAGAGTAGTAATAGAAGTTGTTTTTTTTTTTTTTTTTTTTTTAACTGGCTGGTTTTCCATTAGCATGTTATACAGACCTGCCACTAGAGGGATTCTTGGTCTCCTACATAAATCACTGTACTCATTCGTGGGCAGTATGGCCTGCATTATCATTCTACTTCTTTCCCGGTGCTGCTAAAAGGGGTGGTTGTAGTTGAGGTTCCCCTAAGCTTCACTCAACAGGCTGACAACTTTCTTAAAACTGCCTGTATGACAGCTCTGCAGCTGAAAACAGGAAGCCCTCAGTGTCTGCCATCCACCCTTCAGACTCAAGTCAGATAGACGCTGAGCACCCTATTATTACCTACGCTACGCTGTCATACTGATAGATACTGATGGAATCCTCTGCAGAGAGCCAGCACGCCTGGGCACCCTTGATTGGTGCGCCACTGCGCTAGGGGGATTGTGATTGGTACGCCCGCTTGCCTGCTTTGCTCTGATTGGGGCACCTTCTCTATAGCCTGTTACAGTGTTCCCTTCTTAATTCTGACTTCTCAGCTCTCGCTCTGACCTGAAATTTTCCCACCCCACCACCCCTCTCCCAGGCCTCCTTTAAATACACTCATGATCTGCCTCCTATATCATATTACTGCTTCATTGGCCTAGTTTCGACTGCTGTCAACCTATGATTGGTATCTGAGTGTGGCCAATAAGACTGCCCTGTGAATATCTCTTGAGCCCGCCACTAACTAAGCTGCTCCTGCTCTCCTTGTTCCCTTTCTGCTGTATTTTCTCATCTAGGTTTTAAGTGAGTACCTAGGTGGGCAAATTCATCCTAGAAAATATTGCACTAATACAAATCACGAGACCACTCAATCTGGGACCATGGCTCTCTTTATTGTGTTTTTATTGCTCCTAAGGTGCAGAGTTCTCAGCAATACAGTGCAATTCGAAGTACCTCAATGCAATTCAGTTCTCCAATGTACCTTATCAATACCTAATGTTTTAACGGTCTACCGTGCAGACACTGTGTCATTCTCCTCTCCCCTTTTAGCCTATTCCCCCCGGTTAGCCTACACCCCCTTGCTACTGTCCTCACCTATGTCTATTCAAGCACTTACATTGATCACGATAAACTGTCATTACAGTGGTGCCACCTCGTGCGCAGCACGATATGGGTTACCACGAAGAAATGAAAAAGCAGTCTGCATTCTTATAAGCTCCTTAAAGAAAGTTATACTTCTGCTTCTTCTCTGCTCAGGAAATGTGGAGCTCAACCCTGGCCCCCTACAACTTACTACTCTTCACGATTTTGTTGAGGCCTCGGGTCTCAAAATGATGATGGTCAACATTTTAAGCCTGCCTAAAAACTTGTACAGCTGCAAGCCTGGGCTGCACACGTTAACCCTGACCTTATCATAATTACTGAGTCGTGGTTAAAAAGACTAACACTGATCAACAAATATCACTGCAGGGCTACAATTTATTTAGAGCAGATAGAGAGTCTAGAGGCGGGTGTGGTTATTCACGCCAAAATCTAAGTACTCGTCACCAGTATTAGTTGCAAATCTCAGCCAAGGAATTTGAGTTAGTTTCATGAGCCTTCATCTCCCTCCTCGAATGTATCACTGTCCTAGGTGGCTATAGACCCCTGTCTGGTGGTGATGAAGTCCTTAATCTTTTGAAATCTGTGTTCGTAGATGCAAAAACTGAAACAATACTTCTAGGAGATCTAAATATGGACTGGCTGTCACCTAAATCACACGGCCTCAAATCCCTTTGTGACGAGCTAGGTCTTGGGCAATTAGTCAGTGAACCCACTAGGAACAACACTCTAAATACTGCCAACAGTTCCATTCTAGATGTGGTACTAACCACCCATCCACACAAAATATCTAATTCGGCAGTGTTTCACAATGACATGAGCAATCATGGAATTGTTGCTTGCATAAGATCTCAAATTAAGGCCCGGCCGCAGACCATCTTTATAACAAAAAGTTCCTTTAGCAAATTCAGTGCAGTAAACTTCCTATCTGACCTGAGCATGATCAGATGGCAAGATCTCTACCTGCCCAAAGATGTTAACAAGGCTGCTTACATCCTTAATGACAAACTCACTACAATAATAAATAAGCATGCCCCTTTCATCAAAGTAAGGGTACGGAACAATTCCAACCCCTGGTTCACCTCGGATCTCAAGACAGCCCTTATAGCTCGAGATAAACTCTGGGCTAAAGCTAGACATTCCAAAGAATCTTCGGATTGGCAGGCCTTTAGAACAGCCAGGAATAACTGTGTGAAAAAACTTCGCTCTGCTAAAGCTAACTATTATATTTCTACTCTCGAACAAGCTAAAGGTAACCCTCATAAAATATGGAAGACTATCAAAGCTATAGAATGACGGCCCATGGCCCCCTCTGTCCCAACAAAGATAGTTGCAAGTGGCAAGATTGTGGAAAACAAGTCCCTAATCCTGGAGGAACTTAACTCCCACTTTGCCACAGTTGGATTAGGTTTTGACTCATCACCTTATGCTAGTGTTGCGGTGAGCCAGCATACCCTTCCCCCTACATCTAGTCCTGCACCAAGCCCCTTCCAATTGTGCGAGATAACTTATAGAGAAGTAGAAGATTCTCTTCTTAACTTAGACACCAAAAAAAGCACAGGGGACGATGGCTTGGAACCCTTTTTCCTAAGGTCAGGCTACGCCCATCTCACTGCCCCAATTCTCCACATCTTCAGTCTTTCCATTACATCTGCTACTGTGCCGTCCTGCTGGTAATCAGCACATATCCTCCCTCTATTTAAATCTGGTGACCCATGCGATGTAAACAACTATAGGCCTATCTCCATATTGCCTATCCTTTCTAAAGTTCTCAAAAACTGATCCATATTCAGTTAAAATCTCACTTGAAGCCTCTCTCTCATTAACCCAGCTCAATCCAGCTTCCAGGCTAATCATAGCACAATCACTGCACTAGCAAAAGTAACCAATGATTGGATCTCTGCTATAGATGCTAAGAAGGTAACTGGCGCAGTCTTTTTGGACCTCAGCAAAGCTTTGGATACTGTTGATCACAAACTGTTAGTCAATTGCCTTGCAAAATTGGGTGCCACATACCATACCACCCAGTGGTTCTCTAGCTGCCTAACTGTAAGATCCCAAAAAGTAAAGGCGGAAGGCTTCTTTTCTGCTGCCTTGCCAGTTGCAAGAGGAGTCCCCCAAGGATCCATCTTAGGCCCTATCTTGTTTTCTTTGTACATTAATGACTTACATGCTAACATATCTACGTCCAATCTGCACTTTTTATGGATGATACTGTGTTGTATACTTCTGCTCTATCATTATCTGAAGTCAAGGAGTGCTTCGCCGGACTTCAGCACAACTTGAGCATAATCTAATAAAGGCAAAGCTTCTGCTCAATGCTAAGAAGACTAAAGCGATGATGTTCTCCCCCGCGAGCTGTCACAGGCACCCCAATACCCTTGCCTAAGACTTCATTGTCACCACGCTAAACGAGCCTCTGAAAGTTGTAACCAAATTTAAATATCTGGGTATCTGGATTGACAATAAATTATCTTTCAGTGACCACGTCAAGATGTCTCTAGAAGGTTAAAAGGTTAGGTTTCTTCTACAGAAATAGGCCCTTTCCCCTTGAAAATCGAAACAAGCTTGTACAGGCCACTTTTCTCCCCACTGACTATGGCGATGTAATCTATTCCTCCACCACTCTTGCAAATCTAAGTAACCTGACATCGTTTATCACCGTATGCTACGTTCATTACCAACTCCTTACCGCTCGTATCACTGTGATTTATATGCAGCTGTTGGTTGACATCCCTTACTACTAGACGCCTGCTCCATGCTGGGCTATGGACTCTTAAACTGCTCCTGCAGAAATTGCCAAGCTATCTCTCTTCCCTTATTAGTATCTCACATAGTGCATACTGTTAAGAAAATCTGACTTTATTATGCTTGACATACCAAGGACGCGGACCTCCTTTGGTAAACGTGTATTGCATATGCCCTTCCTCCATTTGGAAACTAATTACAAACCGTACTGAAACTAACTAGCACAGTTTCAATAAACTTCTACAAATCACTAAGTTCAGCCAAAATAAAAGACACCTGTAACTGTCATTAAGTCTCTTCCTTCCCATGTGTGCCATATTTATTCACTGGTAAGGTATAATTGCTTTGTCATATTAACTACTTTCCTTCCCTTCTACTCCTGGCTTTATCTATGCTTACGCCCACTGCTACTCTATCAAATCACCCTCCCCCATATCAGTTGTAGTCTGTTGTTTGTTCTAGCTGCCAAAATATATGTATTGCACACACCAGTCATCATGTTTCATTTATCAGTATGCAACCTGTAAGTTGCTTCCCTGTGTCATATTAATGTTTACCACCTGCGGTCACCCTATGTGGTACCCTTGTATGTATATCCAGCCTGTATCATGTAACGTGCATTTCATGTATATACTGTTATTACCTATCTATGTTTGTACTCTTAAGTGTTTATGTCACAGAACCTCCTTGTGAATGAGCTTGCTCAATGGAGTTTTCCTGCAATAAACTTGAACTTGAACTACTCAGATGAAAAGTCTTGGAACACCAACATTTTGAATCCCTGACATTGTAATGATTTCCTTTCCCTGTCGATTCTCAAAACTTCTTTTTAATAGAAAATCTTACAAAGTAAGGTACTAGGGGTCGAGGGCACTTATTCTGAGGATTTTTTTTGACCCAGAATCCTATGAGCTTGCTTGATTTCCAGTGGCCAAGCCCATTAAAAGTTTAACAATTCAGGAATGAAGGTCTGCAAAAAGTGAATCATGTTGTTGTCTTCCCAACCCTCTGGCACCCCGATAATTCTAACATTATTTCTACGACCTCTATTTTCCAAAATTTCCACTTTTCCTAATATATACTCTGTGTATTTTGTTTCTGTGTGACAGTGTTAAGGTATGAGACTGTCTCTTTAAGTTCACTAAGTTGCTGACATGTACTGTTTACATCATGTTTTATAGATTCACTTTCTGATTATGATTTCAGTTTTGCCTGGTTAACTTCAGCTATGTCCATTTTTAGGCCAGCAAGAATTCTTTAAGTTGTAAAATAGCAGTTTTACTTGCTATCTCATTTAAAGGTGGCACTGAGGGTGCATTAGCACTGCTGTGGGAAGCCTGTTTCTGGTCTGCATGTTTCAGAGAGTCTCCCGGTCGCGGTATTTGTCCTGTGAGCCATTTGAATTTGAAATTGAAAATTGTTGATGAGAAAACTGGTGACAACTCATACAAAAGATTTTAGTATGCTGACTGAGGTCTAACGAATCGTGTTATTCTATTTCCCGGTATGTTGTTTCGAGATGCTGTTATAATTCATCAAAAATATAACGGACTTGGCAGCGCAAACGAGCAGGCAACCATTTTCAACCAGTGTGCCCGCGTGCCCCAGCAGGTGTGTGGTGCTTAATGTGAGGGAAAGCATAAAATTTACTGAGATACAGGGGGAGACAGTGGTACTGTGGATCAACCTGGAGACAGGGAGCGGAGCCATTATTCACACTGAAGTGATCTACAGACCTCCAGCACAGGGTGAGAAGTTAGATAAGGTACTGGTGGAAGCCATTAGCAGGATGGCAGAAAAGAGGGAGGTGCTGCTGGTGGCGGACTTTAACCTGCCAGATGTAGATTGCAGCCTCCCAGCAGCATCTTCAGCTAGAAGCAGGGACATCCTGTACTCTCTGCAGCTAGTCAGCAAACCCACTTGTGATAGGGACATACTAGACCTGGTGCTTGCTAACAGGGGCAGTGTTGCAGACATGAAGGCGGGAGGCCACCTAGGGTCCAGTGATCATGTACAATGTGGTGGATGGCTGCAGACTCGAACCACATAAGGGTGAGGGTCCTGGACTTCAGAAGGGCAGAATTATTAAAGATGGGTGAATGCCTCAGGGATGGTCTGGTGGAGGGGGGTGGATGACCTTGGTGGGGGGGTGGAATAATGGGCAAAGCTAAAAGGGCACATAGCAAAGGCAGCAAACCTGTGTATCCAACAACTGAGCAAAAGTAAGAGGAAAACAAACTGCTATATTTCACAAAAGAGACGGTTGAAAAGATAAAGCTAAAAGGGCAGCATTCAGAAGGTATATGGAGACGCAGAGGGTGGAGAATAGGGAGTAGTATGGGGGGAAAGCAGTGACGAGCTTGAAGGCACAAACTGAACAAAGAAAATCCCAGGAGGTAACAAAAAGGGACAAGACAGTTTTGAGGTATGTAAGTAAAAAGAAGACGATGAGAGGAGGGATTGTAGGGTTAAAAAAGAAAGTCTAGGACTGTGCAGAGGGTGACCAAGAAAAGGCAGGCATCCGTTGCTCACAGAGGAAGGAGAAGGGGGGTGGGGCACAAAAAAGTAACAGACGCTTCAGAAGGAGGGAGGTGGACACTAGTCCATTTTCAGAGGAGAGAGTCCTGAAGGGACTTGCTAATCTGAAGGTAGACAAAGTAATGGGGGCAGACAGAGTGCATCCAAGGATACTGAGGGAGCTCACTGAAGTACTGGCTGCACCTCTGACATCCTTTTTAACAGATTATGGAAACAGAAGTGGTTCCGGAGGACTGGAGGAGGGCAGATGTAGCAGCACTACACAAAAGTGATAGCAGAGAGAAGGTTGGCAGTTATAGGCCAGTCAGCCTGACATCGGTGGTGGGAAAGTTAATGGAATCACTGCTGAACGAAAATGTATTGTGGAATATCTTGAATCCAGTGGGTTACAAGACTCGAGGCAGCATGGGTTCATGGGGGGGGGGTCGGGGGTTATGTCAAACTAATCTGTTCAATTTCTTTGACTGGGTCACAAAGAACTGGATTAGGGTGGAGTGGTGGACGTGGCCTACCTAGATTTCAAAAAGGCGTTTGACACTGTTCCACATAGGAGACAAGTAAACAAGCTAGGTAGCTTAGGAGTGGGTCTGAAGGTGATAAACTAGATAAGAAATTGGTTAGGGGACAGGCGACAGAGGGTGGTGGTAAATAAAATTTACTCTGAGGAGGGGAAGGTGACCAGTGGGATGCCTCAGGGATCAGTACTGGGACTGGTCCTCTTTGATGTCTTTATAAGAGACATTGCAAAGATCTGGAAGGGAAGGTCTGCCTTCTTGTGGATGACACCAAGATCTGCAGTAGGGTGGACACTTGGGGGTGGGGTGGAAGGGATGATCAGAGATCTGAGAAACTCGAGGAGTGGTCAAGGGTATGGCAGCTGAGTTCCAGTGTGAAAAACAGGAAAATAATGTTAGGAAACAAAAACCCAGTGGCAGAGTACAAAATGTGTGGCGTGTTATAGATGACCACCAAACAGGAGAAAAACCTGGAGATAATAATATCTGATGACCTAAAGGTGGCCAGGCAGTGTAGCAGGGCTGACGGGAGGGCTAGTGGGATACTGTGGTGCATAGGAAGGAATATCAGCAGCAAGAAATAGGGAGGTGGTGTTACCTCTGTGTAGACTGCTGTTAAGACCCCACCTGAACTACTATGTCCAGTTCTGGAGACCACATCTCTACAAGGGCATTGACGGAGTGGAGGCTGTCCAGAGGAGGGCCGCTAAAATGGTGTAGGGCCTGCATCAGAAGCCATATGAAGAGATGATTAAGGACCTAAATAGGTACACCTTGGAAGGGGGGCATATAATAAAGACCTTTAAATAGCTCATGGGGTAAAGGTACAGGAGAGAAGTATGAGATAGTCCTGACATAGAGCTTGGACCCGTCAGGCCTTGACATGCACGTCAGCCCCTTGTGAAGAAAGGCTGTGACCCACTATAAGGTGTAATTTACACGCCACAGCACTGCTCTATCCCTCCTCAGGCGGGGCCAGAGCAGCATGCCACAATGCCTTCCCCCCCCAGCCTCGGCCCATTCAGCTGGCTCACTGAGCTAACACCTGAACTCGGTCACTGGCATGGGGAAGCATCTTGGTCCCCAGTGAGCCAACGGCCATCCCTGCAAACAGTGTTACTTCATTTTTTTTTTTGTGTGTGACATTTTGACTCCAAAATGTCAAACATAGTCTTTTTTATGATTCCATATCATAAGGGGGATCACACAATAGTGATCGCTGTTATGGCAGGTGTACATTGCCAAAAATGAATTTCAGCGATGCACATTTGCAGCGAGGACAAAAAGGGCGCCTGAGTCCTACGGGTTTAGTTTTTTATTGTGGGGTCTGTGCCCTTTGAAAACTTCCAATTATGGGGTTCTCAACCTGGGGGGTTGCATGTCGGGGTGGTGAAAAATGTACAAAATTGAAAGCCGCCTGCAGGAAGAAAAACGTGACCTCGCGACCGAACACTGCACCTCCCAGCCAACCACCCTCCCACCATGCTAATGGACCAGCTTGGCAGTTGCCTGCCCACCCCTCCACATGCCATCCCTCCCTGCCTTCTCCCCGCACATGTGTGCAGGCACACGATGTCTACGCATACTGTGGCTCTCTTCACCACCCCAGTATCCGTCGCCTCCGTAGGTAGCCGTGAGCATAGGTGCCATAATTGAGTCGCCATTTTGTAGACGCCAATTTCGGTTGCTTGTTCACTGGATACCCTTTTATGACCCATCCTTTCTGAACATGAAAAGTGTCATTTATAAAATACAGGACAAAATGTCATTTCGTGCCACAAGTGCAAAAAACATTTTTTGCCAGGATTTGAAAAATGACACCTGCCATGTTCATGAGGTGGTGTGAAAAAATGAGTATGCTGAAAATTTGGTATCAAAATATTGAAAATTGCCAAAGTTATGAGCGAACATAGAAAAATTTCAGTGTACGTTCACAGCATTGTTGTTTTTTAATATTTTTACTCCAAATTTTCCATGTAGCCTTCTTATAACCCCACCTCATGAACCCGGTGGTGAAAATGTTCAAATTCCGCTCGAAAGGTGATTTTGCGGAGCAGCTGCAAAATCACCTTTCATGTTAGACTTGAAAAATGTCACCTACCTTGTCCATGAAGTCGGGTCCCAAAAAGGCCATGTTAAAAAAAAAATTTGGGAGAAAAATTTCAAAAAATGACCACGTCATGAGCAGACGTTTTAAACACATTGAAATGCATTACCCACACTTACCTGATTTTCTTAGTTCCTTGTTCAGAGTTGACGAGGAAGACGATTCAGGTCCAGGAGGATTATGGCTTTGGACCCAGTAGGTAGGTATAGGGGAGGTGGTGGGCGCTGAGTGGGGGTCGGGGTGTGTGTGGTGGGTATCGGAACAGCAGCGCAAGACAAGAGACAGTTTTCTTTAGTTTAGGTTTAAAAAGAAAAAGATGAGGGATGGTTTTCTTTATTGAAGGTATCTCTGCATTAGGGATTGGGCACCCCATTGTCGGCTTGATATTTTAGGGCACCTGGAGTGGGCATCCTGATGACCCACACTGTTGGGTCGGGTGGACTATGCTGATTGGTAGGTTAAAGTGGCAGGTGGTGGTGGAGAGTAAACGAAACAAGGGGAGATGGACCGTCACTGGGGCCGGGCACCCTGATGCTGGAATCTGACATTTAGCTGTCTCGGCTGAAATCAGTGAGACTGCTGATATGGCTAATGGCAAGTGATTGGGGGAAGAAAACAAAAACCCATGCACAGCTGCATTCAGGGGTGGGGCAATGCACTGCTGTATAGCCCTGTCCCTGCTGAATGAACATCTGAACATGATGTGGATGCCTGTAAATAGACCTGATAGCTGAAACACGAACGCGTTCTTGTAAAACAGTCACATTAAGCAATGTGGGCATAAAAATAAAGACAAAACAAAAATTCCGTTATTTTTAGAATGCAGATTTTCGAACTGTGCATGCTCAGAAACAGAACTGTTTCTATTTTAAAAACTACTTTAGATTGGTTGGGAGATAAAAACTACAAAAGCATACACCTTGGGGCAAACTCTATCAAACCTGCAAATTTCAGGTTTTAAATCCTCCGGAAAAAGGTATTTATGTATTTTTTTTTGTTGTTGTTCGTCTGTAACTTTGTCCCCCCCCACACATATACACATACACACATGGCCAAACAAGTTGCCAGGAACTTTTCAGGATCCAGAGATCCCAGCACCATCTTTGTACATTTCACAGTTCAAGTAAATCAGTTGAATGGGGGGCAGAGCTTTTAAGTAGCGACATTGGGGTTTAACATTAAAGGGCATCTTCAACCGTCCCTAATAGAAGACTTAGTTTGCTGGCCAAGGCACCTAGCTTCACCTGAGCTCTTTCCTTCTAAGACTGCTTGAAAGGCAGAGTAGAGAAACTTACCAGAGCAAGGGAAAAGGATTAAGACTTATTTTGGCTAAGCAGATTTACTGTGTGGTGTTGTTTATATTTTTTACTCACAGGGATTGCTACTGTTTGTTGCTAACATTTCATTGCTTTTTTTTTCTCTGTAGCAAAGTGTTTCTAGCGCTTATCTTCTCTGAAATTATTACAGGTGGTGCTTTACAGGTTTTACAGTTTTATCTAACATTAGGATAAGCTTTCAGGGTTACTGCATTTGTTGTTGACTGATTGTTTCTGCCTACCTCCTTGTTCTTTCTCGTCCGTGGTTCTTCTTTTTCGGCAGGGAAGGGCCCAGCCACCCACCCCATCCCCAACCACCCCACACTACACTCCTTTGTAGGGTACCACAGTTGTGACATTTCCTGTGGCAGAGCAGGAAGGGTGATCATTGGGGCCTCCACAAGGTGAGCTCATTTACAGGGCATTAGTAATTTAACTTGTTATAACAAGTTAAACTAAACACAATCAAACCATTACTTGCATTTTTTTCCTTTTTTTCCTTCTAATTACTCTGACTAGGTTATAAACCCAGCAACTTATCTGGAATGGATATCATTAACTGCAGGTACTGTGGAACAATTTTCAGAAGGACAGTCTTACAGGATTTAGGACACTGTCTCCACATGCTGGGCCTTTGGAGATCTTAGGGCTCAGCTCCGGGCAGCATGGGTAGAAATTGCACGCCTCAAATTTCATATTCAAGAGGAAATACATTATAAGAACCACCCGCCATTTTCCCAGCATCCAACAGAAAAACATCGGCCACAGAGGGTAGTTGGTCCAGGAGGTTGGCAGGTGGTTAGGAGGGGCAAATCGGGTGCCCCATCACTCTCTGCTCTCCAACATATTACCTCCAAAAACCATATAAACACTACAAACAGGTATCTGCCTCTATCTCTGAAATCAAACAAAGAGGCAGAAGACACTGCAGAGCAGGACACTGCAGCACAGGCGCTAGCACAGCAGAACTCACCCAAATCAGGAACCAAAGCAAAAAGGAAGTTCAAAAAACTTCTGATCATAGGAGACTCCATGATTCGGGGAGTTGATATCCATCACCAGCCAGAGGTAATGGTCAGATGTCTCCCAGGTACATCAGCATGGAGAGACACTGACCGCATTGCTAAAATTGTTCACAAAGCAGGAGAAAACATCGATGTCCTAGTACACATAGGGACTATCGATCTCGCCAGCCGGTCAGTTGTGGAGACCAAGGAACACCTGACCAGGCTGGGTGACAAACTATCATCTATTTCCGTCCGGCATTCTTCTCCTTCTCTGAGATCCTGCCCGCCTGGGAGAGGGGAGCAGATGGACGGAAGGTCAGAGAAGGGGAGATAGGGAGCTAAACACGTGACTCAAGGGCTGGTGCCAGGAAAAGGACACAGATTTGTAGGAACTGGCAACAGTTCTGGGAGCCGAAAGTTCTTTAAATTTGATGGACTGCATCTGACTAAGGAGGGAGTCAGTGCATTGGGGCAGAAGTTTGATGTCTTTGCAGAATATTTAAACTAGCAATGGGGAGAGGGTGCAGCACCCCATACGTCGAATGGGAAGAACACCCCTCCCCAGCTAGTGGTCAAACAGGGATTCAGCATGTTTGCAGTTCATTTGCATCACCAGGTAAGAAAAAGGTTTGTCTCCCACACGACGACAGGGGTAATGCCAAACCTCACCCAACAACTAACACACCAAAATCTGGCCAATGGAAAATCATGTACACAAATGCTCACAGCCTGGGAAATAAGATCCCAGACCTGCAGGCAAAAATGTCAGAGGCTAAACTGGACATAGTAGCAATCAGTGAAACGTGGTTTACCAGTAACCACACTTGGGAGACTTCAGTACCTGGCTATGTATTGTTCAGAAGAGACCGAGGTGCAAAAAGTGGGGGAGGAGTGGCCCTGTATGTCAATGAAAATATCAAAGCTACAGAAATTCAGAATACACATAAGGAGCCAGAAGAACTGTAGGTCACCCTGAAATAGGAAATAGGACAGCCATAAGAACTGGGGTTGTTCTACAGGCCTCAGACCAGGGGAGGACATAGACACATTACTGTTAGAAGATATACAAACATGAGAGCTAAAGGGAGGTTCTGATAATGGGAGACTTCAACATGCCGGATACAGATTGGTCAATACCAGCAGGAACATCTGCCAGAACTAGACACATAGTGGATTCCCTGCAGGGGGAGGGCCTCAAACAATTGGTACAGCAACCCACAAGAGACAGGGCTATCCTAGATCTAGTACTGACTAACAAGGAAGGGATCACAGATCTCCAGGTAGAAGGTCACCTGGGGGCCAGTGACCATCACATGGTATGGTTCAATTTGGCTACTACATCTAAATCATCCCATTCCAAGGCAAAATATGGGACTTCAGAGGCTGACTTTGATAAGATGGCCAACAGAGGTAAGCTAGCCCTGGCAAAAAGAAACACAGGTGAGGGGTACAGGCAAAGTGGGCAAGCATTAAGGATGCAATACTTGAAGCAACATCCCATTGTGTTAGACAGAAAGGGAAGTAAAGAAGAAGGAACCACTTTGGTTCTCAAATACAGTAGCAGAAAAGGTCAGAGCCAAAAGGCTGGCCTTCAGGAAATATAAGGAACACAGTGGATGAAGATAGGGAGGGCATACCAAACTGCCCTAAGGGAAGCAGGGAAGGCAGTAAGGCAGGCAAAGTCCCAAACTGAGGAAACACTAGCACCTAACAGTAAAGGAAGGTGACAAGACTTCTATAGATACATTAGTGAAAGGAGAAAGTCCAGAGGGGGTATTGCTAAGCTTAATGGAGAAAAAGGGAGCATGTGTGAGTAGGACCCTGTAAAGGCATCTATCCTAAATAGATACTTTGCTCAGTATTTAATGAAGAGAATGTAGGGCAGGCCCACAGCTCAGCATCATGAACACAGGGAGGGAGGTGAGCACTACCCTTCACAAAAGAAAGGGTCCTTCAAGAGCTTGCAAGCTCAGGGTGGATAAGGCAATGGGACCTGATGGCATACATCCCAGGGTACTTAAGGAGCTAAAGGTGGAACTAGCAGAGCCATTAGCAGAACTGTTTAGTGAGTCTCTGAGCACAGGAGAGGTCCCAGAAGACTGGAGAAGGGTTTATGTGATCCCGCCCACAAGAGTGGTAGCAGGGAGGAGGCGGGAACTACAGACCAGTCAGTCTTACCTCAGTAGTGGGCAAGATTATGGAGGCACCCTTAAGGAAAGGATAGTGCAAGACCTGGAATCCATAGGGGCACAGGATCCAAGACAGCATGGGTTTACAAAGGAAGGTCCTGTCAAACTAATCTCAGATTTCTTTGACTGGGTAACCAGAGTGGTGGACCAAGGGGAGCAGTTGATGTTGCTACCTTGACTTCAGCAAAGCTTTGACACTGTTCCACATAGAAGATTGATAAATAAGCTGGGTAGGCTTGGGGTGGGTCAGAAGTTGGTCAACTGGGTGGCAAACTGGTTGACTGGCAGAACACAGAGAGTGGTGGTAAATGGTATACAATCAGAAGAGATGCAAGTCACAAGTGGGGTACCTCAGGGATCAGTTCTGGGGCCAGTCCTCTTCAGTATCTTCATTAGTGACCTTGCAGATGGACTAGAGGGTAAGGCTTGTCTGTTTGCAGATGACACCAAGATCTGCAACAGAGTAGATGATCCAGATGGGGTGGGCAGAATGAGAAGAGATCTGGATAAACTAGCAAAATGGTCAGAAGAGTGGCAACTGGGATTTAATGCAAAGAAGTGCAAAATCATGCACATAGGGAAGAGAAACCTGAAGCCACCTATAGGCTGGGAGGAGTTGCTAGCAGCACAAAGGAAGAAAGAGATTGGGCATCATCATCACTGATGACCTGAAATCATCCAAGCAGACCTCTAAAGCAGTAGGTAAGGCTAGGGGTGTTAGGGTGTATTAGTAGGGGTATCACAAGTCGAAGAGGGAGGTAATAATCCCTCTTTACAAGACACACCGGTTAGGCCCCATCTGGAGTACTGCGTGGCAGTATTGGAGGCCACACCTTCACAAGGACATTAACTAAATTGAGGCAGTCCAGAGAAGAGCAACCAAAATGGTGCAGGGACTGCATCAGAAGACATATGAGGACAGATTAGCAGAGCTCAATATGTATACCCTTGAGCAAAGGAGGGAGAGAGGTGATATGATCGAGGCATTCAAACACCTTAAGGGCATTAACAAGGTGAGAGAGTCTAACATGTTTAAATATAAGAAAAATAGGACAAGAGGACACAGCATGAGATTAGAGGGGGGCCGATTAAGGGGGAATGTGAGGAAATTCTTTTTCACAGAAAGGACGGTGGATGCATGGAATGGCTTACCACAAGAAGTGGTGGCTATGAATACAGTGCAGGGCTTCAAACAGGCATGGGATAGGCATAAGGGAGCAATACAAATGACTATGAATAGATAGGCCACTGACAGAGCAAAGGCCGATGGCACATTTATAAGGTAGAAAAAGAAATGGGCAGACTGGATGGGCCTTGCAGTCCTTATCTGCCGTCAACTTCTATGTTTCTATATAACCATGCTATATATTTAAATTTATTTCAAGTTTGATGGTTATTTAGATCTCTTGTCAAGGTAGCAGTGGGTTCTATAAGTGTAAAGTGGTTGACAGTGTCTCCAACTATTTTCTGTCTTTAGTAAATAATAGAAGAGCAAGGGCCACTCAAGTTTGGAAGGCAGGCTCAGGGGGAGTTGAGCACACAAATAACCATAAATGTTGCAGTAAAATAATTGTAGGCTGGGCTGCATGCACAGCGTTGTCCACAGGATCAAGTGAAAGCTCAGTGTTAGATTTCAGTTGACTGTGACATATCGGGTTCACTGCCTTTGGGTTATGTGGGTTCCTGCAAGGGATCTCAACAGGAACTGTGATACTGGATTAAATGTATTTTTAAATGTGAGGGAACTATCATATGAGCGCTTGATCCTGGTAGGTGATGCTGTTTGTTGCTGAGAGGGTGATGAGGTGGATCTAAGGGACTATTGGAAGTCCTAATGGGAAGTGCATCTGTTTGTCATACAGAAGACTCCTGATTTGTTAGCTGACTAGATTGAATGGCCCTGGAGGTGGAGATTATGGTAAAGAGTTTATGAATTAGCTAGTCAGGAAAGAGATTGAGTGTGCGGAGTAGGCCTGCCTAGAATCAACCAGAATTGTTTCTCTTCCTCACTGAGCAACACTGCCTCTGGGGTGCTCTCCCTTTTAGCCAAGGGAAAAGATTTATTTCTCTTGGTAACTATAAATTTTGGTTTTTCTGTGTTTTTATAGTGTGCTAAGTAGTTTTTCGGTGTTTTAGCGGTTCCCCTTGGTTCCCAGGAGCCACGTTATTTCGTCCGGTTCCACAATTTCCTCATTTTATTTTCTGACTAAAAAAGTAACCGTGTTGAGTATTTCGACGGTTTCTTTCTTTATTTTTACCATGGTTCCCTTTTTAAGCTGGAACCAACGTTTTTCTTATTTCTTACCGAGTTTTTTCCTCAGTAAATTGCGGTTCTTTATCGCGAGGGAACTGATCGCATTTCTTTACTTGACCCTATTTGGGCTTTGTATTTCTGGGGTTTTCTGTGAATTGGCATGTTCAGAAATCCCTCAAAAAAGGACTGGACCCACTAGTTTTAAAAGTTGTTTAAAGTGCCACAGAATAGTGACTAAAGCTGATACCTACAACCTGTGTTTAAGGTGCTTAGGTCCAGATCATTACTGTTTACTTTAAGAAATAGAGCAAAAAAGCTTAGAATTATGCTGTTCCCAAACAAAGACCTAAGGCTACTGATAAGGGGCCTTCAAGGAATAAAAATACTAATAAAGGTGCTGATGAAGGGTCTTCTAAAAAAATGGCAGTTCAGGTGCTGCTGAAGTGCCTGTTGAATCTAAGGCTTTTAAAGGGACTGATGAAGTTCTTTCTTAAAAAATTAAAAAATTTAAAAGGTGCTGATGAGGTGCCTGGTTCAAAAAGAAAGCCTGACCAAGTCATCGATGAGGTGTCTGCTAAAGAAGCCTTGCAAAGAAAAGAAAGCATACCACTGCCCCTCACAGCTCTGCTATAGGTGAGACAGCAGTGAGTGAAAAACATAAAGATAATTCTAAAAATACAGGACCTTAGGGTGGTAATCTTCCAGACATTCGAAAGGAGTTACCATCTGTGGAGGATACGGCTAAAGCCAAACATGTTTTTCAGACCCTGCAGGGCATGGAGTCCCTTTTTTTACTACCCCTGCCTTTACCGGGCAAATCCCCAATGCAGCCCCTTCGAATACAGGAGCCTATGTGGGGAATGATGAGAAGGAATACTATGATACTTCAGATAGTGCATCAGAGGACAACACTCTAGAACCTGATGTGTCCCCCTGACCTTCATTTTGGAGCATCCCCAACAGACCAGGAGGATACTTCCTCCATGCTGACTTTTCTGTAACACTTAGTGAACACCCTTGACCTCCCTTCTCAGGAGTCCACCCAGGAAGAGGAGGAAGACCAGGACTATAGGGAAATGAAAGGTCTCCCTTCTCCTAAAAAAGTGGTACTTCTAGGGACATGGATATGTTGTTCAATCCAAACTTATTGGCAGGTTTCTTGCCGCTTTAATTGTTGCTGGAAGGTCTTCAATCTGGCTCCTCCCACCCACCCGGGTGGTAAAACTCTCGGCTCCGCCCCATGACGCCAGATCTTCGTTACCGCGTGGAAGCTCAGGTTTCCTCCTTAGCGCTCTGCATTTTAGACTGGATCCTAACTCTTCAGTTAGTCTGGAACTGGTTTTGAAGTTTTCTAAACTTCGGTCTTCATCTTCCCTCGTGGCTGCGATGGACAAATCTATTCCCAGCTTTCGGAGGTGCCCTTGCGGGCAGAAAATGTCCAGGACAGATCCGTACTCCATGTGCGTCTACTGCCTAGGCCTAGATCACGACCCACAGGCCTGCGAGTTGTGCCATTCTTTCTTGGTCAACGTCCTGGACGATCGCTCCACCCGATTGCAGCTCGGGCGCCCGAAGCGTTTTCCGCCGGTAAGATGAAAAGAGGCTCATTGGGCGGTGTCCGCGGCGGCTGGCTTGGCTGAGCAGCTCGAGCAGATGATTGCCCTCGAGAAGGAGGCGGCCCAGGCCGCATCTTCCTCCTCCTCGGCCGCGGCATTTATCCTGCTGTCTCTGAGTTCCTCGTACTCGGCTTCGTTCAAGGAGCTTTGTCAGTCCCTTTCCACGAAGGGAGAGGGGCCTCCGGGACATTCTTCTCGGCCCAAGGAGAAGGAGTCGAAGGGTAAGTCCCACCTTTGGCGTTCGTGGGAGCGGGAGAGGTCTCCTTCCCCGGACAGCTGACCATCGACTTCGGTCGAAGTTGCGGGCTTCACGGTGTCCCCATCAGGCCAGCCTGTCGAGACTCCCGTCGACGCAGTCACAATTTTTCTCAATCCATCGGATGGCCTGTCGACTGGTGAAGCCGACAGCCCGCCTTCACGGGTTCCCCCGGTGGAGACCGAGGATCTGCCTGCACCTTCGGGGCCGCAGTCCCCGGTTAAAGTACCCGAGCCGAGGGAAGAGCGGGTGTCCCCCGCCCCTTCCCAGACCCGCCCTCAGTCCCCCCGAGGGTCTCGGTCTCGGACTTCATCTTGGTTAGGCCGTTCCCGCTGACATCGGCGGTCTTGGTCTCAGTACTGAAGTGAGTGGCGACACCATTTCTCCTCGTCCTCTTCCTCGGATGAGGGGAGGCTTCGGCATAAATTACGTCAACACTACGAGGAGCTTATGTGGCAGCAGTTACTGTTGTCTGGGTCTAAACTGACTCCAGTTCAGCCCCCAACCATCAAGTGGTTGTCGCCCGAACGACCGAAGCAACCGCTCGCCCTAGTCGAGTTGCCCGTTCCAGGGCTGGTTGTTTGGCCGAAACCTGCTGCTCCACCGATTGTGGTGGAACCTCCACCTCCACAACTGAAGTCTGGGGCACCGACCAAGGATTCTTGGTCGGGTCATGGCTTGCCCCACAGATTGTCGGTCACCCTCATTCCCGACCATCCTCAGCAGGTGGAGGGTGGCTCAGGGCCGAGGCAGGTCTTCGCAGACTCTTCGGAATCCGACGACGACTCCTCCCTGCTCTCCAGGCAGGTCAACCTGGAGTCCTCCGGGTCAGTCATTGACGATAGCCCATCGTCCTTCTTGGGTCTGCTTCGACTCATCTTGGAGTCCACCAGGATGCAGCTTGAGCCCGTGTCCAAATGGGCAAAGTATCCCCTGACGGAGATACTGGACCGAGGGGATCCCCCCGCAGAGGCCTTTCCGGTGGCTGAGGCCATTGTCGGCCCAGCCTTGGAGCTCTGGCAATGGCCTGCTTCCTGTCCTGCGTCCTCAGCTAGGATGGCCAGGAAGTATGCGGTCCCTACCAGTTCTTTGTCCTTGCTGGAGCACCCTCTGCCGAGGGTTAGTCACCGACAGCGCCTTCCCGTGTTCCGGTAACGCTCGGGATGTGGATAAGCCCCCCGACAAAGAGTCCAAAAAGCTGGACTTTGCCAGGCGCAAGGTGTACGCTGCATCCTCCCTTGGCCTCTGACAGGCCAGCTCGGCCGTGCTGATGGCACACTTCTCCCACGCCCTCTTGGGCTCCCTGGATGAGGTTGTCCCTCATCTCCGGCCTGACCTGCAGACCACGCTCCGCCAGGTGGGACCAGGGTAGGGTGGTGGTGAAGCAGCAGCTTCAGACTGCTCTGGACATAGGTGATTCCTGTGCCAGGTCAGTAGCGGCCGCGGTGGCCATGCGCTGCAGGGCGTGGCTGAGGATATCCACCTTCACGGTGGATACCCAGCACAAGTTAGTGGACGTCCCCTTCTTGGGGACTGACCTCTTCGGCCCTGGAGTGGAGGGACACCTCCAGCGGATCGAAAAGTCCAATGCCACTCTGGACTCGGTCACCTCCGCCCAGAGGGACAAAGGCCACCGTCAGCAACAGCATAACTCCTTTCATCCTTCGGCCCCTGCAGCTCGACCGGCCCAACAGCACCAGCAACAGGGCCAGCAGGCTCATGCTTGGCGTCCCAAACCCAAGCCGGCGGCTTTTTCCAAAAAGAAGCAAGGAGGTAAAGGCCCAGGAGGTCCCTCGGCTGGTTCCTCCTCCAAGCCTGCCCAGTGACGGGTTGAGGGTTGCCGCCCCCAGCCTCGTCACTCCCCTCTGGGTTCCTCCCATGGGGGGACGGCTCCGCCACTTCCTTTCCGCCTGGTCCGCTATCACCACGGACTGCTGGGTGTTGGAGGTGGTAGGAAAGCCTGCCTCTGGAGTTCGAGCAGGCTCCTCCTTTCTCGAGCCATCGCCTGGGGGCCATGGGGTCCGCAGCCTCGCTGTTGGCCCGCTGAGCCGATATTGCCCTGCTCCTCGAAAAAGAGGTGATCAGGAAGGTGGCGGATCCTCCTCTCGACCCGGGGTTTGTGTCCAGGTGTTTTCTGGTCCCCAAACGGACGGGGGGCTGGTGCCCCATCCTCGACTTGCACGACCTGAACAGGTTCCTATGGTCTCGGACCTTCAGGATGGTCACTCTGGCTCAGATAATACCATCCTTGGAACGAGGCATGTGGTTCTGTTCCCTGGTCCTCCAGGACGCATTCTTTTACGTCCCGATCCGTCCGTCTCATCAGAGATTCCTCCGCTTCAGAGCAGAGGGATCCCTTTACGAGTTCCAGGCCATGCCCTTCGGCCTCTCTCTCGCTCCCAGGGTCTTCACCAAATGCATGGCATTGGTGACAGCATTCCTGCGGCGCCAAAGGGTCCTGGTGTACCCCTACCTGGATGACTGGCTGATTGCAGCCCCCTCCAGAGCGGAGGTGGAGCGGTCCAGAGATCTGGCCCTCCAGGTTTGCTCTCAGATTGGCCTCCTCATCAACGAGGCCAAGTTGGAACTCATGCCAAAGCAGGTGATACATTTCATCGGGGCAGAGCTCGACTCTCTTCGAGCCAGAGCTCGGCTCCCGGCGGACAGAGCCGAGGTTCTTTCCTCCTTTGCCCAATCATTTCTGGTTGGGCAATCGCGCCCTGCCCGGGACTTCCTGCACCTCCTGGGCCTCATGGCAGCCTGCAGCAGCGTGGTCCGTTGGGCCCGTTGGTACATGCGTCCATTTCAATGGGGACTGGCCAGCCAGTGGTCACAGCACTGCGATCCGTTGGACCAGCCTATGACAGTGACCTAGAACATATGGAACGCTCTCCAGTGGTGGACCGTTCTGGCACATCTGCAGGAGGGCATCCCGTTCGTCCGCCCTGAGCCGACGGTTTCTCTATCGACCGATGCATCTCTGATGGGTTGGGGTGCCCATCTGGGGGAGCACAGAGCGCATGACCTCTGGTCCCCTCGGGAGTCCCGATGCCATATCAACCTGCTGGAGCTCTGAGCGGTCTGCCTAGCTCTCACTGCCTTCGCTCCGTTTCTGTGGGGTCAAGTGGTTCAGGTCCAGATGGACAATACCACGACCATGTACTATCTGAACCGCCAGGGTGGGACGCGCTCCATGCTGTTATGCAAGGAAGCTCTCCGCGTATGGTCCCTCGTGCGCAGCCTGGAGGCGGATCTCCTAGCCATTCACATGGCAGGAGCCTCCAACACCCTGGCCGATGCCCTAAGCCAGATAGGGGCTGCGTCTCACGAGTGGTCTCTCCTGCCGGAGATAGTACAAGATCTGTTCTCCCACTGGGGCATGCCTCAGGTGGACCTGTTTGCCTCCAGAGAGAATACAAAGCTGAGTCTGTTCCATGCGCGCCACCTCAACAGGGCTTACAGCAGGGGGGTGCCTTCTTGAGGCCGTGGACCCCGGGCCTCTTCTACGCCTTTCCCCCATTTCCCTTGATCCACAAGGTGCTTCTCAAGGCGAGGAGGGACAAGGCGCAGGTGATTCTGGTAGCCCCAGACTGGCCCCGCCAGTTCTGGTATCCAGATCTCCTCAGCCTCAGCTCCAGGCTCCCGAGGCAGCTTCCAGCCCTCCCGGACCTGATCTCAGTCAACCAGGGGAAGGTATTCCATCTGGACCTTCAGTCCCTGCACTTGACGGCCTGGTTCCTGAGCGGCTAGAGTTCCAGGCCTTGGGTCTTTCCGACGAGGTCCTCAACGTCATTGAGGCATCCTGCAAGGAGTCGACCAGGAAATGCTATGCCTTCAAATGGAAGAGATTCTCCATTTGGTGTCAGGGGAAGGGCTTGGACCCTTCCGCCTGTCCCTTGGCAAGCATTCTGGACTATCTGTGGTCCCTTTCTCAGCAAGGGCTTCGATCAACGACCCTTAAGGTGCACCTGGCAGCCATCTCTGCTTACTGGGCATGGGCCGGGAAGCAGTCAGTGGCACAGGAGAAGGTGGTCGGGCGCTTTTTCAAAGGCCTTGACCACATTTCCCCTCCGGTGCGAGAACCTCCACCTCCATGGGATCTACTGCTGGTATTGGCCAAGCTCATGGGCAAGCCATTCAAACCGATGCACAGGTGTGATATTTCCCACCTGTTGTGGAAGACCACCTTCTTGGTGGCTATCACATCAGCCAGAAGGATGGGAGAGCTCCAGGCGCTTTCCATCGAGTCTCCTTATCTGGTCTTCCACAGGGACAGGGTTGTCCTGCACCCCCACCCGAAATTCCTTCCGAAGGTGGTGTCGGAGTTTCACCTTAACCAGGTGTCGACTCTGCCGGTGTTCTACCCCAGTCACACCTCGGAGGCCGAATATAGGCTCCATACTTTGGACCCTAGAGGAGCGCTTGCTTATTCTAAGGAGTGGACAGCTGAAGTTCGGGGAGAGGTTCGCCAGCTGTTTGTCACCTACGCTGAAGCCGCACCTGGCAGACCTGCAGCCTAGTGGACGATAAGCAGGTGGGTCACCTCCTGCATAGAGCTCTGCTATAGGTTGGTGGGCATGGAGCCTCCCAGAGGGATAAGAGCTCATTCTACCCGCCATACCGCTGCATCGGTGGCTGCTTCCAGGGAGTCCCTATCCAGGATATCTGCAGGGCTGCTACCTGGAAGTCGGTACATACCTTTATTACCCACTACCACATCGACCTTGAGTCACGCCGGGATGCTGGTTTTGGGGCCTCGGTTCTCCAGTCCTTATTTCCCAAGTAAGTATCAGTGGTGTGCGCCTTGCCTCCCTCCTCCCGGAGAACTGCTAGGAGTCTGCCAATAAGTGTGGATTGAACAACATATCCAAGTCCCTAGAAATACAGGTTACTCACCTGTAACAGGAGTTCTAGGAATGGTATATGTTGTTCATCCACACGACCCACCCGATCTCCCCGGCTTTGACGCACAACCTGGCTTCCAGCGGGCTAGATCTGGCATCATGGGGCGGAGCCGAGAGTTTTACCACCCTGGTGGGTGGGAGGAGCCAGCTTGAAGACCTTCCGACAACAATTAAAGCAGCAAGGAACCTGCCAATAAGTGTGGATGAACAACATACTGTATATCATTCCTAGAACTCCCGTTACAGGTGAGTAACCTGTATTTCCTATCTATATGACATTCAGGAAGAACACCATGAAGCATCTCCAGACCCCTACATCCTTGTCTGGAGTTGACAAAAGAATTAAAAAAAAAAAAAAAGGGGACAACATTCCTGTCTGTGCACCCCAGCCATGAAGAATTGGTACAACAGGTTGTATGTGACAAGGCAGGAGTCCCTCCCTCTTCTCAGCCTTCTGACAAGGACTCGAGAAAACTGGATTTTATGGCTAAAAAACAAAAAACTTATACCTCGGTCTTTCTTCTCCTCCCTCTGTCTTCCTACTTGGCATACACATCCAAGTATCAGAAAGACCTCTGGAATTTGGTTCTGGCTATAGCTCAGCAGGGGTATGACACTATGGTACAGGACTTGGGGGAGACAGCTAAAACTACCCTGGAAGCCACTAAGTACCAGTTCTATATGGCAGATGACAACAGTGATGCAGCCTCCAGGGTTATGGCCCAGGTTATCTCCCTCAGGCGGTTTGCATGACTGAGGACTACTTTGACACAGTAAAAGGGAAGACTCCTGCCACTCAGAAGCCTCAAAGTAAGGGAAACGGGCAGGGGGTACTGTCCTAGACCATATTTTCCCTTTCCTGTGTAAGTTGACTACTCTCAGATGGAAATATATTACAGAGGAAGAAACAGGAGAAGTCAGAGAAAGCCTACCCCTACTCTTGCTCCTGCCTGTAAGCCAAAGCCCTGACTCCAAGGTTCAGATCGCCTCCCCTCTACCGATAGGGGTAGGCTCTCCCATTACCTCTAGTCCTGGTCCCTCATTACTTCAGACAAATGGGTCCTGGAGGTAGTGGAAAAAGGCATGCCACTTCAGTTCAAAAGATGCCAGCCCTCAGGGGCACCCAGCTGTCCAAATCACTAACCCCAACAGAACGATTTCTGTTGGAGTTAGAGGTAAAATACCTCCTGGCAGCAAGGGTAGTAGAGTTGGTACCTGCCCATCAACGGGGCAAAGGTCTCTACTCCAGATGTTTCCTGACACAAAAGAAAAATGGGGTCTGGCGACCTATTTTAGACCTCAGATACTTAAACAAGCATTTTCTTAATCCCAAATTCAGAATGGTCACCTTAAAAATGATGATACATTGCCTTCAGCAAGGAGACTGGCTAGCCTCCCTAGACCTCAAGGACGCCTCCGTTCACATTCCAATACGGCAGTCCCACAGAAAGTTTCTGAGGTTCAAACTTCCTTCGGGACACTACCAGTTTACAGCCATGCACTTCAGCCTGACATCTGCACCAAGGGTTTTCATCAAATGTCTGACTGTTGTGGCAGCACATCTAAGAAAATGGAATATCAGTCTATTCTTACCTGGACGACTGGCTCATAGTGGGAAAAACTCCTCTACAAGTAGAGGAGGCTCTCTACTTAACAAAGAACACTCTACACTCCCTGGGTTTTCTTATAAATCAGAAGAAAGCTCACATGGAGCCTACCCAACTCCTCACTTTCATAGGAGCACCGTTGGATACTCAGCAAAGCAGGGCTTTTCTTCCTCCAGAAAGAATCCAGAACTTCTTGTCACTGACAAATTCTTTCATCCTGGGCCAGACCAGGCTGGCCAGACAGTTATTGAAGCTCTGTGGTCACATGACATCCATGACTGCTGTGGTCCCAGGGGTCAGATTCAGAATGAGGGACATACAGTACCACCTGCAGTCTCACTGGTTACAAATTGGTTCCAGTCACGAAGACATTGCTTCAGGCTCTACAGTGGTGGAAAGAAACAGCCAACCTTTCGGTAGGGGTTCCCTTCCAAGCCCCCTCTCCCACAAAATCATCACTACAGATGCTTCTCTGCTGGGATGGGGAGCTCATCTGGACAGTACTTCTGTCAGTGGCACCTGGACTCCAAAGGAGTCACTGACTCACATCAGTCTACTAGAACTCAGAGGTATTTACTTAGCACTGAAGGCCTTTGCCCCGCAAGCAAAAGGTCACACAACACAGATCAGGACAGACAACACCAGTGCCATGTTTTACATAAACAAGCAGGGTGGCTCAAGGTCCAGCTGTCCTGTGTAAAGAAGTCATGAGAATTTGGTGTCTGGCTTATTCCCTGAATGTCAGTCTTTCAGCCATATACCTTTCTGGCAAGGACAACACCTTAGCGTATGCTCTGAGTCTCATCAACCAAGGACACAGTGAATGGTCTCTGAACAAACAAGTGCTGGCTGCAGTGTTCAGAAGGTAGTGCACACCAGAAATAGATCTTTTCCCCTCTCACCTTAACCATCAACTTCCTCTGTATTGCTGCAGGCCTCCAGTCCTGGGAATCCTACCAGCAGATGCTCTGGCTCTGGACTGGTCAGGGAGTTTCTTTATGCCTTCCATCCATTTCCCCTGGTTTTCAGGGTGTTACTCAAACTCAGAACTCAGCCAGCAACAGTGATTCTGGTGGCGCCGGATTGGCCAAGGTAAGCTGGTATCCTCTCCTGCTAACCCACTCTTGCAGCAAACCCATTCGCCTTTCACTCAGTCATTCTCTCCTGACTCTTCCTCAGTTAGGAGTGACTTATCTGGACCTGCAGTCGCTTCACCTCAAAGCCTGGCTGTTGAGGAGTTAGAGGTCCCTGCCACTCAGTATTCCGACCAAGTCTTGAAGATCCCGAGGATGGTCAGAAAACCTAGTACAAAAAAAAAAAAAAAGACTTATACAGCCAAAGGGAAAATATTTCCCTCTGGTGCAAGGGGAAACAGATTAACCCTCTTAGAGTCTCAGACTCTAATCTCTTATATTATCTGGTACACCTCCAGGCCTCAGGCCTGAAGCTTCATCTGGCTGCAATTTCGGCCTATCTTTCCATTGGAAAGGGCAAATCTGTTTTATCCCAACCTGTGTTTAAACAGTTTTTCAAAGGCCTCATTTATCTTCAGCCCCGCATCACAGAACCTATTTCCTCTTGGGATCTTAACCTGTGTATTGCCAAGCTCATTGAGCCACCCTTTGAACCCATGGCTACAGCTCATCTCAAGTACGTCACCTGGACAACTGTATTTCTAGTAGCCATTACACCTGCAAGGAGAATTTCAGAGCTACAGGCACTCTGTACTGAGCCCAACTACATCACCCCTCACAGGGATAAGATTGAGCTCTGGACAAACAGAAAATTCCTGCCTAAGGTAGTCTCAGAGTTTCACCTTAATCAGTCCATTACCTTACCAGTATTTTTCACTGACAGATCCACCCCGGCGAGCAGAAGCTTCACAGTTTGGATGTTAACCGGGCCCTTCTTCACTATTTGGAACACACCAAGCAGTTCAGGGGCTCTTCCATACAGCTCTTCCTTAGGGAGGTAGGTAGAGGAAGGCCTGCCACTAAAGGAACAGTCTCTCACTGGATAGTCTCCTGCATTTGATTGCCTTATGACAAGGCTGGAAAACAGCCCCTGAGGGCCTCAGGGCCCACTCTACAAGGGGCACTGCTGCCTCTGTGGCAACTGTAAGGGACACTCCCTTACTAGACATCTGTAAAGCAGCTATTTGGAAGACTGTACACACATTCACTATGCACTACTGCCTGGATGTACAGTCTAGATCTGATGCCAGATTTGGCAGGGCGGTTCTGCAGAGCCTCTTTCCTAAGTAGGTTCTCTACTCGCCTCCCAACTGTACTGCTTTGTAGTCTACACATTGTTACTGATGCTAAAGGACCCCTGGGGTGAGAAGAAAAAATTACTCACCGTAGTAATCTTTTTTCTTCCAAGGTGTCCTTTAGCATCAGTAAGCTCCCACCCTTCCTCCCCCGATAACCTTATAGTAGAGGACTCTGCTTCTACTTTCCTTCTACCAAACTTGTTGTATTAAACTTTGAATTACATTTAATGCACAGTTTTTTATGTTTCTATTCTTATAGTTCATGCTGTTGCATGTTTTTTAAATCCGTTTGATTAACACTTAAGTGGGCATGTGCTAAATCTAGCTTGGAAAAAATTCTGGTGCCTTCTAGGCAGGCTCTGCGCAGCACACCCTCAACCTCTTTCTTGATTGGTTAATTCATAAACTCATTACCATAATCTCCACCTCCGGGGAAGTTCAACCTAGTCAGCTAACTGCACATTGTTATTGATGCTAAAGGACACCTTGGAAGAAAGACGATTACTACGGTGAGTCATTTTTTTCTTTCTGCTGCTTGGAGGGAGGGAGGCTCCTCCCCATACATGACTTCTCGGTGGTAGTCCATAGATAGGGAGTCATATGGGCAGGAATTTGGATCCCATAGGTTGAGGGAATGAACTCTGCTGCTGATGTCTTCTTGACTATCTGATACCATCTCCAGATGTGGAGACATCAGCTTTAAGGACAGGGTCAGGACCTTGCAGATCTGGACATTGAGGGATGGGCCTACCGAGCCTGCCCCTGGTCTTGACAGATGGCCATCCTACAGGAGTTTATTAGATCAGGAGCTCAACATTATTTTTGCTTCCACACCCATCTGGGCCACACTGGGATGTCACCTGTGTGTCACTGGGGCTCCTTTCTCAGCTTGTCCAAGACTAGAACAGGAATGGTTCTGTTGGAAACTATCCTTGCCAGTGTTGGAATTACAGGGGAACCTGCCAGGGCTCCACCCCACAGCTGTGCAGAGAGCCACTGTATCTCTTGCATAACTGCCATTGATTTACAATTGTAAGAAGGGGGCACTTTTCAAGACATGAACCCCAGTGGCTCCCATAGCTCCCAAAGTTCATAAGGTGAAAATCTAAAACTGACCCTGGCCTAACGGGAGCACCATGGTGGGGGTACTCTATGGATTGCATTGCTGGGATGCATGGTAGGTGGTGGATCAGCTGAGGCAGTGACATGGCGCTCTGGGCAGTTTGCTCATGTGGAAGGTGTTTTGAGAGATGCTGGAGAACCCAGCTGTGCCAGGAAACATGATAAGGGATGAAGGTGTATCTAGAACAGAAAATTGAATTGAAATCATGACAAGTCTGATTATAACACTTACAGGACCTACAGAAATCTCTGCAAAAAGAAGATACGTATAGCCAAAAGCAAGTACTGTAAGGACCTGCTGGCTAGCTCTGCCCGTGACTCCAGGAAATTCTGGGCACATATCAAGTCCTCCCTTTGGTTCTCTCAGTCAAACACTCCAATGGATATAATAAATGGGGTTAACTGCAATGACCCTAACACCATAACAAATGCTTTCAACTGGATTTTCTCAGACCTGTCCTCATATACCTCCTCCTTCAAACCCCCAGCAAATCAACACCATCCCTGGGGATTGAACAATGTGCCTGATACCACTACGTCCTTATCAGAGCCTGCTCAAACTCTGCCTTTCTACTTCAAGGCGGTAACATCTATAGATGTCCTTAAGCTACTTAAATCGGTGTCTGACAACACTAGTGTTGGGTCGGACCTCCTTTAGCCTCGCCTACTCAAGCTTGCAGCCTCCTTCATTGCCTCTCCTCTGGCAAAAATATATGCATTGTCCCTCTCTTGCAGCTCTGTCCCGGACCTCTGGAAACTAGCTCACATAACTCTGGTTTTCAAAAAAGGTGACATAAAGGACATAAATAACTACAGACCCATAGCTATTCTCTCGGTTTTGTCTAAATTACTTGAGAAGGTTGTCGCCAAGCAAACGCTTGACTTCCTCACCAAGTGCAATGTCCTTTCTGATGCTCAGCATGGTTTCCAGAAGAACCATAGCAGAGCTACTGCCCTGCTAAAACTCACCTCAGACATTCTGTCAAATATGGATGCAGGGCGTCTCACAGGAGCTGTTTTCATTGACCTTACAAAGGTCTTCGACCTGGTTGACCACCCACTACTCCTATCTGGCCTGCTTAACCTGGGTTTCTCTACTCCAGTTGTCAAATGGTTCAACAGCTGCCTATCAAACAGGTCTCAAATGGTTAAATTTGACTCAGCTGTGTCATCCCGAGCATCAATAAGCATTGGTGTGCCCCAAGGATCTATCTTGGGACCAGTGGAAATGAAGTTTCTGACCTTACCTCTGCCCTCTCTGATGATTTCAAGAACATCCAAAACTGGCTCTGTGATCACAAACTGGTTCTAAATGCAAAGAAAACAAAGTTCATGCTTTTTGGTTTGGCTCCTGAACTTAGAAACTGTCCCACATCCCTTGCGGTCCTTGGCGTGGGTGGAACTAAACTGGACTATGTCACTTCATTTGAGTATCTCGGGGTCCTGCAAGCTCAATCCCTGGATCTAAACCTTTGTATTCAAACAGCTTGTAAAGCTGTGAATACCAAACTGGGTGCTGCGTACAGGACTAGTTACATGCTAACGCCGTCTGCTAAACTTGCCATTGTAAGGGGAATTCTACTTCCTACTCTTACCTACTGTGCACCCATACTGGCTGCTGCCCAGAAAACCTCGCTTCAGAAGTTGGATTTTACATACAACAACATATGCTGCTACGCATCCTCATCCACCCAACTAAAGCATCGCTGTCAGCTGTACAAAGTCCTGGGCTGGCTCTACCTCTCTGCATCTAGGCAATAGGGATCAGTACGAATGCCCGACGAATGAACGCCCGACAGTAACGTGACCAATACCAACTGCCCGTATTGTACAGTTTGCGGACAAAAAATATCCCATAAGCTAACATACCATACGTTAATGTAAAACCCAACAGTAGCTTAGCAGCGTAACACTCCCAGCGCTTTATCAGTCAGCATGGGGGGACTGGAGTTGTGGCAGGAATGAGCCAGCACCGGGGGTCCAACAGTCTTACCAGGGAGTGAGTTGTTGGTGGGCAAGGAAGGTTAAAGAGATGGCAGAAAAAGAAACAATGTGATACTCACTGGATGCCCAGCATACTCGGCAAGTTGAGTAAAAATGCATAAAATTAGGTCACATCATCTCTCAGTTGTTACATCACTGGGAGGAATTCTGAGTGTCCGTGTTTCTCTGTTTGTCACGTTCCATTTCTCCCCATTTTAAGTCTGCTTAATTGATTAAAAGTTATGTTCCTTTTACTATGGCTGTACCCCGGGTTTTAGGGTTCTAAGCTGTTACTGAAGACCAGTAGTTCAGCTTCACTTCTTGTGACTAAAGATGCAACAGGCACTGCTCTCTAATGTTACAGGACAAGGGGTGTTCATAAAAAGCAGAGAATGAGGAAAACCTTGCGGGGGGGAGCTTCTTTTACTATTTCAAATGCAATCTTCTTCTAAAGCAGTCTCAAAATGGAGTTGGGGGCAGTATACAATATATGAGAAAAAGGGAACTGCTAATTAACAGGTGCTGAAGTAAATTAGGAGCTGATAATTAACAGGCGCGTGCTTGGAGTCGGGAGAATACTATGACGGGCGAAATTTCCGTGCGGGTAGATTAAAGTCGGCAAATCAGAGTCGGGAATTGACAAGTCGGGAAATTCAGAGTCGGGAATTCACACTAGACCCAGGCAATACTACCTTGGCTGTCTAGTAGATTCTATTATTAGGCTGAAAACTCCCAACATCCCTGGCGGAGCTGCTACTTCCTCTCACCTCCTCACATGAATTGAGGTCAATCGATAAATCCTTCCTAAAAATCCCCAGATGCCTTACCTTAAAAGGAACTGGAGTTTTTGGACATGTGGCACCTCAGTTGTGGAATATGCTTCTTTCTGAACTTAGGCAGGTTGGGTCCCACCTTCACCTTAAGACTGTACTCAGTCGATATCTCCTGCAGGCTGAACTTTGTACTTGTTGTGACCCACCATAGCTCACTCTGAGGCTCCTCTACCTCACGTAACCCTGCTCCACTGATTCTGGCACTTGTTTCAACCTTGCAAAATGGATATTGTTTGATAGCCTTGACCTCAGTGAGCCCAGGCTGCTTCTCCCATTCTTCCTATTTCCTAACTTACCATACATAAGTTTTATTTTTAATTTTTTTATGTTTTTTAAACTTTATGTTTATTGTTATGATAAAAACATACATTCACTTACAGTGGAAATTACATTTTTATATTTTAAAACTGGGAGGGCGCCACTCCTCGAAACACTTTTAATATATCCATCCACAGTAATACGGTACGTCATTGGAGGGGTTCCTTATAATATGCAAAAACATAAATTTTAACATTTTAGACTGTGTGACGAGCCCAGGAGCTGCATAGTATTATATATAGTAAATCAAAGTCTTGAGTCCCGGAATCCCTTCCCTTCAAAGGGGAACAGGGAAAGTTCACTATGCTTTTCCAAAGTATATGGACTAAATGTGCCATCTCAGGTGAAGATAATAATAGCTCCTTCTTCCCAAAGCTCACTTTAAACATAAGTGTGGCTATACTTAAGCCGTGTAACATACTTCAATAAGTTGATCATATTAAGCCATCAAGTAAATTCGGTTTCTCACTTAGAAAAGCACTTTTAAATTTAAATTCATTAAACTGAGCTTATGAACTACTAATAACAGGCAACTGAATAAAGTTTCAAACTGGTGGTTTAACTAAGCATGTCTTCTTAATAAAGCAGGGGAAATTACAGCTTACAGACATTTTCAACGTTCCCACTGTAGTCTCTGATTATATCCCCTACTATAGCTTTAAATAATAGAAACAGGCTAACATTAGCTAGACGATTTAAATGAGCTATTTATTTCACTCCCCAGTCATGTATATTATACCATTCAATAAAGTACTTTACAGTTCTTTTCAGGTGTGTTCTTCCTCCGAGGAGGAGGATTCTTCTGGTGAAGCAATTTGCAATCTTCTGGCAGTATTTCTCCGACACCATTTCATGGCTTCAGCTGGGTCTGAAAAAACATAGACTCGACCTCTATGAACAATCCGGAGTCGGGCTGGGAAGACAAGGCCATGTGGGATCCCCGATTCTCTCAACAGTGCTCTGGCGCCATCAGATTTCTTGCGCTTTTGACGCGTCTCAAAACCCAAATCTGGAAACAACCTTATCCGCTGTCCTTTATGAAGTAGCGTTTTCTTTTGTCTGGCCATACTAAGGAGGTAGTCTCTAGATCCCACTCCGTCGGTAACAATCACCACAGATCTTACTTCGAGAGGGCTCTTGCAGTAGGTAATTACATATAGGACTGACGGCGGCAGGACCTCACGGAAAAATTTCTAGCTAGCAGTCCCTGGCGAGGGACCGCCCCAAATCCAGGGTGACGGCATCAGGAGGCGTCGGTATAAAAGGCGGTCCCGGACACCCGCCCTTCCAGTTCTTCCCAGCCGTTAGCTCGTGCAGCACCTTGCGGAAAAGTTTGTGCCCGATCAGCCTTTCTTCGTGGTTTTTGCGAAAAACTCTTCGTTTTAGACTAACGTCAGTACTAGCATCAGTGCATATGTCGTCCCCTACACCCTCCGAGCACAAGAATAAGTGCGATTCGTGCGGCACCCAACTACTGCACAAGGACGACCACTCCCTGTGCCTGTTCTGCCTAGGCCCCGATCACCCGGTCGAGAAGTGCCAGCATTGCCTCAGTTTTAACGCGGCTACCCAAAAAAGGTGGCAGCAATCCCTGGAAGCCCATATTCTAAAAAAGAAAATGAGTTCTATGGAGAAGGAGCTTAAAAAACTGAGGCAGGCGTCCACTTCCCCCGAAGGCCATCGGAAGAAGAAGGACAAGGAGAGGCACTGGGACAAAGGCTCCTCCACCGCGTCTCCCTCAGGAGTCACTGGGACGCAGGTAACATCCCTTCCGGGTGATCGCTCCTCGACAGCCGCCTCGGAGGTTTCTGAGGCGGCGGCGGCCCGCCCGTCTGGCTCGCGCTCGGGCCTTGCGGGCGCCTCGGGGCAGTTGGAGGCCTCCGCCCCTGGTTCGGCCACAGGCTCGCGGCCTACCACTGTGGGCGACTCCAGTAAGCTGGGCATCGGCTTCTCTGATGTCCGCCCGGAGAGGGCTGGTAAGACATCAGACCCTCTGGGGCGATGCGCGGCCTACCCTCCACTGGGCCAGGCCGATCACTCTTCTCGTTCTGTCTCTGGTGACGGCTCTCGTAAGTCGGACGTCGGCTCCTCCGGCGCCCGCCAAGAGCTCGCCTCTAAGCCTCACGTCGGCTCGTCCGACGTCTGGCCAGCGAAGAAACCGACGACAGACCCCCCAACGTCCGTCGTTTCCGGTTCCCCACAGCCTTCACTGTCATTTGGGGAACTAGAGTCTCCCCAACCTGACCCCGGGGACTTTTCCCCTCCGTCCCCGGGCAAAGCTGCACCTGACGTCGGCTCCCCGGACGCCGGCTCCTCCGACATCGGTACCGTTGGCCCTGACGTCGGTCTTACCGACTCCAGGAGATATTCGGCTCCCATCGGGCCCTCCGTCCTCCGGGCTGTCCACTACAAACCCGCCTATGAGGGTTCCCGACTGGCCGTCTGCTCCGGCAGCCCCCGGCTCCCGGGTATCCTCCGTCTTATTCGACGCCGGTGTACCCGAGAACGCAGTATCCGGCGCCACAGTACCTGACGCCAGGATTCCCGACGCCGCAGTACTCAACGCCTCAATACCCGACACCGGGCTACCTGCAGCCGGGTTTTGGATACACTCCATATGGGTATAACCCGTATCCTTATACCCCACCTCCTCCTCCACTGCCCTCGCTGGCCGCCTGTGGACTCTGCAGGAGACTTGGCCTCTCAGGTCAGCTTGGCGGCTCAGCTCACCAAAGAGGTCCTAGAGCCGCCTTCCGCAACGGGCTGGGCCTCCCCCAGGTTCCCATCGCCCCAAGTGGCACACTCCCTCACCATCTCTGGACTCCAGGGTTCTTCCATCTGGATCCAGCGAGGGGCAGGACATACTTCCCCGGGGACTCCCCAAGGGTTCCGTTCCTCCCCCGGGTCGGGAAAGGGAGTCCTTCTCTTCTTCATCCTCCTCTTCACTCTCAGACTCTTCCGACAGCTGCTCCGAGAGAGACGACGAGCCTTGCTCTCCGTTGAAGCCCCGGCCAAGGACTCCTCCGAAGTCTCCTCCGGAGGATCCTTCTTTTACGGAGTTGCTTAGGAAAATCCAGGAGGTTCATCAGTGGCACTCCCTGGAACCAGATCCTCAGCGTCTGAAACTCGCTGAACATCTGGATCTTCCATGACAGCTCCTACCTTGGTGCCACCCTTGATAGAGAGCCTCACGCCGACCTTGTTACCACAATATGAAACAGCCGTCGGCCTAGCTCCACTCCTAAGAAGCTGAACAGGCTATATCAGGCTCCAGAGGTGTTGATTTCCTGATTCTCACCCTCGTGCTGACTCGGTCGTGATTAGCGCAGCTCATGGCCGGTCGGCAAACCCAAAACATCTTAGCTTGTCACCTCCTGACAAGGAATCTCGCCTTCTGGACCAGTATGGGAGAAAGATTTACGCTTCCTCCACACTGGGGATTAGGGCCCTGAACTATGTCGGCCACATGGGGGACTACCAGAAGGCCATCCTTACTCAGGTGGAAGCCAAACTGGACTCCTTGCCTGACTCCCAAGTCAAGCAGGAGTTGGCTGATCTCGTCCACTCTGCTAGTTCAGCCAGTCAACACATGCTACGTGCGACATATGACGCAGTGGACACTGCTGGGTGGAGCTCAGCTTTCGCTGTAGGCCTACGGCATCATGCTTGGCTCCGCGTGTCAGGGTTGGTCCCGGAGGTGCAATCTGCTATCCAGGAAGCACCCTTCCGGGGGTTGGTGCTTTTCGAGGGTGATGTCAAGGATATCATTACTGATTTGCAAGAGAAGGGGACGGCTCTGAAGTCAGTTGATTCCATGTACCGTCCCCATCAGCAGCAGCGCCGTCCATTTCGCAGACGGAATCGGCCAAAGGTGAAACCCCAGGGAAGGTTGGCCACAAAACGCCAGGCCCCCGCAGCTGCTAAGCCCCCCCCGCCCAAAAAAGCAGCGGGTGCTTCAGCTGCGGTGCTGCCCCACACCACCTGACTCCTTTCCTCTCCCACTGCCTCCGGACTCCCCAGAGGAACCGGTAGGAGGGAGGTTTTCCCTCCACCTTCCGGGATGGGAGAGGATAACCACGGATTCTTGGGTGCTCCAGCTCATAGCAGAAGGGCACTCCATAGAGTTTCTTCAGAAACCACCCCGCCACCCCCTCTGAAGTCGTCGTATTCACGGGAACATCTTCCTTTGGTCCAGGAGGAAATCTCGGCTCTTCTGCTGAAGCAAGCGATAGAGCCTGTCCCCCTTCATCTTCAGGGGACGGGTTACTATTCCCATTTCTTCCTGGTTCCAAAGAAGACGGGAGATCTAAGACCAATTTTAGATCTCAGTTCCCTGAATCTTTATGTAGAGTACAAAAGGTTCAGGATGCTCTCTTTGCAGAGCCTTCTGCCCCTCCTCCGGCCGGGTCAATGGCTTTGTGCTCTGGATATGCAGGATGCTTATCTGCACATTCCCATTCACCCATCTCATCTCAAATACCTTCGTTTTGCATTCAAGGGGGACCACTACCAGTTCAAGGTGCTCCCATTTGGTCTATCCTCGGCCCCCCGAGTCTTTACCAAATGTCTGGCAGTGGTGGCGGCCCACCTGCGTACCAAGGGAGTGCAGGTTTTCCCTTACTTGGACGACTGGCTCCTGGCGGCCTCGTCCAGGGAGGAACTCCTGCGTTTCCTCTCCCTTACCCAGCAGGTTTTTGCCTGCCTGGGTATTACCATCAGCCATTCCAACTCTCATCTGGACCCATCCCAGAGGCTACAGTTTATTGGGGCGATCCTCGATACGACCATGGGCAAGGCCTTCCTGCCTCCGGACAGGGCGGCCACCCTTCAGACCCAAATTAGTCTGTTGTCCGACCGCAGGATGGTCTCGGCCAGGTCGGTTCTTCGCCTTCTTGGGCTCATGGCAGCTGCTAGCCCGACAGTACCTCACGCTCGACTCCACATGAGGATCTCTCAGTGGACCCTACGCTCTTAGTGGGATCAGCTAGTGGACGACCTAGATCACTCAGTTCTGATCTCCTCACCGATGATGCGAGACTTGCAATGGTGGATGTTTCGAGAGAACCTGTTTCGGGGAGTTCCTTTCTTTCATCCTCCCCCCTCCCAGACTCTAACCACAGATGCCTCAGGCAAAGGTTGGGGAGCCCATCTAGGCCCTCATCGGACCCAGGGCTCCTGGTCCAAACTAGAATAAGCTCTCCACATTAATGTGCTCGAGCTTCGGGCAGTGTTGTACGCTCTCCAAGCCCTTCATCATACATCCTTCCCAGCCACCTTGCCGTCCAGACGGACAATATGTGCGTGGTGTGGTATATCAACAAGCAGGGAGGGACTCGGTCCTACCCTCTTTGCAGGGAGGCGATGAGGGTTTGGAATTGGGCAACACGACACGACCTTCACCTCACGGCGATTCACGTTCCGGGAGTCGACAACACCCTGGCAGACAAGCTAAGTCGCTCTTCTGCTCTGACTCATGAGTGGGAACTGGACCAAGGAGTTCTAGACAATATCTTCTAACTTTGGGGAACATCACAGGTCGACCTGTTCGCATCCCCACTAAATGCAAAACTTCCAGTCTTCTGCTCGCTCGTTCCAGAGCAAGGCGCTTTTTGGAGCGACACTTTGTCTCTAGACTGGAAGGACAGATTTGTCTATGCCTTTCCCCCAATTCCACTTATCCCACGAGTCTTGCAGAAACTGGCTTCAGAAGGAGCGCGAATGATTCTGATCGCTCCTTTCTGGCCCAGGCAAATCTGGTTCTCTCTTCTACAACAATTTTCAGAGGATCCTCCTCTTCCTCTATCTCGAGGCTTGTTGACCCAGGACCAGGGGACCCTGGTCCATCCAGGCCTCAAATCCCTTGAACTGCATGCGTGGCTTCTGCAGACCTAGCCCAATCCGGTTTTGGAGTGTCTCCCAAAGTGGCAGAGATTTTAGTGGAGGCCAGAAAACCCTCCACCAGATCCACTTATGCCATGAAGTGGAAAAGATTCACTATTTGGGCCGCTTCCAAGAACATGGAACCTTTCTCCTGTTCAGCGGGGCTTCTGCTGGAGTATCTACGTCATCTGTTTGACCTGGGTCTCAGCCATTCCTCTCTGAAGGTACACATGGCGGCCATTTCAGCCTATCATATTCCCTTCGCGGACAAGGCCTTTGCTCAACTGGAGGTCTCCAAGACCTTTCTCAGAGGGGTCCTCCATCTGAGGCCCCCCATCCATACCCGTGCTCCACCTTGGGACTTGAATTTTGTCCTCGAGAAACTTACCCTTCCACCCTTGGAACCTGCAGCTTCTGCAGATTTGAAGTTTCTTTCGTGGAAGACACTCTTCTTGGTGGCCATTACTTCGGCTCGAAGAATCTCTGAGCTCCAGGCCCTGATGTGTAGAATCCCCCTACTTGATTTTTCACAAGGAATGAGTTGCTCTTCACACGAATCCTAAGTTTCTACCTAAAGTAGTAGCAGAGTCTACCTTAAATCAGTCCATAGAGCTACCTGCCTTTTTCATGTACTCTAATCAAGGAATATTTACTCCATACTATGGATGTTCACGGATTCTGAGATACTACACCAACAGGACGAAGGATCTCAGAAAGACTGATCAGTTGTTCATCTCTTTTGCTCACAAAAGGGAAGGCAATGCTGCTTCCAAGCAATGCCTGTCTAAGTGGTTGGCTCATTGCATCACTTTCTGTTATGACAAATACAACAAGACCCTCCCAGGTCAAGTCAGAGGCCACTCCACAAGAGGAGTAGCTGCCTCTGCAGCTTGTTTCAAGAATGTGTCTGCGGCAGACATCTGCGCTGCCGCCACCTGGACTTCTGTCCATACCTTTACGAAACACTACAGTTTGGATGTTGCCTCTCGCTGCAGAGCAGGCTTCGGGCTAGCTGTTTTGCAAGGCCTCCTATCTTGAGGCTTGCACAGCTAGAACAGCTTCTTGGAGTAGTTTTTCCTCCTGCCGGTGCCTTTCTTTGTTCCAGACTGCTTGGGATTCAGTCCTATATGTAATTACCTACTGCAAGAGCCCTCTCGAAGTAAGATAGTACAGTTACGTAAGAACTTACCGTAACAGTAGATCTTCGAGAGAGGCTCTTGCAGTAGGTAATACCTTCCCGCCCTCCATCCCCTAGGCTTTTCAGCCCTTTTCCATTGAGAAATATCTGCTTCTCTCTCGATCGGCCTGTGGTGGGAAAGAACTGGAAGGCGGGCGTCCCGGACTGCCCCTTTATACCGACATCTCCTGACGCCAGTCACCTGACGTGGGGGTGGTCCCTCGCCAGGGACTGCTAGCTAGAAATTTTTCCATGGGATCCTGCCGCCTGCCGGCGTCAGTCCTATACAGTATGTAATTACCTACTGCAAGAGCCTCTCTCGAAGATCTACTGTGACGGTAACTTCTTACGTAACTGTTCTTTCTTGGGGCTTCTGGGTTGTTGGGTCTGCCTCTTGCCGCAACTCTGTAGGCCTTTTGGAAGTGCTTCACCATGGGGGCTATCTCCTCGCCTAATTGCTGCGTCAGCCGTTCTTGGATAAATAGCAACAGGTAATCACCTTCGGCTTCTTCTGCCATCCCTAGAATCTGCAGGTTGTGTGCGCGTGCTTGGTTCTCCAAAGTCTCCAGTCTACTTCCAAGGTGTGTATTTTCTTTAATAATCTGAGAGACTGCACCCATTGCTGCATCTGCCCTTTTAGTAGCTTCATGGGAGGCTAAAGTGATCAATTCCACTGACGACTCAACAGTGGCTACTCTGTTTGTTAAGGTATCGAATTTATTTGACAATCCGATTACTGATGCTATCAGTCTGTTTAGTTTTATTCCCACCGTTTGCAAAGTTTCTTCTACTGGAGCATCATCCTGTATTGTGTCCCGATCTTGTATAGCCCTCATGGCTAGAGTTGCAGGATTTGTTATTTGTTTAGCTCCATCCACCATCGCTCTATCTTTACGAGGATTGCCCGTGTTAAGTCTTTCTCTCTCAGCCTATGATGAAAAAGATGCGCTTTATTTCGATTTTCTTTCAAATTTCTGGTGTAAATGGAGCCAGTGAGGTAGAGCTATATCTTCAGGCATCCATTTTGCTGGGGCTCCACAGCGTTCCCCCCCCCAATGCATAAGTTTGCTTTAGCCACTCTCTCCCTTATGCAATTTCTCCTCTTTGCCTTCCCATTCCCTATACTGTCCCACTGTCTACAACCTCCCCTACTTAGCACATTCTAGACTGCTCTAATCTGCCCCATTCCACCCTGCTCTACTGCTCCACCTTTCTGCATTACTGCCTACCTTACTCCTTCTATCTCGTATAAACTCCTACTTCAGCTCTAAAGTTGCAAACTGTATCTCCAGTCATTGTATTTTCTTGTATTATTGTATGACTTGCTCATATTATTTATTATGTTGGCTGTATTATTGTCTACTGTTATGTCTCTGGTTTCTCCTTCTTGTACCTATGGTAAGCTATCATTACCCTGGAAAGTGTAATGCTACCTGTGCTTTTCTGTAAGGATTATGTTTTACCATTTAATTCGTTGCAATCTATGTACTATGTTCTGCCACCCAAAAATGTAAGGTTTGTTTTCTCCTTTCGTTTGATATGTTCTGTAATTGTTTTCACCATGTTCTGTACTCTCCTGGGTCATGCCTGAAAATAGTCATATTGATGGCTAGTGCACCTACCCGGTAAACAGAAACTAAATAAAAATAATTTGTAGCCAATTAGGATGGTTTATTTCTTAAGGAGCAACAACTGTGCTCATTTTTACAATGATCCCTCATACCCCCAATGGATACTTACCTCCACAAGACTTAAACAGTCCAGTTTGCATAATTTAGTTTTTCTTAGTTTTGTAGAGGAAGACATCAAATTCTGTTTGCCAGATCCCTTTCCCTTACTGGTCCCTATAGTTGAGCACTCCCTCCTCGTGTTGCCCCCACACTCTGACATTTTGTGATGTATTCATTTGTAGAGCATGGGGGCATGCTCCATTGATTTCAGTGGAAGCTGGTTTTCAGATATATATATATATAAGTTTAGAGGGTCACTGGGGTCAGTTCCTGAAGAGGTAAGCTTCGAATGTGGCTAGCTTAATGCACCTAAACTAGTGCCGTTTAACATTCCAGGTACTCTTAAATAAGTTCATAGGGCCTCCGAAGGGATGTCTCTAAAGTCTCTGATTGCGAGGTTTGTATGAGAGGGCCGCAAAGCTGAGTGGTTCTCTCTGTCCAAACCTCATGAGAAGAGTGTGTAACCAGGGGTCGGATTGATGTTATTTTTTGTTTTATTAGCACTGTGCAGTGCCTCCATTATGTAACCCGCTTCCTGGGTTCGGGGAGAAATCTGTTGCTCGGCATTTTGGCTAGGTTTGACTTCTAGTCAGGGGCACCCAAGTAATCCGGACACAGGAAGCAATAACTGTAATGTCCAGACCAGGAGTGGGATTCTAGAGTGTGGCTTTTATTCACAACAACAGCAGAATAATAAAGCATAGATGGACCCCCACGGGGCTACACTCCCTGGTAATGCAGACAAAGGGAGACCAGAACACATCTTCTTACACACTGTAACCCTCAGGTTCTGAAACACACTGGCACTCAGCCCGAACTTGTACTCTTCTCTGGATTTCCCTGACGTGGCACATCCAGCCAACACTTGGACTACTTCTCTAGATTTCCCTGGTGTGGCACATCCGGCCAGCACTTGGACTACTTTCCATAAGGCATGGACATTTATTGGTCGCTCCCCCTACCGCCCATGAGCACATACTGGCTCCATAAAGAGAAAATCTTCATCACTAATCCCACGTCTGGGTGCTTTCTGCGAACACTGGCCAAGTGCCCGGTAGAAAGCTAAAGGTGTCCAAACTGAACCTGTAGAGGTAAATCTGGTTACTCCAGATGAGGGGGTCTCCCACCTCTTGCTCCCAAATCTATACCCGGCCATCCATCTGGAATCAACACCTTTCTTGAAACACGCTGTTGTAGAATGCTGTCTCGAAATGTATGTCACATTTAACACTCTACTCTTCAAAATCTGATATCCTGGCTTATAATGATCTCTGAGTGGCTATGTCCATCCCTGTAGACCCCCACTGTTTAGATACATTTTAAGTCACACACAACTGTAGTACTGTACTTGGCTGTCCTTCCTTGACCCCACAGTAACGGATACTATACACACACTGGTGAAAACATGGGCTCTGTTTCAGAGCTGACTCACCCACTGGTTTGCAGGTGCCCCAAGGTTTCTGGCAAAGCAGACTACTTCTTGTGCCTCAGCACTTGAACAAAAAGACGACAGGCAGCTTTCCCTCTTCAGCAGGGCCAGGGGATTGCCCCTGAAGTTGCTGGCTCTCTTCCCCCCACCCCTCCTGGGATGGGGCACTGGAACAAACTGGGGAACGGTCTCTACCACTAGACCAATTTCTTCTGTGTCTCTATCAAGGGCGAGAACACACACCCTCTGTCTCTGGGTAGCTCTATAGCAGAGCTTAGCCCTGAGGGGCTGCCAGCTGCAGCACACCTCCTTCACTCTCTGATCCTGGCTAAAGACTGCTTCAAAACCTCCCAACGTTCTAACTAACTCCCTGCTGCAACATTCCAATGTGGCTTATGCTGCTCTGAGAATTCTATATGATGTCATCCCTCCAGCTCAGCTGAGACTGAGGACAGAGTGAGACAGTGTGAAATCCATTTATCTGGTGTTTCACAAGCTGCCTTTCCCTGCCTGCCACTAGATCTAAGTGGGATTCTTGTAACCCCGGGTGACAGGGGGTTACAAGTGTCTTATACCATAAGAGACATCACTTGGAGGCTCTATTATCTTATTATAAATTATTCAAGTTTAGCTTCAGTGATTTATAACAAGTTTTTATTTTATTTTTGTGGTCCTTCCTCCTGGGGCTGAAGTGGACCACTCCTTCCTACTGCTCCCTCACAAGAGCACACTGTACACAGCATAAGAGGTACAGCAGCTGTGTGCTCTGAATGGTGGAAATCACCTTTGTGATTTATAATAACCATAAGGGGGTGTCTCATGCACATAGTTCTAAAATTCTGAAGATCTTCAAGGATATCTCTTTCATCAGGCTACACCTATGGAACTTATAGCTGCCAGGTGTTAGGACAACATGGAAGCTTTTGAAAACAGCCAGCCAGGGGCCTCCAAAGACAACGTCGGACATCAGCTTGTACATAAACATAGGTGGCCCTTCCTCTCCTCAGTTCTTTTCCTGCCATAGCGCAGACTCGTCGGACTGCTCTGGAAACACCACTGTAATAGCTGCTGTTTTTATTTTCCTTAAAAGCCTACTGCCTAGGCCCAGACCACAACATGAAAGCCTGTGAAATTTGCCAGGGTTTCAGTTCCGCAACCAGGCGATGCCATAAAGGGGACCATCACTCCAGAGCAAGGAGTTAGTGTATAACTCCAATGAAGGGTCTCACATGAAGGTGTTTATAAAATAAGTAACAAACATTAGAAAATAAGTAGATGAGACCACAATGGAGCTGCCTATATAAAGATATAAGTCCATAATACTCTTGTAAATTATTTTTTCTTGGTGCGTTAAATAGATAATTTAAGAAAGCGAAGATCAAAAACAGTGCAGATGCAGCATTCCATAATGAAACCATAGAGAGTCATACCAGGTGGGAACTATAGCATACTGCTAGTCATTCAAAAGTTCAAGTCATAATAGATAACAAAAGCTTAGTTCCCAACATCAGTGAACAAAAGAATATTAAACGTTTAGCAGAATGTATATATCCATAAGCACTGTTGTAACCATTGTCTTTTATGTGACTTTGAAAACTCACTATGGTTTCATTATGGAATGCTGCATCTTTGTATAGGCAGCTCTATTGTGGTCTCATCTACTTGTTTTCTGATGTTTATTTATTTTATGATATTGACCCTTTGAGTAGTTAGGAACTACCCCCCATACAACAAGTGTAATGGTTGTGTCTAAATATCTCAATTGTCTGACAAAATGAATGTTTTATGTATTATTCATGATATGCATATGATGATGTTTACATAATAATGATGTCACACTACGAGCACTATTTAAGGGGCTGTCCTACACCAACTGCCACCCCCTGACAAAGCCTCATGTGGCAAAGCGCCGGAGCAGCTGGTAATACGGACAATTAACCATTTATTTGCTTTGTGTCTGCATTGGGAAATTGTCCCATTAAAACCTTTTGATTTTTTGAACATCTTCGTGTGAGACCCTTCATTGGAGTTATACACTAACTCCTTGCTCTGGAATGCTGGTGCGTTTTGTCGGAAAGTTGTAAGGTGGCAGCCTTGCGCCAGCACCCTGCCCAGGTCCATGAGCACAGTACCTTTTGTGTTGGAACTCCTGTTTGTCGTCAGTACTGCAACCTGGATGCCATCGAATGGCTAGAGGTGAAGGAACATTTATCAGACACAGTAGTCATAACGGAACTCTTGCTGACTGCAAACAGAATCAGTGAAGTTGATTTAATATTTAGTAAACCATTGCAAAGTTATGCATCAAGAAGAAGTTGAAGATTTGCATAATCCCAACCTGCAGCCAGTCTGCCTGTCCTTGACAGATGATATCAATACCAGGATAGCCTCTGCAAAACAACGACTTACAACTACAGGTTCCAGCTCAGAGGAGGGTGAGCTGAAGGCACCATTTAAGGTACTGGAACGGTTATTATTTTCTGAAGTTAATATTATGTATAACATTTCTAGTTCGGAGTAGTATATTGAAAATAATATTGCACTGAGGGGATTGAGAATTAGTATTGCACTCTCTGGAGGTCTGGAGGACTTTGAACCCAAACTTAAGTGAGAAGAAGCTGCACAGATTTGTGCACATACGTTTGTTAAGTTAATTATCAAGAATGATGCATTTAAGCATGGTAAATTGATGAAAGAGATTGCTGAAAGCAAAAAAGCACTAAAAAAGAATATTAGTCATCCTGATTTTAAAAAATTGGATCTGGCGTTACAAGAAAAACTCAAAAAGCATAAAATAGAAACTAGTAAGAGAAACCAACATAAATTAGGAAGAGACCAGGTGGATTATAAAGAGGGCCGCAAGTTTAATTGGTCACGAGTCCCTCAGGACAGGTCCAATTCAAGGGGGAGATCTAGAAATAGAAAGAGATATCTCTCTTGCAGCAAAAGTAGGAGAGGGAGAGACAAGACTAATGTGGACAATAGTGCTACGACTCCGACAGAATGTACAACAGCTTCAACTTCTGGAGCGCAACTCTCTGTAACATTCTCTGAGAATACTGGTACTCAGAAAAACGCAGCTTCAAAACATGGAGGAGGAAGAAGAAGATGAGGAGGAGGAAGAAGGGTGGGCAGCGAACCCGCAAAGAGACCGGTGACAGGGAGTGGGATGTGATTAATCTAACATCCCACCAACTAATGGAAAACCAGAAGCACGTTCTTTCTATTTTTTTCTATTTATTCTTTATGGGCCCATCCTACTGCCAGGCATCCGCCCTTTCATGGACCCCCTCGGCTGCGGCTCCCTCACATCAGTCACCCTCCCGGGACACCCTGGATTGCCCCCCAGGGCGGGGTCGCAGCACCCGGCCCAAGGTGCCCCAAATGACGGGATAGGGCGGAAGTTGGCCTGGGGGAGCCGATTGCAGCCGGGGGGTGGGCTTCATAGAGGCAGTAGGCAGGCTGTTTTATTTCCCTGTTTGTGGGGTGGGAACGTGCAATGACGCCAGCGTTCGTCCTGCCCCCTCGGATCCTTGCTGGCGCCGTCTGCTGTGGAACTCCTGTCCTCCGCCGGGGTTCCCCCGTTCACTGGCGACACCCACACCCTCCCCGGAGAAGGAAAGCAGTCTGTGGGATGCCCGATCCATCTCCCCGGTTTATTTTTCCGCCACCCAGGTCCGCTCCCAACCCGGTCGCCGGCGTTGTGAGCGGAAATCCAACTGCTGTGCTGACGGGCCATCCAGAAGCGTGTTCTTTCTAAAGGATTATCCTTCGTACCTCCAACATTACCAAATTTGTTTAACATTACTGTAGATCTTGAAAAAGCTTTGGTAGGATATCCTTAAGGGACTTTTACTCTAGACTACCAGAACAGCAGGGAACAATGGGATACCACGTGACAGATTTGAGATCTGTGGACCCGACACTGGATAATTTTACTGAAACTTCATTTGCTGAACTTTTGTGATGAAACTGACGATGCCAAGGTATCGGACACCCAGGATTTAATGGATGCCCGTAACCTAGAAATACTGCATGAACTTTATTTGGAAAATGAAGTAAGTGGTGGGAGTAGAGCTGGGGAGAAAAATTACTTAAATACCTCATTGTATGATATTAATGCTGACAATTTGAAGGTAATTAGAAGGATTTTTTAGACCCAAATCAGAATTTACTCCAACAGTAACTAAGCTTTATATTAATATGTACTAAATGACAATAATAAGTGAGGTAAATAAATTATTGTCAAACAAAAAAAGATTTCCATGGGAGAAACATGTCTTTAACTAAACGAACAGCTGTAAATAAACTTAAAAACAATACCAATTTGGTAATTAAACCTGCCGATAAAGACTGTGATATATTAATAATGGACAGAGTCTCCTGTAGAAAGAAAGTTCAGGATTTGTTGATGGACCTAAGGGGAAATCCCTTGTCTAGCTATCAAATGCAGCTCATTCCAGTATTAGAAAAAGCAAGAGACGACGGGGAAATAATTGAGGGGTGAATTTCAATATCTGTTACGAAAATTTCCACTTACACCTTCATTACATATTCTTCAGAAAATTCATAAAAATATGTTAGACCCCCGGCCCCAGGCAGACCGATTGTGACTGGGGTGGAGTCACTCACACATAATTTAAGTACATTTGTTGACTTTTTCCTTAAACATAGTGTCTCTTGCTTGAAATCTCATACTAGGGATACCATGAATGTGCTCGAGCAATACGAAGGATTTGAAATGGTGGATAATATGAGCTGGTTTACTATTGACGTGGAATCATTATACACATCAGTTAGACATAACGATGGTTTAACTGCAGTTAGACATTTTTTTGCTACAGGACCCACTGAGAGAACACATACCCACCACCTTAATCGTGGAAGGCCTAAATCATAATTATTTCGAATTTGACTCAGATTTTTATCTTCAAAAATGCGGGACGGCTATGGGGCGGCCATGGCCCCCTCATATGCCAACTATTCCTTGGCCTTTGGGAAAAATAAATAGTTTTCAGTGCTGATCAAAATCCATTCTATCAGAAAATCAATAAATAGTGACGCTTTATTGATGTTATTCTCTGCGTGTGGTCTGGCAGTGAGGCAGAAACCAAAGAATTTGTTGATTGGCTCAACATCAGTGATAGAAACTTTACACTTCACGTATAAATTTAGTTTTAATTAAATCGATTTCCTTGATGTAAAACTGATTCGTAACCAGAATAATAGTATTTCAACACAAACTTTCAGAAAGTCAGCAGCAACAGATTACTAGCTTCTAGCCTCTAGTGCCCATCCAAAATCCCTTAAGGATTCAATCCCATACTCACAGCTCCTATGACTTAGGAGGAACTGTAGTGAAATAGCAACATTCCAAAACCAAGCTACGGAACTTGAACAAAGATTTCTTGAGAGAGGATATGATAGCCAGGTCCTGAAAAATGCAGTGGAAAACGTCTCATTGCTTAACAGGGATGGTCTATTGACACCGGCAACTAGAAAGCTAGAGAGTGACCAGAATCAAGTGAACTTTATTACAAAATTTAAACCAGTATCAGGTAAACTGGGAAATATAGTGACCAGATACTGGCCTATATTGCTAAGTGATCAGACACTAGCACCATGCATAGGAGCTAAACCCAGGGGATTGGATATTCAGACTGCACCAAAACGATGCCCAATAGAGGGAGCAGGCACAAGTCCAGTGCGCCATGGCGCAACGGGTGCAATATTTAAACCATGCGCAGACCAAGATGCGCCTGCACAACGTGGCTGAATATCGTGCCTGATGCGCCATAGCGCAACGAGGGATGCACAGTGGAGCAGGGGCGATACGCAGTAGCACCCCTAGGAAAGACAGGAAGCAGCTGTGCAGCAGCCATGGATGCGCCATGCACCGAGGAGCATGCACCAGAACAGACAGACCAAACCCCCCGCCAGGGCAAGGCCCCCATGAGCTGTACAACTAGATGTGAGCAGGACAGACCACTGGCCCATGAACCCCAGCGCTGATCCAACAGCAGACGTGGGCCAGCAGTCCCCACCTGCTGGGCAAGGCACCCCTGCACCGAACCCTGGCCAACAGAGAGCAGAACACAAGGATGGCCAGGACCCACCCATGCCACGGTACCACACCAATGCCGACCACCCCCCAGTACAGTGAGCCCGAGACACCCAGCCCAGAAGCATGACCAAACAGTGCATGGCACCGAAGGCATTCCACCACCACTGTGACAATGCATCCTGATGCCCCATGGTGCCATGCACATGCACCACACCCCACCGTGACCACCCCTCGCATGTGGTGACACCATCCACTGCCGCCACCACAACCCACACAAGGCCCACCTGCGTGGCCCCCACAGAGGCACAGCAAGGTGGTAGACCTGGCAGCAGTACCCGAAGGACCCTGCACATGGCAAGGCCTGCCCCGGATGCCGCCACCAGCAGGAAGGCACTCCGAACTCAGGACCTGTGTACGGACCGCCACCCATGTACACACCCCGACCCAACACTGGCCGCACCCTACTGTGGCGCATGGAGGCATGCGCCACACTGGAGGCAACACAGGGCACACACAATGACCCCCCCCAACACAGTCCTATGGGCACCCCGTCAAACAGCCACACAAAGCAGTGCAACAGACGCTGCTTTCACGAGGCCCATGGTATCATGTGCTGGTGAGCCTGCCATGTGGTGTTCGCATCATGAACCAGGCCACTGCCCGCATGCAGCAGGACCCCATGTGACAAACACCAGACCACAGGCACTGCCCCAGTCACCATAGACTGCATCGAGGGGGCCTACAACAGCACTGCCCACAGTGGCAACAGGGGCAGACGTGCAATATACCAGGGGTCGGGATGCCAGCTGCCAGGGCACCGTGCCTGGAAGGTGGCTGGTATGGACTTCCCCTGATGTCACGTCAGCATCCATGCATGCAGTGGTGGGGTTGGCATGACCATGCATACCACAGACATGCAAGGGGCACAGCCACGGCACACACCACCAGGGGCAGCTGGGACATAACACATGCACCACGGCCCGCTGCACACAGGCAAACAGTGCACATGGCACACCACACATTCCCCGGACAGAGCCCATGGCCAGCACCCACACTTGTGGAGGATCTCCGCCAGACACACCCACGGCCAGGCCAGCACCACCCCACAGTAGCCATGCACACCACTGCCGCAAGGCTCCATGTGCTCGCTGCAAATCAGAGACCGACAAGACATAGTTGAAAAAGCATATATTAAGAATGAACACAACATTAACAGAAACTACGTACATATATATACACAATGGGAGAGGGGATCGGCAAGGCCACAACGGGGGGGGGCAGGGGACAATGGCAAAGGTGGGGGACACGGGGGGGGGGTACAGTCCAGGGAGGGAATGTTCATGGGCATGTGCTGCAGGCCCTACTGGCAGCCCTGGTCTTCTCTGTCCGCCCTGTGGTGCCTTCTGTGCAGTCAACGGTCACCCCGGTCCATATTTTGCAGCAGCTCGAGTATGGCCCAGGTGATCTGCAGGATCTCCTGTAGGGACCGCTCCATGGCTGACCAGCATGGCCCACCTAGGACGAGGGAGCAGAATCAATATGAATGACTGGCCAGACCAACGCAGCCCACCCAACATGCACGGCGTACATCAGTGGCCTGCGCCCCTTGGATGGCAAGCAACCACCCACAGTGGGTGCACCCACATGATCTGCCTACTTGCGTACCTGCAGCCATGCAAACCGCTGCACATCACCACTGCCCATGCACCGCACAGCACCATCGTGGCCGTCCAGCGTCGTGGAAATGCAGTGGGATGGCAGTGGCATGGCCAGGCACTGAGTTCACCCACAGCCCACCTGCGACCCCCACCCACATGTGCAGACTCACAGGACAGTGCGGAGGGCACTTTGGGACGCGCAAGGCTGTAGGGGCCATGCACAGGGGGCCATGCCCCACCACCACCCCTACAACCCACCATGCACAGGTGTAAAGGGAATCATGGCACTCACCTGCGTCCCGGTCAGCAGGGCGCTGCTGACCCCCGGCACCACTACTGTGCCCTGACTGCATGGCTACACCTCCAGCTTCGACCTGCCATCTTCGCTCCTGGGCCATCCAGGCCCTACGGCGATCTTCCAGGCCTAGTTGGGAAACTTGGATAGAGTCTCATCAGTACACGTCTGACCCATAGCCCCCCCCCCAACAGTGTGTATGGCCGCACAGCCCATCTGAGGCACACGGTGTACACGATGCACCCCCACAGCCGGCAACACAGGCCCTGGCCCCCCCACCCCGGCGGCATGGCCTGCTGAACACTGTGCCACTAGGACAGATGGATATGACTAGTGATGGTGAAGGAGCACCTACCTGGCCATGGCCTGGCTGGCCGCTGGGCACACGTCTGCAGTCGCCCCAGGCGGTCAGGGTCACGCTGCTGGAGGTCCCCATAGCTGTAGTGACACTGTTTCGTGGTCCTACAGCTCCCCTGTAGCCTCCTCAAATCCCTCTGCTACCTCCTGCCACACCTCTGTGCGTAGCCTCAGGAGGGGAGCCTGCCCAAACAGGGCACCTGGTTTGCCAGCTCTACTGCATTCCGTACTGGTGCCCTGGTGCGCGGCATCATGCAGTATCTGCTGAGCTCAAAATGGCGCCTGGTAACGCACGTGCCCCACATGCAGAGGCAGCGCGGTACTGTACTGCCAGTCTCAATTGCGCTGGCACCAGACTGCGCAATAGGGGGGCAGCCATGCGGCCACATGGTGCCTAGAGGGCAAAGGGCAGCGGCAGGGTCAAGGGTCTGTCAGCGCATGGAGCACCACAGCATGATAGGGAGGCCCCTGCAGGGAGCGCAGTAGGGTGCTTGTGTGTGACACCATGCAGTGGCCTACCGTGCAGAGGCGCCATGGCGCCCATGGCACACCGTGGCATGTGTGCCCCATGGGACATATTGCACACAAGCGCCACAGGCACAGTAGTGGCAGTGCTCTGTACTGCCTCCTGCGCACAGTGCAGCTGCTGCACCGCTAGCATAGGGGGAAGCACCGCAGGCATGCATAGTGTGGTGCAGATTGCGCACATCAGAGTGGTGTGCCACAGCCTGAGCATGCTCAACACCATTGCGCAAGGCGCAACAGCGTGATATTCAGCCAGGTTATGCTAATCAGCTCATGAGCCAATCCACGGCGCATCCACTGCATTTGCATCCCATTAGAGTTGCGCATGCCCTCATTTGCGTGCGATGCGCTATAAAAGCAACCAAGAAATGCACAGGCCATGGATCGGTATTGCAGCCTTTGGAGATAAGTGCCATGCTGTGGAGACATGGGGACAGTGGTCAGAGAGGGCTGTATGGGATCGCACAGTCCATGGTAACACCTGTCCATCCCCCTAGGCACAAGCATGACCGAAAGCGTGGATGATGAGGAGCAGGGGTGGGTGTGGAAGACGAGGCCCAACTTCACCAGGGCAGAATCGGATGCCCTGTTTGAGGCCTGCTACGACAGGGCGCCACTGCTCAGTGGACAGAGGGGCACACCACAGGCCCGTGCGGCGGCGTGGGGCACGGTGGCATGTGCCATCAACCAGCTTGGCAGCCACCAGCCATCCGTGCAGGAGTGCAAGAAGAAGGTTGGCACAGACAGGAGGCGGATCAAGGATAAGGCGGCTGCCATCAGAGCAGAGCGTGCTGCCACTAGTGGGGGCCAGCAGGACGTGCCCCGCCTGACTCCACTGGATTAGCAGGTGGCTGGCAGCATGCGGCGTAGTGCCATTGAAAGTGTTCCCGGCGGAGGCTTCCAGACGGGCGGCAGCCCATCACTACATGGTAGGACTGGTGGTGGCAGTGTGTGGGTGGCAGGGGGGCGGGGTTCAGGGCCAGGCGGAACCACTAACGTTACTGTGTTCCTTTACAGCTTCTGAGCATCTGCATGGGGCAGCAGTGGTGGGTGTGTCCACCGGGGGGGGGCGGCCTTGGAACTGGTGGAGTGCCCATGCACCTCTACAGGTGTCTGAGGGACCGACCACCTGCAGCCCTGCACATCTGTCCATACTGATGCCTGTGGTGCGGGTGCAGGTGTGGCCCTGGCTGTGTTCCAGCGTGACACCTCTTACGGTGTCTTGTGTGCTCGGACACAGATCGGGGCCGACTCCAGCACCGATGATGACATGACGCACGGCCCGGACAGTGATGTTAGTGGGACACAAGGGGTTCCCACGGATGGCATCCACCCAGGCTGCAATGTGGGCAGCGCATGTGGTTGCCTGCCCACCAGCCCCTGTCCAGGCTGCGGCTGCGGGATCCAGTGGGGCAGCACTGGTTTGTGGCCACGGTGGTGGGGCTGTTGTCGCTGCTGTGGCCATGCCGGCGGTGCCTGGCGATTGACAGCCAGAAGGGCAGCGGCAGCAGCTGGACAGTGTCGACAGGGGCGGGGGGCAGCAGCAGTGCACTGTGTGAGGATGTACCCCAGGAAGGCACCACCGTGTGGCGCCAGGAACAACATGGGGGCCAGCATGCTGGCCATGCGGATGACCCCGTGGATGACCACAGCATCTACTGCAGGCCTCAGTGGATCAGCAGGTACTTCTCGTGGATGCGGTGGATACACTCCGTGCAGAGCTGCGCCAGGCAGAGGGGCAGTGCAGCAGGGACCATGCCCTACTCCTGGCAGAGTTGGCCCAACAGTGGGCGGATGTGACCGTAGCCATTGACAGGCAAACCACTGTGTTGGCGACTGCCATGGCTACAGTGGTCGACCAGCTGTGTGCCCGTCCGCTGCACACCCCACAGGGTGCATTGTCCACCCCTCGTTCTCGGCGTTGGGCGACCCCTGCCATGTCGACACCAGGTTTGGCTGTGGGCATACCAAGCACGCCTGGTGCGGGCCTGTTCGGTGGCCTGCAGACACCTGCATGGACACAGTTGCGTTCACGCAGCGTCACCCCTGGGAGCCCTTTGGTGCCACCCCATGAGGCCACTGGTCAGCCTGGTACAGCTGGCAGGTCTTGGTGGGGCCGCCCACGCATCTGTGGTGGCCGTGCTGCTGTGCTGCATGACTGACCCTTCCCCCTCCACAGCCACTGTCTGCCGCTGCCCAGTGTGCACTGCGGTGCTCTGTGTGCGTTGCATGGGTGTGGTGCTCTGTTCTGCATCCACACGGTTCCTGTGCACACACTCCCAGCTGCTGGCCACTGTGGCGTGTGCATGATGATGCCAGCGTAGCACTGTCCGCCACTGTGCAGTGGTGCTCAGCGTCTGAGGCACACACAGTGCCAGCCACTGGGTGTGATTGTGTTGGGTCCTGTGGGGGTGTGGGGGGGGCTGTAGGGGTGGGCATGCCTGTGGCCCTGTGGGCATGGGTAGGGGTGTGTGTGTGTGTCATGTGCAGCCCTACTGTTCCCTGCCTTTGTGTGCAGTCACCCGCCCATTCCCACACCCCTGCCGCCGACCTTCCCTGGTGTCCACCCCTGCCTGCCTGTGGGCTGTGCCCTTGCCCTTGGTGCATGCACGTGGCCCTGTTGACCTACCTTTGTGGTCCGAAGTGCTCCTCTGCAATGGTGTCCCAGTGCTGCTGGGCCATCCGGGCCAGCCGGGGATCCCATCGCCCAGGGGGTGGCTGCCCAACACCAGCTGGACCGGCATCCTTATCGTCCCCACTGCTGTCCCCCTCCTCGACCTCAGCGGCTATCCACAGTTGGTGGCCATGTTGTGCAGGACATAGCAGGCCAGAAATAGCCCTCAGGCCTTTGAGGGGCTGTACTATAGGGCACCGCCTGATGTGTGCAGGCAACGGAACCGTGCCTTCAGCAGCCCAAACACTGGCTCGATGGCAATCCGTGTTGAGGCATGTACCTCATTGTACTGTTGCGCTGGGGTCGAGGGGCGCCGGTATGGTGTGAGCAGCCAGGGCCGTAGCGGGTACCCACTGTCACCTGTGTGTAGAGAGATATTGTTAGCATGGTGGTCTGCGACTCTGTGCCACTGGCCTTATTGGCCATTCCCCATGGCACCCCTGCCCATACTCCACACACCCCCATCTGCACCCATCGTCCAGCGTGCAATGCATACTCACCTACCAGATGGCCAGTGGGGATGTCCCCACTCTCTAATCTATGGCACAGTGCGGACTGGTGCCAGATGAAGGCATCGTGTGCTCCCCCAGGATGCGTGGCACAGACATTGATTATGCGTCCCCTGGCATCGCACACCACCTGGCAGTTGACACTCGGGTAACCCTTGCGGTTGATGTATGCTGCTTCCTCCGGGCCAGGTGGTGTACAGATGCCAACATGGGTGCAGTCAATGGCCCTGAGCACACCAGGCAACCGTGCTACCCTGTGGAACTCCTGTATGTTTGCTGTGCACTCCGCCTGTGTGTTGGGGAAACGGATGTACTCCGCAGCATGTGGCAGCAGTGCACTGAGGTATTGTGTGAGGAGGCATGACGCGGCCGACTGGGTTATGCCTGTCATGTCCCCTGTTGGTCTCTGGAAGGTGCCCGTGGCGAGCAGGCACATGACAGCTGTGACCTTGGTCTCCACGGACAGCACATGGCTCTGTCGTGTGGGTGCCTGCATCTCCTCACTGCACAGCTCACAGAACTGCCTCAGTATTGCCCAGTTCAGGTGGTGCTGGCCCACGATCTCGATGTCACTGTACAGCTCGAAGCTGACGCGGGCATGGTACAGCCTGTTCTGGGCATACCACCGCCGGGCCCTTCCACGGCCACGCCTCCCTGCTGCCTGCCTTCTCACACCCCTCATTACCATCTCCATCTGGAAGGTGGCACTGGCCATATCCCTGGTTGGTGTCCCCCCCCCCCGGGCAGTTGTCTGCCTGGCCTCCCCCGGCTATCTGCTGCTGGTACTGCCCCTACACCGGATACACCCCTGGCTCTTCACCACTGTGTGTCCTGCCTCTGACCCACTGCCCTCCTTCCTCTGTGGCACGCTCAGGCCCTCTCACATGCACACACACACCCACCCACTGTCACTCACTCGCACACATCTCCAGTGGCCCTCCTGGCTGCATCTGCCCCCTGCTTCTTGGCTTGCCTCCCTGCCACTCTGTCTCCAAGCTCCCCCGCTGTGGCTCCTCTGTAGCGCAATCGTCCTCCCCTCACTTGCTCCGTTTTATATTGGCTCATTTCCGCTTTCGTGCAGCTTCCGCTTGCTCTGCTGTTGCGCACGTCGGCTACTGTTGAATATCGCACTGCTCAGATTATTCCTGGTTACGCCCCTGCACTTGCACATGCATTCATTTCTGTTGCGCTGCGGTGCATTGTGTTTTGTCCTGCACAACCACCCCGCTGAATATTGCGCTTACGCATCTTCCGCTCTTGCGCCGGCGCATCCCTATTGCGCATGGCGCAACTGCTCTGAATATCCCACCCACAGTGTCATTCAAGAGGGGAAAAAAATCTTAAGGATGAATTAGTTAGTAGTCAATTTTCAAGGAGTTAAGTGGACCCCAGACAGATCTGGCTCCCGATTAAACCAAATGTCATGTTCAAATGTGGACACTGTAGTGTGTGCCCATATTGCCAACAAGGCAAGGACTTTAGATCACAGATTAATGGAAGAACAGTAAAAATACAACAATGTATTTCTTGTACAACAACCTTTACAGTGTATATCCTTTGGTGTGACTGCCTCAAACTTTATGTGGGGAGAGCCGTTCGCCAACTTAAAGTTAGGATCCAGGATCATGTCAGAGATGTTAAAAATTTTAAATTGGACAGTCCGGTCGCTATACATTTTACTGAAAGCCATAACTGTGACCCCAGAAGCCCCCATTTTACTGCGTTGTAACATGTTAAAGTTGGCAGTAGGGGTGGGGATAGATTGAATAGATTGTCACAAAGGGAAACATTTTGGATTTTTTCATTAGAAGCTCTGGCATCGGAGGGTTTAAATCAGGAAGTTGATTTCAAGCCGTATCTGTAGAGACCAGTAAAAAGTTATCTTTCTGCCTTTCAGTACCCCTCTTCTAAACCCCAAACCCTCACCCCCATTTTCTGACACTATTTTAATCTTAGTTAAAAGAAAAAAATCTATAAAATTTAACCATGTGTATAGGAACCTAGCAACCCACCCACCACCTTCAGTCCTGTATTTAGTGCCTTTTTGCTGTGCCTTCTCATAAGCTGTTTCTTTATTTTGTTGTTTAATTTAACAATTAAGTTATTTCCAAAGCACTAATGGATTGTTTATGTTTTATTCTTACACTGTATATACTTTGGAGAGCGCAGTATCGCCTGCTTCCCACATAAGTTCAGCTGCATTGAAATGGCTTTGTGGATTTGCTCCCGGGTCCTCACTGTTGTGTAACTTTATTTTCAAAGTCACATGAAAGACAGTGGTTACAATAGTGCTTATGGATATATACATTCTGCTAAAAGTTTAATATGCTTTTGTTCACTGACGTTGGAAACTAAGCTTTTGTTATCGATTATGACTTGAACTTTTGAATGACTAGCTATGCTATAGTTCCCACCTGGTATGACTCTCTATGGTTTCATTATGGAATGCTGCATCTGCATTGTTTTTGATATTTGCCTTCTTAAATTGTTAGCTATTTAACGCACCAAGCAAAAATAATTTACAAGAGTATTATGGACTTTTATCCTTATATAGGCAGCTCCATTGTGGTCTCATCTACTTATTTTCTATTGTTTGTTACTTATTTTATGATACTGATCATTTGAGTAATTAGGAACTACCCCTATACAACAAGTGTAATGGTTATGTCTAAATATCTCAAATGTCTGACAAAATGAATTTTTTATGTATTATTCATGATATGCATATGATGATGTTTACGTAATGATGTCACACTATGAGCACTATTTAAGGGGCCATCCTACACCAACTACCCACCCCCTGACAAAGCCTTACATGGCGAAGCGCCGGGGCAGCTGGTGATACGGACAGTTAACCGTTTATTTGCTTTGTGTCTGCATTGGGAAATTATCTCATTAAAACTTTTGATTTTTTGAACATCTTCTTGTGAGACCCTTCATTGGAGTTATACACTGACTCCTTGCTCTGGAGTGCTGGTGCATTTTGTTGGAAAGTTGTAAGGCAGCAGCCTTGCGCCAGCACCCTGCCCAGGTCCATGAGCACAGTACCTTTTGTGTTGGATGCCATAAAGGGGCTCTGGAGAAGCATCTCCTCAAAAGAAAGTAGCCAGAATGGAGAAGGAGCTCCAACAAAAGGGTGTAGTGGCACTGGCACAGTCAAATGAATTGCAGGTATCTGAATCCTAGGACACAGCGTTAGGGAGTTACAAACACAAGCACCGAGATGAGGACAAGGAGAGGGCCTCCCTGATGTATTCCAGGTTGCCACTTTATTCTGTAGGTTTTAACTGCCTTGGCACCATTTTTTGCTCTGGCACTAATGCCAGTGGCCCCCTCAAACCGTTGACACAACACCAAGGACAGGGCTTGGCGTAGGCACTATCAGGCCTAGTACGGCTGGTACGTCGCCATCGGGTAGTCAGTCTCCCCTGTCTACTCCTGCAGTCGCACACGTTGACCATATGAGTGCCAACACTTGGGCGATTTCTCTTTATTATTTTTGGACACAAGATGCCTGTTACCTGGCCTCCCTGTTCCAGGGGGCCCATCGACAGGGCCTGTCACTAACCCTCCATCAATGCCACAAAGTAAACCCTTGCCACAGCCACTTCCCATGCCACCACTGATGTTGCTGGCATGCTCTCTTCTCCCTGTCGACCCACTCAATGATGAGTACAAGTATAACCCTGACTTTAATAATGTAGAAGGAGGCTGAGGATTATGCTGAAAGGTGCTGTGACCATGGCACCAGCTCCACTGTCTCAACATGCAGTGAAGACTCTGTGGTGAACACACAACGGTCCCCTCTGGAGGATCCCACATTCCTTGCCATGAAGCAGCAGTTGCAGGCTACCATGGATTTTGATCTGGAGGAACAGGACAGTACCAAAAATATATTTTTTTTTGTATAAAAAAGTCTTTATTAAATTTTCCAAATTCACAACATTACAATTTTAAAGTGACATTTCAGAATACTTAGGGTATAAATATTCAATACAGATAAATAACTATTAATCACAAATAACTGTTAAATACGCTTATAATATGAACCAGAACCAAATCCAAATCACTAATTGTACTATTCAGTTCATATCATGACAGTTCAACCTAACCATACTATTTGGAACACAGCAGCATTAGGATGAATAAATCCACAAAAATAAATGTTATTCATAAGCTAAATTAATATACATTCAAACATTTAATAACTTACATAATTAATAAATTAAATAGAATAGAATAGTACTAATTTTACTCATAAGAGTCACTACCTAAGAATAATATTTCATTAAACTTTTCAAACTTGATAAAATAATTTCATTAAAAAAAATCTGTGTTATGAAACTCTAACTAAACCTCTGCCATGATACCTAATTGCAATATAAGCCTTGTAGAATAAGTTTGAGCAACATATTAATAGTTTATGATTCAAATCTATTATTGTTTCTTACTAAAATATTCAAACCAAGGTTTCCAAGTGTTTTCAGATATTGTCGACAATCCTCTGTTAGCATAATGAACTTTAAGATAAGATGCTGTTTTATATACTCCGGCCTCCCAGTCAGATATTGAAGGCAGGTGTTTCTGTCTCCATTTCATTAATATTTGTCTTTTTGCTTCCATTGCCAGATGTGTAATTGCGAAGCCCTGCTGTGATTATTCCCAGTAACTCACTTGCCATATTTCTAGGAGACTGCTCCTCTGGCCCTGGACCCTGTCCTATTCGTCCGCCCACTCCGACTTTGCTTACTTTGTACCTATCTTGTCTCATCTCGGCTCTTACTTTGCCTGGTATCTAGCCACTATCGCTCATATATTCATCATAGCACACAGTCCTTGCCAGTCTTCCTCCTCCCCTTCCCTGTCCTTCCCATTCTTTCCTATCACCCCTTCCTCCACACCTTCCTCCCCCCTACCCTTTCCCTCTCCCTTCGCTATCCCCCCTTCCTCCACACCTAATTTTACTTGTTCAGCCCCCCTTCCCCACACACACAGGCCCACTAACATGTACTCCCCCTCTGCCATCACCTCTGTTCCTGGTCCACTCATTCCGTCAGCTGCAGCCCTTTGGGCTTATTCTTTCTGCCTTTTCCTCTGCCTCTAGTTACTTTCTGTCTCTCATCAGTCCTACATCCTTAGATAGAATGCCTAAGTTTCGTAATTGTCTTCAGCTATTTGTTGCATAGCCTATGACCGTGACTGTTCCAATTATAATCATTCCTGTTCAGTTGTGTTGCTAGTTGTATCGCCCCTAATCTTTCTCCTATCATGTCCCATATCCTTATAAGAATGTCTAAGTTGTTTTAATGACTTTGGCTATTTGCATATAGCCTTTGACTGTGACTGTGCTAGTTATAACCATTCCTATACAATTATTTTGCTATTTGTTTTGCCTTGTTCTGTATAATGTTCTTATTGTTTGTTTGCCTTGACGTGGAACCTATGTAATGAGCTTGTCCTCAAAGGTGTTAATCTGAGATTCAAATAAGTAAATGTAATTAAAATGCCAGAATGTCTCTTAGTTTGCCTAACAATAGAAGTGTCCTCCAAAATCCATAAAGAAGGTGAATATGGTATGTTATGTAATAGAATTTGCTCAGTCTTACCAATTACCCCTCTCCAAAAAGGTAACATTTTAGGCAGGGCCAGATTATGTGACCTAAAGACCCTGGGGAAGCATCACATCTCCAACACAAATTTTGAATAGACGCTCCCATTTTCACAAGATCTTCTGGGGATCTATGCCACCTTCCTAATATTTTCGTTTGCATAAACTGATAATGAGGATCAACAGTTGCCTTATGAGCCAGAGTCCAGCATCTATTCCAGGTAGGAGGGGGCATGACTATATTTAAGCAATAAGGCATGACCAAGGGTTATGTTAATGGTCTGTTAATCACCTTCTAGGGATGTACTGTGGCACGAGGTGTAGCCGAGTGCCACATGCCCCTAGAGGGGGATTAACTGACCATTAACATAATCCCTGGGAGTGCCTTATTGCTATTATAATAAAACATGTTTTTAAACAGTGTTAAACCTTGTTCAGCATATATTTAAGCTCTACATGTATGTTAATAAAAGATTAACATAAGGCTGTTAGAATGTTTGCAGCCAATCAGAAAGCTCCATTTCTCAGACCCTTTTTATAATAAGATTTAACTCCCAGTTTAATCTTTGACTTTCCCAAGAAGGGTCATCCAGTGTCTGCATATATTTGTAAATCAAGGATCCTTATACTTGTTGAGATTTTATCTACACATCAACCATACTCCCCCCCCCAATCAGAGGTGGTTTATATTTATAATCTTGGCCCAACCAATTAGCAAGAGTTTCTCTAATTTGGAGATACCTCCAAAAATCATTGTTAGGAAGACTATTCTAACTGTAACTCTTGAAATGATTTCATGGTATTATTAAGTGGTGATATAAGGTGATCCAATTGATTGATTCCTCTATTTTCCCATTGCTTCCAACATATTTTTAACCCATTTAGTTTGAGCCTAGAATTGATACCACAGACTTTCATATCTCCCAGAATTAATGTTCTTCCATTGTAATTTATTACAGAAAAATTGCATGGAATGAATTGTGAATATGAAAGTAGTTAGTCCAACTTTTTTACATGACTTATTTTTGAGTCTCTTTTGAAGAGGGGAAAGGGCACGTTCCATCTTAAACCATAGGGGACCACCAACATTTCTAATCCAAACTAAGGCTGACCTGACTCCACTTGCCACATAATAAGCCTTTAAGTGCGGTAAATTCCAGCCACCTTTCGTAGTAACTGCTCGTAAAGGTTTTTTTACTGTACCTAGGTCTTGCCCAACCCATAAAAAGTCAGGGAAAAGTTTTTTTCAAATTGAAGCCACCATTTCTGTGATATACAGTAACTATAGGCAAATTATTAGTAGTATAAATAATTTTTGGAAGAGCCATCATTTTCACAGAGGCAATCTTACCCAGCAAAGATAGGTTAAGATGAAGCCATCTGTCCAGGTCTTGTTTTAGGTTCTTCATCAAAGGACTTGAGTTTGAGGATATCCAATATTTTACCTTAGTCTTAATAATCATTCCCAAATACGAAATGTGTGATCTAGACCACTTAAGTTTTTGACCTATTTGATCTCCTATAGTAAATGAGAGCAATTCTTTACAGGCATCATCTCTGACTTAGTCCAATTTACTCTAAGTCCTGAAAGGTCCCCAAATTTCAACAGCAAATCCAGTACCGCTTTTAGTGAAGAATTCACCTTAGTGAGGGTTAAGAGTACATCATCAGCAAAAAATAAGGCCTTGCAATGAACATACCCCAATGTTACCCAACGGATTTCCTTGTGCTTCCTAATGGCTAATGCAAGTGGTTCGTATGCCAAAACAAATAAAGGTGACAATGGACAACCTTACCTGGTTCCTCGGTGGAGTCGGAATACATGTAACAAAAGACCATTAGTAAGTATACTGACTGTTGGACTCAAATACATTTTTTAATACAATTAATAAAAAAGGGGCCAGTTCCTACATGTTGTATATCAGCAACTAAATAATCCCACTCCACCGAGTCAAATGCTTTTTCTCTGTCAACTGCCACCAAAACCACAGACTCTCTAGATTTATGTGCCTTATCCAGCACATTGTCAGCGCCTTGTCTACCTTTTTGTAAAACCTGTTTGAGAGTTGTATATTATCCTAGATAAAACTCTTCCTAGTCTATTGGCTAATATCTTGGCCAGTATTTTATAATCTACATTTATTAAAGACATCGGCCTAAGGCTAGAACACAACACAAGGTCTTTATTAGGTTTCGGTAGTAGTTATGGTGGCCTCATACATAGAATTTGGACATTTTTCCCTCTCAGTAATTTTAAAAAATAACTTGTGCAGACAAGGTGTAAGCTCATGTAAAAAATGATTGGTAAAAGTCAGCACCAAAAAAGTCATCAGGGCCAGGTGCCTTTCCTTTAGGTAGAGACTGAATTTCAACAAAGAGATCTGGATCTTCCAATTGTGCTATGTCTTCTCTGGGAGAATTTTGGCAGACCTACCCTATTCAAGAATTTACTTATAACATCGCCTGAAGGCCTGGGTGTTGACTTATAAATGTTTAAATTATTTATTTGCTTTTGTTTACCAGGTGGGTACACTAGACATAGAAATGCCTATTTTCAGGTACGACCCGGGAGGATACAAGTGACATACAAAGCATCAGTGTGACGCAGCACACATAAACCATACAGTACAATAGTTAGACAGAAAAGTACAAAACATCTCAAACATTAAATAGACTATGAAAGTACATAAGCAAGCAGAGTAGGTGGTATAGAAACAAGGACAACAGGATCATAGAGAAGAAATGAGATAAGTGCCGCTCAGGTCAGGAGATTCCTATTGATCCTTAGTCGGTAACTAGTTGGAAGTCCAAGCTAGCACAGTGACTGAGGGAGGCAGAGGGGAGGAGGTAGAGAAGGAGAGGATAGATTGGAGAGAAGTAGCAGGCAGAGTGCAAATGGGAAAAGTGTCGGCTGAGCCAGGTAATTGGTTTATGGTGCTGGAAACAGGTGCAGGGACTTGCTGTGAGTAGGTATTGACGGTGGAGCTTCTTAAAACAGGTGTGCGTTGGGGCACGACGAATAACTAGAGGGATAGTATTCCAGTATTTAGGAGCTGCATGGGAGAAAGCTTGTGTTCCCATTAAGGTCCTGCTTCTAGGGATATAAAGAGGTGTCTGGTCAAGTGACCGGAGACCATAGAAAGAGGTTTGAGGCGTAGTAGCAGGGCAAGAGAATTAGGGAGGCCTTCCGCATCGCACTATCAATCAAGGAGCCATAGGAATGGAGGCGATAGGCCACTGGACTAGGCTATTTAAGGTCAGCATAAAGCAGACAGTGATGTTTGAGCCGGGAGAGGCAGACGACATGGCAGATGTTATTATATGTGGTGTCCCATGTATGGAGGAGGTCTTTGTAGCACCAAGATAGACGACAGAGCCATAAGTCAAGGATGGGAGAAAGAAGGCCTTGTGCCACAGCAAGCCTAGCTGATGGGGTAAGGGCATAATCGTCCGGTATGCTCCTCGATCTTTGCATTGACTGATTTGCAAGTCATGTAATGTGGAGATCAAAGTCCAAGGAGTCATCAAGAAGAATGCCAAGGTATCTGAAAGATGAGGTGTTTACTAACTGGGAATTATCGGAGCAAGTTATTTTGAAGGAGTTCGATTAGCTTTTAGGTTGGCTGGAGAGCCAAAGAGCATTGCCTGAGTTTTTGCTTCGTTGAGAATGAGACGATTAGCAGAAATCCAGGATTGAATATTTTGGAACTCTTTGGATAGAGAGTTTGTTAAGTCCAGTACGTTTTAAGCGCTATGGTAGAGTACAAGGTCGTCGGCTAGTATTCTTTAAAATATTGATTTCTTTAGGGTCAAATGTCAGCAACCCATCATGTCTTTTAAGATTAGGAATTTGTAATTCAGCTGCTTTCTTTTTTAACCTATAAGCTAACAACTTGGAGGCTTTCTCCCAATAGTACTGTTTCAGGAAAAAAAAGACTTCTTTCAACTTGTTGGTGAAGGATTACGTTGATCCTTTACTTAAGTTGAATAATTCTATATTCTAGATCAATCAACTTACCCTTCCCTGTACTGTATATAGTAGTGTCTCTAATTCCCTCAATTCTGATTGTTATTTTGTTAATTCCTCCCTCCTTTGTTTGTTCACTTTAGCTGGAAAGGAAATTATTCTTCCCCTCAAAAAGTTTTAAAAGCATCCCAGTTATTCTGTACAGAAGTATCATAAGACTTATTAAATTCAAAGTAGTAATTAATTTCCTCTTTTAGCCGCGAAACAAATTCAGGAGATCTCAAAAGTAATGGGTTAAATCTCCAGCTTGGTGTTTTAGACATAGTATTAGACATTATAATAGAGAGAGACACGGGGGAATGGTCAGACAAGGATATAGGCCCTATATCCACCTTAGTAATCTCTGGGATCTTTGTACTAGAAATCAAAAAATAGTCCAATCTACTTGAGGTTCCAAACCTAGCTGATCTAAAAGTAATGTCAGCAGTTTTAGGGTTTAAAATCCCCCAACTGTCTGCCAGCCTTAAACCCTTTCTAAAGCTATAGAGGGCCCCTCTGCCATTTTTATGTGAGGGGTTATGGAATACTCTGGGCAATCTATCTAACAAAGGGTCTAAAACCACATTGAAATCAAATCACCTTCTATTAATTCAGTTACAGGAGAAGTGAGCTGAATAATTCTTTGAGATAATTCATGAAAAAATTCAGCGTTATCATCATGAGCCAAGCTTAGACCTCGTTGTCTAAGCTTGGCTCATACTAATCGGAATGTGTATATGATTGAGTCATTATTTATGTTGAAACCTCTATCCTTGACATGTTTGTAATTTAATGACCATGGCACTTTGGACTGACTGTTAGCAAACATTATTCTGTAGATTGTATTCTTTGAAACTCTCATCCTGTTAAACACATGATTCTGACTTACTGGAATGTATTTCCCCGGGTTGCCCCTGAAAAAGGGATATGTTTATCTCAATGGGCCTACCCAGTCATCACAATTCAAATAAATTAGGAGCATAAAGGTTTACCAACATTAGTTGTTTACCGTGAGTATTACGCTTTTTGTTTTGTAGTATCTATTTACCTCCTCTACCGGCAGCCCCCTTCACCTGCCACTCCTTCTGGCAGCCAGCCTCCTCAGTCATCACCCCAATTCTCCGTTCCGTAGCTGTCTGCTGCCCTCTCATCACGCCGCCCCGGTTGTTCCACTGTGTCCCTTCGATGGAGGGGCCCCCCATACCCGTGAGGGCAACTGGGAGGGAAAACTTCAACGCTCGAAGGTGCCTTTCACCATTTGAGCTGGGGCAGCAAGGAGTGCAGTATCGGGGGCTGTCCCGGCTACTGTGGCATTGGGAGGAGGATAGGGTGCTACCGTCATCCAGCTGCAAAGCGGCCATTTTCCTGTTTTCTGGTTCCCCCTTGTGGGACGCATGCCGCGGCATCCTGTCTGCCTGCACATACGTTGTGTGGTTACCCACGACGCAGTGTGTGGTGCCAAGTCCAGTCACCAGGAGCCGCCGAAGGGCGATGCATCCTTAGCCTTCCCCCCTCAGGAGGAGAGCGTCCGATGGATGCTCTGAACCTTCCTTGCCGAAATCCGCTCCTGACGCCCCAGGCTCGGAGTGTGAACCAGGGTCGTCAGCGTATCAGGCGAACCCCTATCATCTGGTGCCACAGAGCCGGCCCGAATATTACTCTTAAATATAACCTATCTCCCTTCTTTATCCTGATGTTTTGTAGACACAGCAAATGGAAAACCTTTTTTCAATAAAATTGATGTACCCCTTTTCTTTTTAGAGTAACAACTTGATGCTTCCAAACCTACCCACCCTCTCTTAAGTTTAGCAGCTTCCTCTTCAGCTGTGTCTCTTGCAGAAATGCCACATTTCAGTTGTGATGTCTTAGGAAGGTAATTTTTTTTTGTCTTTTTATGGGATTATTTATACCTTGGACATTCCAGCACATACACTTTACATCAGCCATACTAAAACAAAAGCAATAAAAAAGTGGATGTTGTCCAATGTAGTACTCCAGTTAATTAGTAAATACATTATTGTCCCCTTATACCCACTGACCAAGTGAATGACTTCTCCTTTCAAGAGGAGCACCATCATCCAGTTTATGCACAGTGGAAAGTCAACAAATAGCTTCCTTTATGCTAGACCTGAGGATAATAAACTAATCCTATATACTGTAGGCTATAGACTACTGTAAATAGCACTAAGAAATTTAACATTAGCAAAAAACTTTTAAAGAGTATTTTTTAAAAGTGTACCATGTTGCAGAGGTAAAATGTTAAAATCTTTATAAATAATGCCCTAAATAGAAAGTTAATTACACCATAAGTTAAACAAAAAAAAAATAGACCAAATGGTCAAAGATGAGATACATTCCCTTAGAAGGGTAATCCCCAGACTACCTACTCCCAGCGTGCTTGTCCCTAGCAACTACCTGTCAGATTTCTGTAATCTAACACTAACCTACCCCTTTTTTACAGACTAATTCATTCCAAAGCAACCGTCATTAAAACCAGTTTATAAATAATGTCAGGAGAGGTTGAGATCCCCATTTAAAGTAAGTCTAATTCAAAACAGTAAAATACATTTTAATGTACTAATCCTGAGCTCTACATAAGGTATCTCCTCCTAAAAACCGTTAGAGTTTAGTTCTGAATTCCTCAACATTTTATAGAGAATAATAATTGCTTATAATAGGAGAGGCATAAAGCATTAACCATAAATAATATGAAAGACTGCTAGCCCCCTCTGATGTTGAGAAGGGATCAGTATACTACAAAATGACATATGAAACTTAGGGGGAGCTATTACTATATGCCTAAAATATGTGAAACCCACAAAAAATATGCTAATGTTAACCTAAAAGACCCCAAATCTCTCTGGTACCTACCCTTCAAATTACATAGAAGTATAAGCAACTGTTTAAGATTCAAGATCCCCATCTGTTCAAAATTTTTGAACCAGTATGGAACCTTCTTTAATATTCCTACTGTGCTGTTGGGCTCTGCTAGATATACTAACCACATTACTCTGGAGAAACATTCATACATTAACACTATATTTGCAATAACTCTCTTCCCATTAAAAATCCTAGAAGCTTGCTGAGAATCTTGAGGATTCGAAAGGTTTACAAAAACATCCGAAGATAAAATTTAAAATTAACTTATGTCATTGTTCCCCCCACCACCACTAATTGTTCTCTCCTCAATGATTCCCCCTAACGCATACTTACCTGGGAAGGAAGAGACAGTGAAGAAAGATGTTGAAAAAAAGAAGACAAGAACAGTAGGAATGAAAACGAGGAAAGAAAAATAGAATCCAAGCCAGTTCAAGTTCAAAGCCGATCATTAAGAAAGGCTGTTTTATGAACTTCAAAAAACTTCATCTTCTTCCTTCAAGATGGAGAATGTTCAGGTTAGTCTGGGAGCCTTGCAAGTGCCTTTTTAGGCAGTTTGCATGGTCTTAACACTCATTTCTTATCTTTCTGCTGCAGCATTCACCCACGAAAGTCTCAGAGAGGAGTCATCATCTGAGTGACCTCGATCCTCGTATTCCATATTATCAAGCGAGTCTTATACTGTAGTAGATTTCTTGTTTAGTTGTGAGGTAACATCAGTGCGTATTTTTGACAATATTTAGGGGATCCTGTTTTAGCTGTTTCAAGTGACTCCATACAGAGCCTTTGATCATGTGATCTGTGATGTTTAAAAGGGGCTGTTTTGAAATTATGAGACCCCCCCAGGAATACCTTTACTAGTCCAAGTGATGGGGTCTGCACAGCGTCTACCCTTGCTGGATTAAAATTTGCAAATTGGCATACCTTCTCCTGTCTTTTGTTCCGCGAGTGCGACATCTGCTTTCCTTGGACTGTTTGGCTAGCTGCCAGTAGTTCGCACTGCTGGATCGGAGTCCTAGAGCGCACTTTAAACTCTTTAAATTTACTGTTGCACTTTTGAGGTGCGGCCGGACACGCCAGTTGGTGTTTGGTACTGAGGTGAACAATCACAGAATTTCTTGGTTTTCAACAGGATTTACCAGCTGTCTTTGGATTCTATGCCCCGCAGCACTGACCAACATAAACAGTGAGTACTTTTAAAATTTACCTTACCTGCTGTTGAGATGAAAATGAGTCAGACAGCACGTCAGGAGTTTGCAGGGAATCCAGCTGTATGGAAGACGCTGCATCTGCTAGAGAGAAAGGACCAGGGAAGCCTTATTTTCTGAACAAATAGTTGGGACCCTCTGGTACACAAGAATTAGAGGACTTATTTTGATTGTTTGAGAAACTTCGAGTTTCAGAGTTGAACCATTGCTACAATCGAGTCACTCTAGAAAAATACTTAGAACTTCAGAGATCACCAAGAGGGATGCGGTTGGGTAAGGAACCCACATGTGGGTTCCCGGAAGATGAGCAGGAGTTTTGGGGAAGAATGGGAATAAGCACTTATGGACTGCACTGAGAGATTGATTAAAATTCTCATTAAGAGAGACAAAATTCATGAGAAAATGCTCCAAAAAGAAATTGAAGAGATTCAAAAAGAGCTCAGTAATCACTCAGAAGAAGTTAAATTTACTGAACTTAATAAACTAGTGTCATCTAAAATTGATAAACACGAATGAGATCTCTTCCAAAGGAAGAAAACAAAATTAGCAAGAGACACTAAAGATTTTGAGGAGGAGAAATGTTTAACGGGGAGAGAAAAAGCCAGGCACTGAGTCAGAACCGCAGTAGAGGGAGATTACGGAGTAGAAGCTTTAACAGGAGCAATACTAATTATACCCTGAAAACACAGAAAAGTAAACAAAGCGTTCAGTTTGAAAGTACTGGTACCACTGTTATCTAGAGTGGAGAGACAGAGGAATCAAGTAGCTCAGGTAGTGAAGAGGGAGAAGGCTTGGATACCTCACCCCCCCCCAAAAAAAAATCAGGACGCACTAAAAACCAATAGAGAAACTAAAAAGAGTAAAAATAACCAAAGTAGTACAAAACAGAAGCAGCCAAAAAACTCCAAAAGAGATACTCCGAAAAACTAAAGAAAAAAATATGAGGCATCAGGGGGCAGAGGAGAAAGCATAAAACAAAACAGATATCCCTCGAGAAAGACATAGTAATAAACATTATAAACTTTTCCAGCTGTACCTTGACTGAGGTGCAGAAGAACTTATTAGCGGACTTGCTGGAGGAGAGTCTGGTGGCAGATGTTGGGAGACACTGCAGACTGGGCAGAGGAACGGTGGTGGTGTTGGGAGACTTAAACATGCCAGGAGCAGACTGGGAGACTATGACATCCTCTGTGACCAGGGAACAGAGGTTGTTGGATGTCTTTCAAGACGCGTTCCTAACTCAGTAGGTGAGGGAACCGACCAGGGAGGCGCGGGTACTGGATGTGGTCCTGAGACAGTGACCAGATTGGGGGCCTGGAGGTAAGGGACCCGTTGGCGGGGAGTGACCATGCTACGGTCTGGTTCTGCCTGGACCTAGGAGGGTAGAAGGCTGCAAGACAAGACAAGTAACACACTTCAGGGGGCGGATTTTAGGAAATGGGAAGGATCCTTAAGGAACATTTGGATGGGATTGGGTCAGACATGGACGCTGATAGTAGGTGGAAATCATCAGGAGAGGGGTGCAGGATGCTACCAGCACCTGTGCAAAGTAAGACAAAAATGCGGTGGGCCCAAAAACCCTGCTGGTGGACCAGGGAGGTCCAGGAGGTGGTCTTGGGAAAGAAGGCAGCCATAAGCAATTCAAGTGCTCAAGGAGTGAAAGGGATCGAGGAGCACGAGCTGATGGCTAGAAGGGCCACTAGGGTGGTGAGGGTGGCTAAGGCAAGGAAGGAGCAGAACCTGGCCAGGAAATTAGGAGAGGGAACAAGGGTTCTTTAGATACTTTGGGGAAAATGAAGGGTGAAGGGCAGATTAGCAGGATTAAATCAGGGAGAGATGGGCACAAGACCGGGGAGCAAGCTGAGGTACTAAATGAGTATTTTACCTCAGTTTTCACCAAGGAAAATGGAGGTGCTGCATCATACATGGGAGAGACAGAGATACTGAGGAGGGGACCCTTACCGATCGGCGGGTCTGGGAGAGGGAGGCATCACTGGCAGGAGGGGGGGGTTAAGCAGGGAGAAGAGGTACCGGAAGTGGAAATCACAGCAGAGAGAGTGAGGGAAGCCCTCAGCTCCCTTAAGACGGAGAAAGCGCCGGGGCCGGATAAATTACATCCCAGAGTGCTGGATCAAGGGAGGTGGCAGGGAACTACAGGCCTGTCAGCCTGACATCGGTGGTGGGCAAGGTGATGGAGGGCATTGTCAAGGAGAGGCTAGGGGGGGACCTGGATAAGTCAGGGTGCCTGGACGATAGACAGCATGGATTCATCCCGGGAAATCGTGTCAGACAAACCTTGTGAGTTCTATGACTGGGTGGCAGTGTCTTGGACCTGGGTAGACCAGTGGGCGTCCTCTTTCTAGACTTCAGCAGCATTTGACTCTGTTCCTCATGTGGGCCTGTTGGATAAGCTGGAAGAAATGGGGGTGGGGAACCAGATGATTAGATGGATAGGCAATTGGCTCCAGGACTGGACCCAGAGAGGTAAGTAGTTGGCGGATAGTCTCATCCCAAGGAGGGTCATTAGTGGGGCCCCACAGGGATCAGTCCTTGGGCCTTCTGTTCAATGCCTACGTCTCTGACATAAGGACAGGAATCAGGAGTGAGATGAGTCTCTGCGGATGACTCAAAACTGAGGCGGTGGTGGATGGGGAGGAGGGGAGGTGGCCTCGGGGGACCTGGAGGCTCTGGAAAGATGGTCTAGAAAGTGGAAGCTGAGGTTCAATGCAGGAAATGCAAGGTACTCCACCTGGGGGCAAAAACCGGGCCAAGTGTACACCCTAGGGAAATGCTACAAGTCTCGATGGCTGAGAGGGACCTGGGTGGTGGTGGATGTCAAGATGAACAACTCTGAGACTTGTGGAGGGCAGCAGCCAAGGCCAACAGGATGCTGGGATGCATCGCTGGGGATCACCTCCAGAAGGAGGAAGTGAAACTCCTCTGTATAACTGCTTGGTGAGGCTGAACCTTGAGTACTGCGTGCAGTTTGGAGGCCACACTTAAAGAGGACATTAACCTCCTGGAGAGGGTCCAGAGGAGGGCAACAAAATGATTTGGGGCTTGGGGACAGGACCTATGAGGAGAGCTCGAAGAGCTAAATATGTACACATTGGAAGAGAGAGGGACGGGGGACATGATAGAGGTCTTCAGGTACATGAAGAGGGTAAATAGGGAGGAACAGTCAGGGTGCTTGAAGGAAGGAGGGGGGGCCACTAGAGGGCATGGGTGGAAGCTGGAAGGAAGATTCAGGGAGAAAGGAGGAGGTGCTACTTCACTGAGAGGGTGGTGGAGCCATGGAATCGCTGCCTAGGGGGCTGGTGGAGGCAGAAACAATGGAGGGGTTCGAGAGGGGTGGGACAGGTACAGGAAGGGTTCTGGAAGCAAAATCCAATGCAGCAAGAATATCCGGAACTGGGAAGGGAGAAGCCAGAGAAGGCGAGGGGGGCAGCAAGGTCAGCACCCAGGGTGGGGGCTGACCAAACGAGCAGACACGAAAGACCGTTAGGCCTATTCTGCTGGCATTTTAGTATGTTAGTACGTTAGTAAAGAATTGTCTTTTGTACCGACTCCCCAGGTTGATGCTTTTAACATATGCGTTGATATTTACAAATTTATAAGACAACTTAAATTATGCCTATAATTTCAAGATAAAGTGCACGAGAGAATGGTGCTCAATATAGAGGCACAAGATCTTCCCACAGCTTCCACACTCTATGATTGCCTCCCAAGTGCTGAACCGCAGTTGGATATGACGAGGGATGGACAGAACAATGAGAATATGGACACTCTGGCTACTGATGGAATAGAGAACTGTTGGAGCTTAAACCTAATAGACCCTGTGGACTTAAGCAAACTATTACAAGAAGATGTTGAAGAAGATAATTTTATAGGAATGAAGAGAACCAGATTTAAACCAAAATCTTTCTTTTAGCCAGATTTACAGAATGCAGTGATTACTAGCTTTTCGGAAGTAATCACTCAGGAACTTGAACGAATAATAAGTGAAAATCACTTTTAAAAACATATCAACCTTTCTGTAGCAGAGAGAGTTGCCTTGAAAACCCTGCAAGAAATCAGATATTGTTATCAAGCTGTCTGACAAGGGTGGGAATCTAGTAATTAATGGATGAAAGCTTTCACATCAGCAAGATTATGGAATTGCTAGAGAATAGCAGAGACTACAGACAATTTACAAGTAATCCAATGAAACAATACCAAAGTGAATTATTTGAGTTAGTTGATAGGGGATGGGAAGGGAGTTTATAACAAGTGATGAAGCCACTTTTGCGAAAAAAAAGAATTCCCCATAACCCCACATTCTTTATATTACCCAACACCCACAAAAATATATTGGATCCACCTGGGTGACCCATAGTATCTGGGGTTGGCTCACTAACTCAGAATATTTACTTATTCTTTGATCATTACTTATAACCCTGTGCTACAGGTCAAAGGTCATACATAAGAGATACCATGGACCTACTGAATAAACTACAGGGCCAACAGTGGAAGGCTTCTTATAACTGGACCACCATAGATGTGATTAATCTGTATACTAGCATACCCCACGATAAAGGTATCATGGTGGCCAAAGAGGCTTTATTTACACAAGGGGCAATACCAGTACCCTTTATCATTAAAAGACTTGAGTTTGCACTTTTTTTTTAACTTTTTATTTCTAGTATTTAGTACATACATATGCATACAGAATACTCAGTTTTTGAATAGGTAGGTATACAGCTGACAGACATAGCAGTACATTACTTACGATTTAGACTATTCGGTTGGTACAATATTAGGAGATGAGGCAACTAGGGTGGAAAGAAAACAATTTGTCTATTTCAGGAGCTACAGTGCAGCCAATGCCCAACTTGGGTTATTATATAATTAAATATATCAGCACATAAAACCAACCAAAGGTCTTATTTGAAATGTAACACCATTATGTTAGTAGAGGGATCTCCGTTCTGGAGCGCCCTCTAGTGGACGAGAAGAGGAACTTGGTGCTACCTACAGCAGTCTGGGAAATTAGCCCACTCAAATGGTGCATCTGTTGCCTATAGAGGAAAACTTCAGCTCGCACCAAGACCAGCTTGTGCCTAAGATTTGTTTATTACAGGCACCCAAACGTAGGAGAACATGTGTCCGGGGCTCCTGGAAGCAGCTGCGTTGTCGTCTACTCTAGACTATAACAAGGCATAAAGCACCACTCTCCCCTATTAATTCAGAACTCAGCACTTTAAACTGTCAAACAATTAACCAAGAAATGATAACAGCAAAATCACTGTCAAAGAGGAGTGTCCAGTACATGCACATTTTAAGTATTAAATGTCCCAGCACGCTGGAGTCACTTTTAGGTACTTTAGTCCTTCAAGTAGCAAAAATGATAAAGAGTCTCTTATTATCGGCGCTTTCACGATGGGAAACTTTAAAAAATAACTTCACTAAATATAATGGCACATATCAGATAGCTAATTAACAGGGCTCACTGTCTGAAAGAGCCAATTCAGTGCCCTTCTGAATCTTCTCCTGCTGAAGAAAGTTCCTCCCATTGTCGTTTGGTGACTAGTCTCTCTATATAATCCCCTGCTTCTTTAGGGTCCATGAAACGGTACTGACGGCGGTCCACCTGAAACAAAGTCTGGCAGGGAAGGCAAGTAAGTGATATCCAGAGCTCGGAGACGCTGCTTCACGCCATCGAAGGTCTTCCTTCTCATGCGGGTGGCATAGGAAACATCAGGAAAAAATAGAATATGGGTCTCATCTATGTGGACTGGACCCTTATTTCTCAGGGCTCCCAACAACAGATCTCTTTCTCCTGGTGAGCGCAATGTAAGAAGGACAGTGCAGGGATTGGAAAGTTTGTTTGACGGTCTTCTAGGCGTGATAAGATAAGCTTTTATGATTTTAAAGTCTGAGAGATCAGTCAGACCCTCAAGCCAAGATTGCAAGTATAGTAGGAGGGAATCACCTTCAGTCTCCTCTGGCATACCAAGGACCCTGACATTAGCTGCTCTTACAGAATTTTCGAGTTATTCCATGCAGCTTCTAAGGGCCGCTTGTTCCTTAAGAGATGTGGCCGTGGCAGCCAGAGCCTTTCCCGTTGTTGCTTCCGCTGACTTTGCAATTTCTCCCATAGCATCTAACCTGTGTTCCATCAAGAGAAATTTTTCCGAAAAACTGTCCAATTTCTGGTCCATTTATTAGACTGTTTTGGTGAGCGCTTGTACAGTGATCTGTAGCGACGTCAGGGTAGCTGCATTGGAGTCGGAACTCTGTGCTTGACACGAGCCTGGTGCTTCATCTGGTGGCTTAACATTCGAGGAGCGTGGTAGGAATAAATCTTGCTCAGTTGCTTTTGTGCGCCCCATTTCAGCTCAGATTTCGATGTTCCAGGTACCAGATCTCCTCCTCTATCAGCACCTTGCAAGGAATAGACTGTTCTAAACTCAGAACTATATTTTATTTCGATTTAAATACCCCAGAGATAGGGAGCTCCAGAAAACTGCTGCTGCTGGCGGGGCTGCTAACTCCACCCCCGAGTTTACACTTTCAAAAAATGTTTTCACATTTGATGGAGACTTTTATCTCCCAACAATGCGGAACAGCGATGGCAGCATTCGCACCATCTTTCACCAACATCTGTATGGCACATTGGAAGGAGCAACACATATACAATATGATGCCATGAAAAATCCATTCCTTGACCATATAGTGTGCTGGTTCCACTTTATAGATGATGTTCTGTGCATATGGAAGGGTAACAGTACTGTGTTCAGTGAATTCATGACTTACATTAATTCCAACCAGTACAATTTACATCAAATTTTGACAAGGCAGAAATCAACTTCTTGGACATTACCCTCACCTCAAAAAATTCCAAAATTGATACTAGAGACTTTAGGAAACTTTAGCAGCCAATAGCATGCTACATTCTGATAGTTCGTATCCCAGAAAACTAATGGATTCCATCCCATATGCACAGTACATCAGAATCAAGAGAAACTGTACACAGATTTGCGAGTTTGAGAAACAGGCCTCAGAACTAACAGATAGACTGCAACAAAGAGGCTATAGTATAGAAATACTAGAAGGAGCTTTGGAAAAGGCAAGAGAATTGCCAAGGAAAACACTTCTGATGCCGAAGAATAAAAATCAAAAAGATCAAGATGTAGGACCGTGCACTTTCAGTGTGGACTACAGTCCTATTGCAGGAGAAGTGGGCAGTCTAATCCACAAATATTGGCCCATTTTGAAAAGTGATTCATTTCTAAAAACAGTTATAGGAGACATACTCAGGGTCACCTTTAAGAAAGGGAAGAACTTAGGTGACTAGTATACGGTGACATTGGCAACTGCAATTGAGCGACCCGCGAAAGGGAGACTCAATTGCAGTGCATGTCAGAGCGTCAGCCCAGGCTCTACAGCGACCGGATGGGGTGGGTTGGCGATCTGAGCGACAGAAAGCTGCTACAGGTACGCGCGCACGGGGGGGGGGGGCAGCAAGCTGGTACAGGTATGAGAGCAGGGTGGGAGGAGATTTGAGGTACAGCGCTGCAGTAGACTGCCGAGCTGGCCTTGTGGTGTAATGGGTCGGTTCACGGCTTTGCTGTGTAGGATGCTGGGTTTGGGTCCGGGCACAGGTCTGTATTTGTTGCACCCGCCTGAATTTCACTTTTTAATGTGTCCCCGACATTCCCCCCCCTAGGTTCAGAATCCTTAAGTAGGGGGTGGGGGCTGATCCTCCATAAACATAAAAAAAATACAAGTCCCGTTGCCGTTTTATTGTGTGCTGGGGAGTCAGAGCGCCAAAATTGATTTTCAGGACTCTGACTTCGCAGTAACAGCAATCGCCCTTTGACAGTCGCCGTTATCACATAGAAGCTAGGTGACTTGTTAACCAAAATAATTTTATGAGAAAAGCACCTATTTCGAATTCTCAGTGGCTCCCATATAGACCAGAGGGCTTTCACAGATGTGGCAATTGCAACATCTGTCAATATGCCTCCATGGGTAATATCTGTGTACACCCACTTGAACATGGAAAAATGGACAAGATTTGTCAATTCATCACATGCCGTAGTATGCATGTGGTGTATATAGTGTGGTGTACCTGTGGTCTTCAGTATGTGGTCATGACAACCCGATGCTTAAGACCAGGATACAAGAACACATCAGAGCCATTGTGAACAAAAATTACGCAAATGCTGTTGCTGAACACTTTGGGATGGCTCATAGATCTAGCCCAGTGGGTCTAAAATTTATGGAACTTGAACAAATACAGAATCCACCCAGAGGAGGGTATAGAATGAATTTACTTCAGAGAAAAGAGAGTAGGTGGATCTCAAATTTGGGGGCCCTAAATCCAAAAGGGATTAACGAGGAGATTGACTACAGACCCTTTCTAAAGGATGAATAATATTAGAATTTATACTTGTGTAAGTCCCCCCACCCAGCCGGTGCTTACATAAGGTGGGTAGGGGGCTCCGCTGTCCTGGGAGTACTTGCCTGGTGACCCCCGCTGCGAGGAACCTGAGTACCAGCTCGCCAGATCCTGCTTTCTACTTGAACCTTGAGTCCCAGCCTTTTGTCCCAGGAGCCCGTCCTGCTGTTCCTGTGTTGGGGCCCAATCTAGGCAGTTTTTTGGATAGTCAAAGAGGCCACCTGGCATGCCCTCCTCCACCAGACAGTGAGTTAGCTGCAGCTCCAGCCCCCACCCCTGTTCCTGATCTAATCCCAGATAGCATAGAGGTACAGGGTCAGCCCGGGGGCGTAGACTATGAACCTAAGGGAAAAAAAAACCCACCAGTGAAATGGTGCCAGTGCCCAGCGATGCCCTGCCTAGACGATCGGGCCAACCTCAACGGCCAACTATAAAGCTCACGTACAACACTCCGGGTGAGTCCACAAACTTACCCATCTGTGCCATTCACAAGTCACTGGTTCCTGTTCTCTATCCCCCATCATGTTGCCCTAGGGAGGCCGTGGGGAAGTGTAGGTGCACACCCTCTCTTCACAGTATATAGTCCATTGATGTGGCTGGACTTGATGCAAGCCTAGCTGTGAATATGATTATTGTTGGTGCTAGTTAGGAACCAGGGGCCAGATTTTCAAAAGGGTTGCGCCATGCGCAATAGGGTTGCGCCTGTGCAAGTCCGAACTTGCTCCATTCTGCGATATTCAGCAGGAGGCAGTTGCGCCACAGAAAACATGCTGAGCAACAGTGCAATGCAAATGAATGCATGCTGAACTGGAGGGGGAGGAACCATGCATAAACTGCACAGCCCGATATTCAGCCGGGCTGTGCAGAGTTGTAAGCGCAACCCCAACCTCGCCTGCACGACTTTGAGCCAAAAAAAAAAGGATCAAGTTGAGGGCCACCCACAGGTGAGCTGCTGCATTGCAGGGCACAACACAGCAGCTGCCACCTGTGGCTGGCCCTCACCCTCTCTGTGCCCCCACCAGCCCGATCGCGGGCAGCAATATGCCCCCAACACATCCTGATGGTCCAGTGGATCGATAAGCCCGATCGCGGGCTGAGTAATAAACACCCCACCTCCCGAATATATCCCTGGTGGTCCAGTGGACCGAAAATCCAGATCGCGGGATGTAGTTGTCAACCCCGAACACATCCCTGGTGACCTGAGTGTCCCCACCCACCACCCGAGCCCGCTCCCCCGCGGCGGTCGGGCGGCAGCATCCCACCTGCCTGCTCCTCGCCAGACTGACTGCCAGTGGGGCTGCCGCCCATGGTGCAGAGCAGAGCCAATGGGCGTGCAGCCCCATACCGTCTCAGACAGTTCATTTTGTGAATGAAATTCATTCACAAAACTGGACTGTCTTGCATATTATGGGCTGCTGCGCCCGATGGCTCTTGCTCTGCATAGGCGTGCAGCTCTGGGCATCGATCGGCGGCGCGGCAGCAGGCGAGGTGGGATGCTGCCCGCTGTGGGGGGAGCGGGGTGGTGGGGCTTCATGGGTGGGTGGGGTGGGGGACACTAGGTCACCAGGGATGTGTTCGGGTTTGACAACTACATCCATGAACGGGATTTTCGGTCCACTGGACCACCAGGGATATGATTGGGAGGTGGGGTGTTTCATTACTCAGCCCGCGATCGGGCTTATCGTCCACTGGACCACCAGGGCTATGTTTGGGGGTTTAATGATTACATCCCGCGATCGGGATCTACGGTCCACTGGACCACCAGGAATGTGTTCAGGAGGGGAGACATTGCTGCCCGCGATCGGGCTGCTGGAGGGTTGTTTTAAAAATATGCAGCCTGTGGTCGGGCTGGTGGCGGAGGACATTTCTGCTGTTGCGGCGATCGGGCCAGTGGGGGGGTGGTGGTGGGATTTTCACTCTTTTGCCCTGATCGGGCTGCAGGGGGCGTCGGTCCCTGACGGCTGCTGCCTGGCAGGGCGCCAGGCGCAAGTCCTCGGGGATTGGCGCACCTGCATGCTAATGGCATGCAAATGGGGCCATAATCAGATGCAAATGGCCCCCCGCGCCTTGCATGAATTATGGCCCCATTTGCATGCCACCTTTTGAATATCGGGATTTTGCGCATGGCGCAATGGTACTTGCGCCACCTCAAGTTGAATGCTCCACTCTGACAACTTGCGGTGGCGCAAGTTCCACTGCGCCATGCACAGTGGCTGTGGCCGGGGTGATATTCAAAGGAGTTGCTCAATAGCGCAACTCCTTTGAATATCGCCCGGGCCACACCCCTTCGCAACTATTTTGTGCAGCGCAAGGGCTTGCACCTAAGAAGAGCGCAGTTTGAATATCTGGCCCCAGGTGTCTACCTAGAGAAGTGCATGCTACCTGTTATGGGTTCCTAAAAAGAGAAAAGGGGGGCTTGTTGGGACACCAAGTTTCCAACCAGGGGAGTGTGTAAGCCCCACAAAATGGGCTTACCTGTTGGGGAAAAAGAGAAAAGGCAGCTCTACCACTCCCATCTCCAAAAAGCAAGAGAGGAGGAAAACTGCCTGCAGGGAGGGAGGGAGGCTCTGGGCTACCCCTCCCCCACAGCAAGAAGTAGAGAGGAGTGGAGAAAAGGCAGAGCTGGTGAGGGAGAGAGAGGGAGAGTTTAGGACAGAGAGGAAGAAGGTTTAGAGAGAGGAGGGAAAGCAGGGTGAAGGGGCAGGAGGAAAAGGGAGTCCCAGGCCCCCCAAAGGAAACCAGAGGGCTGTTTTGGTGGTTTTGCCTGGCAAAGGCTCTGGGGCTGCATCCCTCTCCACCCCCTCTCTCCCCCCTTTCAAGCATAAGAAACAGGAAGGAGCCAGACAGCCACTGGGGCTGTGCAGGAGGGCCCCTCAGGTTGGTTGCTCAAAAGTACTGGGGCAGACTGTTTGGCCTGAAGGTACTGCGACCTCCAGCCTGGAGTGTCTGGGAGGCTGATGCATCAGGGACAGATCTTTCTGCCAGGGGAGAAGCCAGGGAGACTAAAAAGGCACCAGGGGGAGTTGAACTGCTGTGCCCCCCCCCCATTGCAAAGATCAGAGGAACCATGGAGAGAAGGAAAAACAGGCCTGCCTGGTGAAAGCCATATACAAAGGCCTGCAGGTAAAGCTGGAAAGGCCAGGCAGGTGAAGAATTACACCACCCATTTTGTGGGAGATGACGTGCTGTGGACTGCAGGGCTGCAGCTCAGGGGAGACCATTGTTTTCTTGGTCAGGAGGGAACCGTTCTCTACACCAGTTTATCTTTGTTTTTCCTTGGAACTTGTGTGAGTGTGTAAAGGCCCCAATGGTAAACAGCAGGCCTGCAGACTAAGGGACCGTGAGGTACCCACTAACTGTGACTGGTCTGGGTGCACCAAGGGGAAAGGGGGAAGTGGGATAAGTGAATGTTTGGTAACCAGGAGATTTTGGAGGAGTAGCCCCCACCTCCTTTGTATTAGTTTGTAGTAATAAACTGTGTATTTATTTTTCATCTGTTTCACCTGCTGAGTGTGTAAAACCATTGTGGGGAGTGATTGTGAGTCTGGGGGTCATCACGGGCAGTCGTTAGAGGGAAGACTATACTTATCCTGGGGAAACTTTCTAACCTGTTCTACCCACAGGAGGCGGCGCAGGGGCCCCAGGTGGAGGCACTAAGGCACCACAGAAACTATCTGTAAGGACTTATGCCTGGCCCCTTGGGGAGGTACTGCTGAGCCCAGGAGACTGCCGGGGCAGCCCAGGTGAGTGGGATTTTCGGGGGGGGGGGTTACACTTAAATGGGTGGAATTGTTGGAAAACAGTAGAACATTCTATCAGGCTTTGTTAGTTAATTTTATATGTTGATTTTACATTTATATCTGTGTTTCGTTTTTGATTGTAGGTCATATCATTTCCAGGGCATATGAAGCTTTGAAAAGCCATATGTGGCTGGATCATTATATACAATTCTTTTTGGACGGATAGAAAAAATGCCAGAAAATAGATTTGAATAAGATCTTTCTCTTGTTTCTTTTTTATCTTGCCTAGTTTGCGTACAAAAAAAAACACAAATCTTTTCCCCATCTCAGCCTTATCTACTCATCTACACTACCCTCCCTTCCTTTTCTTTCCCTCTCCCACCCCTCCACCTTTTCCTTTTCCCTGTCCTTTTTTATTCTCCTTCCCCATTCCCCGTTTTTCCCATCCCTTGCCATTTTTCCCTATTTGCTCTTAGACTCAACCATGTACTCATTCAATCTTGTCTGTTTCTGATATTTCTCTATATAAACCATCTCCTTCACCTTTCTCTTTCTTCCTCTTGCCTTCTCCTGATTATTTATTTATTTATTTTTTATCTATTTCTTCCACGGGTCCCCTGGTCAGCAGCCATCCTCAGCTGCCTGTCCAGCCCCATACCCCGACATCAGGCAGCAACCCCTCTTCCCCATGGATTACCCCCTGTGGCAGGCTGGCAAGGAGCCCCCAAGCTCAACTCACCTCAACCAGGATCCAGTTCGGGGAGTGCCATTCAGGGTTGGGGCCTGTGGCAGGCGGCTGCTTCATCCTGCATGGTTGGGACCATTTTCACATTTACTCCCTTACGTGAGTGGGGCGTGAAATGACACCAGTGGAGGGAGTGCACACGCTGCTCCTGGCGCCTGCCCCATCACAGCTCCTCTTTGCAGCATCGGTGCACTGCTCCCCAACCTCTGCTAGGAGCCAGACGTGCACTGACCACTGGAGTCTCCCCTCCACGGAGAAGGAGAGCAGTCCCTCGGACGCTCGATCCCTCTCCTCCCCTGCTGACCCCCGGCGGCCCGTTCCCAAACACGGGTCACTGGTGTAGCACAAGGTAAAGCATCCAGCGCCTCAGCCCTCAGCACCAACGGGCCGGCTACCTTCTCCCGATTATTAGATCTCTTCTTGATTTTATCTCTAAAAAGAATTATGTTCACTAACTTTCCTCTTCTTTCCACCTCCTTCCATCCTTTCTTTACCCACTCTTCTATCTTTTCTTTTTACCGCTCTCTATCTGCTTGGAAATTGGCAACCAACATACAAGTTCATAGTCCATTTAAAACTTATTTCTTACTGAAGATTGTCACAAACTCACTCAGCAGGTCAGACCTCTACTCCCAAAGTGCCAACCTCCAAGCACAGTCTTGTGAACAGTTAACAGAAACAGGGGAACCTTCCTGTCCATTTTGTGGGTTCGAATCAACCTTTGGTCTCAGTTCTGGAGGGATTCAAACTGTGAACCTCTTGCTAGTGTACCCAATGCACAGGCTCAGATAATTCTGTCTTCGGAAGGCCAGATATCTTTGCCTACGGGCACCTAACCAGGTGTACAGAAATGAACCCTAAAAAAACTCTAATAAAAGACCTCAGATTAAACTCTCACCTTTCCCGTTTGATATCACCATTCAAGCTTATGCACAGTGCCTGCTTTAACCATATATACTTCACTTGTTAAAGAAAAGAAATTCAAAGACCAAGTAGGCTCTAAAAAATAGAGTTTTACTAAAATAGATAAAAGTATGTAAAACGTAAAATACAGAACTATATATCACAAGAACAATACAATCTTTTAAAAGAACAAGGTTTTAACAGTGCAATTCCTACTACAGTATTTAGATTTTGTTTCTACCTGTATACTTGCTTAAAATGCTAAAAGATGTTTCTTTATCAGAGTATAGATAAAAGTGTGTCTGAAGAAAAACAGAATCTGTTTAAAAAACTGTCTTTGCCAACCCCTTTGTGTGAGGTCACCTAGCTCCTCCTCTGTTTATGAAAAATCATACACCCAGGATATGTTATCGTATTAGAAGGTTAGATAATTAAGGTTACATCAGCAGAAACTCCTTTCCCCATGTGACTTCCCCAATCAAGTCTGTAAATTTCCTTTCATCTATGAGCAGTATCCCCCTCTCACACAGACATCAAAGCATTTATGATTTTGCACCATTGTGCCGTAATCTGGTTTCCTCCTCTAATGTCCTAAAATGGATATTAATTTCCCTCTTAAAAGTTAAAGCTATATTTAACTTAGATAAACAGGAGATCCCTTAATTAAGGCCTGTTCTAGTCTGTAATTAGCTCTTGGCCTTACAGGTAACACCTTGTTTCTAAAACCTGTGTGTGTGATCTCACATGCTGTCTCAGCATCTCTCATGAGAAACAGTCCATAACACATTTTTAGATTACAAAAAATCATAGTATACTCAGAACTGGCTGTCCACGTGTCACAATCCTCCCCACCTAGACTGAATTTGGGGGATCTATCCCTGGCATGGGATGAGCTTCCCAAATCAGTTTACTCCTCATACATGTGAGACAGACCATCTGAGTTCTCATTTCTGGCTCCAGCTCTATGTACGATTGTCATATCATACCTTTGCAAAGCAAGACTCCATCTTAGCAATCTACCATTGTTCTTTCCCATCTGCGTCAGCCAAATTAGGGGGTTGTGGTCAGTCTGCACCCCAAAATGCTGCCCATATAAGTATGACTCTAATTTCTTTAGGGCCCACACTATGGCAAGACACTCTTTTTCCATAGTGGAGTACACCTGCTCCCTGGGAAGTAACTTCCTACTCAGGTACACTACTGGGTGATCTGTCTCTTGGCTGGATGTCTGACTCAGTACTGTCCCAATACCCACGTCTGAGGCGTCAGTCTAAACTATAAAGGGTCTGCTATAGTCAGGACTTGTCAGAACAGGAGCACTGCACAGTGCCTCCTTTAGTTTGGAAAAGGCTTCCTCACAGGCCGAGTCACAGGTAATTTTCTTGGGCATCCTTTTCTTTGTCAGGTCAGATGGGGAGCAGCCAGGGCACTGTAATTGGGTACAAATTTCCTGTAGTACCCTGCTGTCCCTAGAAAACTCCTGATCTGCTTCTGCGTTTCTGGTCTGGGCCATGTCTGGATTGCCTCTTATCTTTATTTGGTTAGGGTGGAGCTGTCCTTGGCCTATCACATGCCCGAGGTATGCCACTTCTCCCATGGCCACCTGGCTCTTCTCGGCTTTGACAGTGAGCCCGGCCCTCTGTATCCTGTCCAGCACTTCCCTAAGGTGGGATAGGTGTTCCTTCCAGCTGGTACTAAAGATGTCACTGTCATCCAGGTACACCACGGCATACTCCTCAGCACCATTTAACATCTGGTTCACCAACCTTTGGAAAGTGGCCGGGGCGTTCTTTATTCGAGGCATTACTTTAAATTCAGATAAGCCTATCGGAGTGTACTGCCTGAGTATACATAAGTCCATTTTCCCAATAAACCATATGTCTGCCATCACCTCTCTGTGCGCCGTCAAGAGTCTGCCCAAGCCCTCAGCTTCTCTAAACTAGGGTCACTTCTCTGAGCAGCTGTGAACCCCTCACACATTCCCAAGGCATGGGACAGGTCCCCTTCAGTCGCTAAACTAGGGTTCCTAGCACGAGCGTCAGGGCACTCAGGATCACTGTCAGTCCCAACCCTCTGACAATGAGTCACCCCTCCCTCTTCAGAGTAACCCTCTGTAGCTGTGCGGTTACTTGCTACTGGGGAAATTTCTACCCCCTTTTCATTAGTCTTCCCATCTGGAGACACAGGCTGGGGAACCAGCCTCTCAGTGGTTTCCACAGTGGCTTCTGTGGGGTTCAGGGAACTACAATTTTCCCTTGCCGCATGGCTACGGTAACTGCACACACCATCCCCTGTTTTAGATTGTTGCCCAGAATCACATCCACTGCTAAGGTTTTGGCTACAGCCACCTGTTGCACAGTTCCCCCTGTTTCGCCCCAGTCTAGGAGAACACTAGCCAGTGGCAATGTTTTCGCCTCACCAGTAAAGTCCTGCACAGTGATGTATTTATTGGGTATAAGCTGACCAGACTCTACCAGATCCCCCTTTACCAATGTCAGGGATGCCCCTGTGTCCCTTAAAGCTTACGTCTGTACACCATTTACCATGACTGGGTGCATGTGTTCCCTCATGTTCACTGGCATGCTCCCAGGGTCACACAAACAACCCAGTTCTTTTCTAGTACCATTCTGTGTATTATTGCTCATTCTTTTGGTACACTGTCTGGCAATACGCCCAGTTTCTTTACATAACCAACATTCACTTCTCTTTTCAGAAAATCTTTTCTCTGAAATCTGAGAGCTAACTGGTTTCGGTGGAGGTAGTGAGGTTTTAGCTTCCTGAAGGTGCACTTTTCCTTTTCTGCGCTGCCACGCCCACCCCATTCGCTCTCTGAGCAGGTCTGCTCTTGGCATAGCAGTCCGAGAGTTCAGCAGCCTCTTGCACTGTTTTGGGATCTCGGTCCTCCAGCCAGGTTTTTAGCTCTACTGGGCATGTCCAATAAAACCGTTCTAACAAAATCACCTTTTCAGTTTTATCAGCAGAGTTTGCCTTAATTCATTCCCACCAATGTTTTAAAAACTGACGTTGTTTCGTGGCTAGCTTCTCATAGCTCATATCAGGGCTTCTCCTGAGCTTACGGAATTTAGCTCTGTATGATTCCGCAGTTAATTCAAATTTCTTTAACAGTGAAGCTTTAAGTTTGCTGTAATCATCACTGTCCTCATTGTCCATTTGACCCAGTGCATCCCGAGCTTTCCCGGTAAGTAGCGGGGATAGCTGGAAGCTCCAGGACTCTCTAAGAATTTTAGCCTGAATACAAACTTTTCAAAAGAATTTAAAAAGGCATCCATATCCTCCCCCTCTTTAAATTCGGCTGTTAATTTGGAATTCAATTTGTAACCCAGTCCTGTTGTCCCAGTTAAACCCAAGCCACACACCTGCTCTGGTGCCACTGGTTGGAGTCGTAGCATCTCCAGTTTGTGTTGCCTCTGGCCTCCTGCTACTCACGGTCTGCGTCTCGGCATTCTCGCTCTCTCTTCTCTTCTGCAGCTTGCTGGTGCTCATGCTTCTCACGGTTTGCCTCCTGCTGTTCCCGCTCTGCCTTACGGCATTCTCGCTCTGCCTCCCGGCGTTCTTGCTCCCTATTCTCCTCTGCAGCTCGCTGTTCATGCTGCTTTTCTCTCTGGAACTCCAGCTCCATTCTGCGCAACTCAATTTTCAGCCTGAGTACTTCTGGATCCAGGATACTGGTGATCTTCCCCTGCTGCTATGGCCCTTCACTGACAGTGGCCCTGCTGTCATCCTCACCGGATCTGGCCACTGCACTGGCCGCTAGCCTTGCCACACTCGAGGTTTGGTCCTTTTCAGTCACGGTCTGTGACTCGGTGCTCTGGGTATCTGCTACCATTAGGGCATCTGTTAGGTTATGTTTGCTGGCTTTCACCTTGAACGGGACTCCTCTCTCCCGCACAACTGCTTTAGGTAGTCTACAGTGTGCCTGCTGTAGTTGGAAGCCATCTTCCGTAACTACTGCTACTCTGACTTGCACTTTAGGGAAAAAAAATAAAACGGGTAGGAATTTATGCCAAGTGATATAATTCAAATAAATCACTGCCTTTTTTCTTTCTTTGCAAGTGAGCTGACGGTCTCAAGCTGACACACTGAACAATAAAAGCTTGTAATACCATAATATTGCACCGCTGCCAACCAGTCTGTCACAAACCCACTCAGCAGGTCAGCCATCTACTCACAAAGTGCCAACCTCCGAGCGCAGTCATGTGAACAGTTAACAGAAACAGGGTAACCCTCTTGTCTGTTTTGTGGGTTTGAATCAACCTTTGGTCTCAGTTCTGGAGGAATTCAAACTGTGAACCTCTTGCTAGTGTATCCAAGGCACAGGCTCAGATAATTCTGTCTTCAGGAGGCCAGATATCTTTGCCTATGGGCACCTAACCAGGTGTACAGAAATTAACCCTAAAAAAAAACTTTAATAAAAGACCTCAGATTAAACTCTCACCTTTTCTCGTTTGGTATCACCATTCAAGCTTATGCACAGTGTCTGCTTTAACCATATATGCTTCACTTGTTAAGGAAAAGAAATTCAAAGACAGACCAAGTAGGCTCTAAAAATAGAGTTTTACTAAAACAGATTAAAGTATGTAAAAGATAAAATACAGAACTATATATTACAAGCACCATACAACCTTTTAAAAGAACAAGGTTTTAACAGTGCAATTCCTACTACAGTACTTAGATTTTGTCTCTCTCTACCTGCATACTTGCTTAAAATGCTAGAAGATGTTTCTTTGTCAGAGTATAGATAAAAGTGTGTCTGAAGGAAAACAGGATCTGTTTAAAAAACTGTCTTTGCCAAACCCTTTGTGTAAAGTCACCTAGCTCTTCCTCTGTTTATGAAACATCATACACCCAGGGTATTTTATCATATTAGAAGGTAAGATAATTAAGGTTCTAGGGACATGGATATGTTGTTCATCCACACTTATTGGCAGGTTCCTTGCCGCTTTAAATCTTGCCGGAAGGTCTTCAAGCTGGCTCCTCCCACCCACCCGGGTGGTAAAACTCTCGGCTCCGCCCCATGACGCCAGATCTTCCTTACCGCTTGGAAGCTCAGGTTCCCTCCTTAACGCATTGCGGTTAAGACTGGTTCCTAATTCTTCAAAAGTTTGAAATTAAAATGTTTTTTGCTAAAAGACTTCAGTCTTCTTCTCCTCGCGGCTGCGATGGACAAATCGACTCCCGGTTTTCGGAGGTGCCCTTGCGGGCAGAAGATGTCTAGGACGGATCCGCACTCCACGTGCGTCTACTGCCTGGGCCTTGAGCACGACCGGCAGGCCTGCGACTTGTGCTCTTCCTTTTCGGCCTACGTCCTTGAAGACCGTGCTGCCCGATTACAACTGGGGCGCCCCGGGAAAGAAATTCCACGGTGAAATCTAAAGAGCCCGATTGGCGGTGTCGCGGCGGTTCGGCCGGATCAGCTAGAGCAGATAATCGCCCCTCGAAGAGGAAGTAGCGGGCGCTTCTACCTCGGCTCTGGCATTTGTCCCTCTCTCTCGGTGCCTCATACTCGGCTTCTTTAGGAGCTTTGTCTGACCCTCTCGACCAAGGTGAGGGTCCAACTATCGGGACCTTTTTCCAGGTCCAAAAGAGCAAAAGTAAGTCTCTCCGTCGGCGCTCTTGGGGCTGGAAGATCCCCTCCCTTGTCGACAGTCGACGGTCGACCCCTCAGCTCGGCCACTGGCTTCGCGGTGTCCCTGTCAGGCCAGTTGGCCGAGACTCCTGTCACGCGGTCGAGATTTTTCGACCCGTTAACGAGTTGTCGGCTGGAGAACTGAGAATCCCCTCTCCCTGGTTCCCCCGGTGGGAGTTGAGGATCCCGTCGGCTCGTCTGTGCCTCCGGTTCCGGAGCCTTCGGTGGGATCGTCCGAGCCGAGGGGAGTGCCGATTTCCGACACTTCTCCTCGCCTCCCTCGGCCTAGTCGAGACTCGGGGTCTCGGTCTCGGACATCCTCGCGGTCCAACCGATCCCGCCGCCTTAGGCGGTCTCAGTCTCGGCACCGCGGCAAGCGGCGCCGCCGCTCTTCCTCGGACGAGGGGAGGCTTCGGTGCAAGTTGCGTCGAAGGTACGAGGAACTTATGTGGCAACAGCTCCTTTTGACCGGGAATAAGCCGACCCAGTCGTCTTCCCCGGCCATTAAGTGGCTGTCACGGAACCAGAATCAACCCCTCGTTGTAGTTGAGGCCTGTACTCCAGGCCAGTTGTTGACCAATTCCAGCTGCCCCACGATTCTGGTGGAACCTCCGCCTCCACAGCCATTAGTTGGGGCTCCGACCAAAAATTCTCGGTCGGCTTTGGGTTTGCCCATAGGCTGTCTGTCACCCTCACTCCCGATAAACCTCGGCGGGTGGAGGGTGGCTCAGGCGAGAGCAGCTCTTTGAGGACTCTTCTGAGTCCGATGATGGTTCTCCCTCTTCTCCAAGTGCATGGACTTGGAGTCCTCGGGAGGAGCAGTCAATGGGCGATAGCCCTTCGCTTCTTAGGGTTGCTTGACTCATCTCGGAGTCCACGGGATGAAGCTCGAACCCGTTTCTAAGCAGACCAGGTATCCCCTCACGGAGATTCTGGACTGAGGGGGTTCTCCTACGGAGGCCTTTCCGGTGGCCGAAGCCATAGTGGGTCCGGCCTTGGAACTTTGGCAGCGTCCTGCTTCCTGCCCTGCGTCTTCGGCCAGGTTGGCCAGGAAGTATGCGGTCCCCACCGGTTCCCTGTCCGGTTTCTCGGAACACCCCTCGGCTAAGGGGTTGGTTACTGACAGCATTTTCCGGCATGCCGGGAACGCCAGGGATGTGGACAAACCTCCCGACAAGGAATCCAAGAAATTGGATTATGCCGGGTGAAAAGTCTATGCTGCGTCCTCTCTCAGCCTTCGTCAGGCCAGTTCGGCCGTCCTCTTGGCACATTTTTCTCACGCCCTGTTGGGCTCCCTGGATGAGGTTGTCCCTCATCTTCCCGCAGATCTGCAGACGACGGTCAGGCAGATGCGGGACCAGAGCAGAGCAGTGGCTAAACAGCAGCTCCAGACTGCGTTAGACGCCGAGGGACTCATGTGCCAGGTCTTTGGCGGCCTCAGTGGCCATCGTCGTCGAGCTTGGCTGAGGATATCCACCTTACCTCGGATACCCAGCACAAGTTGGCGGATGTTCCTTTTGGGGACTGACCTCTTGACCCTGGGGTGGAAGGTCACCTGCAGAGGATCGAGAGTCCAATGCTACCTTGGACTCAGTCTCTTCGCTCAGAAGGACAAGGCGCAAGCCACAGCCTAAGCCCCTTCGTCCTTCTGCGCCCACGGCGCGCCCGGCCAGCGTCAGGGCCAGCAGGCTCGACCTTGGTATCCCAAGCCCAAGCCGTCGGCTTCCTCCAACAGGAAGCAGGAAGGTAAAGGCCCAGGAGGTCCCTTGGCCGGTCCCTCCTCCAAGCCTGCCCAATGACGGGCTGAGGGGTGTCACCCCCATCCCTGTCACCTCACCCCTGGTTCCCCCCGTGGGGGGACGGCTCAGACACTTCCTTTCTGCCTGGTCCGCTGTTACCATGGACAGGTGGGTACTGGAGGTGGTGGGAAAAGGCCTACCTCTGGAATTCGAGCAGGCCCCGCCCTTCAAAGCCGTCGCACCTCGGGGGCCTCGGGGATCCGCAGCCTCACTGGCGGCGCCCGACCGACATCGCTCTCCTCCTCCAAGGAGGTGATCACGAGTGAGGACCCCCCTTCAGACCGAGGTTCGTGTCCAGGTATTTCCTGGTTCACAAGCAGACGGGGACTGGCGCCCATTCTCGACCTACACGACCTGAACAAGTTCCTAAGGTCTCGAACCTTCAGGATGGTCACTCTGGCACAGATAATACCATCTCTGGAACACGGCGTGTGGTTCTGCTCTGTGGACCTACAGGACGCGTTCTTTCCGTCCCTATCCGTCCGTCACGCCGGAGATTCCTCCGCTTTCGGCGGAGGATCCCTCTTCAGTTCGAGCCATGCCCTTGAGCTTATCTCCAGCTCCCAGGGTCTTCACCAAATGCATGGCAGTGGTGACAGCATTCCTCGGCCCGAGGGGTCGGGTGTACCCTTACCTGGATGATTGGTTGATAGCAGCCCCTCCAGGCCGGGAGGTGGGCGGTCCAGAGATCTGGCCCTCCAGGTTTGCTCTCAAGTCGGCCTTCTCATCAACGAGGCCAAGTCGGAACTCGAGCCGAAGCAGGTGATCCTGTTCATCGGGGCAGAGCTCGACTCTATTCGAGCCAGAGCACGGCTCCCGGTGGAGAGGGCCGAGGTTCTTTCCTCCTTTGCCCAATCATTTCTGGTTGGGCAGTCGCGCCCCGGGACTTCCTGCGCCTTCTGGGTCTCATGGCGGCCTGTACCAGCGTGGTCCATTGGGCCCGCTGGCACATCGCCTCCTTCAGTGGGGACTGGCCAGCCAGTGGTCACAATGCTGCGATCCTTTGGACCAGCTAGTGATAGTGACCCAGGAGATGTGGCAGCTCTCCAGTGGTGGACCGTTCCATTTCATCTGCGGAGGGCATCCCGTTTGTCCGCCCGAGCTGGCGGTCTCTCTGTCTGGCGCCTCTCTCTGATGGGTTGGGGTGCCCATCTGGGGGAACACCGAGTGCACCGCCTCTGGTCCCCGCGGGAGTCCCGATGCCACATCAACCTGCTGGAGCTCCGAGCGGTCCGCCTAGCTCTCACCACCTTTGCTCCATTTCTCCGGGGTAAAGTGGTCCGAGTCCAGACGGACAATACCACGACCATGTACTACCTGAACCGCCAGGGCGGGATGCGCTCCATGCTTCTATGCAAGGAAGCTCTCTGCATTTGGTCACTCGTGCGCAGCCTGGAGGCGGATCTCCTAGCCATTCATGTGGCAGGAGCCTCCAACACCCTGGCCGATGCCCTGAGCCGGATAGGGGCTGCATCTCACGAGTGGTCTCTCCTGCCGGTGGTAGTGCAAGATCTGTTCTCCTACTGGAGCACACCTCAGGTGGACCTGTTTGCCTCCAGGGAGAACACGAAGCTGAGGCTGTTTCATGCCCGCCCCCCTCAGCAGGGCTCGCTGCAGGGGGATGCCTTCTTGAGGCTGTGGACCCCGGGCCTCTTCTACGCCTTTCCCCCATTTCCCTTGATTCACAAGGTGCTTCTCAAAGCAAGGAGGGACAAGGCGCAGGTGATCCTGATAGCCCCAGACTGGCCCCACCAGTTCTGGTACCCAGATCTCCTCAGCCTCGGCTCCAGGCTCCCGAGGCAGCTTCCAGCTCGCCCGGACCTGTTTTCAGTCAATCAGGGGAAGGTGTTCCATCCGGACCTTCAATCCCTGCACCTGACGGCCTGGTTCCTGAGCGGCTAGAGTTCCAGGCCTTGGGTCTTTCCGACGAGGTCCTCAATGTGGTTGAGGCATCCCGTGAGTCGACCAGAAAATGCTCGCCTTCAAATGGAAGAGATTCTCCATTTTGGTGTCAGAACAAAGCCTGGACCCTTCCTCCTGTTCTGTGGCAAGCATTTGGACTATTTATGGTCCCTTTCTAGTCAAGGGCTTAGGTCGACGACCCTAAAGGTGCACCTGGCAGCCATCTCTGCTTACCGGGTGTGGGCCGGGAAGCAGTCGGTGGTGCAGGAAAAGGTGGTCGGGTGCTTTTTCAAAGGCCTTGATTACATTTCCCCTCCGGTGCGAGAACCTCCACCTCCGTGGGAGCTACTGCTGGTACTGGCAAAGCTCATGGGCAAGCCATTCGAACCAATGCACAGGTGTGAACTCTTTCACCTGTCGTGGAAGACCGCCTTCTTGGTGGCTATCACGTCAGCCAGAAGGATGGGAGAGCTCCAGGCGCTTTGCATCGAGTCTCCTTACCTGGTCTTCCATAAGGACAAGGTTGTCCTCGCCCTTTCGAAATTCCTTCGAAGGTGGTGTGAGTTTCACCTTAACCAGTGCTGACTTTGCGGTGTTCTACCCCAATCACCTCGGAAGCTGAATATAGGCTCCATACTCTGGACCCTAGAAGGGTGCTTTCGCTTATTATAAGGCGCATGCAGCTGAAATTCAGGAGAGGTTACGCCAGCTGTTTGTCACCTCTGTGAAGCTGCATCTGGCAGACCTGCAGCCATCTGAGACGATAGGCAGGTGGGTCACCTCCTGCATAGATCGCTGCTATAAGTTGGCGGGCATGGAGCCTCCCAGAGGATAAGAGCTCATTCTACCCGTCATACTGCTGCACCAGTGGCTGCTTCCAAGGGCGTCCCTATCCAGGAAATCTGCAGGGCTGCTACCTGGAAGTCAGCACACACCTTTATTACCCATTACCACATGACCTTGAGTCACGCCGGGATGCTGGTTTTGGGGCCTCGGTTCTCAGTCCTTATTTCCCAAGTAAGTATTGGGGCTGTCTTGCCTCCCTCCTCCCGGGAGAACTGCTAGGAGTCTGCCAGTAAGTGTGGATGAACAACATATCCATGTCCCTAGAAATACAGGTTACTCACCTGTAACAGGAGTTCTAGGAATGGTATATGTTGTTCATCCTACATTCCTCCAACCTCCCGGCCTCGACGTACAACCTGAGCTTCCAGCGGGCAGATCTGGCGTCATGGGGCGGAGCCGAGAGTTTTACCACCCGGGTGGGTGGGAGGAGCCAGCTTGAAGACCTTCCGGCAAGATTTAAAGCGGCAAGGAACCTGCCAATAAGTGTGGATGAACAACATATACCATTCCCAGAACTCCTGTTACAGGTGAGTAACCTGTATTTACATCAGCAGAAACTCCTTTCCCCATGTGACTTCCCCAATCAAGTCTGTAAATTTCCTTTCATCTGTGAGCAGTACCCCCTCTCACACAGACATCAAAGCATTTATAATTTCGCACCATTGTGCCATAACCTGGTTCCCTCCTCTAACATCATAAAATGGACATTGATTTCCCTCTTAGCAGTTAAAGCTATATTTAATTTAGATAAACAGGAGATCCCTTGATTAAGGCCTATTCTAATCTGTAATTAGCGCTTGGCCTTCCAGGTAACACCTTGTATCTAAAAACTGTGTGTGTGTGAGAGAGATCTCACAATCTGTCTCAGCATCTCTCATGAGAGACAGTCCATAACACATTTTTATATTACAAAAAATCATAGTGTACTCAGAACTGGCTGTCCACATGTCACAAAGATTACTAATTGTTTAAGTTTTAACATATAAGGTATGGATTTTTGACTGACTGTGATGTGTCCATTTAAACCTTGCTCCTACCACTAAAGCCTTTATATGATCACATAAATAGACTGGGCATTACTAAATATATAGAGGATTTAATTGAAAGAAAATATTTAGGGGATCCTTTCCAGTCAGTCAAAGGCATGAATTGTTATGAGTTTATCATTTAATGTGGATATTGCAAGATATAGTGTTCTACAGAATTTGTTATTTGAACAGAGCTTATTTTAGTACCTCAAAATTTCCTTCCTTCCCCCTTCCCCCCTTTCTCGCTATACTTTTGTGTCTCTTTTTTTTTTTTTGAAGAAACTCATTTAAGATACATGTTCTATAAATGGATTGTATTTTTTAGAATGTCTTTTTGTGTAAAATATTTGCTCCCCTTTTCTTATGCTCTAGTACGGTTATATAGCAACTAGTTTGTTTTGGCTGTTTAAAGTGACTTCCATATAGAGCCTTTGATCATGTGATCTGTGATGTTTAAATGGGGCTGTTTTGAAATGATGAGACACACCCCCTGAGGAAGACCTTTACCTGTCGAAGCACTGGGGTCTGCAAAGCATCTTCCCTTGCTGGATTAAAATTTGCAAAATGCCATACCTTCTCCTGTCTTTTGTTCCATGTGTGCGACTTATCTACTTTCCTGAGTCTTGTACTGTAATAGATTTTTTGTTTTATTGAGAGGTAGCATCAGTGCAGCTTTTTGACAATTTAATTCTAATTGGCCCTTCTGATGGTGGGCTCGACTCTGGAGTTGGATACTTGGAACCTCTGCTTCTGCTTCTCGAGCGATGTGCATTGGTTGACTTCCCAGCTCAAGAAGTTCAAGACCTACCTCTATCTCTGACCCTTTTCAGTTTACCAGCATACCAAGTTTCTGGGTTTTGCCTAATTCCGTTTTGCAATGATAGCTGAGAACTCTGAGGGAGTGGCATTGGGCTAGGGTTACTCATTTCCACTCTCATTGCTGAAGCTGCCAACTGTCTATTAAAACCCCCTTGTCTCCCTTTTTGTTCAGGCAGGTATTTCTTAAAGGCTTTCTCAGCCTCTTGCCAGCTTGTAAAGGAGAGCCATTTATCATAGAATTGAACTTGTGAAGTGTCAGGATATTTGAACGAGAACGGGACTCTGTTTTTTGCCAGCTATTTTTTAACTGGGTTAAATGCCTTTCGCCTATCAGCCAAATCTTCAGAAACATTCTGAAAGATCATAATTTTATGACCGTTCCACGAAAGACTTTTCCTTTCTCTTGCCAACTTTAAGACTTGTTCCTTCACTGAAAATCTCAGAAAATATACCAAAATAGGTTGAGGTGGCATTCCTTGAGCAGGCTTAGGATCCAGATTCGGTGCACCCTCTTGATTTCTAGGGGGGCATCACAGTAACGTTCAAGCAATTTTGGCAAAAACATTTGCAGGAAGGTTATCATGTCCCCCTCCTCAGTCCCCTCAGGCAAACCAACAATTCGGAGATTATTTCTTCTCCCCAATTTTCCAGAGCATCCACTTAAGTTAGTAAAAAGTGTACTTGCTTTTCAAGTTTAGATATCTGCTCAGCTTGCAAGAAGACCTGTGAATCCAGGTGGCTGTGACTTAACTCAGCACCAGCTATTCTGTATTTTGCTGCTTTCACCTTTTCCTCCAAGTCTGTGAAATTTTTTTCTTATAGCTGGCGATTCATCTAATAACTTTTGTAATATTAGCTTTATTTCTGACAAATCGAGAGAGGCATTTTCAGTTAGAAGCGAAGCCATGCTAACGGCTGTTCACAGAGAAAACATGTGGAAGACACCTCAGCTTTTGACTCAATGAATTCTTAATAAAAAAACTTTCAATTACCAATGTTCTATTATTAGTCAGAAGTGCTAACACTCAGACAGAAACTAAAATATGAGCGAGACACAGGCAGTGCACGAAAAACAGCTTATTTAACTAATTATTTAATTTGGTTTCGGGAGGCTAAAATCAGGCTACCATCACCGTGTGAGGTGGAACCCAGAAACCTACCAAAACGAATTTAATAGAGTTTCTGGAATTGCCAGAATCGCCTGCCTTTGTGGTGCCTCCTCTGCTTCCTGCCTTAGCAGATGTCACCTTTGCTGGCTGGTACACACCAAACAACATTCCAGCTGTCCCCAGGAAGGGAGACAAAATGCATATGGCACCTTCTGGAAGCCTTTCTATGCCACACAACCTGAGACAGACTTAGTTGTGATTAATGCTGTCCATGAAAAGTCTAGGGCACCTAAGCACCTTAGTTCCCTAACTCCTGATAAAGAATCCAAGAGGTTGGATGTCTTGGGCAAAAGAACATGTGCTTTAGCATCATTGGACCATCGTATTGCCAGTTACCATGCCCATATGATGAAGTATCAGAACACCCTCTGGTGGAAGGCCACAGCAGCTGCATGGGCCTTGCCTGAAGGTACCCTGAAACGGCTCTACAATGTCGGTTCGACAACCCTTTCATCGACCAGCATCACAGCGACAGGATTTATGTCAACCGCAAGTTGTGGCTGACATAAATCCCGATTGTCTCTCGGTCCGTATTTTCATCGGGGGTCTTTGTCTCCTAAACCCCTCATGCGGGGGCTCTGCCTCCTGCATCCCCCATACAATTGATTATCAACTCCAAGTTGGAGTTGATTCAGGGAGAGGGTGCAGGACCTGGAGACAGTGTGCACCTGTCTCAGGCACACCAACACAGCGACCTGTCGTCGAACTGTCAATTTTGTCAACAGGGATGTAGGTCGCTGTGTTGGTGTTGCTGATCGTGTCACATACCCTCTGAAACAAGAGCTCCTAAACGCTCTCAGTGCTGGGGCTTATGTGGGTAAGCATTTACGCCACACGGCCTATGATGTCTCAGATGTTTCTGCCAGGTCTGTGGCCTCAGGCATCTGTCTCGGGTGATACTCTTGGCTTAGAGTGGCAGACTTTGGAAATGATGTGCAACAATCTGTTCTCAGTGCCCCATTTCAAGGGCAGAAGTTGTTTGGTTTTGAGGTCCAAGAGGCTGTGACACCTCTCTGGGCCTCAGGTAGAAATCTTAAATCTGTGCTTCCCTCTACCATACCCACCCCAAGGGTAGGATCAGGGGTCCTTTTCATCCAGCTGGTGTTAGTGCCCAGCCACCAGACAGCAGGGTAGGTGCAAAGGAGCAGGAGCCTTGCCAGTCCCAAGTACTACCCCAGGTACCCATTCAGAATCCCCTAGAGGTAGTGGAGCTGGGGAAGCCACCCCCACCAGCTCCACCTGACTCCTTATACACTCCTCAACCACCTTTACCTCCAGGAGTGGTTGTAGGGGGTTGTCTCTCTACACTTAACCTAGTGGAAGGAGGTAATTACAGATGCATGGGTTCTGGAGATCATAGAATGGGGTCATGCTCTGGAACTTCTTGACAACTCTCCAGATCATCCGTCACTTGTTACTTTATATCCTCCAGGGCATCTGCCGCTGTTGCTGGAGGAAGTGCAGACTCTGCTTCAGAAACAAGCAGTAGAACCTGTGCTTCTAGCACAAAGGAACACAGGTTTCTACTCCCAGTACTTCCTTGTCCCAAAGTGGACAGGAGACCTGAGTCCTATTCTGGATCTCAGGGATCTCAACTTCTCATAGAATACAAGAAGTTCAGAGTGGTCACTTTGCAGGGTCTCCTCCCATTACTGTAAAAAGGGGATTGGATCTGTTCCCTCGATAAGGATTCATACCTCCATATCAAAATCCAGAAGCCTCACAGAAAATACTTGAGGTTCTTGTTCCAAGAGGAACATGACCAATTCAGAATGTTGCTCTTTGACTTATCTTCTGCACCATGGGTCTTTACCAAGTGCTTGGCAGTAGTGGCAGCAGCCCTTCGCAGCGAAGGTCTGTGTGTTTTCCCCTTCCTATACGACTGGTTATTGAAAGCCCTTTCCAGGGACCAGTTGCTAAAGACCTTAGCTCGAACCAGACAGCTGTTCTGTGTTCTGGAGGTGACAGCATTCCAAAATCAGTGTCAACACCCTGCCAGTGACTGTAGTACATGTGGGCAGTCCTGGACAAGGCCCAGGACTCAGCTTTTCTGCCCTGGACAGGGCTGATCGCCTGATTGCCCAAGTACAATCAGTGCGCGGCAGTTGTTATGTCTTAGCAAGGACATTTTTAAACTTTCTGAGACTCATTGCAGTGGCCATTGCCACTGTACCAATGGCCAGACTTCACATGCGGATACCCCAGTGGACCCTGAGAGTCTGGTGGGATCAGATCACAGATGATCTAGAACAGATGGTTCTAGTCATGTTACCTGTACTCAGAGTGAGTGCTCAAGTGGTGGCTGGAACCCAGCAATTTGCTCGAAGGGGTTCCATTCCTGATTCCCTTCCCTCTGCAGATCCTCACCACGGTTGCTTCGGGGATGGGCTGTGGAGCACCCTTAGGTCCTCACCAGACACAGGGCACGTGGACTGCAGTGGAGAGTACTGTGCACATCAGTGTTCTGGAGAGGTGAACTGTATTGTACAGACTCCAGGCCTTCCAGAACCACTTGTCCTTGGGTGAGAGTTTGGTATTGAGCTCTGGAACATGGTCTGGAACTATCAGCAGTACATATTCCAGGAGTCCAGAACATTTTGGCAGAAAGTTAAGGAGGTCACAGTCCAGGAGGCACAGGTGGGAACTGCTGACCTCGGTGGTCAACGACCTGTTCGAAAGATGGGGTCGTCCAGAGTTAGAAATTTTTGCGTCCCCACACAATGCAAATCTACTGCGTTTTTGCTCACTCGCTCCAGGACCTGGAGTTCTCTGGTGAGAAGCGTTGTCCCTCTCTTGGAAAGGGAGGTTTCTGTATGCCTTCCCTCTAATTCTTAGGGTGCTACTTAAGCTGCATATGGGGGAGGCAACTCTGATACTTATTGCTTCCCTATGACCTCAACAGATCTGGTTCCCTTATTGCAACAGCTGGCAGTGGAACCCCTAGTGTCTCTGCACCTATGCAGGGGCCTACTGTCACAAGAACAGGCAGCCCTGGTCCATCTGCACCTGAAGTCTTTCCATCTACATGCATGACTTCTGAAGACATAGCCATAGCTAATTTTGGGGTTTCCCAAAAAGTGGCGGATGTTCTGGTGGCTGCCAGAAAGCCTTCCACCAGATCCACCTACCCCGTGAAGTGGAAGTGATTTGCTTTATGGGCCTCTTCTCACCACCTGGATCCTCTCAGCTGCCTGGGTAATCAGATTCTAGAATACCTGCTGTCCTTATCTGATTCAGGCCTAAAGTATTCCTCTATCAAAGTGCACCTGGCTGCTCTATCAGCTTTCCATGTTCCTATAGAGGACTGCACGGTTGCTCAGCTGGCGGTAGTCTGTACATTCTTGAGGGGCATTCTACATCGAAAGCCTCCCGTCTATAATCCAGTCCTGGCTTGGGACTTGAATTTTGTTTTGTAAAGGTTACTCTGGCTTCTTTTGAGCCAGCTGCAACTTGTGGTTTATGCTTTCTGTCTTGGAAAGTGTTATTTTTAGTTGCAATCACTTCTACTCGAAGGATTGCAGCGCTGTAGGCTCTAATGTGTGAGCCTCCTTATTTGATTGTTTGCTTGCTAATCCTAAATTACTATCAGAGGTGGTGTCTGAGTTTACTTTAAGTCAAACCATCCACCTGCCAATGTATTATCCAGAGCATGCCAATCCAAGGGGAGCATTGCTCCATATTCTAGATGTGCACAGAATACCCAGCTACTATACACACCATACAAAGGACTGCAGGAAGTCCTTGCAGCTTTTTTTGTTTCGTTCACCCCGGGAAAGAGGGCGCCCCAGTTTCCAAACAGTGCTTGTCCAATGTCTAGCAAACTGTATTACTTTTTGTTACAGGAAGTACGGTAAGGAACTTACTGGTGTGGTTTAAGGTCATTCTACTAGAGGCATGGCAACCTCTGTTGCTTATTTAAAAATGCCTCTGCAGTAGACATCTGTGCAGCAGCTGCCTGGAGTGTTGTCCACACCTTCACAAAACACTACAGTCTGGACATTGTCTGTTGCAGACAGGCTGGCTTTAGCCTGGTTGTGCTACAAGGCCTTCTTTCGTAAGCCTATAGGCTCCAGCCATCCAGACTCTTCATTATCTGTACTACTTGATACTCGTTCTATAGGTGTGGCCTGATGAAAGAGGTACCCTCGAAGAAGACAGAACAGTTACATACTTACAGTAATAGTAGATCTATGAGAGAAGCTCTTTCATCAAGCCATGCCATCCACCCCCTTCTTCCTTGTGGGCATACAGCACTGGGTTTTGCTGCTCCTATCTCCATTCTATTATCTTTCTAGCTCTCTGCCTTACTTGGTTTGCAGAGTGATGGGTTCTCTCCTGGTTCCCTATGGAGAGGTTCTCCGAGTATGATCTCTGGCGGGGAACTGAGGAGAGGAGGGGACACCCACATCTATCTCCGTGCGGATGTCTGATGTCATGGGTGGTCCCTGACTGACTGCTTGCAGACGTTTCTGTATGGTCTTAGCACCTGGTGGCTGTAAGTTCCATAGATGTGGCCTGATGACAGAGATTCTCTCAAGAGCTACTGTTACGGTAAGTACGTAACTGTTCTTTCCAAGTTCGTTTGGCATAGTCCATTTCCCACAAAGGGAATTCTGTAATATTCTGCAAAGCAAAACATTTGATTTTAAAATAAAATTCTATTCTTTTTAACAAATATCTTTAATATGATTTATATTTATAATAATTGGGGAGCGTTTTCTGCCATACGGAAACCCGGTTAAAATTTGCCATTGCAACCAGCTTTTTGTAACCGTCAACACATGTTCGGTTTCCCTCGCTCCACATATGCGCACATTGCCTCCCTCATGCACTCACTTCAGTTGGCTCATATGAAATGAATGCGGAGTAAGAGTTTTCATAAGCTTCTTCTTAAATGTAGTTGCTGTTGAGTTACTTTATGTCTATTTTTGGGGCAGTCATCAAAAATGAGGAAAAGTAAAGGGCACTCCAGCCCGACCACGCTACCATAACCAGCGTTTTCTGGAATTGCTGGGTAGTGTTTTCAAAGCAAGAAAACTATACTTGGCAATTACTAAAACAAGACTTGGGATAGTGTGTAAAACTCAAATTTTAGATACACCCTCAATGTTGGATGCTTATATAAACCTCTCAAGCTTTGTTCTCGAGGGTTTATGTAGCATCCAACACCTCAAGTGTGTGTAAAATTCTCATTGTGTACACTACCCCATGTATTATTGCATATATATGGTCAATGATATGGCAGCTGGGTTTCAATGTGAAAAGTGCAGAATAATGCACTTAATGCACAGAAATGCAGGGGCAGAGTAAAAATTGGGGGGAGTGGTATTGATGACCACCAAGCAAGAACGAGACCTGGGGTAATCATGTTGGATGACCTCAAGGTGGCCAGGCAGTGCAACAAGGCAGTAGGGAGAGCAGGTGGGATGCTAGGGTGCATAAGGAGAGTATCACCAGCAAAAGAGAGAGGTGGTGTTGCCTCTCTATAAATCTCTGGTAAGACTCCACCTAGAGTACTGTGTTCAGTTCTCGAGACCACATCTGTGGAAGGACATAGAGTGGAGGCAGTACAGAGGAAGGCAACTAAAATGGTGCAGGGTCCGCATCAAAAGCCCTATGAGGAGAGAATAAAGGACCTCAGTATTTACACCATGGAACAGAGGAGGGAGAGATATGATAGAGACCTTTGAATGCTTCACTGGGTTAAGTAAAGTACAGGAGGGAAGTATTTTTTTCAGAAGAAAAGGTGCCCAAGAACAAGGGGACATGCTATGAAGCTGGAGGTGGGGTAGATTCAGGAGAGATGTGAGGAAGTACTTCTTCACAAAAGGAGTGGCGGATTCCTGGAACAGCCTCCCAGTGGAGGTGGTGGGGGCAAAAACAATGGTGGGGTTAAAGAATACATGGGATAAGCACAAATAAATCATGGTAGAAGGGAAGGAGGGGGAGGGAAAAAGAGCCGTAGATCGGATACAGTCTGATGCAATAGTGTAGGTAGGGAGAAATGCGCAGACTGGATGGGCCAAGTGGTCCTTATCAGCTGTCATATTCTATGTTCTATGTGCAGTCCCTGTGTGTCTTACGGTTATGAGAGTTTATTCTCAAGTCCTTTGTGTAATAGAATGGCTCAGCTTTGCTTCGCAGTTTTCTCACACAGAGAACTTAAAAATGTAGTCTTACAACCATAAGAGACACAGTAACTGTACATATAAACCTAGAACTGCTGATGCAGAATCTCATTTCCTTAAAAGATGGGAAGAAATATGACATTTTCAGCTCACAAAAAGCTGCCAATAATAGTTACCACAGTATTTGACTTTCTAGTGACAGGTTGCTGAAAAAAAGATAAGTACAGTGTACTCACTAATTCATTCTTCTGAATTACATCTGTTTTGTGGCACTGTTCAAAGTGTTCTTTGAAAATGGCAAAAATAAATGCATGTGAAACTGAGGCAGTGGGGGGGGGGAGTGAGGAGCGAGAGAGATAAAAGAGTGCCAACTGACAGGTGCTCCACTCCCCACTTTTACAGGGCTATTCAGTTCCACAATAACTACCCTCTGTATTTCTGTGAAGGATTGCAAGGCTGATTTACATAATCAGATCACTTGCTAATCAGTTTAAAAGACTTATTTTTCAGCTTAAAACATTTGACTGACTGATTAGCATTTATTTTCTTTCTTTCTGTCAGTCTGACCCTACAGTTACTGTTCAGGGAAATGGAAGGCTGCTGAGGACAGTCTGTGGCTCCTGTGTCTCCTTTGTTACCCATGGCCCCTGAAACTGGAGTACAGGGGTGCTTGTTAGGCGTGTTACGTACCCATTAGGGAAAAGATCTTGCCACACCCTCATCCTTAGAGGGCTCTGTTTAATTTTTCCTCACCCGATATTGGCTACACTACACCCTACCTCTAGCTTGCGGGGGGGGGGGCAAGCAAGCAACTTCCTTCACAACCTGTGCCACTGATGCTCATTGGTCAGTTGGCAGTGGGGGCAGGAATGCAAATGCTGTCTGTCTCCAGGGGCTGAGTGTGTCGCTTCTGAGACATGCTCGGCCCCAAGGTGGCTATAATGTGTGGGACTCCAGGGCTCTCATGTGAACCCTGTCCTCACACATGCCAGACTTCTGGGATGGGATTATTAGTTGTTTTTTTTTTTTGGCATAGTCCACCTTGTTTTCCCCTTTTGATACCCTTCCCAGCACTCTTAGTGTATGTTGCAGGGTAACTATAGCCTCAAAGGACACAGTGATCTCTTGATGAAATCCCTATCAGCTCCCACTTATAAATTGGACACAGTGTGCGACTTGATGTAGCTCTCTCTCCATGGACAGCGAGCACATCGCCCCATGCCCCTCCTCCACACGTGTTCCCCCAGCTGAAAGCCCCAGTCAGATGCTCCTTTCCTTCCCTCCTCTTGCAGCAGTAGAGGGGTCCTTTGTGAAGGACATGGTTAGGAATTTGGGGGCTGTGGCCAACCTGGGGATACCTGGTAATTTGTGGTGGGGCTAGGGGTGCATTCAGCAGGCAACAGGATCTGGGATAGGGGACGTGAAAGAGAGGAGCGCCTGGGGGGGTGACAGAAGCTGGGAAATGGAATGAAACAAAAAAAAGCTTGAATTAATAAAATAGTCATTACGCAGTTTCAAAATGCTCGAGAGAAGACACAGTCCAGTAAAGCAGAGAAACTATTCTTATTACAGTGCACGCATTTAAATGCTATGTAATGGCAATTCCTATCTAAAATCTGCTAAGTGAAAAAGATGCGGTTCTGAATTAATGGTTAATAAACCGTTGAAAGCTAGGGTTAGTTGTGATAACTGCTTTTCCAGGCGCACCATCTTATCTGTTTTTTGCAGACTTCAGAACATTATCTTGTTTGCTCTCATGTTATATTTAAACACTGCCTCCACCTCGAAGCTGTACCTTGAAAATATATAAGAACGTCTATATCAAAACTAATTAAAAATATATAAAAATGTCTGCTGACTAGCTGTGATCCAGTGCTTACTGAGTAATATTGCTTCTGCTGGTACGTACGTACATATAAAAACCGCCTTTAAAACTTCTTGCTTAATACTGAGTGCACAATGTACTACAGATGACAGACATTCATATGGGATGGTGTTGACTCAATATAAATTTTAAATCCGTGTTCAATTGTTTGTGCAAAAGGAAAGCAGTCAGAATGATAGAATCCCTCTTTCTTATGGTGCGCTTTGGAACTGCAGCTAGCTGTGGGAATTAAGAAGAAGGAAAAGGCCTATTTTTCACTATATTAGCAAGAAAAGGGACAAGAAAGATGGGATTGTTAGACTCACGAAAGGGGACAAGTGGGTGGGGGAGAATGAGGGCAAAGCAGAGGTACTGACTGAGTACTTGTGTTCCTTCTTCACCAGAGAGGGTGATAGACCGGTGCCACTAGGAGAACGGAGAGGAGAAGGGGGGTGGGGCACAGATATTTGGATAGACGTGGGTAGGGTGAGGACAGGGCTGCTAGCACTGAGGGCAGATAAATCCCTAGGCCTAAACAGCATACACCCAAGGGTGCTGAGGGAGCTGGCGGAGGTGCTTGCAGATCCCCTGGCTAGCCTGTTCAGTTTACTGGAGCGAGTCAGGCATGATACCGCAGGACTGGAGAACAGCACATGTGGTGCCCCTCCACAAAAGTGGTTCCAAGGACAACCCAGGGAATTACAGACCGATCAGTCTGGCCTCAATCGTGTACAAGCTCATGGAAACCATATTTAAGGTAAGGTTAGTAGAGTATCTGGGTGAGCAATTTATTTTTTTTTTAAACCAGGAGAGACACTAAGCTGAAAGCTTGTTCACAGGTGCGACCTGGAAGCACAAGGAAGTTAAGTGACCTGCTCAGGGTCACATAGTATGCAAGTGAGGGCTGTGGGATTCAAACCCAGGTCTCCAGGTTTGCAGCTCAGAGCCTTAAACCACTGTGCTATACTGCCTCCTTTGGTCTCCAGGATGAGAGGCAACACGAGTTTAACATAGAAACATTGAATTTGATGACAGTTACGGATTGCTTGGCCCATGTAGTCTGCCCATTTCTCCCTACCTACACTATTACTGCAGACCGTGCCCTATTTACAACTATCCCCCCCACCTCACACACACACCCCACCCCATGGGAGGTAGAGGTTGTGTCAAACAAATCTGATTTACTTCTTTGACTGGGTCACTAAAACAGAAGACAGGGGCCAGGTGGTGGATATCCTTTACGTGGACTCCATCAAGGCCTTTGACTGTGTACCACACAAGAGGTTGATCAGGAAGTTGGTGGATCTCGGGGTTGGAGAGAAATTGACCAGATGTGTGGAAAATTGGCTGAGGGGCAGGTCCCAGATCTTGGTGGTGGAGGATGAGCTATGTGGTACCAGGGAGGTCATCATTCGGGTCCCACAGGGCTTGGTACTGTTCAGTGTCTTCATCAGCAATATTGGGGATGGCATTAAGGGCAACATTTGCCTACTTGCTGATGATACCGAGCTCTGTGGGATGGTGGACACAGCAGAAGGTATACAAGACCTAAAGGAGGCTCTGCAGAAACTAGAGAAGTGCACTGGGATTTGGCAGCTTGACTTCAGTGAAAAGAAATGCAGAGTTATGCACATAGGAGCCAAGAACCTGAGGACTGAGTATAGCCTGGGAGGGGTCTGGGTATCTACAGCCGAGAAAGAGAAGGACCTGGTGGTGGTGATCACTAGTGACTGGAAACACTCCACTCAGTGTAGAAAAGCAGCTGTAAAGACAAATAAAATGTTGGGCTGCATTGCCAGAGGGACCAGCAGCAGGCGAGAGGAGGTAATATTGTCCCTGTACAGGTCATTGGTAGAGCCACATCTGGAGTACATTGTAAAGTACTGGTACCCATACCTTAAAAAGGACATTAACCTGATGGAGACAGTCCAGAGGAGGGCAACAAAGATGGTCATGGGCCAGCAGCGAAGGACGTACGAGGAGAGGGTGGAGGCCCTGAACATGTACTCTCTGGAGGAGAGGAGAGTGAGAGAGGGAGGACACGATTGAGACCTTCAAGTGTTTGAAAGGAATAAGTAGAATGGATAAGGAGGGTCTCTTTAAGCTTAGGGGCAACTGAAACACGAGGGGACATGGTCCCAAACTGAAGTGGGAGAGGTTTAGGAGTGAGGCTAGGAGGCACTTCCTCACAGAGAGGGTGGTGGTGGGTTGGAATGTGCTTCCAGAAGAGGTGGATTTGTTGAAAATGGTAGAAAGCTTCAAGAAAGGCTGGGATAGAATTAAGGGGAAAATAAGGGTCAAGGCAGGGGCAGATAAGGGGGGCAGGGTCAGTAGCTTATGCTGAGGATCCTGCACTGCGAGCAAATATCTATAGCCAGTCAGCTGGGCACTACTACATTGTATATATTTTCTTAATTTGTATTTTATTTTTTTCAATTATTATATACAAAGCTGCTTATAGTGGACTTATTGGTGCACAGAGATTTCGACGACTATACCCGATGTCCGTCCAATGAGGCATGATCAGCGGTAAGTGGGTTTTCAAAAAAAACAAAATGCAGCTATGACTGTATTGTATTGTGGCTGATGATTTGCGTGGTTTGGGGTATGAATGGAATATGCTAACAATAATACCTGACAGGGTAGATGGTTTTCCTATACTGGACTGCCCCAGGGACGTAATGAGGCCCGGTACTGCTGGTGGAAGGCCTTATAGCCCCTGAAGGTCCAGTATAGCCCATATCGCTCACCCTGAAGGATATTATCATGCTTAGAAAATGGGGGTTTTGTTACACTATACATGTGTAAAAATATGTGAAATAAAAGCGTAAAATAAAATTAAAAAAGTTTAAAAAGAGCAGTTGTAAAATAGTCCCTCCGCTTCTGCATCTGCAGTAGAGGGCGCTGTGGTGTGGTACTGTTTCTTTTTCTTCCATATTCCCCAAGGAAACAGTATTCTTGGGTTTGTATTTTCTCTGCAGACAGTGCCCCGGCAAAACAGTGAAACAGTTACTGTAGCGTGGTGTGCAGTTGGTAAGGGCAGATGGGACTGAAGCAGGACTGCAGCGTTGTGCGAGGAGGAGGAGCAGGACAGGAGCATGCTGGAAGGTCTGGTTTCTGTGTTTAAACCCCCTTTACACCGCCACCACCAAAACGCAAGAGGACTTGAGCCTAAATGTTTTTTTAAACAGTTGTGAGCAGGGGGATTAAGTGGTGACTGTTGTGACTGGAGCAGCAGCGGAGGCCTTGGCGCAGTCCAGAATGTGTAGCATTAACAGCAAAGTAAGCACTGTCTATGCTACAGAACACTGTTTGATTTAAAAGAAACTAACTTTTTTTGTACTGGGAAAAACTAATAATAGTGGCAGTGTGTGTGCCGGCTCAAAATGGAGGCTACCGTGGTGTTTTGTGTGAGAGTGAGTGTGTGTGTGTGTGTGGTGGGGGGAGCTCTCGCTCACTTAACGAGAGAAAAAAGTGGGCTTCAGATTTTAAAAATACCTACCCCGCTTTTTTTTTTCATGTGAGTTGTTTCCGCCTGGGCGCACTGTGGGTGGCTGAGATCAGCCCGTTCCTGCCTCCCAGGTCTGTCTTCCATCTCTTCTGACTCTGCCGAGCCCCATTCCCCCCCGGATTTCCCCCTATGGCAGGCCTGGGAAGGGAAGTGCCATCTCCTCCCCACCCAGTAATCCACAATCCAGAGTGGGGTATTGGCAAGTCAGCGACAGAGTCGACTGACAGCAGGCAGGCAGGGCTTCATGTAACCCACGGTCACCATTTTCCTTCGCATTTCTCCCCAATGCCATGGCAACCGTAAGTGCGCACACATGGAAGTGTGCACTCACTCAGATATCCACGGCCCCTACTTGCTGCTCGACTCCGGCTCTGCCACCCAGCCTCCACCAGGTAGCAGCCAAGGAGTGGGACAGCCGATTCTCCCCCTCCCCAGGAGAGGAGAGCAGTCTGTCGGATGCTCGATCCTCTCCCTCCTGTGCTGACCCCTGGCAACCTGAGCTCGTTCCCAAACACGGGTCACCGGTGTGGCATGAGATGTGGCATCCAGCACCTCAACCCTCAGTGCCGCCGGGCCAGCATCCACCCTGCTTCTTGATTTGTTTAGGTCAGCAGTTAAGTTGGCACTGGGACTTGTTATTTCCTGGTCTACATCGGCACATAAATGTACCCCTTGGCAAGGGGTTCAGCCAGTCAGAGGCCAGGAAATATTCAACCCCATTTTCTAAGAATGCTTGTGCCACATAGATTATTTTATGTTTGGTCAAGATTTTCATGGTTTGGAGTTATGATTTTGTGACATTCTTATTCCTTGTGTATATATTTTTTTCAAGCTGTTTATGCTTCCCTTACCACTGGCCTCTCTCCAGCGTGGTCTCTTGGCTTGCTGGTTCTACCCGTCTGGCCTGAAGCTCCGACCATCCATACTCCAGTTGGGGAACCCCCCACTCCATGCACAGCCTGCCCTAACCCCCTCGGCTCTGAGTTCCCCAAGGAAGGACTGCCATGTCTCCTACCGGCACTCTGTCTATAGTGCTGGAGGGCTGCTGTTGCAGGAGGAGGAACCGGAGTGGACATCTTGATGCCCGGCGTGGGATGTGGTGCCACTGCCACTGGACCCGCCTTTGCCTACCAGTGGAAGGGGGGGTTCCTTACCTCCCCTCTCCTCGAGCGCGGGACGTGCAGTGTCATCCAACCTGCTATGTGAGGACTCCCGCACACGTCCGGAGGACGGCCGCCCTACGTTCCCCCTGTTCCAACATGGTCCCAGTGTCTGTAGTGTACCTGGTCTCCACCAGATGCCACTAACTGCGCAGGATGAGATCCCCCTTCCTCCCAGGAGAGGAGAGCAGTCCTCCAGACGCTCCATCCTCTCCTCCCCTTCCGGGCTCGTTCCCAAACCCGGGTCACCAGTGTAGCGCGAGGTAAGGCAGATGCCTCAACCCTGAGCACCACTGGGCCAGCTAGTGCTTGTGTATTAACTGTTAAAGTTCTGTAATTCATTAAAAGCTCTGTTCCATACTGTATTAGGATGCTTCGGGGTCAGCTTTGAAGACTGTGGTTATGGTTGCCTGTTTTGTTGGCGGGGCAGTGTATTTACTGAAGCTCCTTTAAGTGTTCTCCATTAGTTGCCAGTCAGGTTGAATGTCGACTCACTGTTCCATCGTTTTTCGGAGCGTGTGTAGTGCACTGCAGATTTCAACACAGGACACAACAGCTGTTTTGGGCTCATCATTCTCTAATTTGGCGTCATCCTTCTCAGCCTCTGGTGGATTGACCACTTCAGGGACTCTCATGAGGTCATCTTTCGATTCCTGGACAAGGTCCGAGTCACCCAGATGGCACAACATCTCGAATTTAGTCTCCAACAAGCCAAATATTGCTAGGGCTGTAGCCTGCGAGGATGTCGGGTAGCAAATCTTTGAGCTGGCTACTTACACGACTGCCATCTGCATTGAGTTTTCCCCATGTGCCCTTTTTAAAACAGATGTATCTTCCCTTCCAGCATTGAAGCCAATCCTCAGTAGGGTTAAAATCTGATTTTCCCATCCCTTCTGTGAGCTGTTTGGCTTTCTGCATGCCAAGGGGAATGCAGCATGTCTGGACACCATCACAGCACATAGGAAAACACTGCCAGGGAGCCGCTTAAGAGCAGTCATAATTAACACACTTTGACTACTTGCCAACTACCTGCAGATGACCACAATTAACTGAAAGTGCAGTAACAGGCAGGTTAGAAACTGTACGCTATAGATGGACAGTGTAGTTCGTTCTGTCAGGAATAATTAACATAGGAATCAGTGGCGTTTGGTTTTGGTTTCCGGTAATTGACCAATAAAGGTGGCTGTCCACATTATGCGGGTATAAATGGCTTTGACTGTATACACACAGTGGTCCCTCATTAGAACAAACACATCTGGGTCCATCCATTTTGTTTGCTACAGTCAAGATTCGTACAAGAAGGGACTGTGTATCACGCCTGTGTTTGAGAAGCGGGGGAATGAAGAACAGCTGATCCACATGCATGCGGCATTACCTTTCATTTTTTGCTGGCTGTTTATTTATTTCCTAACAGACTTTATATTATAACAGAGGTCCCACTGTCCTGCTGATGAACGGCACTGATGTACTGATTGCCAGCACAGTAGAGTGCAGTTTACGCTTCTGTAGTGGAGGTGAGGAATAGAAAAGTAAGCTCCACTCCGCTCAGACAACATATTTCTTTGGTCATTACTGCTGGTGAGCAGCATTAATTTAAACATGCTGGCTGAGTGCCAGCATAGTGAAGCTCAGTGGAGCAGATGAACAGAAACCTAGGTTGCTTTGCCCCACTCAGGCCAAGGCACCGACTTAGTTCTTCACATGGCATACAGGAGCACGATGCAAGTCTGGTAACTTTGAAAAAAGGGATACCGTCATGACTTTAGAGAAAAGGGCATTAGGAGATTGGGTAAAGGCTGAAAGGGAAAGAGTGGCAATGGCAGCAGGAAACAGTTATGATGAATCATTGTTTTCGTCCATTAACACCTACTAAGAATTAAGCTGAAAGAGTGGGAGCTATCCCAGATGTTGCTTATAACGGAGGTTCGGTAAAACGAGGGACGTGATAGCGAGGGACCACTGGACAAAGAAAAAACGGTGATTATACCAAGAAATAAAACAAAGATCATTCATTCAGCCTATAATGTTTAAGCAGTAATCCACGGCAGGGTGTGGGGTTATGGTGGGATTTGCCCAAGCCTGGTGTGGATCAGTCCCAAGGCCGCGAGCCGAGTGACTAAACCACACCAGAAGTGGGTAAATCCCACCATAACCCACAACCTGGAGTGGATTATTGCCCTGGATTATTGCAATTATACAGTGCAGTATAAAAGTATAAAAATAAAGAATATTTTTAAAGTAGTAAATGTATGGATTTTTAATTAATTTTTCTAAAAATATCCTTCTTCCTTAGGTTAAATAGTCCCCCCCCCCCCCCGGACAAGAACAGCAAGAATTAGTGCTCTGCCATAACACCCCCCCGTGATAGTTGTTCTTCATTTTAAAAGTGTTGCTGCTTTTTTCTTTTTTGTAAACGTTTTTTATTGAGAAAGGTATCATATTTACAAAGTCATACAGAGAAAAGTTACATCTTTCATTGACTGTATCTTATATTTTGTTTGTTTTGTTGTTCATGAATAACATTTAACATCTAACAAGCAGTTATTCCACACTTTTGTTACGTTAAATCCCCTATGAGTTACAGTAGAATACAGTAGGTGACATTTCATTACAATAGATCAGCACTGGTTTATTACTATCTATCCTGCAGCTGGTGAGTTTGCGACTTGGGGGACAAAGGGCCTCCAAGGGAGACAAGACCCCTATAGCAACACCACAGCTTTTTCTATCGCAACAACCAGCAGGTCCCAAGTCTTGTCCAACAAAGACTGCTGTCTGTTCGCCTGCAGCTGTATCCCTTTGAGTCACATACAAGATCCCAGGTTATTCAACCAGTGAGCTACACTTGGGGGAGTGTCACTAACCCAGTGTTGAGGCACTGTTTTCCTTGCGGTCACTAGTGCCAGCTCCCATAGTCTGTGTCTGGACTTGTTGTGGGGCATTTTCTCCACTCCCGGCATCAGTTCCAAAGGGGTGTTGGGTAGTTCTGTGCCTAGGATTTCTTGCATAATATTATGAACCTCATGCCAGAAGGGTGACACCTTGGTACAGGTCAGTGCCATGTGTAAAAAGTCTCCCTCTTCCACTTGGCATTTGGGGCACACCTCTGATCTGGTGTTTGTGAATCTATGCAACCTACTAGGGGTGAGATACGTCCGGTACAAGTAATTTAGTTTTATTCTTTGCAACCTGTTCGAACTGGAGCATATGTGTGTGACACTTGGACAGCTGGTTCTGATTAATCCATGCTTTTTGGAATATAAAAAAAATGTAGTGTGATTGTCTGTCATGAGAAATGCTGTGCCTGGATAACCAACCCCCCTTCCCCCTCCCAGGTTTCAGTTCTAACAGGACAGGACATATGTTAAAAAGTAGATCTCTGTGATGAGATTAACTCCTAAGAACTCGCATTTTATAGCCTTATTTAGGATATGGGTTGTTAGTAGCTAAGCCCTGAAACATCCATGTTATGGTGTCCTCAGGAAGGTCAGTTAATTGCAGCTGGTGTCAAAAGAATATTACACCTCAGTGAGAACTGGCAGAGAGAGAGAGAGAGAGAGAGTCATAAAAAGTTCTTTCATGTCTTTGTAAAGGGCAGGATGTTGCTCATGGATGGAAGAAAGAAACTGGAAAATTACAGACTTGATTGGGAAGTCACATGGGGAAACAAAGTTTTGCTGATGTTACCTATTAAATTTACCTACTGAATGATGAGACATTCTGGGTGTATAAATTTTAATAAACAGAGGAGGAGCTGGGTGACATCATGGAGGAAGAAGGGTCAGAGACAGTTTTTTTAACTATGCTGTGACTGACCTTGACACACACGTTTGGACTCTGAAAAAGGCAACATCAGGCGCTGTTAGAAGGTAAACATTAGAAAAGACAATTCTAAGTGTAGGTGATTTTGTTTGCACTTCAAAACTTGTTTTTTTAAGTGATTATATGGTTTTGTGATATATGGTTCTGTATTTACATTTTACATTTTTATCTATTTTTAAGTAAACATCTCATTTTAGAGACTACTTGGTGTGCCTTTGAAATTCCTTCTTTGACAAGTGAAGCATGTATGGTTAAAGCTGACACTGGGCATAGCTTACTGGTTTACCAAACTGGAAAATGTTAAAGAGTTTATTCTGAGGTCTTTAATAGAGTTTTGAAGGGTTCATTTTGTATGCCTGGTTAGGTACCCGTAGGCAAAAGATATCTGCCCCCCCCCCCGAACAGCAGGATTATCTGAGCCTGTACATTGGGTAAGCTAGCAAGAGGTTCACAGTTTGAATCCCTCCAGAAACTTGAGACCAAAGGTTGATTCAAACCCACAAAACAGACTGGAGGGTTACCGTGTTCTGTTAACTGTTCACAATACTGTGCTCGGAGGTTGGCACTGTGGGAGCAGTGTGCCTGACCTGCTGAGTGGGGTTGTGACAATGTGCACATGCCTGATTGTCTTCATCCCAGACATCTTCGTTTATGGTTTGCACCAGATCCTTCTCCCAAGCTTGACGGGCTCTCACTAGTGGGGCTGGCATGACTCCCCAAAAAATCTTGTATAGAGTAGATACCAGTGTGCTATTTGGCTATGGTCTACAGAATGCCTTCACCGGCGACAGGCCCGGGTGCAGTTGTCCAGTAATGTGCCTTATCCTAAGGTATGCAGAGAAGTCCCTGTTTGGACTCCGTATTGTTGTCTAAGTTCCCCAAAGGCCTTAATTCTCCCCCAAAGTGTTTTAAGGTTTAAAGTTTATTGTCATTCGGTTAACAAACCATTACAACATAAGAACATCTAAAAATATTACAGTACATCAAAGGAGCATTTTTGAGTCTAAAAGCACTATGATAAGCAGTCTCGTAATCAAAGAGCTGAATAGTAATCAAATATCGACAATCCTATTTTTATGTTTCTAGTGTATGCTTTCTAAGCTTAGCAGTAATTCAAGTAGTTCAAGCTGAGTAGATGCAGTACATTTCCAAATGGTTCACTTTGTAAAATGACAGGACTTACTAGGCTGTATAATTGTCACATATAACATTTGCCACAGAAAACTGACTCATAAAATAAAAAGAGAAATACATTATTTCACATGAGCTAGCTATTATAGCATTTAAATAGTTTGTATCCACAAATAACAATAAAAGATGATACTTCTTAGGAGTTCTCACATAACAGAATTAGTATAAAGCCCATCATAATCAGTACTGTTTCAAAATAGTTCAGACATTTTCCAGGTGAGTTCAGGTTATTTTGCATCCATTGAATACCCGCTACCTTTAATGTAAGGTTCACGTAGGGTGAGCAATGTGCATGTTTCGAGTAAAGAATTCAAGGTGCTAAAGCAAGCCAGAAGCGTCTGTAATGTTTAACATCCCTCACCTGACAAATTCAAATTTGTCCAAGGTAAAGTTTGTGTGACAAAAGGTTTCACCTTGCCAGTGTTCAGGGCTTTAGAATTCATGACAAGAAAAGAACCCAAGGCACTAAAACACATATTAAATTAGTCTATACTCTGACCGCAAGGAAATTTTAATAGTTTTTACCTCTAGCAGCAAGAGGTGTTTCCTCAAACTGCGTGTCATTAGATACCACTAACACTATTCGATAGAGGTAGCACCTTGCAGGAGGTATGCAAGAATCTTCTTGAAAAGTTCTGGTATAATAGTACAATAAGTAATATGCCCTCCATAAAACAATGACGAGGATTTAAAGGCAGTCAGCGCTTTAATGCCTAAATTCCATTTGGTCTCTTTTACAGTGCTTTCCCAAGGGGTTCTGTTGAAGTCTCCCCATGTGCAGTGGGTTATTAAATAATCAATCTCTTTAGTTTGATCAGGCTATTATTAAGATGTATGAAGCCATTAGATAGGCCCTAACATGCAGGTCCAGACCAGTGTTCCCATTTACCCCCATCTGTATTTGATTCAAGTACAAATTATGAAATTCAAGTACATTTTTGTGTGAAGGGGGTACACTGTACCCCCATAATTCTGTTTGAAGTATATGTACCCCACAAAAGTGTTGTACAAATGGTAGGATGAACCCGTATAATTTATTTTGTACCCCTGAAAATTTTTGGAGAGGGTGCAGTGCACCCCCAGATCTGCAGCCTTAATAGGAACACTGGTCCAAACCAATAATGTTGTGTGACATTTTATAGTGTATGTTAGAATGTTGTATTCCCTCAAAATCTAACTTTCCCTATTCTTGTTGTATCATCGCTGTAACGTCACGATGTTGTTGCACCATCGTGAGTACGTCACATCGATGGTGCAACAACTTGGAATCAGATCACGCGGCCACCCGCCAGTGTCCTCGAATGGTCGAATGGCCAGAAAGCTGTTTGAATCCTTACATCTTTTCCTAAAGTTGTTGTACGGCAGTTCAGCATTGGCACTGCAGGACATCCTAATTGAAAAGTAAATACTGCTTTTGTTTTTCGTTGATCCTGTGATATGGGGGTCGGGTGATCGCCTTGCCGCCCTCAATGCATATCTGGTTGATCCTGCCGTTTCTGTTGGCTGCGGCTGGTTCATTTCCCTCCTCGGCTCAAACCTTGTTGTAGCAGAGTTATAAGTTGCCCATACACTATAAAGACAGTGTATGGGCAACGATGAGCTAACTAACAGTGCGTTTACTTCTCGAGGTGTCATGGCCTCAAACCTCTCGAGCTTCGCTCTCGAGGTTTCAGTGGTTGTCACGACTACCTCTCGAAGTGAACAACACTGTTGTTGTTCACTGTTGTCCATACACTATCCTCTATGTTATACTCCATCTTGAAAATAATGTTCATGTGTTGAAATTATCTGAAGATTCACTCGAGCAGTTCTCAGGGTGCACTTAAGGAGTTCAGCCGCGTTCTCAAGTTCAAAACCAAATCACCACCTTATTGTAAAACAAAACAGCAGTTTGTTAAGTTGTAAGTAATTTTTTTTTTATCACAACGTTATTTGTCACCACCTCTACGGACCTGGCAGGGGTTACGACCCCGGTACATCATCCAGTCCATCGGGGCCATCATGGGTCCTGCCAGGTCCCGGTATTTTCCTCTGTTTTTTCTCCCCCACACCCGTGCAGTGGGTGCAGCAGCTGTCCCCATCTCCACGGAGGCAGCCAAGCACCATAGGCGCAGGCCAACCCCTCTTGTGCTGATGCACGCAGCACAAACCCCCCTCTCTGAGGAAGGAGAGCAGTCCTCCGGACGCTCAATCCTTACCTTCCCTTGCAGACCCCCGAACGACCCAAGTCCTTCCCTATCCTGGGTCGCTGCTATGGCACGAGGTGTGGCATCCAGTGCCTCAACCCTCAGCGCCACCGGGCCGGCAAGTTGTAAGTAATTTTAATAAATATCACACAAACTTTAACCTTCTTACTTGCTTCACTTTCGAGCAGCTGTATTTTTATATTACAAATATCATACAACAATCATAACCAGCTGGCCAAGCATCACAAGTACCAGCGTTGCCCTGCTGATATGTTAGAGTTGTGAGTATTTTATTTATTTATTTAAATTTTGGTAACCGAGTAGGCCCACTGGAACCTTGACAGTCCCTTTTTCAGGAGTGACCCGAGATTAGTTACATATACCTAGAGGGAAGGGGAAAACCAGTGCTTTGATATGTACAATACAGCAAGGCTTACATAGAGTATATGAATATACATTATAAAAAAGGTCTCGGAAATGCTGCAATCTGATTGACTGTTAGGATTCCAATAGCCTTACATTAATCCTTGTTATACTGTCATGTACAGCCTGATCACCATGGAGCATGGATTCTTATTTTCAGCATTCCATCCTCTAGCACTGCTGAATAATTGGAATGCTGCATTCTGATTTTGAACCAGCATTCTTAAATTTTTGATGGAAGAATTATTTTATTAAAAATCTCCCCTCTAAATGAAGAAAACATTCAGAAAGTATACTTTTAACACTTTTCTTTTGGAATAATTTTTTTATAATAGCAATAAGGCACTCCCAGGAGTCAGATTAACAGCCAGTTAATCACCCCCTAGGGGCAATATGGCACTCAGCTGCGCCTCGTGCCACATTACACCCCTAGGAGGTGTTCAACAGACTGTTAATATAACCCCTGGTCATGCCTTATTGCTTAATTGCAGCACAGAACATTGGAACAATAGTGCAGATGTTTTGTTAGAAACCGATTATTAACAGTTTTCTACCTAGATAACTGCAAAAAACCAGTGCTCCTTTTGTACTTTAAAACTCTTTAGTGTTGTTCTGCTGATATGTGAGAGTTGTGAGTATCACCGTTGCCCTACTGATATGTGAGAGTTGTGTGTGAGTATCAGTGTTGCTCTGCTGGTATGTGAGAGTTGTGAGTGTGTACCAGTGTTGCCCTGCTGATATGTGAGAGTTGTGAGTATCAGCATTGCCCTGGTGATATGTGAAAGTTACGAGTATCAGCGTTGCCCTGCTATGTGAGAGTTGTGTGTGAGTACCAGTGTTGCCCTGCTAATATATGAGAGTTGTGAGTATCACCGTTGCCCTGCTGATATGTGAGAGTTGTGAGTGAGTACCACTGTCGCCCTACTGATATGTGATAGTTGTGTGTGAGTATCATCGTTGCCCTGCTGATTTGTGAGAGTTGTGACTGAGTACCAGCTTTGCCCTGCAGATATGTGAGAGCTGTGAGTATTAGTGTTGCCCTGCCTGATATGTGAGAGTTGTATCAGCGTTGCCCTGCTGATATGTGAGAGTTGTATGTAAGTATCAGCATTGCCCTGCTGATATATGTGAGAGTTGTATCAGTGTTGCGCTACTTATATGTGAGAGTTGTGTGTATCAGCGTTGCCCTGCTGATATGTGAGAGTTGTGAGTACCAGCGTTGCCCTGCTGATATGTGAGAGTTGTATCAGCATTGCCCTGCTGATATGTGAGAGTTGTATCAGCGTTGCCCTGCTGATATGTGAGAGTTGTGAGTACCAGCGTTGCCCTGCTGATATGTGAGTTGTGTGTGAGTATCAGCATTGCCCTGCTGATATGTGAGAGTTGTATGTAAGTATCAGCATTGCCCTGCTGATATGTGAGAGTTGTGTGCTTCAGCATTGCCTCCTGATATGCGAGAGTTGTGAATATCAGCGTTACTCTGCTGATATGAGAGTTGTATCAGTGTTGCGCTACTTATGAGAGTTGTGTGTATCAACGTTGCCCTGCTGATATGTGAGAGTTGTGTGAGTATCAGCATCACGCTGCTGATGTTGAGCTGCTATACAGTGCATAATACTAGTATTGTGCATCCTTATTTTCACAGGAAAGTGTGGTAAGACCCTTACAGTTCCTGATACTGCTTCTGTTCTCTCCTTTTTCGCATCTTTGTAACAGTTTACCTTGTGTGCTTCTTTCAGCCTACCAGGGTCTACTGTTGAAAGCAACTTCATGAATTGCTGCAGTTTGCAAATAATTAGTGATGCTATCGAAGTAATTAAAATTCTCATGTAACTGTTCAGTAAATTTGCATTTGAATTGACACATCTAAATTTGTCATGAAGTGGAGCGATAATAAAAACAGTTTTTTGGGGGGGATGGGAAGCCAGTAAGCGCCAAAGAGAATTAATTCCATTAGAAAGCTCACAAAAGCTTCATCACGCCTTCATCAGCTTTTTCCTCATTAAATGACATTTTCATGGCTGGCTGCAGCTCCAAGTTTATCACAATAAACCACACTTGGGAGTCAGATTATTGCTCTGTAAGAATGCATTTTTCAGGTTAGTTGATCATTTTAAATCACTTTAGCTGTCAGCAGTGCCTTGTGTGTACTCTTTGTCAAAAACACGGCAGTAAAGAGAAATGTATATGTGGACAGGCGCCGAGTTTGTCAGCCGGAGAATGTATTTGTTTACACCATGGCTAAGAAACTGTGAAGTGTTCCAGTTTTGTTTACTAGTAAAATGGGAGGAAAAATCAATGTGCTAGGATTCTGTACTTGAGGGGCACTACCCTATGTTGTAGGCTTTGCTGTTGGATAGTTGACTGTCACGGTAGTTAATTGTTCTGAGCCGAAGTACCTGGCCATAGCAGTCAGAATATTATTGCTACAGAAAAAGTATGGGCCTTTGATTAAGCAATAAGGTATGAAGGAGTGGTGGGTTTTCAGTGGGTTATTCTCCCTAATGAGAAACATGGCCCGAGACTTCACATCCTATATTCTCCGCAGAGGCCCGTCGCAGTGCTGTAAAGGGGAAGTCATGAACAGTATCCCTGATGAGAGAGTCAATAAATGAAAAGCTCATTCTATCAATATATTTTAGATCTCTGGTGTTTTACCCCAACCCCCTATACTCCCCAAAGACTACCTGCCACCAACTGAGGATTCTGCCAAAGCCATGAAGGTATGTCATCAATCCATTGTAGCATCTATATGATTCAAGAGGTCACTTGTGATGGCTTCCCAGCCTTTTGTAAAGCTACTGCAATGTTGAATGGATAGGGCTCTCCTCCAAGTATCATTGCCATAGTCTGCATTGAGTGGCTGAAGATTGCTTCTCCAGCAGTCAAATGGTAAGAAGTGAAATGCCATTGCCATTACAGCATGCGGCCTTGGATTGGCATGGGCATGCTCAGCATTGGGGGCGGGGCTTGTTGTTCTCACCTTTGCACATGTTACATAGAAACATAGACTTTGACGGCAGATAAGGACCGCTTGTCCCGCCTAGTCTGCCCATTTCCCTACCTAGAGGATAAGCTGCAGATCCTGTTTAACCAACAGCCTATTTCTTCCTACCTCCCACAAAAATTGCCTCATGTCTGTCCCATGCATTCTTGAATTCTCCCACAGTTTTAGACCCCACAGCCTTCTCAGGAAGGCCGTTTCATGTGTCCACCACCCTCTCTGTGAAAAAACACTTTCTCACATTGCCCCTGAGCCGTCCCCCCTGTCTTCAGATTGTGTCCCCTTGTTCTTGCACATCTCTTTTTCTGAAAGATGCTACCCTCTTGGACTTTGTTGATTCCACTTAGGTACTTAAATGTTTCTATCGTGTCCCCCCTCTTCCTCCTTTCCTCAAGGGTATACATATTAAGCTCCTTTAGCCTCTCCTCGTATGGCTTCTCTTGCAGACCCTGCACCATTTTAGTTGCCCTCCTCTGAACTGCCTCCATCCTGTCTATGTCCTTGCGGAGATGGGGTCTCCAGAACTGGACACAGAACTCCAGATGGGGTCTCACCAACTGTCTGTACAGGGAGATAACAACTTCCTGTTTCTAACCCCAGTAATGCTCAGGATATTCATAACTTTGTGCAGTCAGCCTGGTGGGTTGGACTGCCCGGAGAGAAGGAACACATGCAAATGATGGAATTCTTTGCACTTGAGCATCTTTCAAATACTGCCTCTACCAACTGTAGTATTCTAACCCTTTTAGATTTTTCTCTCCGCCTGAAAGTCTGGTCACTCGGAGTCTCTTTCACTCTCTTTCGCATGAAGAAAGATAAAAAAAAATCATCAAAACCATAAATATACTTAATTACTTTTACTGCCTCTACTGATTGTTAGTTTAGATCTAGTTTATTATTAAAGTAGTTGTTTTTTCTCGGTTCCTCACGGTTCGGCATAACCGTGAGGGATCCGAGTTAGTTTAGTTTAATTTGGGTTCTCTGACTGAAGAACCTATATTATTTTTGTTAAATTTTGGTCCTTACAAACTTTATTTGTAACTGTCTTTTATCGGTTACAGAACCGCTGAACCAGTTCATATTTCATCTCCCTGCTCGGTTCCTCCGGTTCCTTATCGGTTCCGGAACCAGCTGCAAAAAAAAAAAACAACAAAGAAAACCAGTATAAAAGCTGTTTAAATAACCGCAACAGTATCTGTTATTTAGCGGTTGGTGTTTTTCCTCTTTGCTTCTCACCATGGCAGAGAAACCTAAGAAGAGAACTGGGGAGCCCGGGTTTAAAAACTGTTTAAAGTGTGGAGATGTGTTTGCTAAGCAGACAAGCACGCCTTATGTGTAGCTTGTCTGGTTTTGAACATCTGGACCAGGAATGTGAGATATGTAAAACTTTTCCAGATAAAACTGTGGATACGCTCCTTGAACGGCTCAATAAAAAGTTTCCTAGGGGTCCCTCAGTCTCTGACCAGCTGACACCCCAGTCTGTTGTGGCTGAACCCACAAGTGCTACTACCCCTGCCCCTGATATGGGCGAAAAAGGGGCAAAAAGAGGAAAAGAACCTGCTGACTCTCCGGTTCCCTCAAAGAAAACAAAGAAACTTAGACATGCAGAACCATCTCCTGTTAACTCAGGGACTTCTGCGCAGTTGTCTGCAATGCCTTCAGCTCAAGAGATAGCTCAGGCATTCAGAATTATTCAGGCTCTGCAGAGCATCATCCCTCAGCCTCCTGCCCCCTCACAGGGTCCCCAGGTTGCTAGTACTGTGTTGCCCTCTGCACCGGAGCAACTATTTTTTGAAGAGGATGATGAGCCTTATGAGGAGGACGAACCTGTCCCCTGAGCAGGATTTTGGCTCGCCTCCCAGGGTGTCTGAGATTTTCCTCCCACTTTCCTTTGTAAGGAAAATGGCAGATGCCTAGATATCGCCACAACAGAGCAAGTGGAGGATGAGGAGGAAATTGAGTACCTTAGTATGATGGGTTTAACACCCACAAGGCCCTCCTCCTCCTCCCAGTATATAAATTTTTTAAGAAGGATGCTGTAAAGCTCCTGTAGACTCCTAATTCTATTCCTCCAATCGACAGGAGAATAGACAAAAGTACCAGTTGGATAGGGAGGAAGGGAGCTGACTTCCTCTTCTCCCATCCTGACCATCAAGGGGTAATACAACAGGCAGCCTGTGATAAAGCTAAGGTCCCTCTGTCCTCACATCCACTGGACAAGGACTCCAGAAAATTGGACAGTATGGCCAAAAAAGGCTATTTGTCAGCCTCACTGGCCATGAGACAGGCTACTTTCCAAGCTTATGCTGCCCAGTATCAGAAATTGCTTTGGCAGTCTGTACTGGCAATGTCCATGAAAGCCACCTCACCCTTGTCAGATGACCTGGCTGAAACTGCCAGGTTTGGGCTATGACACTGCAGCCAGATGGATGGCTAACACAGTGGCTCAGAGGAGGTTTGTTTAGCTTAGGGCTACAAACTTCACTCAGGATACCCAGTCGAAGGCCCTGGATTTTCCATTAGAAGGAAACTCTCTTTTTGGGGAATCCACGGTGGCCTATATGAAGGAGGTGGATGAATATAAGGCTACTTATAGAAGCAACTCTGCCAGAGACAGAGCTTCTTCACCCACCAGGCCCTATGGAAGGGGGGGCAGAGATCGTTCTTTCATGACAAGACCTTTTTTCCAGCCAATAGCCAAGCCCCAATACCAGCAGTACCACCAACAGGGCTACTCTAGGGGTAGGGGTAGGGGTAGAAGGGGCTCTAGGCGAGGGTCTCAGGCACAACCTCAGCCCCAGCCTAAACAGAACCCCTGAGATGCAGGCCGCCTCCTCCCTACCTGTCGGAGGCAGACTGTCCCATTTCCTCCACCTTTGGTCAACCATCACCACAGACAAGTGGGTGTTGGAGGTAGTGGGCAAAGGTTTGTCTCTGGACTTCACATTTCTTCCTCTAAAAAATTCCAGGGTTTTCATCTCTCCTCCCCAGCACAAACTTCATTGCTAGAGGCAGAGGTTCAAAAGCTGTTACAGCTCAGAGCAGAGGAACCAGTTCCTACAACCCTGAGAGGAAGAGGTTTTTACTCCAGACACTTCCTAACAACAAAGAAAAATGGGGAGTGGCGGCCAATTTTGGATCTCGGAGCTTTAAACAAGCACCTGAAAAAGCCAAAGTTCAGAATGGCAACTTTAGCTCGGATTCTGACAACAATCCAAAAAGGGGACTGGCTGGCATCTCTGGACTTACAAGATGCCTATTTTCACATCCTCATAAAAGAATCTTTCAGGAAATATCTCAGATTCAGACTCCCATCATGTCATTATCAGTTTGCAACCCTGCCCTTCGGCCTTTCCTCGGCACCAAGGGTGTTTACAAAATGCCTAGCAGCTGTGGTGGCATTTCTTCGAAGACAGGGAGTGACTGTTTTCCCATATCTGGATGACTGACTGGTGGTGGGCGAATCACCAGAACAAGTCAGAACCTCTCTAAAGCTCACACAGGATATTTTGGAGTCCTTGGGTTTCATAATAAACCAGAAAAAATCTGTCTTAACCCATGCACAGACTTTACAGTTCATAGGGGCAGAGATCAGTACTGTACAGGCCAGGGCCTTTTTGCCACTGGACAGGGTGCAAAGCCTTCAGGCCATAGCAAATTCCTTCAAGTTGCATAGGCAAAAAACAGCCAGGCAGTTCCTGCAGCTCTTGGGTCATATGGCTGCATCCACAGGCACAGTGCAGGGTTCCAGGTTTCACATGAGAGACATCCAGCTTCATCTTAGTAATCACTGGAGTCAGAAAAAAGATCCCTTTTCAAAACTCATTCCAGTGACAAGGGCACTGTTACAAGCCCTCTTGTGGTGGAAAAAGGAATCCAACCTAAGGCAAGGAGTCCCTTTTCAGAAGGAGGATCCTTCACTAGTCCTCACGACAGATGCATCCCTTCTGGGCTGGGGCGCCCATCGGGGGGAGCACACAACTCAGGGTACATGGACAGAAGCAGAGTCCCTTCAGCATATAAACTTGCTGGAACTCAGAGCAGTGTGGCTGTCGCTAAAAGTTTTCTCTACACTGGTGATGGGCAAGGTGGTACAGGTCAGAAGAGACAATACCACCGCTATGTACTACATAAACAAGCAGGGAGGCACCAGATCAGGTCCTCTATGCACAGAAGCCATGAAAATTTGGACTCTGGCGTATTCCCTAAAGGTGTCCTTGCAAGCAGTCCATCTGCCAGGAAAGGACAATATCTTGGCAGACACACTGAGTCAAATCAGTCAGTCCCATCACGAATGGACACTGAGCAAGCAGGTGGTGCAGGTAATTTTCAGGAGGTGGGGCATTCCAGAGATAGACTAGTTCGCATCCCACCAGAACCACCAGTTGCCTCAGTATTGCTGCAGACCACCAGCCCAGAGCACAATCCCTCTGGATGCCCTGGTACTGGACTGGTCAGGCAAGTTTCTTTATGCCTTCCTCCCTTTTCCTCTGGTTTTCAGAGTACTACTGAAGCCCAAATCCCTCTCAGCTTCTCTGATCTTGATAGCTCCAGATTGGCCCAGGCAGCCATGGTACTCTCTTCTGCTCTCCATGTCAGTGAGCAAACCAATAAGTTTGCCTCTCAGGCACAGTCTCCTGACCTCCAATCAGGGAACATTGTTGTACCCAAATCTCAAGTCCCTCCACCTCAAGGCATGGCTCTTGAGGAATTAGAGTATGCATACTTAAACCTTTCTGAAGCTGTATTAACTATCTTGAAAGGTTATAGGAAATCCTCCACTAAGAAAATGTATTCTGCTAAGTGGAAGAGATTTTATTTTTGGTGCTCTGGTAGGAATTTCGCCCCAAATGATGCAGGAGTCTCTGTGGTGTTGGATTGTCTGACTCACATTCACAAGATGTACAACCCAGTTCTCTAAGGGTTCATCTTGCAGCAGTGTCTGCATATCTTTCTGCTAGGACAAAGGTGTCAGTAGCATCAGATCCCATTTTCAAAAGATTTTTTAAAGGCCTGATACATTTGCATCCTCCGCTCAGGGCACCAGTGCCCGCTTGGAATCTTAATATGTGTATAGCCAGATTAATGAGGGCTCCTTTTGAGCCCATGGCTACAGCCCATTTAAAGTACGTTACCTGGAAAACAGTTTTACTGGTAGCAATTACCTCAGCAAGAAGAATCAGCGAGCTCCAGGCTCTCTGTGTTGACCAGGACTACATCTCCTTTCACAGAGATAAGGTAGTCCTCAGAACAAACAGACAGTTCCTTCCCAAGGTTGTTTCAGACTTTCATCTGAACCAATCAATCAGTCTGCCTGTCTTTTTCACAGACCATTCAAGCTCTGGTGAAAGAAGACTCCACAGTCTGGATGTGGAAAAGAGCTCTCAGCTATTACATGACTGCTACTAAGGGCCATAGGCAAGACAGAAAATAACTTTTCCTTACATATGGGGATGTTGGAATGGGCAGACCAGCCTCAAAAAGATCCATTTCTCGATGGATTGTCCAGTATATTCAATTCTGCTACACTAGAGCAGGTAGGGAGTCCCCAGCGGGGCTGAGGGCACATTCGACAAGAGGAACAGCTGCCAGTCTTGCAGCTGCTAGGGAGGTTCCATTATTGGATATTTGTAAAGCAGCTACCTGGAAATCAGTACACACCTTTACAAAACATTACAACGTGGATGTTTTGTCCAGAAGTGATGCCAGGTTTGGCACAGCAGTCCTGCAAAGTCTGTTTCCAAAATAAGTTCTGTGCCCACCTCCAGGGGTGCTGCTTGGTAGTCTGCACAAAGTTATGAATATCCTGAGCATTACTGGGGTTAGAAGAAAAAAATACTTACCATAGTAATCTTCTTTCTTCCCAGTGATGCTCAGATATTCCTAACACCTTCCGATCCTCCCCTTCCAGAACTTCAGCCTCTGCACTCCACATGCTAGTGCCACATAGCCATACCCTTCTGGGTACACTTCTCTGTACCGAATAGATTTAAACAGAGTTTTTCTGTCTCTCTTAATAGTTTTCTCATGCTGTTTGGTGAACACCATTGTTTATTTGATGTAGTTCCTCCTTAAGAGGTTTTTTGGGTAAATTCTCTTTATTAGGCTACCCTAAAAAAAAAATAAAAAAAAATAATTAAAAATTAGCTGTTGGATTTTTTTCACAATGCCTGATTTCCAGGCTTCTTACATATCTAAAGGGGTTAGAACACTACAGGTGGTAGAGGCAGTATTTGAAAGATGCTCACGTGCAATGAATTCCATCATTTGCATGTGTTCCATCTCTCCAGGCAGTCCAACCCACCAGGCTGACTGCACAAAGTTATGAATATCTGAGCATCACTGGGAAGAAAGAAGATTACTATGGTAAGTATTTTTTTCTTTCTGCTGGTGATGCCTCTCCCTATACATCCCAGTATCCCCCCAGCCCTCCCTACCGCCTTCTCACATTGCCTGCCAACCTTAATAATAATAATAATTTTATTTATAAGGCGCCTTTCAATTACCAAGGCGCTGTACATAAATAAATCAGAACAATAAAAGAAAAATTATTAAAACATACAATTAAAACAAAACATTTATACCGGTCAATATTATAAAGACGCAGTTTCCCATAAAAAAGTCTTCAGACCTCTTTTCAAGCCCTCCACTGAAGTGCAGTCCCGTAACCAACGGGGTAGAGAGTTCCAAAGGGTGGGGGCTACATAAGCAAATGCCGGAGCACCCAAAGATTTCAAATTTACCCTTGGAACCTCTAGCAACCCCTTGTCGGCTGAGCGGATCGATCGATTCGGGTGATAAGGAACCAGAAGTTCTTTCAGATAGCCTGGGCCCAGATCGTGTAGAGCTTTGAAAGTCAGCAAGCCAACTTTAAAGGTGATCCGCCACTGAATTGGCAGCCAATGTGGTTCACGCAGCACCGGAGTAATATGACAGGATCTACTTGAACCCGTCAAAAGCTGGGCTGCAGCGTTCTGCACTAGCTGCAGGCAACGGATTTCAACCCCAGAAAGCCCTAGGTAAAGGGAGTTGCAATAATCCAAGTGCGAGGACATGAAGACATGAACTAACGTTGGCAGGTTGGCAGACGGAACACGATGCCGGATCCTGGCGATGTTCCTAAGGTGGAAAAAGGAGGTCTTAACGACAGCTGACACCTGCGATTGCAGTGTCAGCCCATCATCAAGAACCACCCCCAGGTTCCGCACCCGTTCAGAGGTCGGGAGAGAAACGCCTCCAAGAAAAATTCCAGAAGGTACATTAACACCCGACCCCCCTATCTGACGACCCGGGTCCACTACCAGAACCTCAGTCTTATCAGAATTCAACCTCAGCCAGCTAGAATTCATCCACTCCTGGATTTCGGTAAGACAGCTATTAAAGCCCGAGAGAGCTCCAATCTGGTGGGGGGGCAAAAGAAAGATCAAGCTGGGTATCATCTGCGTAACAGTGAAACCTCAGCCCATACTCCCGTACAATGTCTCCGATGGGTAGCATATACACCGCAAATAACATGGGTGACAATACTGAACCCTGGGGCACCCCACAAAACAAAGCAGTTGAATCCGAGGAAAAAACCCTGGACACAACTCTTTGTGATCTTCCAGTGAAGAATGACGAGAACCATTTTAAGACGGTTCCAGATATTCCACAAAACAGCCTCAGGCGTTCTGTCAACACCATGTGATCTCCGGTGTCAAAGACTGAAGAAAGGTCGAGGAGAACCAAAATGGAATGACTCTTCTGATCTCTAGCCATCAACAGATCATTGAGCACCTGAACCAGCGCTGTCTCGGTACTATGTCTTTTACGAAAACCGGACTGGAGGGGTTCATAGACATCATGGATGGTCAAATGGTCTTCCAGTTGTGCAGCCACTACTTTCTCTGTCACCTTCCCAACAAAGGGAAGGTTAGAGATAGGTCTGTAGTTTTCCAGACAGTCAGGGTCCGCGGTAGCTTTCTTCAAGAGGGGTGTTACCACCGCCTCTTTCAGGGAGCGATTCCAGGGAGCACCTGACTATCCGAAAAAGGATTGGACCAATGATTTCAGTACAACCCAAAATTAGGGAGGTTGGTCCAGGATCCAAACTACAGCACGTAGGACGCATATGCTGGATGATCCTCATGACATCAATGAACTCCAGCTGACTGAAGGAACTCCAAGAAAGCCGAGGCACCGCGATCTCACCCTGGTTCATGGCAACCCCCGTAGAGTGTGATGGCAACAACTCAGCCCTAATGTCGGCCACCTTATTTACGAAGAACCGAGCAAGCTCATTGCACTCCAATTGTGAAAAAACTTTCCAAACTTGAAGACAGACTGGGTTGCACAGTCTGTCCACAGTTCGAAACAGTTGAGCTGGTCGATTCCCGAGGAACCACAACCTCCCTGGACAGGAACTCTGCCTTCTTACGGGTGATTGCGGATTGATAGACCTGATAATGATCCATCAATCTAAGGTGGTCGGCATGAAGGGTGGACCTTCGCCAACAACGCTCAACCTTCGCCCCAGTCTCCGCATCGCCCTCAACGTCCCATCAAACCAAGGGGACTTGGGGGCGGAGGAGAAGAGGCGAACAGGCTGGACAATGAGATCCAGAGCCCCAGCAACGGCCGCATTAAAAGCCGACACAAGGGTCTCTGGGTCACTGCTTTCACAATCTGGAGACGAGAGGTCATACCGCGGCCTTGGGATCTATATCCCGCAAAGGGCGGTACCTAACCAACTCTGTAGGGCAGACCTTCTAGGGGAGCAAAACTAAACCCACGGTGTAATGATCTGACCACCCGGCGGGTTCCACCCCACATCGGATGACTTGACCCCTAGAAGGAAGATTAAGTCCAAAGAGTGTCCACATTTATGGGTAGCAGAGGAAACCACCTGTGTAAGGCCCAGCGTTGTCATTAACTGGAGGAAGTGTTGACCAAATTGCTATAGTTAGTCGTTGACCCAGGTGTTGAAATCGCCCAGAACCATCAATCTAGGCGATTCAAATGCCATATCGACGACGAAGTCCGCCACTTCCTGAAAGAATCGCTTCTCATCACCGGGTGGACGGTAAATGAGGGCAATTCGAATGCCTACACCTGCTACAACTATACACTCAAAGGACTCAACCCTCCCCACTAGTACCTCCGTGAGGCCAAGTTCGGTCTTAAAACAGACGGCCACCCTTCCCCCCCTACGATCCAATCTCGGGCGGTGTAACACCGAGTACCCAGCTGGAGTCATAGCCTCCAAAATGGGGCCAGAGTTATCATCCAGCCAGGTCTTGGTAATGCAAGCCAGGTCCACCATACCAACAAGATCAGCAATAATAGCGGTCTTGTTTTTAATGGACCTGGCATTGACTATCACCTCCCGAGTTGGACGAATCTCGCTTGCTGCACAGGCCATCTGCCCACCATAACCGTAGTGCCCTTTGGGTGGGCATCGACATGGAAAACCACGATCAGGATTCCATTTCACCCCAGGGCGCCTTCTGGTATTAACCACCCCAATATGATGACTCCTCTCGATCATCCTCCCCTGTTCATGACCCCACACCTCTCTCCCCCTCCTACGCACAATACCCAGTGCTCTACAACATTGGCAAATCTCAAACTGAAGGGGGGGAGAATAAAAAGGGCGAAGGGCACGAAGAGAGGAGGATGAGTAGCGTGCCGCGCTGGGGGCTAAAGGCCAACGCATGCTGCAAACTCGACTACACAGTACAATAAACAATACCAAAACTAAACTAAGAACAATAATATCCCACAAAAAAAAACCCTTCTTAATACAAAATAACCTACGGAACAAATAAACAACGTTTATATCCCAAAATTTAAACTATAAGTCACAATCATAAATTAATAAACTAAAAACAAACTCAAAATAACCCCAAAAACCCACCTTACCACATTAAAAACTCTACTTAAAATATATATTACCCTACCCCACATATACTGAAGCTAGCACTCCTGCACTTAAATTTTTATATGAACACTACATTCCTTCCTCACAAAATGTCATTTATAACAATATCTCCCCCCCCCTTCCTCTCACAGCCCAAGAGATGAGGGGAATTAGGCACTCTTACTGCCCCAGAGGTCTAATCCACAGAAAGAGGTCAACAATTATTTCAACCCCCTCTTATAACTAATAAAATAATGTTCTACTGATAAAGTAAAAGAAAATGAAAGAGACTCTGGCACTGTCACTGCCTGAAAGAATCCCAGTCCACAGGACAAGTTCTGGAAATATTCCGATCGCGACTTAGTTGTACCCCCAGGTTCTCTCACAACCAGGAGGGCAGGAAATTAAGACACTCTCGCTGCCTAAATTAGAAATCAGATCCACAAAAAGTACAATATCAAAATAAATCACAGAAAAATGTGGACACCTGGTCCTCTCACCACCAGGAATCCATAAAATAATTAACCATGGAGGGGATGCAGTCCATTTTCAGTATCATCCTTCATAGAAGTGCAATAAGCTTAAGTAACCTCTTAAGGTCATCTGATATGAGTAACCCCAGGTCCCTCTCCATTTTGTTGTTGTTACTACCCCCATTTGTGTAATCTTCCCTGGGTTTTGTTTCCCAGGTGCATTACTTTGCACTTCTTTGCATTGAATCCAAGCTGCCATACTTCTGACCATTCCTCCAACCTTGTCAAGTCCCTTGTTGAAGGATTTAGACAAAATAAAGCAATGTTCCAAAGTGAGCATCCATCAGGCAGCTTCTCCACCTCATATCACTGCCCACTAGGATTGTGGGATGGTGATTAAACTGATGGGGACCTTCATAGCTACTGCAGGTCATTGGGCAGCAGTGGAAAGCTCTTTTAAATAAGATATTGGGCTTGTCTATAGGTTTTTGCAGTCCAAATATGCAGTACTGAGTCTGTCTTAAACTTATTCAGAGCAGAAACCTTTTCATGGACTCTTGAAACAACAAGTATTGTCACAGTTTTGGAATCTGTGTTGCTGGGTATATAGCTTCCCCAGCCATGACATCACCTGCTGTCTCAATATTCCATAAATGGCTGCTGCCTGTACTCCATATAGGGCAGACTTAGACATGGAGATCTCGGGACTCTTGCCACCTAGAGCTAAGCCCAATAACTTGTTTGAAATAACTTTTCACCTGCTTTCATACTATCTATCATGGGCTCTATTGATGTACCTTCCCCTTTAATATTTTGAGACACGATCAAGACTCTTCTTTTTTGTAACTCGAGTTTATTGAGGTTTGGCCAAGTGACGAATTCATATAGCATGCAGTATACAAGTACATAGTTCAGCTTTATACAGTTCAACAAGTGCTGTAGGAATTACAGTGTTTTCTATCATTATACATACATGTATCCTGTCTCAGAGTATGAACATTAGAACCCTGTAAACAATAAAAGCAAAACAGAACATTACTATGCCCTCGTTTGTCTTGTGGCAAAATAAAATCATAGAGGTTTTACCTCTAGCCAATTGTGCTGTGTCTTTGAGAGGGTCCCCATGTCTATTAAAGTATCATTTTCCTATTGTTGTTATCTAGTCACCTTCGGTAGGGGTTGTTTTTTAACTGTTTCTCTCTAAGAGTAGAATCAGTTCCCCCCTTTCCTTTTCGCTAATTATACTTGTGCCAAATAGTCATTACACTTTTTCCATTTCTGATTGTATTTTTATGTGGTAAGGCATAAATCTGCAGCAGTGTGCTCCGTCTGGCTCATATGATTGATCCTAGCGTGCTATTCTTGAACAGAGGGCATTGTTGCTGTTAGCCAGTGGGACGTGATTCTCTTAACCACCAGAATGCAAAGGATGTAGAATAATTCCTTTTGGCCAGAGGGTCCCATTCCTGGGACTGGGAGACCCTACAGGTAATGTGTGTGTGTGTATGTTAGGAGATAGTCTGGCTCAGCTTTGTGTGGCTGTCTCACCAGTATCACCCCCATATGTTCGGGCAGTCCCAGAAGATATGGTAGGGATCTCCACTTGCCCCACATCTCTTCCAGCATGTGATAGAACCATCTGTTGTGAAATGGGAGGTTATTTTTGATTGTGTGGGAAAATTTTACCAAGACTTTCCAGGGGTATGCTTGCCAAGATGGAGAAGATGAGACGTGACACTCCAACTCCTCTGGGGAATATCTTTTCCAAGTCTTTCTTGGTTATCGGTGTTTGCACCTCTGCATCCCATTTCTGTGTAACTTTGCTAAGTGGCTCTCCCTGGCATTCTGCAGCAGTGCATATATCATCAAGCTATACCTCCCGGCGTTTCAGTCATATGCTGCAATTGAGAAAGCCATCCCATTTAGTGAATGTCTCCACTGTTCTCCTTAAAATGTGATGTTGAGCTTGGCTATATCATCAGAAAAACAATCCCCATTTGAGATACCATATTGCTGCTTAAAGGGTATCAAAGGAATGGCAAGGGTCCTGCCCCACCAGTTGCTTGAAGGTAGCAAGGGCTGCTCTATACCAACGTCTGTAGCCCTCATCAGAACTTATGGATATAAGAGACAGATTCCCAATAATGACCGTCCGTGGTTCTGTTTGGTCTGGGGTATCAGTGAGAGTTTCTAGCTTCAGGGCAACTTTTAATGAGCATCTAATCCAAGGATTTTGTATTCCATGTATTAGAGGGAGGGTGAGCTGTGCATGGGGAAGGATGTACAATGGCCTGGGGAGGTGTGTACCATTTTCCCCCCTTTTTTTTTTTTTTGGTAACTATTTTTTTATTGATTTTATCAACTGTTACAATTAATATAGCAACATACACTGAACAGACCATAGTAAATACATAGATCTTCTGAGACACCTGTCCACTTAATCATAGGATTTGTGCATCTAGCATATTGTGCTGCTACAATAGGGGAGAAGAACACTACTGCAGCCATGCAAGTTATTGAGAGGTTGCTGAATTCAGGTGCCCGAGAGCAGCATGACTAATTGCAAAAGCGAAAAGTTTGTTGATGCAGTACAGTGTTACATACCCTATCAGAGGACTTATGGCGTCATGTTATACGCCTAAGGAGCTATAACAGCAGAGTGTGTCTTAAACAGCAGATTAGCTTGTTAAGATTAGAACTGTGCAGTCTACTAATCAACTCCAACTCTGAGCAAAACAAAATGTCTGCTCCTAATAATGAGAATAGTGCCCACACACACACACACACAATTGGGGAAAGGAGAAAGAAGTGTGAGCCATTTAACTAATTTTTGGGCAGTTAATACACTGTTAAAAAAACATAAACCAGAAAGAAAATCTTTAACATAAATGTTCACACCACCTTGCAAGTTTACCAGCTAAAAACTGAAAATCCTTTACTTAGACATTTTATCAGTCATTTGGAAAAATGATTGAGCTGAGTTGCCTGGGGAGGGGGGAGCTGGCTGCTATTAAGAGAGGTCCAAACATTAAAGCCAGATAAGAGTACAAGTGTTAAAAGTACATTCCACACACCCCAGAGAACAAACAGGGGAAAGTGAATCCTAGTCAGTGTTGTTTAGAGCAAAGTAAGAAGACAGTGACTTTACCCTCACAGTCTTTCCAGTGCAGTCTGCATGCAGGTCCGGAGTCTCTTCACTCATTTCATTACGGCCCCTCTCCAAGACTGTTCTGGCCACCCATTTTCCGGCTTCTGTGGGGTCCTAAAATGCCCACACCTTCCACTCATGGACAATCCGAAGTCCTGCTGGATGAATCATCGAGTGAACGATCCCTGCCTGCCTCATGTGCTGCCTGATGCCATCTAACTTCTTCCTCCATTGCCTGATCACGTAGCTGATATCTGGGAAGCAGTACACGGGGCGATTGTCCTGCACACTATTGACAAGGCCCCTAAATTCTCGGCCATGATTTTCTGCGCAGAACACAGTCTATCAGAGAACTCTCATGTGCCGCAGAATTCACTCTTCTTGTTGATTTTTTATTAATATTTCTGTTTTTCCATAGAATCTGGTTCCCTTCCCCTCTTTTTATATCCTAAACCCCCATATGCTCAGAATGTGATGTTATCATTGCTATAACATCATACATTAGTTAATAAAATGGCTGCAATCTGCAACAGAAATGAACTGTCACTTATCTACCACAGCTCCCACTGCCAGAGACGGTGGCACTGCACATCAGGCATGGTGATATTTGCTCAACCCGCACTACAGCCTAATATAGTTTTCAGTCTTACATTATTGCACTAGGGCCAACTTGAACAAAACCTTGTCAATAGCACAGACCTGTTAAGTCCATACCTCACTTTGTACAAACCTATTTGTGCCTTTAAGGTACAGAGATGCCATCTGAAATGAATAACTGGTAAAATGAATTTAACTGTCATTTTAAGAAAAATAAAGTAATTATGCCCAGAAAAGTGGAATATAATAATGTGTAGACCTGTTGAAAGAATAGACCTGTTAAATAAATAATTGCACTGTAATGATTTTGCCAGGGTTATTGATTACATATTGTCATTGGTTGATAGAATCACCTAAAAGTTATTGAGAAATGTTGTGTGCAGGGACAGCTGTTGGGCCAGAGGGTAGCATGCTGTGTTTCTGTGCCGGCAACTCAGGTTCAGAGATTAGCTCTGGGAGCTGGCTGGGCAGCACAAAGATTGGTGGAACACATCATTGCTCGGAGCCTGGGAAGGTATGGTACAGTGTTCTGTCACATGGTGGACACATTGTTCTGGTCTAGAGAGCTCTATCTCACAATCGGTTCACATACATGTCGTGGCCTGATGGTGTTACGCAGTGTGTCAGGAAAAGCAGGTTGACATCAAAAATGAGTTCTGCAATAACTCCTGTATTCCATTTCTAATGGAACCTGTATGAATGAGGATGCAAGTTCATGGAAATTAAAAAAAAATATATATATATATATATATATATACACATACACATCTATACAGTATCTCTGTCTCTCTCACTACAAACACACACACACACACATTAGTATGTATGTTAGATTGCATATAAATACTGTATATGTGATACACAGTGGGAACCTCATGAGTGGTGTAGAAAGCACATACAAATATATAATGATAGACAGTGAAAACCTCATTAGTGGAATAGATAGCATGCATATAGAAATACCTTATTTATCACATAAGATCCCCTCTGCATATGTCATTTATGCAACAGGCTAGGACCTTAAGGGAGGGACATTTGTTTTGCTTTTTAGGCATAAAATTATTTTTATAAGTTTGTTATTTTTTGAACTAGTGTTGCTGTGCTTTCCACCATCCTGATTGCTGTAACCACTGCCATGAAAGTGAAGTCAGGATGACAAGCTGCCACTGTGATGTGGTAGTTTGTTAGTGCCGCAGAACTTCCACAGAAATTACAAACCACAGCCGCAGAAGTTCTGCGGCAAATGGTAGTCTTGCCGCAGAACTTGGTCCCTCTGTGCCGCAGAAAAGTAGGGGCCCTGACTATTGACCTATGTCTGTGGGCTAGTTGTGAACTCTGATCTGTAGTTCCGCTACCGTCTGTGATCAGCGGGTGGTCCGTTCCCCCCGGTCCTTTCTGGAATACCAAGGACCCTGAAGTTGGCAGTATGTGTCTGATTTTTGAGTATCTCCAGAGGAGCCCTGAATTTCTTTCATCAATAGAGTCATCAAAGCTGTGGACCACTGTCTGTCTCTGCACTTCTGCCATGTCCCTCTTCAGTGAGTAGACCATCGATTCCACTATGGTCACTCTGGCATTGAAGCCATTCACCTTGGAACTTATTTTAGTCGCAGAGGCAATGAGACACTGAGGTTTTAGTCCCAGTGACTGTGAAGTTTAATCCGAGACATGCTCGGCCATTGTTTGGGCCTCTGCATCGGACGCATGTACTGTGTACTCCAGCATTTTCCCTTTTGCTCCTTTAGTTGTCACATTTTCCTTCCTAGGATTACCCATATTAGGCAATTTGGTAGTTCTCTTTTTTATGGTTAGAAAAGTCCTCAGACTGATTTTGAAGCATTTTAAAGCCAATTTGTTGCCCAGATGTCAAAGATGTAAAAACCTGCTGCCACTCGGCTCAGGCTCCACAGCTCCCCCTTTGTACCATTTTCTAAGTTATATGAGCCCGACTCTTGATATTGTTTGAAAATATTGACCAGAAGCCGGCCCGGTGGTGTTGAGGGTTGAGGCGCTGGACGCCATACCTCGCACCACGCCAGCGGCCTGGGTTCGGGAGTGAGCCCAGGCCGCCAAGGGTTGGCAGGGGCAAGAAAGGATCGAGCGTCTGGAGGATTACTCTCATCTCTCAGGGGAGGAAGGCTTGCCATCCCACTCGCTGACTTCCCTCTGGCGATAGCCGAAGGACAGTACAGGTCGGGAGGGCATGTGCTGGTGTCCTTATGTCGGTGGGGAGGAGGAAGGGAGAGAACAGAAAAAGGAGTCGACAGGCTCCATGATCGCCACACCAGCACCCCAACTGGCCCCCCCCCCCGGTGCGGCCGGAGACCAAGTCCCTCTGAGGGAGGGACCAGAGCTGCCTGCTGGGGGAAGCAAGAACACCTATATAGAAAATATTGACCAGCTGGGCCACCTGTACAGCCCAATGGTATAGTTCAAAGTTTGGCAACCCGACCCTCCCTCCTCTGGGGAGTACCATTGTGTTTCTGCCCAGCCTAATTCTATGGCCCTGCCATGCAAACTTATATACTGTGGTGTTGAGCCATCCCCAGAAGAACCCAGTATCCTAACTGGGAGGGCTTGGAAGTAAAATAACAGGTGAAGTAACATAGTCATTTTTAGGGCCACCACCCAAGCACCTAGCAGTAAGGGAATCAGTGCCCAAATGTTGAGGTCCTGTGAGCTGTCAGTAGTTTAAGATGATTTAATCCAAGCAGCTAAATCTGGGAGTAATCTGGATGCCTAAGTATCAGATGGTATTATGGGCTGCCCATCTAAAAGGGAAGGTTGTCTTAAAACCATTTGGGCAGGTGCCTGATAACGCTCAGGGTCTTTGATTTTTGGAAATTCAACTTGTATCCTGATAGCGTACCAAACTGCCCTAACTCTCTCATTAGTTCTGGGATTGAAGTGGCTGTGTCTCTTAGTAAAAATATGGAATCATCCACATATACTACAATTTTCTGTTCCATACCCCTGACTTTCACCCTTCCTCTGCTCTGATCACTAGGTTGCATTGTGATCACCAGGGCTTCAGTGCATAAGGCGAAAAGTAAGGGGGATAAATTATACTCCTGTTTCATTCCATGCCCCAGCGAGAACCTGGGGGAGGCCACCTCATTTACTCTAACAGTTGCGTCTAGAGAATTGTACAGAGAGGCTGAGCATGCCAGAAAATTTGGACCAAACACCATCTTTCCCAGCGTCCCTTGCAGGAATGCCCAGTCCACCTGGTCATATGCTTTCTCAGCATCCGTGGAAATTGCAAGCTGGAAATATGGGTTTCCTTTCTGAGAGGAGAGGATATTAAGTAGATGCTGGATATTATTGTGCAGGTTCTGCCCCTTAATAAATTCTGTTTGATCCAGGTGGACTAGGGTTCCCACCATTCCCTGCAATCAGGAGGCAACTATGAAGGTAAAGATTGTTAGATCTACTGGGAGCAGAGAGATGGGGCAGTATAATCAGCAACTTCTGTTCTTTCCCAGGTTTGGGAATTAACTGAGATTTAGGCTAGGTGCCAGGTTTGGGGTTCCCCCCAAGCTTCTTGAAATAGTTGGTGTAACTCAGTATTGAGAATTCTTGGAAGGCATTATGAAATCCTGAAGTGTATCCATCCATCTCAGGAACTTTCTCAGTTTTAAGGGTTTGGATTTTGGACTCCATTTCTTCTTGGATTATGGGAGACTTTGTTCTGTCTCTGTTCTCCTGGAGAGGGTTGGTATCTCCTGTTTTTCTCAAATAGGCCCTTATGCCCTCTAGGTGGGTTGGGGCCTACTCAGCCGTGTATAATGTCTGATAGTAAGCGGCAAAGGCTTGAGCTATCTGTTCTGGTTGTGAAACCTCCTGGCCCCCTGGGGTATGCTCCTTAATCCTGAGTATTGCCCTACTCGCTTCTGTTTCCTTATCTGCTGTGCCAAAAGCTTATCTGCCCTATTTTCTGACATATAATAGCACTGTCTGACATATCCGAGTTGTCCTTTAATTTTTTGTTCAATTAAATCATTATGTTTTTTTCCTACATGGCTGTTTCTGTCCTCAGGTTTTTTGGGGGGTCTGTGTACTCTGCTAGGTTAAACTGGGAGGCTTGTTTGGACAGGGTTTGAGGACTGATTAATCTGTGGAAGGATAAATCTATAACACAGAAAAACGGGTATTTCTCGTAAAACCTTTGATAGTTGGTGTTTTCTTTTTCTCAGCTGTGTGTCCCCCACTCCCCACCAGTGGAAGTGGAGGTTAGGCTTTATAGTATGTTTTTTTGAAGTTATCTTGGGGAGCAGACCTAATCCTTTTATGGTTATGAATCAGGCCAGCTCGGTACACAAAGAAGGGATGTGGTTATCATAGGCGACTCCGTGCTGCGCTGTACAGATAGAACAATCTGTAATGGTAGGAAAGAGACCATAACATTGTCATGTTTACCGGGTGCTGGAATAGGGGACGTAGAGAAACTTTTACCTGGATTTTTAGAAAACACATCTGAACCTGTAGTACTACTCCATTTAGGCACAAATGATGTAGGTAAGAAGGATATTACCCAAATACAAAGGGAAGTTGAGTTGGTTGGGAAAAAGTTTACAACGAAGAAATGTTCCCTAATTATTTCTGAAATATTACTGGTGCCTTGAGCTAGCAGGCATAGGTGTAGCGAAATTAGGACTTCCGGTGACGTCGCTGACCGGGAAGCAAGGGTAAAACCTAGCTCTGCTGATTCTGGGCTAAAAACAGACTCTCTCACAAATAAAACGCAAAAATAATCAAAAAAGAATAGGGAGAGCCACAGCGTTGAATGGAAGGCAAATAAAGGACTGCACGCACCTCCAGAAGCAAGGATTCGGGAGGATCCTCTCACCCTTCATCAAGCTCTGCAGAGATTCAACCAGACATGGCGGCTCCAAATGGGGCCTCCTATCAACAACCCAGCAATGCTACCATTCTAGCAGAGTTGCAGGAATTCAAGACTGAGGTTCATACTTTCCGGTCAGAATTAACTACAGAAATCAGTCAACTTTCAACTCGTGTTACTGAGGTTGAAGCACAACATACTGAATTAGATGATCGGACTGACAGGCTGGAACACATGGTAGTGCACTTGCTAGATGAACAGCATGCTTTAAAAGAGAAATGTGAGGATTTGGAAGACAGATCGTGCAAGAATAATTTGAGTATACATGGGATTCCGGAGAATGAAGAACTGTGACTCTGCAATTAGACCCAGCTTTTAAATTCAACATAGAGCGAGTCCATCGGGCTCTATCGCCGAAACCAACTCAGACAGACAGATGACCTTGCTCCATCATAATGAAGTTTTTAAACTATACTACTAAACAAACTATCCTTACCAGAGCCTGGAGAATGAGGGATACTAGGTATGAAGGAAAGCGCATTTATTTTGACAATGATTACTCCCTATCTATTTCAGCCAAGCGCAGGGCCTGTGCTCCAATACTCCGTCTTTTAAAGCAACAACAGCTAAAATTTGCTACTTCATACCCTGCTCGACTAGTCATCATGTTTTCAGATGGCCCCCAAACCTTTGAGACACCAGATGAAGCAACGAAAGCTCTTCAACTCAGGGGCCTGGTTCAATCCACCCAGGAAGACTCCTCACTCAGGAAAACTCAGCAAGGCCTTTGCGATGCTGTTTGGGACGCTGCTAGGGATCCGGGTTCCAGAAAGAGAAGAGTCAAGCAACCCTAGAGGATGTGTAAAAACTTTTACAAAGATTTCAGCAACTTACACCAAAGTGAGTGGCGAGAGAGGCTCTGCAGAGACTTAAAAACTGGTAACTTGATGCGGAGGTGACTCTGCATACAGGGACTGCACAGTGCAACTCGGGGAAGTCTGTTTGGGGTGGGGACATTGGGAAATGGAAATCCTGTTTATATTTCCAAGCTTATGGATGGGAAAAAGGTTAGTGACTCAGAAGGAGGTTTCTGAATTTCCCCTGGATTATCTGTCACCCCCCAAGCTTGCTGATAGTCTTCCCATAGTTATTGTTTAATTATACTATAGCCCAGGAAAGGCGGCATGACTTAATGCATTTTTTGCAGCGCTGCATGCCCACCTGACCATTATAGGGTCAGAAATCCATCCCTAAACGGTCGATGCATACATAAGGCCTTACTGGAGATGAGGCACACAGGGACCATTTCCTGGGGGTCTCTGTTCCTCATTTTTATTTCCAGTGCGGCCTGCTGCACCACTAGGTACCAGGGAAAATAGTGGCGCTGGGGGCCCTTGGCGTTGCCTTGACACCCCCTCGGTGCATACGTCTGCCCCTTCAAAGGAGAGGTGTCTGTCCTCTCCCTACTTTGGGAGGCGCTTAAATTTTCTGCCAGGTTCAGAGACCTGTTACAGCAGGTACAATTTTCTGGTACAAAAAAGTTGATGCCCTGTTGGCATTTGGTTATTTTGGCAGGCCTAAAAGTAGTGAGCATCATGTATAATGTTAAAATGCAACAGGCCTGCACATGTTTAGTTGTTATAGGCCTAGTGCCGAATTTTTTAGATCCTTGTGTAGTTTTAAACACTCGGACAGTGTTATGGTGTTCAAATAGAATAACAGGTAGACATTATAATTCGCTTGTATCAGTGACAGTACATAAAGCAATTAATAATACAGTATTATTGAACATGGGGTGAAAAGGCATAAGTACGGTAGGAAGGGGATATATTGTACTTTAAACATGCAGGAAATATGCATACAAGGACTGATCAGAAGTAGATATGGCTAAGTCAACTTTGATTTTATCTTTAAATGTGAATGGGATTGATAATCCGATAAAGCGCTCTCAATTATTTCAATTATTCAAAAAAGAGAGACTGGGGCTTATTATGCTGCAGGAAACTCACATGTCCTCAGACGAACATAAATAATTTCAGAGGTGTGGGTATTCAGTAGTAACTGACTCATTCTACAGGGGTGGGAAAAGGAGAGGGGTGATGATTCTACTCTCCCAGGAGGTGCCCTTGGAAAAACAAAGTGAGATTAGTGACCCGGAGGGCCGCTATGCCATAGTGACAGGCAAGCTGTACTCAAGACCCGTTACCCTGGCATCTGTCTATTGTCCTCCTAGGTCAGGGAAGCCCTTAGCAGTAAAATTCTTCACAGATTTAATGTTGTCCCTCATGGAAGGACAGTTGCTGCTGGGGGGAGAATTGAATATCACTTTAAACCCGTCTTTGGATGCTGATTCCCCTCTGGTCCATAGATCTAACGCTCTCCAAAAATACACAAAACAAACCATCACTTCTCTGGGCTTGGTGGACACCTGGAGATATTTTTTTCCGAAGACAAAAGAATACACCCACTGGGCCACGCACGTAGGAAGTGGGGCTCGACTGGACTACTTTATAACTACGGTCGACCATTTACATTCCATGTGTGATGTATGGCATGGGATCACCTTCTTATCAGATCATGCCCCCTTATATCTCAAAGTGGACTTAGGGGCACAGTATAAGCAAACCAGTTGGCGCCTGAACCTTGCCCATCTTAGGGAGCCAGAGTTCCTTGAATTGGTCTAGGAGGCTGTACCTAGAATTAAACAAGAAAACACGCAACATGCAGTTGCCCCCTCAAATCTGTGGGATACTTTAAAAGTAGTATTAAGAGGAGAGATTATACGATTTTCTGTCATTAAAAAACGGCAGAGGGAAAAAACACAAAGACCTGCAGGAGGAGCTATTACATTTACAGCATTGGCCAGATCAAAAGGACCCCACAATATGATAACGATTAAGATTTGTAAAACAAAAGCTACAAAAAATAGTAGACCAATCGGTACAACAAAAACTATTTTATCTAAAGTTAAAACATCATGAGGGGGGACCTAAGGCCTCCAGGAATTTAGCAAGAAAATTGAGAGAACAGAGAACCAGAGCGAACATAATCAGCATGGTAGATCCTAAAACAGAGAGATTAGCAAAAAGACCCCAGGAAGTTAGACTTATTCTACAACGGTTTTACCATGAGTTGTACACTCAAGAAGAGGAAATTCCCCTAGACAACATCAAATCATATTTACAGAGTTTATCAATACCACAAATCAGCCCACTGCAGGCTGAAGCCTTGCTGGCACAAATCAAAGAGGGAGAACTACTTCAAGTTCTGAAAAAAGCTCAGACCCTAAAGGCGCCAGGTCCAGATAGGTATCCCTCTGAATTTTATAACAAATTCAAAAAGCTACTACTACCCATATTACTCCCGCCTACATGCGGTCCAGGAGGGAGAACCCCCACCCACCCACATGGCAATATGCCACCATATCAGCCATGCTTAAACCCCATAAAGATGTTGAACACCCAACCTCATTTTGCCCCATATCAATGCTAAATTGTGATTGCAAAATGTTCATGTCAGCCATGGCCTCTAGAATAGACCACTACTACTAGCTATTATTGACCCTGATCAAGTGGGCTTTATTAAGGGCAGACAGGCCCATCCACGATGCCATAAGGTGTGCACATTTCTTAGTGGCTTATGCTATAGAAAGACAAATCCCTTTAGTGCTACTGGGGTTAGATGCTGAAAAGGCATTCAGCTGGGTCAGCTGGTCTTTTTTATGACAGACTCTGGAGCACTTTGGATTCCCGGAACAACTTATAAAACAATTACAAAATATTTATGCCTCCCCTAAAGCAAATGTTAAGGTGGATGGGGCACTTTCAGATACATTCCAACTCTCAAGGGGCACACGCCAGGGATGCCCAATGTCCCCAATGTTGTTTGCTCGATATCTCAAACCCCTGGCCATTGCCATCAGATCTTCTTGGGACATAGCGGGCCATCCGTTGGGAGGTTGCCCGCACAAGATATCAGTATTTGCGGATGATATTCTGCTGGCTCTTACGAAGCCTGAACAATCCATCCCAGAGGTATAGAAACAGCTACAAACATTGGGTAAGCTAGCAGGATATTTATTTATTTATTTAAGTCTAGGATTACAACAATACCTTTGAGCCGAGGTTTTTTAAAAAAGGTTCGACATCAGTGAGTACAGCATACAGTATCTAACAGTAAACGATCATTAACATTTGACTAACATGAACATGCAATTCAGGCGTACCTGAGGCACAAAGGAGGATGGGAATCAGAACAAAGGTAGGACTAGGGTTAGGGTGAGGGGAAGAGATCAGAGTGTAAGGCGGTGGGGGGGGAGTGGGTAGGAGGAATTGGAAGAGAGGCAGTAGGTGGAAAGGCAGGGCAGCTCATGGGCTTTGGCATGGACAGGCAGGTGTAAGTGCCAAAATTTGGGGCAGTGATTTGTCAAAGTGCTTGATGAGGAGGCAGGGCGGCAAGATGGGGGTACTACTTGGACGAGCAGTCACAGATGCTGGATGCAAGCAGGGTGAGGCGAAGCCTAGACTTGAAGATATCAAGCGTTGGTGCGGTGGAAATGTCGCTACAAAGGGAATTTAGCCAATTGGATGCCCTATAGGCAAATGATCTTTGTCCTTGGGTTGTGCGACAACGGGGAATTTGTAGAGAGTGGGGTTTGGACCTCCTAGTATTGAAGCTGCTGTATCTGGATGTGAGGAGAACACAGACTCCGGGAGGTGCAAGACCCATCATTATTTTCTTGGCTGTGATGCAGGTTTGGTATTTTATTCGACTATCAAGTTGCAGCCACCCAGTTTGAGAGTAGAGGTCACATGTGTGAGTGAGACTGTGGGATCTTGTGATGAGTTGACAGGCTTTATTTAGGGATATAGTTACACGTTTGAGGGAGATGGCAGTGGCAGAGCCATAAATGATAAGTCCGTAAGAAAAAATTACCTTAGTAATGTTGTTTCTTCTAATGGAGTCTTGCTATATTATGACAATTGCAGTTTGACCCAGCCTTCGAACTGCTCCGGAGGTGAAAGAGTTAAGTTCCATGCCAGGCATGGAATCTTGAGCGCGAGCTCGGTTGAAAACTCTGTCTGTTGTGCTTCAAACTGTAACTGTCAGATCTTTACGAGCAAAACTCACTGAGGTTCTGTGTGGAAGCTGTAAACCCACACTAGCCAACTGGCTACTAACTACTAACACATTTTCTGGTCCCAAAAGCAAGACTTAAGTCAGGGGACCAAGAAAATGAAAATACAACAGCAAACAAAATGGCAAACACTAGGTGCCAATATAGCACTGCCCACCCACATCCCAAAACAAAACAGAGGTTCTGAGAGGGCAGGTGGGGAGTTATAATATAGCAAGACTCCATTAGAAGAAACAACATTACTAAGGTGAGTAATTTTTTCAAACAACATGAAGTCTTGCTATATTATGACAATTGCAGACTACACAGCAGTACCTCCATGGAGGAGGGCAGAACCTACTTAGGGAATAGGCTCTGAATAATAGTTGTGTTAAATCAGCATCACCCTAGCCTGGATGTCCAAGGAGTAATGCTTCGTGAAAGTATGAACTGTTTTCCAAGTAGCTGCTTGACATATTCTCTATATAGGGATGTCCCTGGCAGCAGCCAGGGACGCAGCTGTACCTCTGGTAGAGTGAGCCCTCAGGCCTGAAGGGGGAACCTTCCCCAGTTTTTGATAACAAAACTGATACAAGAAACAATCCACCTGGCAATGAATCTTTTAGTGGCAGGTTTCCCTTACCTACCTCACCATAAGTGAGGAACAGTTGAGGGAATCAAACCTGTGACCCTTGGTACGCCTATGTAGTAGCTAAGGGCTCTTTTGACATCTAAACTGTGCAGTCTTCTCTCACCAGAGGAGGAATGGTCAGTGAAGTACAAAGGGAGAGACATAGATTGATTCAAGTGAAAATCCGAAACCACCTTGGGCAAGAATTTTCTATTAATCCTGAGGACCACTTTATCCCTATGAAAGGAGATAAAATCAGGCTCCACTGACAATGCTTGTAGTTCACTTATGCGCCTAGCAGAAGTGATAGCTACCAAAAACACAGTCTTCCAAGTCAAGTACTTAAGCTCTGCTGAAGACATGGGCTCAAAAGGAGGTTGCATAAGCTGGGCAATGCAAACATTAAGATTCCATGCAGGGGCAGGATCCCTGAATGGAGGGTTGATGTGAAGCAGTCCCTTGAAAAACTTGGAGAATACCGGATGAGCTGAAAGAGAAGAGGGTTTACCTGCTGATAAGAAAGCAGAAACTGCTGCCAGGTGCACTTTTAGGGTAGCTGGTCTCAGACCCAGAGCATTTAAGTGCACCATATAATCCAGAACTGTGGGCAAGCCGGCAGACTCTGGGAAATACTTTACCAGAGCACCATATGGAAAACCTTTCCATTTGGAATGATATAGTTCTTGTAGAAGGCTTCCTCGAAACCTTCAAAACATTGAGTACACCCTGAGTAAGGTGTAAGTCAGCAAACTCTAACTCTTCAAGAGCCAGGCCTTGAGATTGAGAGATTTGAGATTCGGGTACCAAACTCTCCCCTGGGCACAGGTTAACAGATTGTGATTCCTGGGAAGGCACAGGGGAAGGTGGACTGCTAGGGACAGAAGAAGTGGATACCAGGGCTGTCTGGCCCAATCTGGAGCAATCAGGATCATCTTGCAAGGTTGAGACCTGATCTTGACTAGCACCTTGAAAAGGAGAGGGAAAGGTGGAAACGCATAGAGAAACTTCCCTTCCCAGTTGAGACGGAAGGCATCCAGAGGGACTGAGCCCAACACTGGGGGCCTGCAGCAAAAAAGAGGAAGTTGATGATTGTCCAGGGCTGCAAAAAGATCTATCTGAGGAATGCTCCACCTGGCAAACACCACCTCCAGGATAAGGGGATCCAGAGACCATTCGTGATGGCCCTGGGAAATCCTGCTTAGAGCATCTGCCAGGACATTGTCTTTGCCTGGGAGGTGAACTGCCATAAGGGAGGTGTTCAGGGAATAAGCCAGAGACCACAACTTCATCGCTTCGGTGCACAAGGCCGTAGACCGAGTGCCCCCTTGCTTGTTGATGTACCACATTGTAGTGGTGTTGTCTGTTCTGACTTGTACCACTTTGTTCTGAACAGACGTGGAAAAAACTTGAAGTGCTAGAAAAACTGCTCTGAGTTCCAACAGATTGATGTGGAGCAGAGATTCCTGAGGGGACCACAACCTCTGAGTGGTGAGGTCGCCCATGTGAGCTCCCCACCCCAAGAGGGATGCATCTGTAGTAAGGGTCAAGGAATGAGACTGCGGATGAAGGGAACTCCTTGTCTCAGATTGCTCTGATCCTGCCACCACTGTAGGGCCTGGATCAGGGTTCGAGTTACTGGATCAGTTTGGTTAAGGATCTCCTTTGAGACCAGAAGGCTCTCAAGTGGAACTGAATGTCCCTCATCTGAAATCTTGCTCCCTGCACTACTGCTGTGGAGGCAGCCATGTGCCCTAGGAGCTGCAAAAAATGCCTTACTGGTCGAGAGACCTGCAGAGTGAAGGAGGAGGCCAGAGAAACCAGGGTCTTTGCTCTTTCTAGAGGAAGGAAGGCTCTGGCCTGTTGTGTGTTCAGTTCTTCACCTATGAAGATGAGTAGCTGAACAGGCTCTAGAACGGACTTTGGGAGATTAAGAAGGAAACCTAGAGATGTAAGCAGCTGCTGGGTAACCTGAAGGTGTAGTTTGACTTGGGCTGGAGATTGGCCTACTATGAGCCAGTCGTCCAGGTAAGGAAAGATGGCAATCTTTTGCCTTCTTAAATGAGCAACTGCTACTGCCAGGCATTTTGTGAATACCCTTGGGGCAGAGGTGAGGCCGAAGGGCATTGCTGTGAACTGGTAATGGCCTGAGGGCAGTTCAATCTGAGGTACTTTCGTGGGAGCTCTGATGAGAACATGGAAGTAGGCATCCTTGAGGTCCAGGACACTAGCCAATCCCTGGCCTTAGAGGGGGTAAAATAATTCCCAGAGTCACCATTTTGAATTTTGGTTTTAAAAGGTGCTTGTTTAGGTATCTGAGATCCAGGATGGGCCGCCATTCTCCTGTCTTTTTTGGGGTAAGGAAGTACCTGGAGTACAATCCTTTGCCCTGGTGTAGGGGAGGAACCCTTTCTACAGCTCTGAGAGCCAGGAGGGTTGAAACTTCTGTTTCTAAGGTGAGAGCCTCTGATGGATTTGCAGGTGGAAAGGATCTGGCTCTCATCTTTGAAAATTTTTGAAGCTGAGAATCAGTCCCTGGCTTACTACTTCCAGGACCCACTTGTCTGATGTTAAAGACTTCCAGTCCTGACGGCAAGTAAGCCAGCCTGCCACAGGTAATGGAGAATCGGCCCTGGCCATCCCATCAGGGTGCCTGCTTGGCAGGGGCTTTAGGCTGAGGGGTGGAGCAGGCCTGCTTGTACCCCGGCTCCTGCCTCCCTCTAAGAACCCCCTCTGGGCGAGGCTGAAGAGGAGGCCTGGGCTTGGTAAAAAGGCCTGTGAAAAGGCCTGCCCCTGCCCCCTGTGCACTCCTATAGGTGGTCCTATACTCATCCATTTTCTTCATGTAATTCTCTGTCTGCTCCCCAAACAGAGAGTTATCAACAACAGGAAAATCCATGGCCTTAGCCTGAGTATCCTGTGCCAGGCTAGTACACCTGAGCCAAGCCATTCTACGAAAAGCCACAGATGTAGCCATGACTCTCGAAGATACATCATTAGAGTCCATTGCAGCATGGAATTGCACCTGGATGCCTCAATACCATCAGCAGCCACCTGCTCCAGCTCCTGGCAAGCTGGCCAGGGACCTGCTTTGCTAGAGCCATAACAGTATCCCATCTGGATTTCTGATATCTTGCAACATAAGCCATATAATTTGCCTGTCTGAAACCCAAAGATGCTGCCATGTACTGTTTCTTTGCCATGGCATCAATCCTCCTGGAGTCCTTGTCAGGGGGGTGTGAAGCCAAAGGAATATTTGTCTTGTCACAGACTGCAGCCTGCACTACCCCAACATGGCTGCATTGTTGTGAGAGGAACTCCGTGTCAGAGCCTGACAAAGTGTACCTCCTGTCCATTTTCTTATCCACAGGAAGTATAGAATGGGGAGCTTTTAAAATTGTTACTGTCTGTTTCCTGAAGGATTTGTGGATAGGAATAGACAGTCTCCTAGACTCTGGGATATCCATCATCTCTACATAGTCAGGCTCCTCTTGGTCATCTACAGCTTCTTCCATAGGAAGCTGGAGGGTTCAGCCACTTTCTTAAAAAATAAAATGAGAAGGGACTCAGAAAGCCTGGGGGGAGACACTTCTATAGGTCTGTCTGGAGAGATGTCCAGTTCAATGGGCAGATCCAGACTCTCAAAATCACATTCACCCTCATAATCTCCCGGCCCCCTCCTCCGGTTCATAAAAATCCTCTATATCCCTGAACCGGAGGAACCGACCGAACCGACCGCTTACCTGATGGTGCCGGTTCGGTCGGAACCGGGGAAAGCGACTGGACAATTTTGATCGCTTTGGCTATCTCTGCAGCAGTTGGAGAAAGACTTTTTGGCTCCACATCTGCTGATTTCCTAGTCCTTTTAGCTGGAACTGACTCCTCCAAGTCAGCTCTCCTTTTGCCCGAGGAAGACTCACCCTGGTCAGAGGGCACTCTCTGGTTCAAGCTGGAACCGAACCGGCTGGCTATCCGGTCAGCGGACTTCTTCGCTCTCCTGCTCCTGAGCCTACCAACTCTCTTATCCAGGGTAGCTGCAGGGAAATTCAAACAAATCTGGCAGTGTGTATTGAGGTGGTCAAACCCCAAACAATAGACACATGTGGTGTGTGGGTCAGCCTTAGCAAAAGCTTCCCCACAGACACTACAGTGTTGAAACCCAGTGGGCCCGGTTTTTCTTTTGGGTTTCTCAGACATAATGCCAGCCTAACCAGAAACTTGCCCGTTAACGGCCCTTAGCCAAGCAAGACACCCTTATCGGTTCCAGACCGTGTCACGGGTCATGGAAAAAACCGTAATGAAATCAGTTTTTTTTAGAACCGATAAGAACCGGGAACTGCACTTCTAACACAATTTAAAATAGTTTTTACAACAACCTGATCGGTTCAAACCGAACCGATAATACCGTTTACAAGTTCCACACAGAATAAAATGTAAAACCTATCTATTACTTACGATACCACAGACAGAGCTTGAACCGACCGGTTGCTGTTTAATTTTAGACAAATGCGGTTTGAAAACCGAGAAAACTACTTTAAAACCGACAAAATGAACCGAGCAGTAGGAGAAATCTCCGGAGCGACTGTTCAGTGAGGCGGAGTAAAGAATCTGACAGTTACAGTTTGAAGCACAACAGACAGAGTTTTCAACCGAGCTCGCGCTCAAGATTCCATGCCTGGCATGGAACTTAACTCTTTCACCTCCGGAGCAGTTCGAAGGCTGGGTCAAACTGCAATTGTCATAATATAGCAAGACTTCATGTTGTTTGAATCAATAATGCTGACGATGGAGCTTTGGACGGTGACTGATAATGCATCAGAGGTTAGGTGTTTCCTGTGACGGAACAGTAGGCCCAGCCGGGAATTAGCAGCTTTCGCAACATTATTAATGTGGGCAACATAGGAGAGATGGGAGTCAAGGGTGATGCCAAGGTACTTGAAGGATTGTGTTTGTTCAAGGGTGTCTCCTAGCTTGGTTTTGATGGAGAGTTGGTAATGCTTGTTTTTGTTGTGGGGGCTGCTGAAAATCATGGATTTTGTTTTCTTCTGATTGAGGATCAGTTTATGAGTTGAGAACCAGGTCTCGACTGATGAGAAGCCCTGCTGGAGTTTTTCTTGCAAAAGCTTAGGGTCATGGTGTGAGGCTAGGATTACAGCATCATCAGCGTAGAATATGATTTGTTCAGGGCAGGAATCTGGTAGAGTGTTTAGGAAGAGGCTAAAGAGGAGGGGTCCCAGTATGGAACCTTGGGGGATGCCCAAGTGGGACAGGACATGCCTCAGAGAGAGTATCAGCAATCTTTACTCTTTGGGTCCGGTTGTCTAGATAGCTTTTGAACCAGCTAATAGAGTCAAGTGAGAGCCCAGCATTTTGGAGCTGGACCAGCAGGAGGCAGTGGTTAACAGTGTCAAAGACTTTTGTTAAATTTGATGAAAATTGAGCCTGTTTGCTGGCCATCGTCGAGTGAATTATTGATGGCGCCAGTGAATTCAAGTAGTGCAGAGGAGGTGCTGTGCCCTTTTCTGAACCCGTGTTGTTGCCTGCACAGGGTATTGTGCTTATCCAGAAAGTCTGTGAGCTGGTGAGAGACAATCCGCTCTGGCACTGTGGGGGTAGGATGGAGATTGGTCTGAAATTTCATGGCCAGTTTTGTCACCAGCTTTGTTGATAGGGGTAATGGTGGTTGATTTCCACTTAGCCAGGAACTGACTAAGGCTGAGAGAGAGAGGTTAAAATCCTAGTCAACGGCCCGAGTACCTCTTCTAGGGTGAGGGACAGGAGTTTGAGGTCGAGGGACTCATTGCTGGATCTTGATTTGCAAATGACTTTGGTAACATACTTGCAAACCTGGTAGGTCTTGACCGCTTTAAAGTAGAAACTCAGTTGATTGTTTGTGGTAGAGGTCATTTGAGACATAGGAATATCATCTTCATTAAAGAAATCAAGGGGTAGAACTGTGTTGAGGTCGGTGAATGCTGTGTTGAAAGTGTCTACAATGATTTTAGGGTCAAGTGTAGTAACTCCATTTATGTTGAGCATGGATGGGGGAGATTTGGACTGTTTCCCTGTGACTTCATTTATGTTTTTCCAGACGTCTCTTCCATTACCCCAGGTGTTTGTGAGGGCAATCTTAAAATAGGCTGATTTCTTTTGTCGGATAGATTTGGTGCATTCATGCTGTGCACGTTTTTTTTTTTTTTTTAGCTTTATTTATGATTTTTGCATTGCACATAGACAAAACATGCATACATAAAGGTAGGGAACATAAATACAGGTATCATTTAGTTCACAAGTTGATGTCCATTTGGCTGGTTAAAAAATAATAAATAACTTATAAGTATTATAAAAAATAGGAAAGTTATCATCAGTAGGGAATACACTATTGCCCATAAAAATTACATTTTACAAGCATATTTCCTGTTTGGAGAACCTCTGAATTCCGTTATGAAGTTTCTATGAACTCATATCTTTCCCCTCCTCAACAAAGGGTGGTACAGTCTCTGTGCACGTTTGTAGTTTAAGATGTTGTTATGCCTTCCAGAGTTTCTGGCCAACTCCCAGAGGTGGTTCCTTGTTTTTAGTTGCTTAAGGAGGTCTCCCCATGAGACAGGGATTACAGAGTGCTTTAACTTTACGCTTTTTTATAGCAGCGCATGTTACAGGCCTCGGTGAAGATTTTTATGAAGTGGTCATGGGCAGTATTCACATTGGTCGATTTGAAGATTGGATATAAAATTAACAAATCAAAAACTGAGGTATTGACGTACAATTACCTCCCTCCCTCCCACTTCAAAAAAGACTTCCCTTTTAAGTGGCACAGGCAAGAGATGAGATACTTGGGAATAAAGCTCACAAGAAACCCCATTCATGCAGAGCTCTCAAATCTCGAACCTTTAACCCTCAAATTGACAGAAGATCCATCTCGTTGGTCACATCTCCCCCTAAGCTTTTTGAGTAGGATAGATACAATTAAGCAGAATGTATTTACCCGCATATTGTTCTTTCTTCAGACACTGCCATTCACCCCGGCTAAAACATATTTCCAGGCTTGGGACAGAATGATATCCCGCTTTTATTTGGAGTGGAAAGCATCCCAGAATTAGATATTCTGTTTTGTAACTGGCCAGAGAGAGAGAGAGGTGGCCTTAACCTCCTTGACCTCAAAAAGTATACGATGGCAGCACAGTTAAATGTAGTCCTACACTGGCTAAATAAACAGTATGATGCATGCTGGAAACAATTGGAAGTAACCTGGGGAGACCTATACAGCACTCAGGAGCTCCTTTTTGGGACGCCCCACCAAGTGCCAAGGGATAATGAATTATCCGAAGTTCACCAGGGAATCCTTAAAAAATATGGCTTAAGGTCAGTGATGATTATTTTACATTCCCTGAAAAATTGTTTTTGGGAACACTTATGTATAATGCAAATTTGACAGCAGGTCCCTCAGGCCCCTATGTAGTTCAATGGCAGAGATATGGCATTTTATTCATTTTCCAGTTAGTGGGCAGAACAGGTCTCCTTCCCTTTGTCTCCCTTCAGAAGGAATATCACTTGCCCCATAAATATTTTATTTCTTATTTACATCTTAAATCGTACCTTCAGCCATACGAACGGTCACTCGCAGCCCCAAGTGAAAACCCTACCCAAATAATACAACTGTTACAAGCGCATATCAGAGGAACGACCTCGGATCACCTGATTAGTAAGATATATAAGGCCTTAAATGAAAGACAGGGAGACCCAACCAACTCAATTAGGTTTAGATGGGAACAAGAACTACAGGTATCAATCAGTGAGCAGGACTGGAATGAGACTGCTTTACCAACTATAAAAAAAAATTTCTCACCATACTGGCGTGAATACATGTGGAAACTCCGTTCTGATTTCTTCTGCACACCAGCCTTGCTGGCTAGTATGGGAGAATTAGGGGCGTGACAGTGTTGGAGAGAATGTGGGGATGATGGAGCAAATCAGAGCCGTGTTCTTTGGTCATGTCCTAAGCTATCCAAGTTTTGGAAGGAGATCCTCGAGGAGCTGAGTGCAGTTTATGACACCACTGATTTATTCACTCCCATATTTATATTGACTTTTATTAAACCAAAAGGTCTGCGAATTGACAAAAACTTGCTGAAACAAATTTTAAAATTTATGACAGTAGCACACAAAATTATCACTAGACTGTGGTTTACAAATAAAATACCCACTAAAAAAGCCTGGATTGTTTTGTCCAGGGAGATATATGCCCTTGAGCGATTCTCGGCCAAGATGATGGACAAAGTTCAAAAATTTGCTGTACAGTGGCAAAAGTGGATATCATACCAACTAAATCATTATGATGATTTTGTACCTTAAGCTATGTACTGAATATTTAATTTTGCTATTCTTTTGCACTGAAAAGATACTCTGGATATGATCTGTGATGCTCCTTGAATTTTAATGGTAATAAAATCTGGGAGGGATAGGGGAGGGCTCACCGTGCTATGCCTGATTTGATTTGAATGTGTAACCCCCCTGCAAATGGGGGTTCCCAAAAGACTTCCAGGAGCTTGCTTGAATGCTCCAAGCCTGAATGGTGTTTGCCGTTTAAGTCATTTATCAGTGAGTGTTTTAGAACCTCTGGTACTGTCTCTTTAAGAGCTGTCTGCTTGCAGACATAATTAGTTTGTATGGGGGACTGTGTGTTTTTTGAGTACCACTCAAGCTGCTGCCAATTCACTCTATTTTTGCAGTCACTAGGAGTGCAAAGGAACCTATCTGAAAGATGTAACTGTTTGCCAGAAATTATTTAGAGTAATAATGAAATTACAGTTTGTCTAACCTGCTTCTTTGCAGCCAGAACTGTCTGCTAGTTCCCCATTCTAGTTTTGAACTGCTGAACTGGACAATCAGTGTGGTAAGCTAGCTCTAAATGGTGCCTTGACCTAATCAGAACTTGACTCATAATCTGAGCCAGCCACAAGAGGATTGTATGGGCAGTGACTCTGGGAGATGTAGTTTAGACTTCAGTGCCTTTTTGGACCAACAGCAGCAGTCTTTGTGAGTGACAGCCAATCCAGTCAAGAACTGGGAGGAACTCAAAGGAAGTGCCCGGTTTTGTCGGTTGGAGTTTCAGTTGAGCTTTGGCAGTGAAGAAGGAAGGAGCCCTGTGCTTTTCAGTGTGCAGTTTTAGTCAAAAAACGTGTAAGGCCCAGAGTTCTGGTCTGCAGCTTGTGTAACAGCTTGTTAGGACTGAATCCGTCCTGTGAAAAGAATCAAAGGATCTCTGAAGAGTAGAAACCAGGCTCACCCTGTAGAAGACTGGATGAATTGCTGAAAATTGCACTCGGTCTGTCAGGAACTGAATCTGCTGTGTGTTCTCCCGGTATGTGCAGTAATTATGATGGATCAGATGCAGCCTGCCTGGTATAGTGCTTTTATATGGATGTGTGAAGAGGTTTGTGTACCTCAAGTGAGCCCTGCTGACATTGAAGGACCCTATCTTATTTGGAGGTCGTGAGTACTAATTCAGGGTCGCTTCCTGTTGAATTGCCACATTAAATCCAAATGGAATTACTGTACTGCTGACTGTTTAATTCTCCTTTCTCTGTGTGAAAGGGCCCCTACCAGCTGCCACGGTTTGACTAGCCACTAGGCTTGGAAATCAGGACAGTAACTGATAGGGATAGGCCTGTGCACAGAGCCATAGGTAGATTATTAGAGTGATAAGCTAATTAACCTGATTTCCCTGTCCTTGTTATATCCCCTAAATAAATCGAGCTGCTTGTTTCAGCAAAGTTATACTGCCTGAGGTATTTGTCTATGTTAAAGTACTGTACTGTGATTGTTGCACTGTATCTCATTTCACAGGAGGTCCCAGTGCCGGAACCAGACCTGGGGTAAGTGTATACTGTGAAGGTAATTTGATATATTGTGTGGGCCACTAGTGGAAGAAAGGGGCCAGGTACCCAGAGGGTCTGACCAAGGTTTAACTATTGCAAACCCTGACCTCTGGGTGGAGGCACCCGCCATTGGATCCAGGCCCCTCAACCTGTTAGTGGCAAATCAGGCAGGGGTAGTAGCCCCTGGGATAGCGCCATCTAGGGGTTACAAATGGATCACAGACTGGACTTAAAATGAGTAATTATGATTCTCTGGACACTGAAGTAATAAGTTGTTAATTTATTTTCCCCTAATATGGCTACTATAAGTATACATGTAATGTATTGTGATGTTATCAACTGGTATTAATAAGTGATGTATTGCTGCCTGTAAAAGTGTTGCATTTATAAATTAAATAAAAAGACTAAATTAAAAAAAAAAGATAGCGAAATTTAACGTCTGAATGGGTGGTTGAAAAGATGGTGTGACAGAGAACACTATGAATTTCTGTCACACTGGCAATGATTTGAAAAAGCATCTGGTTTGTATGGTAGGGACAGACTACACCTTAACGCCCATGGTAGTAAAGTTCTGGCTGATAGAATTAACAATAAAATTGCACTATTTTTAAACTGAATGCTAGGGGGCAGGGGAGGAAAACAACAATGGAACTATTTGAAGATTTGGCAATATAGTAATCGGTATTGCCAAATCTTCAAATAGCTCCGGTTTAGAATCTGTGTGTTTTCCGGCTACACCGAGACCAAGTACTGACTGGTAGGGTACTTGTCAGCCAGTATGTGGTATTGGAAATGCACAGGGATGCCCTGGCTCCAAACCGGAGCTGTTTTTAAAGCTATTTTTAAAAAGCAGCCATGTATAGCCATGTAGCAGCATATGTAGTCCCCTTATACAAAAGTGGGAACAAAGAGGAAGCAGGGAACTACAGACCAGTCAGCCTCACCTCGGTAGTGGGGAAGATCATGGAAGCACTACTGAAGGAGAGATTGGTGGAACATCTGGTTGTCAATGGACTACAGGACCCAAGGCAGCATGGTTTCACCAGGGGTAGGTCATGTCAGACCAACCTCATTGAATTTTTGACTGGGTGACTAGGGAGGTGGATCAGGGAGGCAGTGGACATGGCCTATCTGGACTTCAGCAAGGCCTTTGACACTGTGCCACATAGAAGAGTATTACACAAACTGGGGAATATGGGTGTGGCAGGACAGTAGTGTGGTGGGTAGGTAACTGGCTGGGTGGCAGGACACAGAGGGTGGTGGTAAATGGCTGTCACTCCACAGAGGGAAAAGTGACCAGTGGGGTACCACAGGGATCAGTGCTGGGACCGGTCCTATTCAACATCTTCATCAGTGACATTGCACAGGACCTAGAAGGCAGAATTTCACTGTTCGCTGATGACACAAAGCTCTGTAACAGAGTAGACACACCAGAGGGTAGACAGAATGAGAAGCGACCTGCAGAAACTTGAAGAATGGTCAGGGTTTGGCAGTTGAAATTCAATGCAAAGTGCAAGATAATGCATATGGGGCACAAAACCCTGGCACAATATATCAGTTGGGGGTGAGAATATAGCATGCACCAAGCAGGAAAGGGATCTTGGGGTTATCATCTCTGATGACCTCAAGGTAGGGAAATAGTGTGACAAGGCAGCAGGTAAAGCAACTAGTATGCTGGGATGTATAGGCAGAGGCATTACCAGCAGGAAAAGGGAGGTCATAATTCTGCTATACAAGACACTAGTTAGGCCCCACCTGGAGTACAGTGTACAGTTCTGGAGACCATACCTACGTAAGGACATAGACAGGGTAGAGAAGGTTCAGAGGAGGGCAACAAAGATGGTGCATGCATTGCATTGCATCACAAGTCCTATGAAGACAGGTTGAAGGAACTGAACATGTACTCCCTGGAGGAGACGAGGGAGAGAGGGGATATGATGGAGACATACAAGTATCTTACAGGGAGGAACAGGGTGCAGGAAAACACTATTTTTAAGCGAAAAAGATGTTCCAGGACTAGAGGGCATGGAATGAAGTTGGAGGGACGATTATCAGAGGAAACATGAGAAAGAATTTCTTCACAGAACGGGTGGTGGACAAGTGGAACACCCTGCCAGAGGAAGTGGTGGGGGCTGAAACAATCACGGGATTTAAGAATGCATGGGATAGACATAAAGGAATTCTGGAGGTCAGGGGTAAGGTGCAACAGACTTCTAGGAAAACAAACTGAACTTACAAGCTCAAATGGGCAGACTGGGTGGGCCATAGGCCCTTATCTGCCGACACTGTCTATGTATCTATGTATTTAGTATACAGATCACCCCAGCTGCTCCCCTTGAAACATCATCACGGGGACAGCTGCGGGTGCTTGTGGGCGCGCCGGGGAGGGCTCTTCATCCTAAAATGCCAGGACAGGGAGGGCGCAGGATCAACCAGATATGATTTAAAATAAATAATCGGCGAGTAAGTTAGTTTTAATTTATTCTACTGCATCTGCTAATCAGGCCCCACTTCACATGGAGGTGGGGCCTGACTGTACGTGGACATTTCCCTTTAAATACAGAGACTTGTATGAGGCAAAACTCAAAAAGTTGAAAGGCGAAATTTAAAAAGCTAAAAGAGAAATGGAGTTGAAGTTAGTTGAGAAGGTGGGCACTAATAAAAAGGCATTTTTTAATTATGTTGGGAGCTTTAAAAACAATAAACATTCATGGCTGAACAATTCAGCAATTACTTTGCCAGTGTGTATCAGGCAGAAGATATCTAGGATTATGATAATGTAAGAAAAATGGATAGCAACATATTTATTACCCCCACCATGGTTAGAGATAGACTGGAGAAACTTAACCCCATGAAGCCAGCTGGACTGGATGACTTGCACCCGTAGCTACTTAAAGATCACATTCATACAATATTTGTTAGGTCCCTCAATGAAGGAGTAATACCAGATGATTGGCTTACTGTCAGTATATTTCCAGTCCACAAAAAGGGACCGAAGTCCCTTTGTTGTAATTACCGGCCAATAAGCCTGACTAGCATAATTGATAAGATACTATAAGGCTTCATAAAGGAAGCTATTGACAACCATATTATAAGCAGTGGTCATCTCGATGTTAACCAACATGGGTTTAGGAAGGAAAGATCATGCCTAACTAACTTGGTTCATTTCTTTGGGCCTGTCAGTGAAGCATTGGATAGAAACATACTGGTAGATGTACTGTACTTCAACTTTGAAAAGGCCTTTGATAGTGTTTCCACTTTGAATTGATTAAGTCACTTGTGGAAATTAACCTCAATGAAAGTATTATTAGATAGGGCTCCGCGTGGTTGGCAAAGAGGAAACAGTGTGTGATTATCAAGGGATATACCTCTAGCAGTGCCCCGGTTACTAGCGGGATGCCGCAGGGATCAGTGTTGGGACCTACCCTTTTTAACATTTTGCTGCCGTCTGTAGTCTGTAACAAAAAAGCATGGATACCAAAATTCGCAGACGATATCCAAATGTGGGCATTGGTCTCAAATGAACAGGATGCTAAACTGATCCAGGAGAACATTGATATCATAGTAGATATGGCAGTTAAAAAGAAACTCAGTAGTCCGGCCCGGTGATGCTGAGGGTTGAGGCGCTGGATGCCATGCCGGCAACCCAGGTTCGGGAACGAGCTTGGGTCGGCCGGGGGGGGGGGGATGATTGAGCATCCGGAGGACTGCTCTTCTCTCTCGGGGAGGGATCCACGGACAGCCTGGTACCCCAGTGGCCCCCGGTGGAGACCAGAGGCACTGCAACACCTTATGGCTAAGTAGTGGGACGTAGAGTCGCGGCAGACATCTTTGGACGTCATTGCACATTCGGGCTCTGAGGGGGAGGGAGGACATAGCAAGAAAAAAAACCTCCATTCCTGATAGTCAGTGGCTCCCTACAGGGCTGGCTGCCACATGCCCAGGACTGGGTCTTCTCTCCGCCCCTTTGGTCTCCTTGTCAACCCAGCTAGACAATCTGGTTTGTAGACAGAGCACCGGGAGTGGTTGGTGGCCCTGCCCCGAGGGGCTCAAGAGTCGGGGGGGCATGTCTGGTGTGGGTCCGATGAGAGGCAGTAATATAAATGAGGAAGAGAGAACCACGGCGGGTGGTAGAGCAGTTCAGTGTGTTAGGGCAGCCTGAGAGAGTTCTGGGGTGGAGGAGATAAAAAGAGTTTGAAAAAAAAAAAAGAAACTCAGATTTAATTTTAGTAAATGTAGGGTTATGCATCTGGATAGAAAGAATGGTAGGCATCAATATCATATAGAAGGAACTACACTAATACCCACTGACCAAGAGAAGGATTTGGGAATACAAATCAGTAGTGACCTTGTTTTTTCTAGACACTGCGCTGAGGTAACAATGAAGGGATATGGAATATTGGCATCTGTCAGGAAAAATATTAAGAGTAGGACCAGGCAGGTGGTGTTGCCACTGTATGTGTCCTTGGTGCGCCCTCAAGTGGAGTATTGTGCCCAGTTATGGGCACCACACTTGAAGGGTGATGTGAGAAGGGTGAAGGAAGTGCAAAGACGAGCAGCTAAGATGGTGGAGGGGACGCAGGGTATGACCTATCAGGGAAGATTGGCATCATTGGGGCTGTATTCTTTACAGTACAGAAGGTATAGAGGGTACATGTGCCTCGTATACAAGGCAGTGAGCAACAGGGAACTGTGGGAATGTGTGGGACTAAGTAGTAGACCAGATGTGACAAAGAACAGGGGTCATAGATATAGAAACATAGACTTTGACGGCAGATAAGGACCACTTGGCTCACCCAGTCTGCCCATTTCCCTACCTACTGGTTAAGCTGCAGATTCTAGTTAACCAACAGCCTACTTCCTGCAACGCCCAACTATAATTGCCTTGTGTTTGTCCCATGCACGTTTGAATTCCCTTACTGTTTTAGACCCAATGACCTCCTCAGGAAGGCTGTTCCATGTATCCACCACTCTCTCCGTGAAAAAAAATGTCCTCACATTACCCCTGAGCCTTCCCCCCCTCTATCTTTAAATTGTGCCCCCTTGTTCTTACACATCTCTTTTTCTGAAAGATGCTACCCTCCTGGACTTTGTTGATTCCCTTGAGGTACTTGAACATTTCTATCATGTCCCCCTGTCCCTCCTTTCATCAAGAGTATAACATAAGCTCTCAGTCTCTCTTCATATGGCTTCTGCTGCAGACCCTGCACCATTTTAGTTGCCCTCCTCTGGACTGCTTCCATCCTGTCTATGTCCTTGCGTAGATGAGGTCTCCAAACTGCACGCAGTACTCCAGATGGGGTCTCACCAACTGTCTGTACAGAGGGATAACAACTTCCTTTTTCTACTTGTGATGCCCCTTCCTATGCATCCCAGTATCCCCTGGCTCTCCTTACTGACTTTTCACATTGCTTACCCACCTTTAGGTCATCTGATATGACTACCCCAGGTCCCTTTCCATTTTTGTTGTTGTTAGTACCTCCCTGTTATTGTGTACTCTTCTCCTGGGTTTTGTTTCCAGGTGCATTACTTTCACTTCTTTGTATTGAATCTAAGTTGCTACTGTCTGACCATTCCTCCAACCTTGCCAAGTCCCTTCTCATCTTTTCTCACCCCCTGTGTATCAACTCTGTTACAGATCTTTGTGTCATCTGCAAAGAGGCATACCTTTCCCTCCAGACCCTCTGCAATGTCATCTATAAAGATGTTAAAGAGGACTGGACCCAGTACTGAGCCCTGAGGTACTCCACTAGTAACCCCCCTTTCTTCGGAATGTGTTCCATTCACTGTTGCCTTCTGTGTCCTGTTGTGCAGCCAGTTTGCTACCCAGGCTACCACCCTGGGACCCACTCCCAGGCTGGCTAACTTGATTATTAATCAAGAAGAGAACATTTTATTAAAAATAGAGGGAAATGTTTTTCACAGGGAGTGGTCATGGAGTGGAATGTTCTACCAAACTCTGTAGTATCTAGTGACGGTATCAGCCAGTTTAAGCATGCACTGGATGAATACTGTAAGGCACACAGTTTTGAATTTAATATATAAATGGTGCAGGTCAAAAATGGCTAACACTAACAACCTGTTTACATCCTGTGAATCCTATGAAGCGGGATGTTAACGTAATTGACAGTTTCTGAAGGTGGTCTTGGAATGGTTAACCCTCAGGTTTTTTTTTGGTCATGTTTTAAAAGTTAATTTGTATTCTAGCGTTACTCAAGTATATACATGTATTGGCCTTGTAAACTCCTTGATAGGTTGTCTCCATATGCACCAACTTGGAAGACAGATAAACTAGGATTACCTAAAGCATTGCCTCTGTCACCTTTCGATGGAAGGACAGTTTTAACAAAAATAAGGCTACAACATTTGTTCACTTGGGAGCTTAAGCAGCAGGTAGGTAGGAAAGAGGGCTAGAGTTATATTCTGTTTTAACTGAAATATTTTAAAAGTTTGTAAGTGAAATTAGTTTTATGTGTTAAAAATTATTACCTTGAAATAGAACTGTTACATTGTAACTTTGGTGGCTTGGGGATAGTTGTTTGGCAGGGATACTTCGAGGGAAATTTAAATATGTTGTTTGCCTGGTGTTTGGGGGGAGGGGACATTAGCTGCAATTACCTTGTCTCTAAACAGGAATTAACTTGGCTTTCATTGTTCACTTGGGAGCTTAAGCAGCAGGTAGGTAGGAAAGAGGGCTGGAGTTAGTTATATTCTGTTTTAACTGAAATATTTTAAAAGTTTGTAAGTGAAATTAGTTTTATGAGTTAAAAATTATTACCTTGAATTAGAACTGTTACATTGTAACTTTGGTGGCTTGGGGATAGTTGTTTGGCAGGGATACTTCGAGGGAAATTTAAATGTGTTGTTTGCCTGGTGTTTGGGGGGAGGGGACATTAGCTGCAATTACCTTGTCTCTAAACAGGAATTAACTTGGCTTTCATTGTTCACTTGGGAGCTTAAGCAGCAGGTAGGTAGGAAAGAGGGCTGGAGTTAGTTATATTCTGTTTTAACTGAAATATTTTAAAAGTTTGTAAGTGAAATTAGTTTTATGAGTTAAAAATTATTACCTTGAATTAGAACTGTTACATTGTAACTTTGGTGGCTTGGGATAGTTGTTTGGCAGGATACTGAGGGAAATTTAAATGTGTTGTTTGCCTGGTGTTTGGGGAGGGACATTAGCTGCAATTACCTTTGTCTCTAAACAGGAATTAACTTGGCTTTCATTGTTCACTTGGGAGCTTAAGCAGAGGTAGGTAGGAAAGAGGGCTGGAGTTATATTCTGTTTTAACTGAAATATTTTAAAAGTTTGTAAGGAAATTAGTTTTATGTGTTAAAAATTATTACCTTGAATTAGAACTGTTACATTGTAACTTTGGTTTGGGGATAGTTGTTTGGCAGGGATACTTCGAAGGAAATTTAAATGTGTTGTTTGCCTGGTGTTTGGTAAGAGCCCTCCCACCCTGTTTTGTCCACCTTCTTAAATACTGAAAAGCCACTGGGGGTTGGGATTGAAGGGCTGAGTATTTCTGTTTGGGACTGAAATTCGAAGCAACAGGAGCTGGTGGGCCTGTGACATCATATGGTACCTGATGTCTGCTTACATACACTGTTAGTGTGACCGAACACACACTGGACTGTATGTGTTTGTGAGACTTGGGAACGTTATTGGTGGGGTTGAAATTGGGTTTGTAACTAACTACAGTCAGTTTAGAGAGAAACTGTACTCCAGGGAAAGGGTCTGAGAAAAGGGTGTGCTATTATAAACAGAGGGGATAATCAGGGTGGCCATATTCCACCATGGCAGACCTCGGAAGGGTTGTAGGCTGCACAGGCTGTGGGATGGCAATAATTCTAAATTGGGCCTGGAGAGGGAGGCTGCCCACCTGTAGACAGCTATCTTGTATCAGGAGTGAGGTATATTGGTTAAGGAGTAAGCTGTGGGAGCTGGGGTGTCCAAGGATAAGGGGTGTGGATATGGGCAGCAGAAGGGTGGGGCTGAGGGGAGGCTGGGGCAACGCCTGAAATTACAGGACGTTATGTTACAGCAAGCAGGAGGGGGATATTAGGGACAGAGGACCCTTAGATAGGAAGTTGATGCTAAGGGAAGGTGACAGGTGAACATTCTGAATACAAAGAGACTGGAGGGAAGAGTCAGGAGGGCTGTTGTAGGAAGCCTCAAAACAGCAGACTGTGGGAAGGAAGTCCTAAGGTGAACAGTGCAAGAGAGGAAGAAGAGGATCAGTTTAGGATGCAGTCAGGGGAAACTGGGTTACTTGATGGAGGCTGACAAGAGTGTTACAATAAATTTGAGCTACTAAGCAACCTAGAGGGGAGGAAGGGGTTGGTGGAAATGAGGAAACTTATACAGAGGCCGGGGAGGGGAGTCGGATACCATAGGGCATCACAGACCAGCTATGGAAAGGATAGACATAGTCCCAGAGGGAGAAGGGGAAACATATGTTAAGCAAATGGGGAGATGCAACATATTCCAGACATGAGGAGGAGAGCATGATTGAGAGAAACTGGGAGACAAGGAGGTGGGAGAGGAGCCCCTTCTGCTGGGAGGTCAGTACCAAGGAGGGGCCCAGCTAAGGGGACCCACAGAGAGCCTCTGAAGCAGGGGTACTATTACAAGGGGAGGATGGTGGTGTGGGGGAAGGGGAAACCATCAGGGCCAGGATAAATGGTTCAGATAAGAGAGGGTTAAAGGGGACACCTATTCAGAGGGGGTTTGAGTTAAGTGGGCAAAATAGCAAGGGAGGCAGAAAGGGGAGGGTGACAAGGGGGTCTCTAATAAGGCAGGAAGACTCCCATGAAATTGAGATCATGAATAAAGGGGGGGGAAGGGGGGCTGAGAGGGCATAGTGGAGGTAACCATAAGGATGATGGCGGTGTTAAGGTTCTGTTACTGGGAGACTCGATGATTAGGGGTATCCATTGGGAGGGACAGGGGGGTGGATGCCATAGCCAGGTGAAGGTAGTGAGTATCTCTGGGCTGACAGTGCACAGAGCAAAGTTCATGGTGTATGAAATGGTTAGGGATTGTGGAGGGAAACCGGATTTCCTGCTGCATTTGGGAACAATGATCTAGAGGAAATAGCATTTTGAATCCAAGCAAGGTTCCAAGAACTTGCCAGAGTCTGTCGGATAATGGATGCAACATTTCCTTTTCGGAGAATTGCCAGTACCAAAGGCCTCAGTGACAAAAAAAAGAAGCTACAGACGTTAATGACTGGCTCAGGAAGTGGGGTGAAGAGAATGGGTTGGGGTGTTAGGGAACTGGAATGGAGTTTGGGAGGATAAGGGACTATATGCCAAGGACAGGTTTCATCTTGCCCCATTAGGAAGGAAGTCCTTAAACAGGGATGGCTGACTACATACAAGCAAGATGGGGTTTAAACTTGTAAGGGGGAAGGGATGAGGGAGGGGCTGACCAGAGCCTCTCCTCCAGATGAGGAGTAGCCTCAAGCCCAAGAGGGGAGGGGGAAACAGACTGGAGGTGGAGGTTTCAGGAGGAGCAGGAGGATGGAAGTATAAGGAATCTGGGTGGGGTTCGACAAAGAGGATCAGGGATAAGGGTGGGGTTGGTGTTATAAATGCCAGGAGCTTGGGAAACAAGTTGCGGAGTTCCAACCATGCTGTTCGAGGGGTGGATGTGGCAGCGGTCAGAGGCAGTGAGCAACAAACCATGACTGGACCTAAATGTACAGGGGTACACTATGCTTAGGAAGGATAGAAAGGAGGTCAGAGGGGGTGGAGGCTATGTTCATTAGAAATTATATAGAAATTGCTATGGTAGAAGAGGCAGAGGAAACGTGGAGGCCTTTGGGTCATCTTACGATCCCCAGCAGGAGATAAGGTCAAGCTGGGAGTAGCATATAGGCCCCGGGATGAGTGAGGTTCTAGAGGATGGTTTGCTGGACAACATCATTGCCCAGTGTGGTCCAAAAGGGAAGGAGTGGTGTTGATGGGGACCTAATATGCCAGGTACAAACTGGGGAACCATGTCCTCTAGGGTGGCCAAGGAGCAGAGGCTGCTGGATGGCTTCCAGGATGTGCTTTAACACAGCATGTGATGGAGCCCACAAGGAGGGCATGTCCTGGATGTGGTTCTGGCAGATGGGGATCTGGTAAGGGACATAGTTGTACAGGACCCCTGACTGGGAGTGACCACAATACTGTCTGGTTTCAAATAAGCATGGGGAGTGGGGGTGAGATCTAGGACACTGGCAGTGGACTCCAGCGGGCAGACTTTATGGCATGGGAAATATTCTCAAGGATCACTTGAAGGGATTACCTCAACGACAAGTGTGGAAAGGAGATGGGAGGTCATAAAAGGGACTTCATGAGGCAGTCAGATCTGCGCTAAGTTGAAACGCAGGGAGCAAGGTCACGATAACCATGCTGGTGGTCCAGTGAGGTACAGGTAGCAGTCAGAGAAAAGAAGGCGGCCTACAAAAAATATAAAACAACAAGAGGGATAGGGATAAGAAATGTACCAGCTTGCATCTAGAAAAGTCACCCGTATGGTGAGGGAGCAAAGTCCAGTAAAGAGCAGCGCTGGCACAAAGGGATACATGGAGGGAAAAGGGTTCTTCCGGTACATTGGGGAGCGGAGAAAAACTAAGGGCCATCTCAGCAGATTGAGATCAGAAGGAGGGTGGGTGGAAGAGCGAGGGACCAGGCAGAGGTATTTAACAGTACTTTGCCTCTGTGTTCACTAGGGGAGGGATGGGATATCTACAAAGCAAGGCATGAAGGGGAAGAAGGGGCAGGGAGTGGGACCTAGGAGCAACAGAAATGGAGCAAGAGGGAGGAAAGGTACCCCAGGTGTCACATCTGGATAGGATAAAAGACCAGTAAGGGGAGGGGACGGATGATGCTATCTCCACCAAAGGGTGTGATAGCCCTCAAGGCCTAAAGAAAACAAATCTCCAGGGCCGGATGGCATTCATCCGAGAGTACTATGGGAATTGGAGGACATACTGGCTGCACCTCGGCGGAGCTTTTCAGCAGGTCACTTGAGACAGGGAGGGTACCTATGATTGGCGAGAGGCATGTACCAATCCATAAAGGGGGTCGAGGAAGTACCAGGTAACTATAGACCCATCAGTTTGACCTCGGTGGTGGGAAAATTAATGGAGAGTATACTAAAGGAACGATTGGGGGTGTACTTGGAGGAGGTGGGAGGTCTGGATAGTCGGCAACATGGGTTTGTGCCAGGTAGATCATGTCAAACCAACCTTGTGGAGTTCTATGAATGGGTAACATCAGAACTGGACAGGAGCCTGTGGATGTATTATTCTTGGACTTCAGCAAGGCATTTGACTCTGTCCCCACAATGGTCTGGTGGAGAAACGATGGGGTTAGGAGTAGGCCCTTGATGGTCAGATGGATTGAAAACTGGCTAGCTGGACGCACTCAGAGAGTAGTGGTCTGTGGGGAGCTCTCGAACCCAGAGAGGTTGGTAGTGGGGTACCACAGGGCTCGGTCCTGGGTCCGATCCTGTTTAATGCATACATATCGGACATCAGGAGGTATAGAGTGTGAAATGAGTCTCTTCAGGATGACTCCAAGATGGGAGCAGTAGTTGAGGAGAAGAGGGGAGGGTGGCCCTGCAAGGGACCTGGACACCCTGGAAAGCTGGGCTCACACATGGAAATTAAATTTCAGTATCACCAAGTGCAAGGTGTTGCATCTGGTCGGGAAACCTAAACACAGGCAAACCCCCTGGGAGGGAGGCTGGAGGCCTCAATAGGGAAAAAGACCTAGGGGTCATGGTGGATACATGTATGAATAACTGAGCAGTGCAGGAGAGCAGCTAGCAAGGCAAACAGGATGTTGGGATGCATCGTAAGGGGATCACCTCTAGGGGCAAGGAAGTGATTCTGCCACTGTACAATGGACTGTTAGACCACACCTTGAGTACTGTGTACAGTACTGGAGACCACATTTGAAGAGGGACATACAGCTCCTGGAGAGGGTACAGAGGAGGGCAACAAAGATGATACGAGGGCTAGGGGATTTGACTTACGAGGACAGACTTGAGGAGCTCTGCCTGTTTTCATTGGAGAGGAGAGACAGGGGGGACATGATTGAGGTCTTCAAGTACCTCAAGGAATAAATAGGGTAAACATGGAGGGGATCTTTAGACTAAAGCAGGGAGGTATCACCAGAGGGCATGGTTTGAAGTTGGAAGGTGGAAGGGTGAGGGGGAAAAGAGGAGGAGGTTTTTCACTGAGAGGGTGGTGGACCCTTGGAATGCACTGCCTGGTGAGCTGGTTCAGAGATCCACTGTGGAGGGCTTCAAGAGAGGGTGGGACAGACACAGAAAGTGGATGTATCAGATGATGGCCTGTCCGGGGGTGGGGGGGTGGGGATGGATGATAGGGGTTTCTAGAGAACAAGGGATGGGAGGGTCTCGGCACCCAACTAAGGATCTAGGTTCGAGCAGACTCGATAGACCGTAAGGCCTAATCTGCTGGCAAATAGTGTGTTAGTATGTATGTTAACATGTAACTTATGAGTCTATGTTAGATCAACCTAGGACGCTATTATATGCTTCTGTTATAAACAATTTTTCTGTGACCTCGGGGTTCCTTTTGGGCCCTTTGTCAGCTGTACCAACTGTTCAATAATCATTAATTGACAGGAGAATCCCTAGCCATATGTGGGGCGTATCGTGGCTGGGTGTGCGTGGTAAAGTAGGTGTCCATAAATCCCTGAAACATGAAGCAGTTTAAGACAGGCATTGCCCATGGGACACTTGTGGCCAGATTCTTGAGTCACAAGCTCATTTCCTGATTGATTTTTCCCTTTTTCTGCACATGTCTGGACCATTATGGGTCAGGAATGGCAGAATTCTGTCTGGGCTAAGGTAACTCATGAGGAAGTGATTTTAGGCTTATGTGATTCCAAGTGGGATGTTTTTTTTCTGCAGCTCTCTATGTGTAGCATGTTACATTCTAAAGTACTACTGTGTGGCAGGGGAGATGTGGTCTTCATGGTTAGGCAGAAATTGTATTTCCTTGGGGACATTCTGAGGATGGCATCTTATGTTATTTACCTAATACATGAACAGGAATTTAAGTCCCAAAATGAATAATGGCTCACAAAGGCTTGGAATAAATTTGATTGGCTCCAGGACTGGGTTGTCTGCGGTGCACCTATTGATGAAGTGTGAGGTTTAACATTTTGTGCTTAAAGGCTACTTTTAAAAAAACATGATCGGGTACCTTAAAATCCCGGCCCAGTGGCGTGGAAGGCTGAGTCATTACAAAGTGCCTTACCTTCTGCCACACCTGCGACCCAGGTTCGGAAGTGAACTTGGGCCATCAGGGGTCGTCTGGGGAGGGAGAGGATAGAGCATTCGAGGGTCTGCTCTCTTCATCCAGGAAGGGGGGGCTTGTCATCCCAGCCTTGGCTGCCCCAAGCTGGAGGCCGGATGTAGAGCAAGTCAGAGAGACAAAGTACAGGAAGGCAGTGTGGAGGTACGTAGGACAGGTGCACCTCCACGCACGAGTCTTATGTTCCATAGGAGGGGTGGGACAGGAAAAAGAATGTCAGAGAGCTAAATGAAGCCTAGCCCAGCTGTTTCTATGCCCGCCCCACTGCACAGCCTCGGATTTGTGTATACTGGTGTGGGTGGGGGGGGGAGACAGCCCTCCCTCCTCTGCCCTGCCATGAGAAGGGAATTTGTGGAGAGACCATAGACCAGGGGCGTGCACTGTGGGAGGTGAAAAGCTGGCCTGGGGAACTGAGGATTAGGTTGAAGCAGCCGCTCTCCGGACGTAAGGAGGATAAAAACTTGGATAAAAAAAAAAAATTGTAGATCTTATACATTTTTGGCAAGTTTTCATGAGGGACTAATGTACAGGTTACATATCGATATAGATAGCTGGCCTGCCTGTGCAGTGGTAGCGGTGCTGCTCGTGACGCCAACAACCCAGGTTCAGAAGTGACCCCGGATGTTGGAGGGCCAGCCAGGGGGAGGATGATCGAGCATCCTACAGACTGCTGTCCTGGGGGGGGCGGGGGTTGCTGCTGGTGCCTGCACGACCCCTAGCAGAGGCTGGGGGTCTAACATCCAGAGCTTGCTGCGCCTGAGAGGTGTGACAGATGCATGACATTCCTACATCCTGGTGTCATTGCACATCATGCCTCTCCTACAGCAAAACTGGAAAAAATGCTGGACAAGCATGATGCCGCCCTCCATGCCTGGAATCCACACAAACCGAACTGTGATGCCTCCCCGGACACGACGTAGCATCCAATGGAGGTAAAGAGGGGAGGCCCCGCCCAGGGGGGGTAAGCCAGGAGAAATCCACAGAGGTCAGGCTCGAATGTTAAGTGGATCCGGCGGGGGTACACTCATGGGGAGCCATTCCACACCCCAAAAAAATTGATATAGATGATGAGGTAAACATAAAGTACTAATTTAAACATTGAGTTCCTTAGGGTTTCATAAGAATAGACTACATGAATCGCTTCAGTTACATTACCCTATTGCATGTATAGTGCGGTCACCGGGTCCAGTCAGCACGGTCAGGTTAAAACATTTCCTGATTGTCAACTTGCAAAACAACTTGCCAACAGTTTATAAAATCTACAATTTTAAGGTACCTGCTCATATTATTTAAACGAACTCCCTTTGGGCTTCACTTCCACTGGAGGGTTTTGGGAAAGGTGCACACCAGAAAAGGGCTGTTTAGGTAGCCTTTAATTGCATCTTCTCTTTTTTGCAGCTGGTGATATTATATGCTTGGACTGTGATTTACTTTGTATAATACTTTTGTGTGTATCATGGTATTTTGCATTTAGTTTTGTTTTTATGTTTTTTGTATGGTCCTGGATTTTTTTTAAATAAACTTCCCCTTTCAATCCGCAAGTGCCATGGGATCTTTGACTTTCACCTGGACAGTGACCAGAGATGGGCAGAAAGGACCTCGGTTTAAAATCCCATCCGAAGGGCAGCACCTCAGTTGTGCAGCACCCCCCACCCCTTTTAAACTGCACTACAATGTCAAGTTATGGCTATTGCCCCAAGTATCTGGTGTGAGGCTAGAACCCATGACATTCTGATTTTCCAGCCCCAGAGGCGAGCGTGGTACCTACCAAGCCACTGACACTAGTTTGAGTAGTAGTAGCCAGTAACTGAAGCTCGTGGATGATAGAAAACTTGCAGGGATGAACAAAACATATGATTGCTAGGCATATATAAAAAGCGGGCAGTAACTTTGGCATTCACTTCTCATTTGAGCTGGGTTCTGACCCCTGAATAATATCTATTCCTGACTTCAGTTCTCACCTTTTTAAAAATGCAGCTTCTGAATCTGCCGTGATTGCTTGGCATATAAAAAAATAACACATTTTTTTGATTGACTTGCATAATATGCTTAATTCAGATATGCATTTCATAAACTATTATGCAAATAGAAGAAAAGGCCGGTTACTGTATGACAGGTAGAAGAGCAGTCTGCCTTGCTTACGTGTGTGAATAATATTTGATTTCCTGGGGATTATTTAAAGGCTTAGCTTGACTACTTAAGTGGGAGCTGTTACTGTAGTCATTCCAGGTGCAGTAAAGGCAATAAGATGCGTATAAGCACACATTCATTTATGTAAATTAGCCTAGTGTTCAGTTACAAAATTGGTTTATCAATATTCAGTTTCCAGTAGCCTTGATTATTCCTGCAGGTTTTGTAAACGTACCTTCCATGTATTTATTCTGTGTTGTACATTCCATTTGTAATTTTATTCAGAATTTGATATTTTCATTTTTATTGCATTTCTTCCCCTCCTCGTAACGTGTGGACACGAGTTCTGCCTCAGTGTACCTCTCCCTATCAGCAAATTTGAATCTGGCTTGCTGCTGGAATCTGAGTTTCTAACCAGCAGCAGCACACTCCACTGCATAGTGCCATGTAAGGGGGTGGTGATGGGGGACTGGCAACCTCTGGAAAGAAGCTCTTGAGGGCAGGCTTACATAGAAACATAGACTTAGACGGCAGATAAAGACCGCTTGGCCCACCTAGTCTGCCCATTTCCCTACCTAGAGGATAAGCTGCAGATCCTATTTAACCAGCAGCCTATTTGTTCCTACCCCCCACAAAAATTGCCTTATGTCTGTCCCATGCATTCTTGAATTCTCCCACAGTTTTAAACCCCACAGCCTCCTCAAGAAGGCTGTTCCATGCGTCCATCACCCTCTCTGTGAAAAAATACTTTCTCACATTGCCCCTGAGCCGTCCCCCCTCTATCTTCAAATTGTGTCCCCTTGTTCTTGCACATCTCTTTTTCTGAAAGATGCTACCCTCTTGGACTTTGTTGATTCCACTGAGGTACTTAAACATTTCTATCATGCCCCCCCTCCCTCCTTTCCTCAAGGGTATACATATTAAGCTCCTTTAGCCTCTCCTCAGATGGCTTCTCTTTCAGACTCTGCACCATTTTAGTTGCTCTCCTCTGAACTGCCTTCATCCTGTCTATATCCTTGCAGAGATGGGTTCTCCAGAACTGGACGCAGTACTCCAGATGGGGTCTCACCAACTGTCTGTGTAGGTGGATAACAACTTCCTGTTTTCTGCTGGTGATGCCTCTCCCTATACATCCCAGTATCCCCCCAGCCCTCCCTACCGCCTTCTCACATTGCTTGCCAACCTTAAGGTCATCTGATATGATTACCCCCAGGTCCCTTTCCATTTTTGTTGTTACTACCCCCCCCCACTGTGTAATCTTCCCCTGGGTTTTTGTTTCCCAGGTGCATTACTTTGCACTTGTTTGCATTGAATCCAAGCTGCCATACTTCTGACCACTCCTCCAACCTTGCCAAGTCCCTTCTAATCCTTTCCATTGCGGTGTTAGTGTTTTGAAAAGGGTTAGGATTTTACATGGCAACTCAGAATCCTGGGAGTTAACTTCCCTCATCTCATTTCTAAGTATAAAAAAAATCAAGTTTTGAAGTCACCAACACACACACAGAAGTTACTGAAGGGTTGCTTTTATCTTCGTGTATTTTTTTTGGGTGGGTGGAGAGGTTTCAAATGCATTTTACCAATGAATTTGAAACATTAACTGGAACTCTTTTTTTTTTTTTTTTTTTGCTAGCTGCAGGAAATTACCCCTTTTTTTTATTTTTTTTGTTACTGTTACTACTCCCTTGCTGGTGAAGTTGGGTCCTATCACGGCATGGGTGTTCAGGAAGCACACAGATGGGCAAGTCTTGAGGAAAACACAGTAGGTGTGTACTTACTTGAAGAATCAAGCAAAATAAATTAACAAATAAAACACTGGAATATCACAGCAACCTTAATCAAATGCTGCCACTGTGGAACCTTTCTGGGATGTTGGGTGGCAAGTCTAAAGTCTCTGAAGCAATCTGTGCAAATTCCATCCTTCAGTGCCTCCAGCAAGTAGTATTTCCTCTGCAGTGACCGGACACCAAATGGCTCAAGTCCCAGTCAGCAGGGATTCCTTTAGAGGAAAAACTCTGCCTCCCAGTTTCCATAGGCTTCACAGAACATCGGTTTCCACAGAAAGTACTAGAATGTACGTACACAACAGTTATATGGCATGGAGCATAAAAACAATGTGTTTAGTACAGTCAGTGTTATTCAATATCAGAACTGTACTTTACTACTATAAATATATAGGAAATAGGCAGACATCTAAGAAACATTTGCTAACTCGACTAGAAGTGTACATGCCCTCTGGATCAGTTGTCGTACAAAATTCTAGACTATACCAGTAATTTGGCTGTAATTCTGCACTGTTTTTATTTTGCCACAAGATGGCCCTATACATCTAGTTACTGCTTAACCGGTTTTGCATATTTTGCATCACTTTTTCTTTCTTTTTGGTTTTCTGCATCTGGGTATCCTATCCTTTTTTCATTTTGCTTCTGTATGGAGCTGCAACACTGTTTAAGCACTGGTACTAGGAAAACTACCCAACTAATGATGTAGGGGAGTATGTTCCGGGCAACATAGGGAAAAGCAAAGGGGAAAGGACAGAAAAGATTTGCAAGAGACCCTGTCTGGCCAGACCAGGGATAAAACAAAGGACACAGGATAGAAAAATGACTCCGTTGCCCAAAATGAGAAAAAGTGGGGGCTGAACCTCTCTCTCTCAACTTTTTGTATTTCTCTTTCTTTTTTTTTTTTTTTTGTGCCTTTGTGCCTCCTGGGCCCTCGGCTGGCCACTGCTTCACACCACCAATGGACCCCGTTGTATCATCCCTCAGTGCCATCCACCGTACCCCTATGTGTCATGCCCCAGTCGATCCGGTGTATCCCTTCACCAGGGGGGGCTGCCTCCCTGGGCCCATGAGAGGGGAGATAGGATCCAAATATGTACTGGGTGCACAATGAGGGATCGGCTCTGGAAGCTACTCCCAGGCCTTTGTGGCATGAGGGGATCCATGCAACCATCATCCAGTCAACCAAGTAGCGATTTTCTGTTCTCTCCCCAGCCCACCCACCTCCCACATACAGGTCCTGCCACAGCAGCAACCTGAGGGTTAGGGCATTCAGCGGCGAGTCGAGGCTCATGACACCAAACACCACCTACCTCAAGCCACTGCCAGGAGCCACCTAGCAAGTGGTCCGGTACCGTCCCACCCACCCGGGAGGGAAGCGCCCAAAGGATGCTTTCGACTCCCTTCCCATTGGTATCTACTCCTGATGTCCAGGTTGGGGGTGCGAAGCCGAGTCACCAGTGTGCCAAGCAGACTTCCATCACCCGGTGCCACGGAGCCAACTTATGTATTTCTAATTGCTTAAACAGAGATAGTCGATGTCTGGTCTATCACAGGTCCTCCTTAAGCCCCTCCACAAGCTGATCCCGACACCTGCTGGAGCAATATGGTTAGCCCCATAGTCTTCACAGATTGACTACCCTCCATACCTCTGGACTTGCCTCTCAGGGCAGTGTCAGCCAGCAAGGAGAAAACAGCAGGACCCTTCCAGTTTTGTGTGCGGGTTGGGGAGGGTCTTTGGGGTCTTCAATTGCAGTAAATACATCAGTGTTTTTATGTAGGAGACTAAATGTGGTCTGTTTGTCTCACCTGCTTACACTGATGCAGAAGAGGATTATGACCCACTTTGAGGGTAGCTCAGGAGGTTGCAGTCAAGGCGCTGATGCTGAAGCATGGCTTAGTGATTTTGCACAGGTCCCATATGATGAGGGTTGGGACCATATTTAATTATTCCAAATATAGTTCTGAAATTACTGTCAAGTACACTCCTGTATCTTTCTTCATAGGTTCCCCTTTTCTTTCTGCCCACCTCAACGAGGTTACCTCTCAACTCCATCTGCTTCTTTCTCCATCACAGACCTGGTCTCCTTTGTGGTGGGCTCCCTTGTGAGCATGGACAGCCATGCTCTCCCTCAGGCCTATCTGATGTGTGGAAGGCCAGCAGGCTGTCAGGAGCTTTGGGGCCCAAGAGTGCTGGCAGTATACTGCTTTGTATAAGGGAGCCGGTGGGCAGTAGAGGGTGGTGGGGCCTGAGAGATTGGCTGAGAGTACTGGCTTCATGCTGCTGTGTGTGGGGGGGCAGTGGACAGTCAGGAGCGGTGGGGCCTGAGAGTGCTGGCTTCATGCAGCTGTGGTAGTGGTGGGGGGCAGTGGACAGTCAGGAGCGGTGGGGCCTGAGAGTGCTGGCTTCATGTTGCTGTGTGTGTGTGTGAGGGGGGATCAGTGGACAGTCAGGAGCGGTGGGGCCTGAGAGTGCTGGTTTCATGCAGCTGTGGTGCTGGTGGGGAGGGGATCAGTGGACAGTCAGGAGCGGTGGGGCCTGAGAGTGCTGGCTTCATGCTGCTGCATGTGGGGGGGATCAGTGGGCAGTCAGGAGCGGTGGGGCCTGAGAGTACTGGCTTCATGTTGCTGTGTGTGTGTGGGAGGGGGGATCAGTGGACAGTCAGGAGCGGTGGGGCCTGAGAGTGCTGGTTTCATGCAGCTGTGGTGCTGGTGGGGAGAGGATTAGTGGGCAGTCAGGAGCAGTGAGGCCTGAGAGTGCTGGCTTCATGCAGCTGTGGTGGTGGGGGGCAGTGGGCAGTCAGGGCGGTGGAGCCTGAAAGTGCTTGTTTTATTCTGCTGTGTGTGTGGGGGAGGGGGGTCAATGGGCAGTCAGGAGGCGAGGCCTGAGAGTGCTGGCTTCATGCAGCTGTGGTGGTGGGGGGCAGTGGACAGTCAGGAGTGGTTGGGCCTGAGAGTGCTGGCTTCATGCTGCTTTGTTGGGGGGACCAGTGGGCAGTCAGGAGCGGTGGAGCCTGAAGTGCTTGTTTTATTCTGCTGTGTGTGTGGGGGGGAGGGGGGTCAATGGGCAGTCAGGAGAGGTGAGGCCTGAGAGTGCTGGCTTCATGCTGCTATGTGTGGGGGGACAGTGGGCAGTCAGGAGTGGTGGGGCCTGAGAGTGCTGACCTCATACTGCTGTATTTGGGGACCAGTGGGCAGTCAGGAGCAGTGGGGCCTGAGAGTGCCGCTGTCCTGCTACTATGCCTCAGGGCTTTTACTTGCAGTTTCTCCCAGCCCTCAGGATGATGGCTACAAGGGCAACTAATGTGCAAGAGCAGGCTGTAGCATGCCAACACACAGCGCAAGTCGGCATTCTTCTCCGTTCACTGCTAGAATTGTACTGCAATCTGTGGTCACGCAGGTGGCAGTCTATCAGTGGAGCTTGCATCTCTCCTTCGCAGGAAAGCATACTCTGGGATGCTCGATCCCCAGCCCCAGCTGGTCCTCCTACAAGCCAGGCTTGTTCCCAGACTGCTGTGGTTGTGGGCCAGCTACTCACCTTCGTCACTGACATCAGTCTACGCCACACATTTATACCTGTTTAACCTACAACAGTTCTGAAGTACCAGGAAGAAGACAGCCATGCATTTCTGTGGAGGGGAGATTTTTTTTGATAGCAAGGAAAAGATAAGATGACACAAAATTTATAATAAACATTATTATAGATCGTGGCAGTGTCCCCAGCTAATCACAGGCCTCCCTTCAGTTGCGCATGAGGTGCTCTTATTACTGTAAGAGTACCTAACACATTGAGCCACAGTAACGGGCTTCTCTTTGACCGCTCATGCCATTAGCTGTATTAAATAAAATATAATTTTTTTAAATTTAATACAGTTAGCAAGCTATACAAATTTTATGGGCCAATTTGGAGGGCCTCTTATGGTTGTCAGTGTCGTCTCTTGCGTCCTTAGTACCACAGGAACTGCTAATATTTTTCCTAGTCAAACTATCTCTTGTTGGGGAGCTGCAATACTGAACATAGGATTTGCAAGAAAGCGAGTTGTGCTCACAACAGAGGGAGGAGAACCTTTCAATTGTCTTTGCTTTGTAGCAGATATACTGCAGGTGGAGGCTGCTTCTAACTGAAAGGTGAAATAAGGAATTTACAATTATCAGGAAAAGACAGTCTTGTTATAATTCTTAAGATTTTCAGTGCAGGAAGAGTTCAAAGCACAGCTGACTTATTTTGGGGCTGACTGCTTTCAGAGCACAAACCACCAGGCTGTTTTGGGGCTGGGGAGGTTTACCTGTGTCTGACTTGGATGTCTGGATTTTTCTCCTGTTTGATTAGCAGGGGATTTTCTCTGTCAAATTGTTGTGTACAGTAACTTGCAGACAGGAAGGCACTCATCGCAGCGGTGGGTCAGAGCTCTTAGCTGATTGTTTTGTGAGGGCACAGTTTAGGCCCAACCCCTGGAAATAGTTCCTTTATACCTGGGGTTCTGACATCATTTCCTCAAGAGTGCAAGGTGCGTATCAATGTCATATCCCTCTCTAGCACACAGCACTGAAAATATACGCATACACATTGTATAATATATATATATTTCTATATAACAAACCAATCACTCACACAAGCACACACACACACAAAAAAAAAAAAAAGTACATAGTCATGTGGGGAGTAGTACAATGTAATGGCTATGGGGCAGCAGTCTTCCGGGAGTCTTTCTGGAGGCTGAGATGCTGCCCATTTGCAGACAACTCTCTGCCCTGAGGGAGGAAGTTGCCTGCCTTCAGGCCACACTGACAGCAGAAGAGAACCTTCCCCAGGCAAGACTGGATGGTAGGAAGGACCCCCCCCATCCAGGGAGTACCAGAGCCACCACCACTACTTCAGAGGTTGCAAAGAAAGCACAGCAGTTGGACCACAGTGGGCTCAGGGAGGGTGAGGAGGGTGGAACAGAGGCACACCCAGTCAGTTGTTCCACTCCACAATCCATACACCATTCTGGGGGAGCACAGCTCCCCTATGGATGCACTCACGGAGGAGATTAAGGAGGCTGAGGACACCTGTCACAAGGGAGGCCCACAGGAAGGAGGCAGAGGATGCCACAAGGAAAGGAAGCAGCTCCTGATGGGGACTCCATTATTAGGGGGATAGAACTGGGGGGAGCAGGGAAAACTGAAGTAAAGTGCCTGCCTGGTGCCATGGCTTGTAGGGACAGGAAGCGCATCCTCAGGATCACGAGAACAGCTGCACGGAGTTGAGCTGGATGTCATTGTCCACCTAGGGACAAATGACTTGGCTCAACATGAGCTTAGAGCAGTGCAGAAGGACTTTGTAGAACTGGGGAGGGCCCAAGACAAGTAGCACACACAGTATCCTTCTCAGAGGTGCTGCCATAAATGGCATGAGTGAGCAAGGGTACTTGCACCATGCAGTTTAATGAGTGGTTGAAAAAATGGTGGGAAACACAGGGGTTTGGCTTCATTGGGGACTGGGGTTCCACCTGGAGGGACACCAGCCTATACCGGCAGGATGGTCTGCATCTGTCCAGGAAGGGAACAAGTCTTTTGAGCAATCCGGTTTAAATGTTTATTGGCAAGCTTTAAACTAGTCAAGGGGAAGGCACTGATAAGGCAGAAAAATCCCAGCCTCCCTACAAAACAGGGTACTAAATGGGAAAAAGAACGAGGTAGAAAGGTCAGTGGGGATGCTGCAACAGAAAGTAAAGCCATCAAAAATGGAAAGCAATGAGTACCAATGCACATAGTCTGAGTAACAAGCTTCCTGAATTAGTGGCCTTGATGGAGGAGGAACATCTGGATATCGTGGCAGTCACAGAAACATGGTTCGTGACAAACCATGACTGGGATGTAAACATACCAGGACACACCATCTACAGGAGAGACAGAGAGGGTAAAAGAGAGGAGGAGTAGCTCTTACATAAGGGAAGGAATCAAAGTAACAGAACAAAGAGAAAACAGGGAGGAGAAGAAGCACTGTGGGTAGATTTGAGACCAGCAATGGCACCACAATCCGCACAGGGTTAGACAGACTTTCTCAGGGGAGGAAATGGACAAGGAAATGATAGAAAGTATACTTAGTATGGCAAAAAAGGGAGATATTGCTGATGGGTGATCTGAATATGCCAGATGTTAACTGGAGTGCAGTTGCGCAGCCACTTCAAGAGTGGAGTTATTCTAGATGCCCTACAGGGGCATGCCTTGAAACAACTAGTATTGGAGCCCACTCGAGAGGAGCAATCTTAGACCTGGTTCTCAAATGGAGATGAAGAGAGGATCACAGATGTAGAAGTGGGTAGCCATCTGGACCATGACCATCATAGCAACAGTATGGTTCACACAAACACAGCAATAGAGTCAAGCCATACAAAGGCAAAGGTACTGGATTTTTAGGAGGGCTGACTTTGCCAAAATGGGTAAGTGCCTAAGGAATGCACTAGCAAATGGGCAGGAAGGAGGGGTGGAAGAACAATGGGGAATGATAAAAACTGCCATCACAGAGGCAACAAGCCTTTGTGTGAAGCAAATAAACAAAACTAAATGATGTAAGAAACCACTATGGTTCTCAAAGGAAGTGGCAGTGAAGGTTCAAGAGAAAAAGAAAGCTTTCAGGAAGTACAAGGAATCACAGAAGGAGCAGGACAGAGAACTGTATCAGTTAAAGCAAAAGGAAGCTGGGAAGGCAGTCAGAACAGCAAAGGCCCAAACTGAGGAAAAGATAGCCAACTCAGTTAAGAAGGGGGATAAAACCTTTTATAGGTACATCAGGGAGCGAAGGAAGACCAAGCGAGGGATAGTGAGGCTTAATAAAGGGGGGGAGGTGGGCAGAGGGAGACTGTGAAAAGGCAGAGGTACTAAACAAATATTTTTGCTCAGTATTTACAAAGGAAGGGGGCACCTAGAACAAACAGTAAAACACACTGGATACAGAAGTTGATACCAGCCCATTTACAGAAGAAAGGGTTCTGAAAGAACTCTTAAAACTGAAGGTGGACAAAGCAATGGGGCCTGATGGGATTCATCCCAGAATTTAAAAGAACTAAGGGTAGAATTAGTGACACCACTGACTACCCTGTTTAACAAATCATGGGAGGATGGGTGGTACCCGAGGACTGGAGGAGGGCAGATGTGATTCCTCTCACAAAAGTGGGAGCAAGGCAGAAGCAGAAACTACAGACCTGTTAGTTTAACCTCAGTGGTAGGGAAAATGATGGAATCACTTCTGAAGGAAAGAATAGTTGAGTATCTAGAGGCCAGAGGGGCACAGGACCCAAGGCAGCATGGATTCACAGCAGGAAGGTCATGCCAGACAAATCTGATAGATTTCTTTGACTGGGTGACCAAAGTAGTAGATCAGGGAGGGGCTGTGGACATGGCCTACCTAGACTTTAGCAAGGCATTTGACACAGTCCCACACAAAAGATTAATGTACAAGTTAGCTAGCCTGGGAGTGGGTCCCAAGATGACAGGCTGGGTAAAAAATTGGCTGGAAAATAGGACATAGAGAGTAATAGTAAATGGAGTCCACTCTGATGAAAGGGGGGTTACTAGTGGGGTACCGCAGCGTTCAGTATTAGGACCAGTCCTCTTCAATGTCTTTATAAGCGACATTGCAGAGGGACTGGAAGGAAAAGTATGTCTCTCTGCAGATGACACAAAGATCTGCAACAGAGTTGATGCACAAGATGGGGTGGAAAGGATGAAAAAGGACTTGACAAGGTTAGAGGAATGGTCAAATGTATGGCAGCTTAGATTCAATGCTAAGAAGTGCAAGGTAATGCACCTGGGAAACAAAAACCCAGGGGAAGAGTACACAATGGGGGGTGAGATACTAACAACAACAAAAATGGAAAGGGACCTGGGGGTAGTCATATCAGATGACCTAAAGGTGGGCAAGCAATGTGAGAGGGCAGCAATGAGGGCTGAGGGGATATTGGGATGCATAGGGAGAGGCATCACCAGTAGAAAACAGGAAGTTATATCCCTCTGTACAGACAGCTGGTCAGACCCCATCTGGAGTACTGCGTGCAGTTCTGGAGACCCAGTCTTCGCAAAGACATAGACAGGATGGAAGCTGTCCAGAGGAGGGCAACTAAAATGGTGCAGGGTCTGCACTGGAAGACATATGAAGAGAGACTAAAGGAGCTTAATATGTATAGCCTCGAGGAAAGGAGGGAGAGGGGGGACATGATAGAAACTTTCAAGTACCTCAAGGGAATCAACAAAGTCCAAGAGGGTAGCATCTTTCAAAAAGAGAGGTGTGCAAGAACAAGGGGGCACAATTTGAAGATAGAGGGGTGGCTCAGAGGTAATTTAAGGAAGTATTTTTCACAGAGAGGTTGTGGATGCATGGAATGGCCTTCTGGAGGAGTCGTGGAGTCAAAACAGTGGTGGAATTCAAGCATGCATGGGACAGTCATAAGGCAATTCTAGGGGATGGGGGTAGGAAAGTAGGCTGCTTGTTAACTAGGATCTGCAGCTTATCCAGTAGGCAAGGAAATGGGCAGACTGGGTGGGCCAAGCGGTCCTTATCTGCCGTCAAATTCTATGTTTCACCTTCGGTTCAGAGTCCTCTGGTCCTAAGAACGAGCAAAATGACACTCTCATATCCATACGAGTCCCTCCAACTGGCTCCATACACTTGTATAATATGGACAATCTAATGTACTTGCTAGCTCAGCCTACAGTACCTCCCTGTTATCGTTCTAATTAAAGATTTAAGGGTTATGTATTTATCACAGAGTTAGTCTAGACTTTTTCTGTATTGACAAGCTAGAAACTGGGCCCAAAGGGGAAAGCAGAAAGAAAGAAAAAAAGGTAAAGTGACTTGACTCTGTGTATTTCCCTTATTAGAAAAGCCTTGTATAATTTAGCCAATACTGTATTTGTTTTTCAGGTTTGGAAGAGGTCTGGCGCTTGGTTTTACAAGGGACTGCCCAGGTACATCTTGCCATTAAAATCTTCTGGGAGAAGTAATGAGCTTCATGTGAGGCCTGTGCAGACAGAACCCACAGTACAGAGCAGAAAGAGTGTTTCGGCAATCCATTCCTACAATTGGGCCAAGGGAAAAGGTAAGTGACATCTTCACTGGGCTAGAGCAACCCGAGGGGGTGTTAACAAGGGGAGATGTAATTACTGATTAATGTACTTTTCATACTTTTTGAGTACTGCTGGACTGGAATACATTGAAAATAGGGTGTTAGTCCTAACTGTGTATTCCTGGTCAGAAACAACATTTTATCATGTCATGCACCGTAGCCATGTAGGAAGTGTGCCCTGAATTGCACAGAGTATTCACTCTTTAGCTTGTATGAAGCTGTGGCAGAGAAATGGATGTAAATTTATGGTATGAGTAGATTACATAATTTCTTTAGAGGGAAACCATGTTTCACATGCCTTCATTAAGGCAATTCCAATTCTGTCTTCATATAGGATGGTGTATGGTTACCCATACACTACAAGGCTATTCTTCCACAGGTGGATACAATGCGACTGATGACCTCGAGGCGGAACGAGGTCTCAATCGGCATTGTATCTACGAGGTGAAAGAATAGCCTTGTAGTGTATGGGTAACTATATACTGTTCTTATAGTGTAAGGTGCCCAGATATGCCAAAAAAGAGACTCACTTTTCCCTGTTTTCACACTCGGTTCTGCCGCAGCCGCTCGATTCACAACTGCCGCTGCCCAGCACACCTGCCGCCGCCCCTCTCACACAGTAAGGGACCTAATCAGGACGCCTGCTGTAGCCTCTGTATTATGACGCCCCTAGTAACGCAGAACGAAAAGTCGTTATGCGTTAGTGAGGACGTCACTACTGCAGCAGAACAACTTTTTGCGGTGTATGGATTTCTATACACAACCGCATTCCACCATATACTATATACCAGTAAAACAGACATCTTTCCTTAGTCCTCAGTAATTGGACAAAACAGACCCTGCTAGGTATCTGTGGTTTTATAAAAGTATTCAAGAAGGCAGCACCTCTGAAGTCACAGTGACACCAGAATTTTGGGCGAAAGTAACAATATGCTGGCTTGCTGATATAGCAGTAGCACTGCCGCTTGTGACGCCAACAACCCAGGTTCGGGAACAAGCAAGGGTCATTGGAGGGCCAACCGGGGAAGCAGGATTGAGAATCCCAGTGGAAGGAGGAGTGAGCATCCCAGTGGACACTTCTCTTCCCAGTTGGGGCTTGCTGTTCCATTGCTCTGCTACCACTCAAATAGCCACATTTGACGGTGCAGGGAAGGCCAGTGCAGGAGCCTGGAGCAAGCATCAAGTCATCCGGGTGGGTCAGCATACTGGCTTCCAATGACAAGATACACTCCTGGGGGGATTGCAGGACTGAAAAGGGGACAAAAGCGCGGGACTGGCTAAGGGCAGATGAAGCCCCTGTCTGCTGGCCACCATACTGAATAATGGACCCACACCACTACTGAGCAAGGGAATGCTCTGGGCCTTCACCTTCACTTTCACTGCGAGTGGCCAGATGGACAGCAGGGCAGTAATGCTGAAGTGGGGGACTCGGCCGGGGGGGGGGCACAGCAGTATGTCACAGGTGGGCCTCAGGGGGCCTGGTCAGGTTGGGTCTCTGTGAGCAGGAATGGGATTTGCAGGGGTGGAAGGAGGAGGACCCTATCTGTGGTAACCATACCCAACTGTAGGTAAGTGCCGGAAACACCCACTGTTTCCTGACCACAAGGCAGTGTCTGGGTGTTTCTGGCACTTACCCGCAGTTGTGTGTTATGTTTGAGAGATTTTGCTAATTTTGCCCAAACCCTTGGCATCGGTGGGAATTTGGACTTACTGCCCTTTTGAACTATAGTTCTGGGTCTCCTGTGCGATTTGTTTTGTCAGTACCTCTGTCTCGGCTTATACATGTCTAAATTGGCAGCACGTTGGCACAGCAGTACCATTACTGTTTGCAGCGCCGATGGCCTGAGTTTGAAAGCAAACTCGGGGCATCAGAGGGTCGGCCGGTGGGAGGAAGATCAAGCTTCCATGGGACTGCTCTCCAGGGGTGGGGGAAGGGACACAGAACCAGATATACAGCCTGACCTCTAGTGGAGGCTCAGGGGAGGCAGTCTGGGGCTGCCAGACATGTATGAAGGTGTGGCGACCTTCAGCGCATGCCATGCGGGGAAGTGCAACATTTGCTTCATGACAGCATTGCACATCCTTGCCTCCTCCTGGGGAGAACAGAGGAAAAAAGTCCGACCAGTAGGATGATACCAGTCAGACATAGGCCCTGCCCCTGGCTATCCAGTCCCTGTCCAACAAAACTGGATCTGTTCGGCAGGGGTTGAGGAAACCTGCCCCCCACCCCAGTGGGAGGCAAGCCCTGGAGGCAGATGCAGATAAAGGTAAGTCCTGGAGGTTGCCGGGGTGATGGAGTTGGGGTGACTAGTAGAACGGTGCTGGTTGGACAGGGGGCAGGAGAAATAAATGCTGACCCTCTGGGACAGTGGTACTGGTACCACCTGTGATGCTGATGAACCTAGGCTTTTTGGTGGGTAAGCCAGAGGGCACGTCTCTCATCTTGGGGGGGGGGGGTTATTGACATTCTGCTACCCTGTGGCCACTTGGGTGACCACAGGTAGTGGTGCATAGGAACAGTGTAAGTGAAAGGGACCATTGAACCTTGGTCACAAGTTGGGTGTGTCTGGCTTGCCAGCATCCAGTCACGTTTCACGCTTCTGGAGGGGGAAGCAGGTGAGAACAAGGGAAAACAGAGCACAGCACCAGGAAAATGAATCTGCACTAGCGGCCCACAGTGGGCTCAACTTGCTGTTCTTCAGGGAGAACCTTCCACCTTCACCTCCATCTTGGGTGGACAGATGACTGGAGGGAGGAGCTGTCAAAGGAGCTGTCGGCATACCCAGCACATTGGAGTAAGCTGAAGTGAGAGCAGCACAGAGGTGTGTTGCAGGTGGGTGGAGGGGGCCTGAAGCAGCAGTTGACCGAGCCTCGGCAGGGTGGGAAGCTTGCCTTTGTGCAGCTGAAGGAGGTCCTAGCCTGCTGTCAGAGGGAAGATAAAAAAAAAAAAAGACATGTCCAAATCTAGCCTGCGGGTTCTTGATCCAGTTTCCAATTGTGCCAGGAAGTGCAGTAACAAAGCTTCTTATTGTATTTTCTGGTTGCCATTTTTATCAGTTGTTGGGACTGTATGATCAGGACAGACTCAGATCCGTTGGTTCATGCTGCTCATCTCCTGCTCTCATGGCAGGTGCAGCCATGCGGTGTTAGAATTCGGCTCAGATCTGTCACATCCCCTTGCTTGTTCAACTCTTACAGCCAAAAATAAATAAGTGAAAGCACCGAGACGGGTGAGACAAAAAGCATATTATCAGTGACGCCTACTTTCAAAGATTCTCAGACTTATTTATACCTCTAATGCAAGGCATCGAAGCCCAAATTCCATTGTGGTGATTTGCACGTTACCCATGACACCTTGAATTATGGCATATATGCAGTTTTGTGCTTCAGTGGTATTCTGCTCTAACTGAAACAAATCTGGACAATTTGTGAGGGAATTTGGAGCAGGATCAGGAGAAACAGGCTGGGCAGTTGCCTGCCGGGAGCTGTCTATCCAGGAGGGTGATAAACACAGGATAAAAAAAAATGTGCCAACACTGCTGCTGTAACTGTCACCCCGGATCCTGTTGAAAACAGGTGACTAACCTAAACAAGGCTATGGTGTGCAAAAATCTCAATTAAGTACTTCAAACCCCTGGAATCCATCACTGATGATTTACTGTAAGTATCCTCCTCTGGTCAGAGTGTGTGTGACTGGGTTGTATAAGACCCTGTTCCATTTTGTTATACAGAGGGAGTTAAAAGCAATGATTTATTTTTCTGTCCTCTCCTATTCTGTCACTTGTCTGTCTCTTGCCATCTGATTGTATAATCAAATTTTCCTTGTGGAACCTCGGAACCGGCCACTCTGGTGGTCCCACAATTTCCCCCATTATCTCCCTTCCCTTACTTGCTGTTTCTGTTCTGTCTTTCTCCCCTTGCTTATCTATGGTTAAAACCTATATGTGGGGCTGGCCTGGTGGTGCTGAGGGTTGAGGCGCTGGATGCAACATCTCGTGCCATGCCGGTGACACAGGTTTGGGAACGAGCTCAGGCTGTTGGGGGTGTCGGCAGAGGTGAGAAGGATCGAGTGTCGGAGGACTGTTTCTGGAAATCTCATGAGAGGAAACCTGTTGTCCCACTGGTTGACTGCCTTCTGATGGTGGCTGGAAGGCAGTGCGGGTTCAGAGACATGTGCCAACATGACTATGTCGGCAGGGAGGGGGACAGGAGAAGGTGGAAATTGGAACCTGGCAGGTTCCATGATGGTTCCTGCATCCTTGAGAATCGGCCCTGTGCATCTGGATTGGGTCTCGGGGGGTGCGGTGCCCTCCCTCCTGGCCTCCGCCATGGGAGGGTCAGTCCACAGGGGTCTGATCGGGTTGGCAATATGGGGACGAAGGTAAGACAGAGAGTGAGTCTTTTCGAAAGGAGGGATCGCAGCTACCTGCCAGGGTTTCCAGGAGAATAAAAAGCTCTATTTAAAAAAAAAACAAAAAAAAAACTATATGTGAATCTTTATGTGAAACCGAGATCCCTTGGTTTGCCAATGCATATGATTGTATTGTTGAAGTGAATTGCAGAAGGCTGTTTGGGGTTTGTTGGAAAAGATTACAAGATGAAACACGGGGATTAACCTCATGAAACCTTCTGACCTTCGACAAGCTTGTTTGCAAAGCTGTCAGCAGGAAAACCAGCTCTGATCAGAATGTCTTAATTACATAGAAACATAGAATTTGATGGCGGATAAGGACTGCTAGGTCCATCCAGTCTGCCCATTTTCCATATCTGTGTTAGTGGCCACTGACCCTACTTGGTCACTGGCGTTAGCCTCTCTTTTCCACCTCTAAGGTTCCCTTGTGCCTATTTCATGCATTTTTTAATCCCCTCACTGTGTTTGCTCCCAGCACCTCCTGGGGTAGGCTGTTCAATGCATCCACCACCCTTTGTGTGGAGAAAACTTCTTTACATTCCCCCTGATCCTGCCCCTCCAATCACTTATCATGCCCCCTCCTTTTTGTACATCTCCTATACTGAAAGATGTCCCCCACTTGCACCTTGTTTATGCCCTTAAGATATGTGAAGGTTTCAATCATATCCCCCCATTCCCGCCTCTCCTCCAGAGTATACATCTTGAGGTCTTTTAATCTCTCCTCATATGCCTTCTGTTGAAAGCCCTGTACCATCTTAGTTGCCCTTTTCTGAAATGCCTCCACCCTGTCTATGTCCTTCCAGACATGCAGCTTTGAGAACTCTGCACAGTATTCCAGATGAGGTCTCACCAGTGTTCTGTACAGTGGCATCACCACCTCCCTTCTTCTTGCTTGTCTGCACCTGTTGGGAAGACAGGATGTTCTGGTCACAGGAAAGAAATTTACAAAGTTTGGTACAGTGTGTGAAAACAGGAGATATAACTTAATGAGAACAGGGTGCAGAATTTAATTGCCAGGTGAAAACATCTTATGAAAAGAGCGAAGTGTTTGTTTAATTAGAACGAGCTGGAGATTTTGAAGAGACTCCCACATGAAGGACTTCTGTTTGTTTGAATTGCCTGCATCAAGAGGTATCCTGCACAATTTTATTTTTTATTGTTATTGATGATAATAAAATGCTACTTGCGAATTTTATAACATCTCCTGGTCTCTCTATGCTTTCTGATATATGCCTCGAGGACAGTGTGATGGTTCAGAGACAGGACTTGCTTCTGGTTCTCCTACATTATCTCTTCCCAATCCCTATACTCTTCTGTTACTGCTAGCCTCTTACCTTTTATTTAAAGCCAGTACTCGCATCCCAGAATTCACATTTAAGGACATTAAATCTGGAAAAGTCAGAAAAGTTTTTTTGGGTTGGATGTGAAAAGTTAACCTTTCTTCACTTATGACTGCTCTTAGCAGCTACGAGTAAAGGGAACAACAGATAGATCAAACTTTGCTCAAACATGGACTTCCCAGCCGTACCTCTCAGTTCTTCAGAATCCTATGGATGGAAACATTTTATGTGTACAAAAGCACCTTGTGCCTTCTAGTGGTAGGTGCTTGAAGACCGCTTATAAGGGGAAGTGCAGGCCACATTAACACTAACTCCACTGAGCAGTGGCCTGCTGTTCACCTACTGTTGCAGCTGGCTTAAGCTCAGTGAAAGGCAGCCTGCCCAAAGTGCTCTGCCAGTTCAGGGAGAGGGGTATAAATTATGGGAAGTGGTAAAAACTAGGTATATATTGACAGTTCAGTCCAGAATCATCAAAATGTAGTTACAATGAGCAGCTCTCATCCTGGAGAGGCAGGTAAAGCCTTCCATCTCCGATGTGCTTGCTTTTTATGCTTTTCCAGCACATTTCCAGCATGTTGTTTGAGCGACAAATGTGTGCCTTGGTTTCCATCACGACTAAAATAACTATATTTATATAAGTCTTTTTCTCCAATTCCAGGGCCATGACTGCAGAAAATAAAAAGCTATAAAACATGATTGAGCCCTGCTGAGATATTTTTTTTTTCTTTCAGTAAAATTCTTTGTACAAGGTACTGTATGCAGCATCTCCCACTGGGATATTCATTTCTTCCACAGGGAGCCCTGTTTCAAAAGCAATTAGGAGAACTATGAACACAAAAATACATCACCTAAGAACACCCACAGTGCATTCAAAAATATATCAGAATTTGTAGACACCAGATCATAAAACATTGCTGCTACTTCAAAAGAATGCTTTTACCTGAATTTGATTTACCTCTGCATTGCTTGACCAGGACTTTTACATTTGATTTCGGAATGGATCCTGAATGGTCTGGTTATGCATCGATCCTGAATGGCCAGATTATGACTGAATCCTGAATGGTCAGGTTATGAATAGATCCTGAATGGTCAGGTTATGAATGGATCCTGAATGGTCGGGTTATGAATGAATCCTGAATGGTCAGGTTATGACTGAATCCTGAATGGTCGGGTTATGAATAGATCCTAAATGGTCAGGTTATGATTGGATCCTGAATGATCAGGTTATGATTGAATCCTGAATGATCAGGTTTTGAATGGATCCTGAATGGCCAGGTTATGGTATATCCTGAATGTTCAGGTTATGAATGGATCCTGAATGGTTGGGTTATGGTTGAATCCTGAATGGACAGGTTATGATAGATCCTGAATGGCCAGGTTATGAATGGATCCCAAATGGTCAAATTATGAGTGCATCCTGAATGGTCAGGTTATAAATAGATCCTGAATGGTCATGTTATGATTGGATCCTGAATGGTCAGGTTATGAACAGATCCTGAATGGCCAGGTTATGAATGGATCCTGAATGGTCATGCTATGAATGGATCCTGAATGGTCAGGTTATGAATGGATCCTGAATAGTCAGGTTATGAACGGATCCTGAATGGCCAGGTTAAGAATGGATCCTGAATGGCCAGGTTATGAATGGATCCCGGATGGTCAGATTATGAGTGCATCATGAATGGCCATGCTATGAATGGATCCTGAATGGCCATGCTATGAATGGATCCTGAATGGCCAGGTTATGAATGGATCCTGAATGGTCAGGTTATGAATGGATCCTGAATGGTCAGGTTATTAATGGATCCTGAATGGTCAGGTTATTAATGGATCCTGAATGGTCAGGTTATTGCAGTCAACAGATTGTTTTTGTTTCCACTATCTTCAGTGTCATATCTCTAGTGGTGGAAGTGGGGGGGGCAGGGAAACTTGGTACTAGAAGTGAAATTAAAAGTATTTCAGGAGCAATATGGGAAAAGACTGCTCCTGTGTAAAATATACCTTGTAAAAAGCAAGGAACTGACTGAATAAAGTGTAGAAAGCAACATCTAACGTGCCCCCAGATCCCTGTCAGGTATGTTCAGTCCTGCATCAAAGGTGGCAGAGTCGTCTAGTGAATTTTTCCCAGTTCCAATGCTGCATGTCTCTGGCTGGGTCAATGGCGGTGAGCATGTCCCTGTATCACCTCTTTTTCCCCTTCTCTCTCTCATCAATGTTCTCATTACCAAAACCTATCCCTTCCCTCTCTGTCTTTTCCAAACCTTTCCCATTGTGCTTCCCTCCTCCCTAAATTCTGGTTCTTGTGGTGTGGATATAGATCTTCTTCGAGGATATCTCCTCCATTAGGCTGCACCTTTGAAACTATAGCCGCCAGGCACTAGGACTACATGGAAACATTTGCTAGCCGGGAGCCACCCATGACAACAGGCCACGTCTGTGCCTATATAAACATAGCCTCTCCATCACTCAGTTCTTTTCCCACCATTCATCATCCCCGTCAGACCTGCTGAAGGAAACTCCATCAACTAGCAATTGCCGTTTTATTCTTTCATAATTTTTAGCAGTTTATTTTGTTAGTCTCTGCATGTCACCGAAATTGAAAAAGCTTTCATTTTGGTACTGTAAGTGTGGAGAGAAAATTTACAAAGAAGACACACATGGTCTGTGTGTACTGCTTGGGCCTCTCTCACAGCGTGAGAACTTGTGAGATTTACCAGAGCTTCAACCAGGCTATGAGGTGACGCTGCAAGAAAGCTCTAGAAAAAGTCCTTCTCCTTAAAACTTTGAAAGCCACGGAGAAAGAATAAGGCCCAAAACCTGTGTCTCCCTCGCCTTCGGCCGAGAAATGGCTGCCAAAGTCAGTGGATCAGGAAAGGGAATAATCGTCATCACAGCCCTCCTCATTGTCTGACCACAAGCATAAACACAGATATGCCTTGCCGGTGAGGTCCTGGTCACTGCTGAGACAAGGTAAATCTACTGCGTCATCACCCGCTCCAGCGGCGTTGACAGCAGCCCCCCTGACTGTTAAAAGAGATACCAAGGTGGGGGTTGCTTAGGTGTTCCCGTATCTACTATGAAAAGCAGGACGCTATCATCTTCGGGCCAAGACCTGTCACTGCAGATAGTCCCAGCCCCTTTGCAGGGTGCCATCAACTCTCAAGCTGTGTTGGTGTCATTCTGTACCATGGGACCTGCTTCTGATGTTGGCTGTGCCCATGGGCAAGCCATTCAAGCCTATGCACAGGTGTGCGATGTCACACCTGTCATTGAAGGCGGCCTTTCTGGTGGTCCTTACATCATCCAGAAAGTTCGGGGAACTCCAGGCGCTTTCAGTGGAGTCTCTCTACCTGGCCTTCCATAGGGACATAGTCATCCTTCGCCCCAACTTGAAGTTCATCCCGAAAGTAGTATCAGAGCTTCACCTCAACCAGGTGAGTAACTTGCCTGTATATTTTACTAATCCTGTTTCTGAGGCTAGCTGTAGGCTGGCTCCATACCCTGGACCTGCAGAGGGCACTCTCTTATTATAAGGAGTACAGGGCTAAAGTTTGGGGAGAGGCTTACCAGCGGTTTGTAATGTAAGCTGAAGCCACATCTGGCAGACCTGCAGCCAAGTGGATGATTGGCAGGTGGATCATATCCTGCGTTGACCTCTGCTATAAGTTGGCTCGTAGGGAGCCTCCTGGGGGGCTTAGAGCTCATTCCACCAGACATGCTGCTGCCTCGGTGGCTGCTTCCAGGGATGTCCCTATCCAGGAGATCTGCAGGGCTGCTACTTGGAAGTTAGCACACATCTTCATTTCTCATTACCACATTGACTTTGAGTCATGCCAGGATGCTGGTTTTGGGAACTCAGTTCTCCAATCTCTGTTTGCCAAGTAGTGGTGTACACCTTGCCTCCTACTCCTTCTCCCAGAGAACTGCTGAATGTCTGCCAGAGTGTGGCTAGTGAACTATATCTGCACCCCTAGAAAAACAGGTTACTCACCTGTAATCATAATTCTAGGAGTGGTATATGGTCCATATCCGCACAACCCAGCTGCCCTCCCCTGGCAATAGGCACACAGATTCCTGGGCGCGGTTGGGGGGTATACTGCTCAGGTGGTGGAAGGAGCTTAACTTGAAGACATCCAGCAAATCAGCTATTCAGGTGGAACTGCCAGAGTGTGGATGTGAACGATATACCACTCCTAGAACTATGGTTACATGTGAGTAACCTGTTTTTTGAAGGACACCATGTTAGTCAAGCGGTGTCCTTCATTAATCGCCAAGTGACCATTCTGAAGCTTAAAATCAAATGAGAAATCAAGCCCCATTCATTTGAATGTGGCGCACCCCAGCGCTGTCCCTGGCCACATGTCATTACGTGCTTGTGCACGGGGGCGTGGCGGCCGAACCCGGCACTGAAAAGACAGAGGACTTCCACAGTCTTAATTAAAGTTACAAGTGAAATATTAAGGTACGGATTGCTTTTAATGAGTAAAACCAGGCAGAATAACGGCCGATGAGGGCAGCTACCACTGTGTGTGAGTGGTAGCTGCTCTCAGATAGGTCAGACATTTGCTTTAAGCCTTTAAAATGTCTTGGAGAAAAAATGTTTTAAATACATTTGCTTTGCAATTTGTTAATTTTGGTTTTGTTTTGGGGGGGGGGGGGGAGAGAACCTTGTTGTGGTGTTGCTTACCTAAAAACAAAATAATCAAAGTACATCACAGAAATGTAAATCAATTTTTCAACATTAGACGCCAGTAATCAAAAGAACAGTCAAATACTTATCACTGCACAGGCTGTTCTATTGTGCTGCAATAATGCAGAGCAATTCGTGCCTCAATCTGTTGTATAAAGTGTTTGCAGCTCTTAAATATTGAGCCACTTTTGCCTAACCTCACTAAACCGCGCAAATCTAATGATTTTTTTATCAGTTAAATTTTATTGAAGAATGACAGGTTAATTATAGGCATATTCAGTAAGGTATCTCATGCAGCATACTTTCAAAAGTCAAGCTAATAGCTAAAAAAAATTATACAAATATAATATACAAGTTGAATAGAGACAATAAAAGATCTTAGTGTAACCACGTATTGTATTAGGCTGTAAATTGTTAAGATTACTTTTCAACAGCTTGAATTATATGTCTTAAAGGAAGATATTAAGTAAACAAAATAGAGTAGCTGGAAACTAAACCAGCAGAGAAGAAAAGAAAGAACAAGTAAGACAAGATTTTTCACCATGTAAAATTTCAGTTTTTGTGCAAAGTGATTTGCTTATTGTTTAGTTTAATACAAATCATTTCTGTCTGAGGGAACAAAAATATCTCAGACCATCTCTTTTACAGCAGTATATAGAACTGTTCCCGTTGGTATTTAAGCTTGAGACAAATGAATAGCTTTAATGAATCTTTGTCATGGAGCAAGTAGCTCCGAGAAGTGCATGCTGCTAGGGTAGCATTTATGAGGCTGGTTTGAATGGAAACTTGATGAAAGTAGTCTTGGTGAATGTCACTCAATCTGTCTGTTACAGTCATGTCTCTGAAAGAATGCATAATACCAGCGTTGCAGCAGAAATCTGACTTGTGTGCATTTGCTTCAGACAGATGAATACGTTTGGAAAAGGAAGTTATTCTGTGGTGTTCTAAGTGTTTCAAGACAGTTAAATACATTGAGATAACAGCTGCTAAGAAACATATCTTTATGTTTAAATTCCATAAAGATGTAAAATGCTCTGTAGAGATGGGTTACACAATCACTAGCATGCTGTTCCCTTGGACGGGGTCACGGATTCCTCACTTGTGACTAGGGACATGCCAGCCTCAGCTTCAGTTTGAGTGACTGAAGGGTATTTGCCATAATGGGCTCTGCTGCCTATAATGAAGATGCCAGAAATCCAGGGCATCAACTGTAGGTTTGGTAACAACCAAGAGGTTTGTTCTGATATTCTGACAGATCCCAGTATTGCCTCATAGTGCTACAGTATGCTGTGATTATGACCTTCACGTAATCGCAAGCATTCATTTCTCTTCCTGACTGATTGATGCTTTGGATGAGTACAGAGAGAAACTATTTGCATTCTCTTGAAGACAACTGATATTCTTAGTGCTCAAAATATCATATTCCTTCCAGCTACATTTCTCATGAACTTTGTTAAAACCAGTGGTTACATTGGAAATGTTTAGGTGGGTGAAGTCTCATCTTTAGATTTGTATGTGGGAAACTGTCCTATACTATTCAACGAAGAAAGATGATGGAGATGTAGGCACTCTGGTATCATTTTGTAAGGTGTGGGGGAAGTGAATTCCTGTGGTGTCCTGCAAAATGTAGCCCTGATTACACAAAGTTCGTAGTAGAGAGACATCAATAAGTCATACTTTCTTTCCATATAATTTTTTGTCTAGTGATGTTGTCCATCCAAACTTCAGGTCGCGGTTAATTTCCAGCATCCTCCCAGTGCCGTCAGCCACCCCACCACACCTCACACCCCAGTTCTTCCAGCAGGGATCACTGCAGTGCAGGGCCCGAAAGAGTGCCAGTTAAGATCATGTAGCTGGCACTGTAGTTCTGTTTTTTTGGGTTTCCTCCCTGAACTACCCTTGGCGCTGGGTAGCTTCCTGATGGAAGCCTTGAGCATATGCTGTGTACCTCACACAGGGAAACAAGCTCCCTGACCCACCCTTGGCAGTACATAACCTCCTGATGGAACCTCTTGCATATGCTGTGTTCCTCACACAGGGGAACTAAGTCCCTGACCCACCCTTGGCACCGCATAACCTTCTGACAGAAGACATGGGTATATGCTGTGTTCCTCACACAGGGAAGCAAGTATCCTTACCCAAACCTGCCACTGCGTAACCTCCTGATGGAAGCCTCAGGCATATGCTATGTTCCTCGTTCAGGAAAATAAGCTTCCTAACCCACCCTTGGCACTGTGTAAACCCCTAACAGAAGCCTTGAGCGTATGCTGTGTTCTTCACACAGGGGAACAAGGTCCCTGACCCACCCCTAGCGACACATAAACGTCCTGATGGAACCGTCAAGTGTATGCTGTGTTCCTTACACAGGGGACAAGCTCTCTGACCCAACCCTGACACTGTGTTACCTCGTGACAGAAGATGCAGATGTGTGCTGTAGTCCTCACGCAGGGGAATAAGCTCCCTGGCCCTCCACCAGGAGTCACTACAGTGTCGGATCACTGCACCTCCCCTCCCTTGACTGTGGAATGCAGCTGGCATCAGTGTCTGCCCAGTCTAGCTGCCTGAGTGCCAGCTATTAAGTCTGCTTCTGAATTCAAGTTTCAGCACAGTGACAGGATTGTGGCTCGCTGTCAAGTAATACTTTTTAACCAATTAGGAAATTGTGTTGACCTGATGGCCTAGTTACAAAAATTTCTTCTCTTCATATGAATGACCCTTGTGTCCCACATCTGGAATCGCTGTCCGCTGATGTGAAGGAAGAAACACAGCATGATGGATGAGCGACCCCCACAGGAAGGGTTGGCGATGTCTGCCTTTCCATGGCTGCCCCTGTTAGTCATCGGGAGCCATGTCAGTAGGCCCGCATCTCTCGATGTCTGGCAGGAAGAGATGCACTCAGCTGGGATAGCAGGGTGCTCATGGATCCATGATTGCTTTCGGGTGCTATCCCATCAAAGCATCTGGCTGACAAACATCTGCTTCTCTTGAGTTTGCCTTGCTAGGAGAACATGCCACAGGAAGGCCATCGAGAAAGCATGTGTGCAGCCCAGGTTGGTCTCAGGCTGCAGGGGAGGATGGGAGTGGGTCAAATAGAGGGGGAGAAAAAAGTGGAGTAAGGGGTAGGGAAAAAAAAGACAAAAAAAATATAATGTGATGTTCATGATTTCAAGCAATATAGCATTTTTCATTATTGTCTTTGTGCTCCCACACGTCTCCCAGTGCCTCACTCTTTCTGGTCCCCCTAAAACCCTTCTGGCTGTCAGACTCACCTTCCGCAGTCGAACAACCGTCTCCACACTCTGCAGGTTACTTTGTCCCTTCAGAGTCCTTCCCCCACCAGGATTCATCAGATAGAAGATGTGCACATGCATATAAGAGATAATTTATTGTTTATTCATTGCAAAGATTTAACCAGGAAAGATGTACTGAGATAATGCATTTCTAGATGCATCTGGTGGGAAAAAGATGGCTTGAGGGGGTGGAGCTGAGGCATCCAGAGGCCTAGTGGCACAGGATGTGTTAAAGGGGGTTGGCATGTCGCACACCGAATGGGCCATTTTCCCATGTTCTATTTCCATCCGCCCACCTTCCATGAGCATGCATTGCATGGCATCCTGAAGTGGGGGCCTACACAACATGGGATCATCTGCATCGGGCGCAGTGCTCCAAGCCACCACCATGTGCAAGAGTGGTTCTGCATTGAGTCCACCCTTGGAGGAGAGGGTCCAAACAGGTGCTTCTTTTTCCTTTCTCTGCCAGCATCTGCACCTGACGTCTTAGCATTTCATTAAAATCTTTCATCTAATATGGTTCTCATGCTAGAAAATGTGGACTTGCGTAGTCTGTCGTATAACTTCAGCAGGTACTACACGTGATAGTTTAGTATTAAGAAGAAGGCATGGCTCTTCTCAACCCCCTGATGGTTTTGTACAATATATGTGGGTGTTATACATTATAATTACAATGACTTCACTAGCACCATATAATTATCAAGATTTTCTTTTTCAGTTTTATATACTCAACTTACTTCTGTAGAATACACATTATTTTTCTTCTTCTCTGCTATTCCTTTCCATGTCATTTAGAGTTCTTTGTAGACTGAAACTCATACAAACAGAAGAGTGAAAGAAATAAGTGCCTTAGCTGGGACTTGAACCCAGGTCACCAAGAATACCGCTCCAGGTGCACTACCAGCTGGAACACCAAGGCAGCTGGAAACTGAAGCACCTTACTCTGTCTCTCATGCACAACCAGCTAAGGCACTTTTTTCTTTCTCTCTTTTGTTTGTATGAGTTCCATAAATATGCACACCACACTCTTCTCTGTAGATTGTTCCATCATCAGTATGCCTCCGCAGCCTACTGCTTGAGGCCGAAAGTCTCTGTGAAACCTCATTACATGTTCTTTTCATTGCTGTCTTCCATTATTTCAAGGTAAAATGGGACATTTTCTCCTTTTCAGAGTCAAAACAAATGGGCACATCAACAATAGTGGATTTCTTTAATAGGTTAACATTGCCTTGTGTAATAAATGTACTCCAGAAAGAGTTCCTCTGGGGAACAAATCTATAATTGACTGCCATTTGTAGTGAGTTGTCATCTGCTCCAGAGTCCTGCCTTTGAAAACTGCATTCCTTTTCATCATTCAAGAGGCTCAAGTACCGCAGGGAGAGACCCTTCATATGTACCCCCAGTGGTGAGAGTAGTGTCACTAAGTCATGGTCACATTCTGTCTTTGTGGCACTGTAGTAGCCTTCTCATCTCTGTTCTAGAAAGCTGTAGTTTCAAGTCCCAGTGGGGGCAGAAGGGGTGGAGTGTAGTACACACCCATTGTAGACGGTGTTGTGTGGTTTGGGGGCTGAAGGGGTGTGTTCTGTTGTACACGCAGGCTGTTAGTGAGCAGTTATTCTGTCCATTTCCAGAGGTTGTTCTGATGGAAAATGTCATGGCTCTTCTCAGAAAGGCTAACTGTAATTGCCATATCCATGCCATCATTCCCTATTCATGCCATCATTCCCTGTCTATGCCATCATTCCCTATTCATGCCATCATTCCCTATTCATACCATAATTCCTTATCCGTGCCATCATTCCCTTTGTCAGTAAAGTGGTTTTGATGCTGCTGCTGCTCCTGACTGTTAGTTGGATCAAGGGTCGAAGGTTAGAGCGCTGCTGGCAGAGGATCGGGCTGGAGGCAGACAGACTGGCCCTGCGTGCACACTATGTTGTGTGCCAGGGGCCAATCACCCGTAAGAAGGCAGTGTTCCTGTCCAGGGAGATTGCCGCTGGGAAGAACTGACCAGCTATGCTTTTTTGGACTGTGGACAGGTTGTTACATCCAGTTTGTCTACAGCTGAAGAAAGCTTTTTTCAGATGCTTTCTGCAGTGAGTTTGCTCAGTTCTTCTCGGACAGAGTGTCCACTATTAGGCAGGGAATTCCACCAGTGAGCCACAGTGTGGCCGACAGTGGTTGCCCTGATTGCCCGAGGAGCACTCCACCTGGTTAGGGGGCGTTTAAACCAGTGGAGGTGGCCGAGATCATTGAGGTTGTTTCTAGGCTGATGCACACACATATTGCGAACTGGACCCAGTGCCAACTCGTTTCTTAATGGGATGTGTTGACTCTGTAGGCCCGGTGTTCGCCTTGATTGTCTGGTGCTCTTTGTCGGCGGGGGTCTTCCCTGATGCATTGAAGGAGGCACTGGTGAGACCCCTTCTGAAGAAACTATCTCTAGACTCTGATGTCAGGGTGAATTACTGTCCTGTCGCCAACCTTCCATTTTTGGGAAAGGTTGCAGAGAAGTTTGTGGAACAGCAGCTTGAGGAACACCTTGTGGCCTTTGATATCTACGAGCCTCTCCAGTCTGGCTTTCATGCCAGGCACTGTATGGAAATCGCATTAGTTTGGGTGCATAATCTCCTCAGGGCGAGAGATCGAGGAGAGGGGACAATTCTCGTTCTCCTTGATCTCTCCTCAACTTTTGACATGGTGGACCATTGTGTATTGCTCGACTGCCTGAAGGAATTTTGTGGACTCACCGGCACTGTCATCTGCTGGTTTGAGTCCTGCCTGACAAACAGGAAGCAAAGGGTTGTGATGGGGAATTTCTTCTCCCCTTCTAGCCTTCTCTCTTGTGGAGTACCTCAGGGCTTGGTCTTGTCGCCATGTATATTCTGCCCCTGGGTGAGATCATTAAGAAGTACAGTCTGGATTTTCATTGCTATGCCAACGATATCCAGCTGTATCTATCCTTTGCCCCTGGGACGTCTAATGCAGTGGATGTACTGAACAACTGCCTAGCCGAGATTAATGAATGGATGGCCTCTAGCTGGTTGCAACTGAACCCTGATAAGATGGAGGTACTGGTGGTGGAGTCGAACAGGAGGCATGATAGGAGGGCCTCTGGCGCAGAGACTGGATTGTTTCTGGGGTCTGTGCCATTGAAGATCTCCTCTAGGGTGCACGATCTTGGCATTATCCTCGACAGCAGACTGACACTTGAATTTCAGATGTCTTCTGTTGTCCGGACCAGCTTTTACCATGTGAGGAATATCGCTAGGATCAAACACCTAGTTCCGCCCCCATGGACCTCCCCATTTTGGTACATGCCTTCTTGACATCAAGGCTTGACTACTGTAATGCACTCTACCTCGGGGGCTCTGGAGGTACCCTTTGCCAGCTGCAGCTAGTGCAGAATGCAGCTGCCAGGCAGTTGGACAGCCAAAATATTGTCACATCACCCTGGTGCTGCATGAACTGCACTGGCTGCCAGTTCAGTGGAGGTTTCTCTTTAAGGCCCTACATGGACTGTGCCCTGGCTACCTGTCGGACCTTCTAACACCTGTTGCCTCGGTCTGCTCCCTCCGGTCCTCCTCTAGGGGCCTCCTTGCGATTCCCAGGCTGAGGTTAAAAACTGCAGGTGACAGAGCTTTTAGTGTCGCCGGCACCATCCTGTGGAATTCGCTCTCTCCATCAGTAAGGGAGGCCCCTTCTGTTGAGGCATTTAAAGCCTGCATCAAGACCTTTTCATTCATCCAGGCATTCCCAGACACTGTCTTTTAGATACTGCTTCTGAGACATTCTGGAAGATTGGCCCCTTTAGGAATCTGCTGCTACGCAGGCCTCCCATTTTGGGTGGACTGTTTTTAAGTAATCTTAATTGATGAGTTTTGTATTTTCATTGTCGTGTTTTAATAGTTTTTTTGAGGTATTCTAATTGTATGGCACCCAGAGCCTCTGGGATTGGGCAACTAAAAAATAGTTTGCCTTGCCTTGCCATAAGACCAGAGCTGCCTCCCAGCCCCAGGGCAAGAGAAGAGCCTTCTCTGCTTTGCCCTCCCGCTCTGCCTCCGACACCGCAGCGAAGCACCCTAGGGGTGACAGATCAGCCCCAGCAGCTGGATCCACCAAGCCGCCTCTGCTTGACTCCTTGCCGGACTCCTCTCTTCCAGTCCCTGACAGGAGATGGTGGTCAGAGGTTGGTGCTCCCTCCATCTCAATCAATGGAGAACCATTACTTCAGATGCCTGTATTGTTCAGATCATAGAGAGGGGTCACACTCTGGAGCTAATTGAGCTGCCTCCAGAGACTCCTCCAGTACCCTCCCGCCCATCTCTGTTTCTCTAGGAGGAGGCACAGTCCCTTTGCACAAACAGGCCATCAAGCCAGTTCCCAGGCACCAAAGAAGCAGGGGAGTCTATTCCAGGTTCTTCCTGATCCCCAAGAAGACTGGAAATCTGAAGCCCATCTTAGGTTTAAAGAACCTCAATCTGTGTTTCCAATACAAAAACTTCCACTTGGTAACCCTGCCAGGTCTGATGCCTCTTATCAAGCAGGGCGACTGGCTGTGTTCCCTGGACATGCAGGATGCCTACCTGCATATATGGGTGTTTCCACCACACAGATTCCTCTGGTTCCTTTTTCAGGACGGACACTACCAATTCAAGGTGTTGCCCTTTGGCTTATCCTCTGCACCACAAGCCTTTACCAGGTGCAACTCTCAGAAGGGAGGGACTGTATGTTTTACCCTAGCTGGACGATTGGCAACTAAAGGCCCCATCCAGAGAACAGATTCTCGGGACTCTGGCAAGAACCCTTCAGCTGTTTCTTTCTCTGGGCATCACAGTCAACTTGCCCAAGTCAGTCCTAACCCCATCTCAAAGACTGTAATATATTGTAACCCATGAAGTGGGTGCATGAGGAAGGGCGCCAGCCATTACGGCGACACCTTCCTCACGCAATCCACTCACGGAGACCAACGGGTAGGGCGACTGGATGAGGGGGTGGGCGAACTAGGCGACAGGATGTCACTATACTTACGCACGCTGGGGAGTGAGCATGGCGAGAGTGGGGCTGGGGGTGGAGAGGCTGTAGGACGTGGCTCTGCGGTCGCTGGTCGAGCTGCGCATGGTGTCTGGGATTGGGTAGTGACTGGGGTGGCTGAGGTATTGTTCGGGTCTGGCGCTGGTGCAATTTTTATTGCGCCTGCCCAAACTTTTTATTGTTACTACTTACCCCGAAATGCACCCTCTGGAGTTGAGAATCCTTAGTGGGAGGGGTGGAGGGACACAGCCCCACAGAAAGTAGTAAAATATGTCCATGCCACAGTTGGTGTGTTAGGGTTGTCAGAGTGCTGAAAATGTGTTCGCACTTGACTGAGCGATAACGGTGATCGCCTTTAGGCGTTTGTCGTTATCACATAGAGCCGTAATATATAGGGGCGGTTCTGGATTTGGCGCAGGGAAGAGCCTTCCTGCCTCAGAACAGAGCGGAGTGCCTTATCACTCATGCTCAGAAGGTTGTCCAGAGCTGTTATGTCACAGCAAGGGTATACCCGAGGCTGTTAGGGTTGATGGCTGCAGCCATTCCCATGGTTTCCCTGGGTCAGCTACACATGCGAATCCTCCAGTGGACACTCAGGGTACAATTGGACCAATACACGTATGGGTTAGAACAGTTGGTGCTGGTCTCTTCCCCAGTTGGCAAGGTGCTTCAATGGTGGATGGACCTGCTGAACCTGTTGCAAGGGGTTCTATTCCAGATCTCCTCCTCCCAGCAGATCCTCGCCACAGATACCTCCGGGTCGGGCTGGAGGGGTGCATCTGGGTTCCTTTCAGACTCAGGTCTCCTGGTCCCAGATCAAAATCTCCCTGTATATCAACATCCTGGAGATGTGGGCGGTCCTGTATGCCAGGCAGGCCTTTCAGAACCGTCTCCTCCTGGGGCAGCTGCTGATTCAGTCTGACAACTTCAGTGCTGTCTACTGTATCAACAAGCAGGGGGGATGCGTTCATCTCCCCTTTGCAGGGAGGCCATGAGAGTTTGGTACTGGGCTCTAGAACACAGTCTGGTTCTATCAGCCCTCCATGTCCCAGATGTACTAAACACCCTGGCGAACAGCCTCAGTCGGACTCAGTCCAGCATGGACAAATGGGAACTTCTGTCATCCATCGCAGAAGATATGTTCTGCAGATGGGGTCATCCAGAGTTGGACCTTTTTGCGTCCCCAGTCAATACAAAACTGCCTGGTTTCTGCTAGCTAGATCCAGGGCTTGGAGTTTTCTGTCAAGATGCATTTCCCTGTCCTGGAATGGGAGGTTCCTTTATGCCTTCCTTCCATTTCCTCTGATTCAGAGTGTGCTAATCGAGCTACAAATGGAGGGGGCCAGCATGATTCTGGTAGCTCCATTCTGGCCATAGCAGATTTGGTTTCCATTACTACAACAGTTAGCGGAGGAACCTCTGGTCCCTCTGCCCTCTGCAGGGATCTGTTGATGCAGGCTCAGGGGACCCTAATCCACCTCAACCTCAGGTCCCTTCATCTGCATGCTTGGCTCCTGAGGACATAGCCGTCGCCTGGTTTGGGGTGTCTCGGAGGGTGGCGGGTGTCCTCGTAGCCACTCAGAAGTCTTCCACTTAAGCCACATATGCCATGAAGTTGAAGAGGTTTGCCATATGGGCTGCTAAGCATTACCTGGATCCTCTCACTTGTCCAGTGAGCCAGATCCTAGATTATCTGATCTCTCTATCAGATTTAGGCTTCCAATACTCCTTTCTCAAGGTGCACCTTTTGGCTGTTTTGGCCTTTCATGAGCCTGTGGGTGGCCACACCGTGGCTCAATTGGATGTCTCCCACAACTTCCTTAGGGGCATCCTGCATCTGAAACCTCCAGTGTGTTCCCCTGTCCTGGCTTGGGATTTGAATTTTTGTTTTGGAGAAGTTGACCCTGTCTCCTTTTGAGCCAGCTGCGACTTGCGAGCTATACTTTCCTTCCTGAAAAGCGTTATTTTTGGTTTCTATTACTTTTGCTTGAAAGATTTCAGAGCTTCAGGCCCTCTGGTGTGAGGAGCCTTATTTGATTTTTCACAAAGACTGGGTGTCTTTGTGCATGAATCATTTACCCTTTTTTTATGTTATTTGTTTTATTTATTTCGATTAGGATTAATACCTTTCAGTCAGAGACTCATTTTCAAAGGTTCCAAGTCAGGGACAAACAGAGCAATACAATACAATTAAGATAGCAGTGAAAAAACGTGGTAGGCATCATGAAATCATAAAATGTCACGAGGTTCAAGACTTGCTAGTTACAGGTACATCTTAACAATAGAATAAATTACAATACATCAAATTGTTGCAGGGAAGGGATACACAGGGAGGAGGGAAACATGCCAGTCAGATGGCCATGTTAGGTTAGGGGATGATAGGGAAGGGGGTAAGCAGCCAGGTTGGCGTTGTCAAAGTAACTAGAGGTGGTGTGGGTTGGGAGTAAAGGGGGAAGGTGGTGTAGGAGGGTGTTAAGTCGAAAAAAAGACGGGGGAGGTGGGGTGGGGAAGAGGTAAAAGGCGGGGGAAATGGCAGGAGGAAAATGTTGAATTAATTACTTGCACAGTTACAGGTGGTTACATTCTTAAGGTGGGACTGTAGCCCCCTTTTAAACATGATCAGCTTTGTGTTTCCTGTCAGCGTGTTGGGCAGCTCTTTAAACCATTTGGGGCCCTTAAACGTAATGGATTTTTGGGCCAGTGATGTGCACTTGAAAGGGACTTGTAGTCCTCCTGTAACCCCCAGGGGGCGCTACCCTTAGGGCTACTACCCCTGTCTGCCCCCACGGAGGCAGGGTGAGGGGCCCAGATCCGTTGTCGGGTGCCTCCACCCAGAGGTCGGGGTTAGTACAATTAAAACTACCTCGGTTACAGCCCTCTGGGCTACTGCAACCCCCCTTCCGTCCCACTAGTGACTCACACTGGGTGCCAACAATTCTTTCCACCAGTACACTTACCCCACGGATAATATATTCCAACTCACTCCGGGGACCCCCTGTAAAGTAAGGTACAGTTATATTACAGTCACCATACAGCAACTCATCAGAAGAGTACAAACCAGCCAGGGTGTAGTTATAACACAGCAATCTGATTTATTAAAAGGGCAGATAACAAGAGAAAGGGGGAAAATCAGGTTGATTGGCTTACACTATTTCTATATACCTAGGGCTCTGTGCACAGGCCTAACCCTACGGTTTACTGTCCCTGGGTACCCAAGCCCTAACGGCTAGTCCAAACCGTGGCAGCTGGTAGGGGCCCTTCACACAGAGAAGAAAGAAAAGTTTAATTAAGCAGTCAGCAGTATAGCAATGCCATTTGGAACCTCTGTCGCACATTTAACAGGGAGCTACCCTGATTCAGTACTCACAACCTCCAGATCAGACAGAGTCCTTCAACACCAGCAGGGCTGAGCCTGAACTCCACGAGCCTCCTCACACATTTATATGGCAAGCTCCAACAGCAATAGCAGAGGGGTACCACACCAGGCAGCTGCTGCTAGGCTCTCCAGATTTCACAGTCACTGAAGCACTACAAATGGCAGCTTTATTCACTCCTCCCTCGGACCGAGCATGATTTAGCAGATTCTCCAGTCCTCCAAACAGATCGAGCTCTGGTGGGTAGCTGTGCAGGACACAGCCTCCTCTGACCCTTGCGGTGGGTTTAATCCGACTCCTCTCACGGGCAAAGACGGCCGCTTCAGGCCTTCACGCACTTCCCGCACGAACACTTCCACAGCGCAGAAGCACACAGCTCCTCTCCTCACCTTAGCCACAACGCATCTGCCCCTGGCAGCCTGGGGCACTCTTCTCAGTTCGGGTGCTACCCGATTCGATTGGCTGGCTGAACCTGCCAGTCACTTCCTTCAGCTCTCAGTGGTGTGAAAAAATGCTATAGCCCATAATACCTCTCTCAAATACAAACAGTTCCCCTATTGGTCAACCAACTCTGGGGGGTCCCAAGGTACTGATTGGTCCAATTCAATAGTTCTGGACCAAAATGGAGGAGGCAATCGAAACAGTCTTTACTGCAAGAGAAAGCAGGTTAGAACAACTACACTACCATTATTTTCATGTATATTTTAGCAAACATATCATCCTCTTCAGAGCTCCCTTAGCACCACTAGCGATGGCAGAAAGGGAGCATTTACTCTGGCAGCCCGGCGGGATTTGAGCATAGCAACACTCAAACCCCTTCCCTGATCAATCATGACTGCAAACCAAAGCAGCCCTTAAAGAGACAGTATACGGAGGCCTTTTAAAGCGCTCACTGGATCCCCATTTAAACGGCTTTAACGCCGAACTCTAACCAGGCACGGAGCATTTACCCAAGCTCCGGGGAAGCTTTTAGGAACCCCCATTTGCAAGGGGGTTACACTCCTGTAGTCGCATTTCTTATTTGTTTAGTATGCACAGCCTTCTTGAACAGACAGCTTATGGAATCCAGCACCAACCCTAAACCAATCTATACACTAACCTGTTTACGTCCCTGAGTGTGCTAATCCAAGGGAAGCACTGCTCAGTACATTAGATGTGCTCAGAATTTTGAAGTATTATCTGCTTCAACCTAAGAAATACAGAAAGCTGAAGCAGCTTTTTGTTTCTTTCGCCTCAGAAAGAGAGGGCATTCAGGTTTCTAAACAATGTTTCTCTAAATGGTTTGCACATTATATTGTGTTCTGCTACAACAATTATGGCAAAGAGTTGCCAAGGGCTGTGAAAGCCCATTCCACGAGGGGCATGGCTCCCTCTGTGGCCTGTTTCAAAGGGGTCTCAGACGCTGACATTTGCGCTGCTGCCACTTGGAGTACCGCCCACACTTTCACCAAGCATTACAGCCTGGACATTGCTTCTAGAGCCCGTGCAGGTTTTGGCAGGGCTGTGCTGCAGGGCCTCCTGTCTTAAGTTTAGAGCTGGCCCTCCTCCCAGACAGTTTTTTTTGCATCTGTAACTGCTTGGGACTCATTCCATATATGTGACCTGATGACTGAGATACCCCTGACGAAGATAGAACAGTTGCGTAAGAACTTAATATAACAGTAGCTCTTCAAGGGGATCTCAGTCATCAGGTCAGGCTTCCCTCCCTCTGTCCCCCTTCATGGGGCTCTTGTCATTGGTACTGGCTGTGTGGTGTATCCAGCCTTTCATATAGGTCTGGGCACCTCTCTCTCTCTTCTCGATTTCCCATGGCACGAGCTTAGCTCCTTTAGTCTCTGGGAGAAAGAACTTAGGAGAAATCGGGGCCACTCACGCCTTTATTGGCTTGGTGACGTCAGCAGATGACATCGGCATGGGCGGCCCCAGTTTTACTGCTGAAAATCTTCTGTGTGGATCCTGCTTCACTGATGGTAAAGTTCCGACAGTGTGACCTAATGACTGCGATCCCCTCGAAGATTTACTGTTATGGTAATTTTTTACTAAACTGTTCTTTAGGTTCCTACAACTCTGCTCATAGTGAATTAATGGTTATTTTGCATATAAAATGGTTCATAAATTTTAGGTATCTTGGTATCCCCACCCTAGGATATAACATGTATAAGGGTATGACAGATCTTTGTTGTAAAACTGATGTACGGGTGTTGGCCCGTCAGCGCATCGGTTAGATTTCCGCTTGCAACGCCAGCGACCCGGTTAGAGCGAGCTCAGGTCGCTGGAGGTCCGGGGAGGAGACAGCTTGAGCGCCCCATGGCTGCTCGCTGTCTCCAGGAGGGAAGGGATTGCGACCGCGTGCCATACCCACCACTGGTGGAGGCCGGTGGTAGTGCTGCGTCGAGGGGCCATTAGGGTGGAGTGCGTGACGGGCGTCGGCTCTTGCCTTGGCCGTCCGGACGTTTGCTCCTTCGAAAGCCAGGAAAATCGCCGTTGGCCTCTGGATGACGGCTTTCCTTTCCTGAGGGCCTCAGTGCCTTCCCGGTGCCTCCTGCTCCCCAGCATCCCGGGCCCTAGAAAGTCTTGGCGCTGGGGTTGTCGCCCCACCCCGTGCCTTCCCTTGAAGGAGAGGGACCACCGTGAAGGGTTACACTGGGATATCTCGGGGGTCGGCTGCGATCTGGGGATCTGAGGAGGGCTGGGGAAGGACAGAAGGGGTCAGAGGGAACTTGATAGAGCCCGAAGGTGGGGAGGATCAGTGAGCATGGGGGCGGAAAAATAGATTACTCAAAAAAAAAAAAAAAACTGATGTGCGGATAGTGTTGAACCTTTTAATCATTCATTGCATCATAATGCATCTGTTTTTCCGGGATCTGTACTAATTCCCCGACAACGAAAATCTCGACAGCTGTTTTACCAACACCAGAATCCTGTCACAAGATCTTAATGACATTGAATTCCCAACTAGTAAAATCCTGATTACGACTGAAAATCAGCATGCAGACTTAGCTGGTTGATTCAAGTAAAATCACTATGTGCATATTTTCATAACCTGCGCGAACAAGTAAAATAATAACTCCTTTTTTTTTTTAAAAGAACTCCTGAAATCACTGTGTACGTATTTTCATAACCTGCACGAACAAGTAAAATAACAGCTCCTTTTTTTAAAAGAACAATTCCTGATGCAGCAAATTAAAATCACTGTGTGCATAAGAAACGTTTAAGAAATCAGCACGAACATTGTATCCGTCGTAAAAGAACACCTGAAGCATCGTTTCAACTCCGTACTTTTTGCAGCAAATTAAAATCACCGTGCATATTTTCATAACCTTGCCTTTAAGAAACGTTTAAGAAATCAGCATGAACATTGTAAGCAGCAAGTTAAAATCACTGTGTGCATAGTTTTATTTTTTTTTTTTTTGCTTTAACCAGGAGAGAGAGACTAAGCTGAAAGCTTGTTTACAGGTGTGACTTGAGAGCACAAGAAAGTTAAGTGACTTGCTCAGGATCACACAGTATGCACCTAGGCAGCTGTGGGATTCAAACCTAGGTCTCCAGATCTGCACCTCAGAGCCTTAACCCACTGCACTATACTTCTTCCACCTTGTGAGTATGGTGTGCAGTGTCTCTGCAGAGTCATTCAGTCCATTACAGTCCAGTTCGTTATTCAGTTTAGTGTTTAAAACCAGTCTTAAAAACCACTCTTTATTAAAAAGTTCATTAAAACATTAGGGGCTACAATGCACAGTCACCGTTAAATTGTGCACTGTGCCATGCAGAAACTCAAGAGACGACCGCTGCTGCCTGTCATTTATCACATTACTGATCTTCAACTCTCTTTCAGCATAGCTTTTTCAGTTGTTGCCTCAGTCATGAGCTGTTCTTTTTTGAGGTGCTCCACAAATCTGAAAGTACCAACATGTGACGACCCAACCAGTGCACTTAGTCGTTGGTGCCAAGCCTCCACATTATTTTGTGTCCCTGGGATACCCTTATCTATTTGGTCAGAAACTGAACAGAACTCAGGAGGGAACATTGGAAGGCTACGAATTACGATGTGATTCCGCATTTGCCTCCTAGTTCTTCCTGATACAGCTGTCTCTTCGAACCATGAAACCAGGGGAGTGGTGTTGTCAGGCATTATTATTTTTAGTTCATCAAATGCTGGTCTAATTTCACTAGGGGGTAGAAAAGCCAATGCCACAAAATGTCTTAGCAGAAGCGCAAAATCAGTGTCAGGCCCATATTGTGCTGCTAGCCCCAGACTCTGTATCTTACTCCATACGATCTGGCCTAAATGAAAGAGGCATCCCTTGTTGGTGGACTCAGGGAATTTGGTTTTGCTGGGGTTTATTGCTGCTATCTCAAAGACTGTGATTATAAACGCTGGTGACAAACTTAAGTTTGCCTCATCAGCGATGTCTTGGAGGTCTTGAAAAACCCTCTGATAACTTTGAGATTTTGAAGACATAACAGCATACACAAGTGGTAGAATGTGGGAGTTTTCAGTGTGGCCAGTTGGAGCATGTATGGAATAAAGTTGTCAGAATATAGTGGCACTGTACGAAACGTGGCATCCATTATCCAATATCTGGTACATTGGAGGTGTTCAGTGTTTGCTCGTGTGGTGAACAAAAGAATTCTGTCATCCCCTAATATGGAGTCACGGGCTAACCATGGACTACCGTTAATGGTTTTAAGGTGGTCAGGAATGGCTAGCTCAGCTAGACATTGGGCCTCTGAAGGCATATGCTACAGCCTTGCTCACTTAACAATCTGCAGCATTGCCTGTTTCTTGGGAAATTTCTGACACACCTCAGGTGGTTGTGTTGACATTGCCTCCTGAATAATTTGCGAGGGGTTATCATATGTCTCCACAGCCCATTTTTTCCTTTCTGCAGTTGCATTTGCTACTGGAGCATCTGCTGCATCTGGTGAGTGAGAGTGTTGAGCATGGCTTATAATAGTGTGCACCCCACCAAGTAAACACAGTTGTAGCTCTCTCGTGGCAGTGAGAGCTTTTTCTTTCCTGGCAGCACCAATAATACGTGTCGCCACAAATGCATTCCTTTACTAATGACTATCTTGTTTCAACCCTTCTGGGAAGGAACTACCCTGCAAACATGTACTCCCAACTCAGCCATGGAAAAAAAAGATAACAGCTTGATGGAACGATCAAAAGCAGACTTAATGCTATGGCAACCATTATATCCAGGAATCCAGGTCAGCAGCTGCGTGTCAACTGAACAGCTATTGGCAGTGTGGTCAGTATAGCCGACAGCCAGTGAGAGCGGACTTAACTTCAAGGTGAGTTCCAATTTCGCTTACTTTCTGTTTGCACTATCACTACCCGGTCACAACCAGTAGTCACAACCGATAGAATTACTGTTTAAAAAGTCACTACCTAGCTGGCTGGTGGCGCTGAAGGTTGAGTCGCTGGACGCCACACCTCGCGCCACGTCGGCTACCCGAGTTCGGGAACAAGCTTGGGTGCTGGGGTCGGCAGGGGAGGGAGAGGATCGAGCATCCGATGGACAGTTCTCCTCTCCCTGGGGAGGGATCCGGGACTCTCCAGAGCAGCAGTGACCTCTGGTGGCAACCAGTGGTACAGACTGCAAGATGGAGCAAAGAAGGGGAGGAACGAGGCAGACATCGACAGCTCCTCCGTCCAGACATCATTGCACGTCCAAGTTCCTGGGGAGACGTAAGCAGGAAAAAACCTCGATGCCTAATAGGCAATGGCTCCACACAGTACGCACTGCCACACATCCAGTACCGGGCCTCTGTCTCCGCCCCCTCTGCCTCTCCTCTGGCCTGACCAGTGCTCTAGATTCTAGATAGAGTGCCAGTACGTGGAGGCAGCCCTACCCCAGGGGGCTCAGAGTTGGGGGAATAGTTGGCTCAGGACCCACGGAGGACAGCTACACTCTGAGGAGCAGGACCACGGTGAATGGTAGAGCAAGTCGGTGAGTTGGGGAAGCTTGAGCAAGTTCAGGCCTGGGGGAGAAAAATAAAGTCTACCAAAAAAAAAAAAAGTCACCACCTCAAAAAACTTCACTATTCTTTCAAAACGAACTACACAATTAAATAAGTCATGCAGCACGGAGGGTTATGTACGAGATGGTTGATATATCAGCAGGTCAATCGGGATTTCAGCAGATGGCATAAATATCAACAGGTCAGTTGGGATTTCACCAAACGGTAAATTAAACTGTCAGGCTACTGTACTGAGGGGAAAACGGTGACGGGAACATTAGCGTCAGTCATTCGGGTATTGGTATTTAGTATTAGACCCATTATTCCTGCGTATGGTAAATGTACTATACTTGTGTTAACAGTTAAGGTCCTATAGAGGGAGGAAGGCTGAGGTTGGGGGTGGTTTACAGACCACCCAATCAAGATGAGGAGAGAGACAGGGAACTGATCTCACAAATATTGGAAGCTGCAGGGAACGGAGAGGTGGTAATTGTGGGGGACTTCAACCTGCCCAAGGTGGGCTGGAGTATATTCAGTATTATACTGGAGTATAATCGGGATAAAACACTCACTGCTAATTACAGGCCAATATCCATCCTCCCTCCCTCCCTCCCTCTCCAAAGCCCTTGAGAATATAGTCTCAGAACAACTCACTGACTTCCTTGACTGTCACCAACTACTGTGCAGCAATCAGCATGGCTTCCGCAAAAGGCACTCAACCATGACCGCACTGGTGAATTACACCACCCAGCTCTACAATGCCTTTGACCAAGGGATGGCGGTGGGGTCAGTATTCGTTGACCTTACCAAAGCATTTGACTCATTTAATCACCAGCTACTACTAAACACACTTCTCTCCATGGGACTGGCCCCTGATACAGTCTCCTGGTTTCATAGCTACCTGATGCAAAGAACTCAACAAGTCAGAATAGGCGACACACTCTCTGACCCTAAGGTAGTGGCTCTTGGGGTACCACAAGGGTCCATACTCGGCCCGCTCTTTTTCAGCCTGTTCCTAAACTGCCTCCCCGAAGCATGCCCTGCTAATATCGTTTTATATGCAGATGATGCTGTCATATCGGTCCCAGGAAGGGACCACTTGACCATTGAAGAAGGTCTACGCAAGAGTTTCCTCAAACTTGAAACCTGGTTCTGTCAACGCAGACTGCTACTAAACCATAAAAAAACAAAAGCATGCTCTTCTCAATCCCACAGAATAAAAATAATTTCGTCCCCCTTCAGATTCAGTACCTTAGAGGTGATACTCTTGAACAAGTCTCCTCTTTTAAATATCTGGGTGTCTTCCTTGATGACACTCTCAATTTCTCCTACCACGTTGATCAAGTAATCAAAACTGCCAATATGAAACTGGGCATCCTCCACAGAAACAAGCATGCTATGACACCTGCGGCCCTCAAATTGACCATAGGCAGCACAGTATTACCATCTGTTCCTTACAGCTTACCAATATATATTGCTGGATCAGACACTGCCCTAAACAGGGTACATAAACTCGTGAATAGGGCCGGTCGCCTGGCACTTGGGGCAGATCGCTGGACCCACATTTGTGCACTGTACTCTGAGATGGGCTGGCTGCCACTGTACCAAAGAGCCCAATATCAAACATGCCTGATTGTAAAAAGGCACAACTAGGCCTCATGCCGGAATCCATAAGCAGTTTGTTCAAAAAGGCTGTGCACAATAAACAAACAAGAAATGCTGCAAAAGGAGGGCTACAAGTGCCTTTCAAGCGCACATCACTGTCACAAAAATCCATTACTTTTAAGAGCCCAAAATGGTTTAATGAACTAACTGACAGTAAATACTAGGATGAGTCTGTTCAAAAGGGGGCTACGATCCCACCTTGAGGGCACCACCACCTGTAGCTGTGCAAGAAATTAATTTTGACTAAATCCCCTGCCCTTTCCCCCATGCCTTTCACCTCCCCGTCTCCCTACTCCCCACCTCTTTCGCTAACTACTATCCCTATCCACTTTGACAGTGCCAGTCTAGCTGCTCACCTTTTTCTCTTTTCCCTTTCTTTTTCCCTTTTTTCTTGTTTTTTTCCTTCCCCCCCCCCTTTTCCCTTCAATCCCTATAGTTAAACACGGACCAACTTCTTGACCTCTCCGCATTTGAAACTTTTATCCCATAATATAAATGGCTTAACCTCCCCAGTCAAGAGGTCCAGAGTACTAGCACACCTGAGGAAAAGCAGATCTGATTTGATCTACCTGCAAGAAACCCACCTGCGCTCTGTAGAACATGCCAAATTGGCACGGCTAAGCCGAGGTGAAGTTTTTTACTCCTCTAGTGGCTCTGGTAGACGCAGAGGAGTAGTAATTATAATACCCTCACATACCCCCTTTAGTCCGGGACTGCAGTGGGCTGACCCTGGTGGTAGACTTGTCATTGTACAGGGCTTGATTGGTGTTAGGCAGGTAACCCTGGTGAATGCGTATTTTTCCCCGGGACTCCCCGCTCACCAACTAAAGATGCTCCTGAATAAAATAGTCCAAATGACTAGAGGGACACTCCTCCTGGCAGGAGATTTTAATCTCCTTCTGGACGTTGTTCTGGACTCCTCCAACCCACGCCCCCCTAGACAAACAGCTAACCAAAATCTCTTTAAGAAATTTGTACAGGAGGTCGGCTGATGTGATGTCTGGCGCCACCCCCACCCCCAAACGCAGAACTACTCCCATTACTCCTCAGTACATCGTACCTACTCCCGCATAGACCAAACCTATACCCAAATTGAGAATTTGAGCATATTACATGAAGCAAAGTTGGGCGACATAGCCCTTTCTGATCACGCCCCTTTGCTTACCACCTGGAACATGGGACTAGAGCCCAAAAACACCTGATGGAAACTTAACCCTTATTATCTCTGTTTCAAACAATTTCAAGAATACCCTATAGACAAAATCAAGGAAATCGTGGGGAACAACCCCCCAGAAGAAACCGCCCCTGCAGTACACTGGGACACAGTGAAATCTGTCCTTTGTGGACATATAATTCAGCATACAGTGGAACTAAACAAACAAAGAAGGGAACAGAAGACTAAATTAGAGGGTGCACTACATTTTCTACAAATGGCCCACAAACAAGGGGATACTTCAGTCTTCCCCCAGCTACAACAAACCAAGTCAGACCTTGATCGTTTGGCCTTACAACAAACAGAAATTGCTTTAACTTATCTCAGACAAAGATACTATGAGATAGGACCTAGAGCAACAAGATTATTAGCCTACCAACTCCGAAAACAGAAGAAGCCTTCAATTATATCCACTATCAGACACCCTTCCCACGGCCGGTTGCTAACCAAGCTGCATGATGTTACGGGGGCATTCACTTCCTACTACTCTACATTATACACTCCAGAACAATCTCCTACTGCCCAAGAAATAAATCATTATCTCCACCCTATCACTGTGCCTACACTCTCAGACCAGCAGAGGGAAACCCTGACCAGTCCGATTTCAAACACAAAGTTGTCCGCGGCCTTAGCCAGAGTGAAAACTCTAAAGGCCCCGGGGCCAGATGGATACGTAATAGAGTTCTACAGGGCGGTTAAATCCCAGGTCCACCATAGACTTTTGAGACTATTCAATTCAATCCTGGAAGGAGAATTACCTCCACCCTCTTGGTCATGTGCGATCATTTCAGTTATCCCAAACCAGGAAAATCCCCCCAACTCTGTAGCACCTACCGACCAATCTCGGTATTAAATGCTGATTACAAATTATTTATGTCTATCCTGGCACATCGCCTGGATTCTTTTCTCCCTCAGCTCATAGACAGGGACCAAACTAGTTTTGTGAATACCCGAACCACCACTGATACTATTAAGTGTACCCTCCACTTAACTCGTGAGATGCATTTTTCTAATACCACCTCAGTCTTAATCAGCCTTGATGCCGAAAAGGCGTTCGATAGGGTGACTTGGCCATTCCTATATCAGGTCCTCCACAAAATTGGGATCCCTTCAACCTTGATTAAGGTCATACGAAACATTTATTCTACTCCCCAGGCCTGTGTAAAGATAGATGGGCATGACCCTGGGTATTTTTGACTGGGCAGAGGAAACAGACATGGCTGTCCCCTCTTCCCGCTTTTGTTTGCTTTATTCATAGAACCTCTCGTACAGTATATCCGGGAGTCACAGAATCTCACTGGAGTCACGTTGGGAGGTACAGAGCACCGTGTTGCACTGTATGCTGATGACGTGCTAGCTACTCTACCTCCAAAACCCGGAAAAATCACTCCTAGCAGTAAGGCAGCTCTTGGATGAGTTTGGACAGGTGTCTGGATATAAGCTTAAACTTTCCAAAACGGAAATCCTCACATTCCACTACTCCCTGTCCTCCAACGTACGAAACCTATTTCCCTGCAACTGGACTTTGACCAAACTGAAATACCTGGGTATTCAACTTTCCCAGTCTCCAACAGACTACTATAAAAGCAACTATATCCCCTTCACCTCTTAACTTAAAACTGTTCTGGCCACTTGGAATACACTCCCACTGAGCCTCACCAGAAGAATAGAGCTAATTAGAATGGTAGTTGGGCAACATAATGAATCGCCTTTTCCCAACCTTACTAATCCATGGATAATTCATTACCTAAACGCCTGGAGAACTAGAAGGAGCTCACAACCTCTAGAGCCTTTCTTGCCCCCTTATATGTCCCATAGCAAGCATAGACCAATTTACTCCTAACAGATTGGATCATGGGTTCTTAATGTGGGAAAAATCGGGCCTGATATACCTCCTGCAAGTCACAACACTGGGAAGTGTGCGACCCTTTACCGAAATTCAAACCCAATACAATCTACCACATAGGGATTTTTACAGATTTTTACAGCTTCACCACTACTATGAATCCCTGCCGGCCCCTTCTCAAACTCCTGCCAAGATACCCCCCTTAATTAATCTTCAAATTCAACTGAATAATTCCTATGAGCAGAGACACCTACTCTCCGCTTATTATCACTCCCAAAAATCTCACCAGCTAGCCATTATTGATAATGTTAGACTCCAATGGCAAACGGAGTTGGAACACCCCATCACCCCGAGGAATGGCAGAAAGCATGCCAATATGTGACTAAGGTAACTAGCTCTAATCAGTGGTGTGAATATGCTTGGAAAAACCTTATCAGATGCTTCAGGACCCCTGTAATCACTAGTCACTATGCCCAATCTGGATCTGCGACTTGCTGGCGTCAATATGGAGAGGTCAGTGTGACTCACTCGCACATTATGTGGATCTGCCCTAAACTTCAACCCTTTATATTAGCTCTCCAGGCTAACCTGCGAGAACTCTTTGGCCCACAATTTCAACTAACTGGGAAAGTATACCTTTTTATTATTAATCCCTAGAGAACTAAGGAAACTGTCTGTTAGATTTCTCCTCCTCCTTCTCCTTACTGCGGCCAAGAAGCCCATTACAAAAGTATGGCTAACCACAAAAATCCCAACCATACAGGATTGGTGGCATATCACGAAACAGATATACTATATGGAGCGGATAACTCATAATCTAAATGACCAAGGAGACCAATTCAACTCTAGATGGTCTCGATGGCAGCTTTATTACATGCTACAAGACAACTCCTTTGTCCCTTGCATTGCACTATTGAATGAAAGAATCTCTTTAAAGGACTAGAGTCACTAGGAATCCTCTTAAATCCTCACGATTGACTATCCATTTGCTATCCCTCCCCCTCTTTATCCTCTTTCTCACTACAACACTTCCTTCCTACACTCTTTCCCCTCCTCACCCCCTGTGGAGCTGGGCTGGGACGCTGCAAGATCATCCCCTGGGAGTTCCCCCTCCTCCCCCTCCTATACTCCCCCCCCCCCCATCAAATGGGTTGCTTCATAGAGACAAGATTTCTACCTGCATATGAATGTGTAAATGGGTCACTGATTCACAGGAACTCTCAGTTTAAACTGTAATTCTGTTACTCTCTACTTAGGAATTAAGTGGCAGGCCGTGGCCCGCCAGCGCGGGGGTTGGATTTCGCTTGCGGCGCCAGCGACCGGGTTGAGGGAGCGAGCCGGGAAGCTGGAGGGCGACGCCAGGGAGAGGGCTTGGCGTCCCAGGGACTCTCGTCACCTCTCCGGGGAGGGGAACCAGGCTCGGCTCTTGTCTGACCTCGGTGGAGACCCGGTATAGACCGATGTCTAACAAGGGGCGATGTGCCCAGGCGTCGAGCGCTTAAGCCCCTTGACATCAGGGACCACGGCACATCGCGAAGAACACGGATAAACACCTCGGCCTCCTAGTAGGCGGAGCACCAGGCCCCGACCCTCAATGCCCCTACCTGCCCAGAGACAGCATCGACGAAAGATAGGCGTCTGCGGGTGCATGGGCCCCAACCCTGTACCCCGCCTGGGGGGATAACCACGCCTCCATGGGGGATGGACTGCACTGGCCACCAGGTAGGTGAGCGAGGGCTGAAAAGGCCGTAAAGTGTCTCCCGAAGAGAAGGGGGTCGCAAGGAGGAGGGGAGTAAAAAAAAAAAAAAAAAAATTAAGTGGCATTGATAGACCTCCTAGAAGGAACATAAAATGCTCTGGTCTTTAACGCCTCCTTTTATTTAACTTATTGAACCTATACAATAGAATCCTCTGTCATAAGCTAAGATCTTATTGTATTAATGCTTTATAGACTTGCTTCCATGATCATATGTAAAAACTGAATGCTGTTAAGTCTGCTGTGTCGACCATGTATGCTAAAAGCACAACAAAAACAAGCATTTGTCAATGCCGAATGTTTGCTTGCTGGCATTGGCATTGGTATTGTAGAAGTTACAGAGCTGCATAATAGGAATGGCAGTGAAGTATTGAACTGAAGCCAACCCCACCACCACCCTGCAGAGAGTGACAGGCATTGGGGTGTGCCTTTGGGTCGTCAGGCATAACAACCACCATTTCACCACTCCCTACCCTGCAGACACTGACAAGTGTCACGGTGTGCCAAGGTGCTTTGGCCCTTATGCACCCATTCCATCAGGAAATCACGGTGAGATGGGTGTGGTATAGGAGAATGGGGTGAACTTTGGGGCTGAAGAGTCCAAGGCATACCTCGATGCCTCTCACTGGCTGCAGGGTGTGGAATGGTATGAGCATTACAGGCAAGAATCCCAAGTCACACCCGATGCCTGTCATTCCTCTACAGGGTGAGGCGTTATGGTTGGAAATCCTAACACCTCAGGCATTAGATTAGTATTTTCACTCCAAATTTTCAACATGGTTTTTGTGACCCCCACCTTATGAACAGTGGCAATATCAGTTTGTTAGCTGAAAGCTGCTTATGCACAGCGACTACGGCATTTAGCACCACAGGTGCAAAACCACATTCCGAAGAGGATGTGAAAAATGACAGCTGTACTGTTCATGGGGAATTGTAAAAAATGGCAATGTTGCAAATCTGCAGTAAAAATATTAAATAAACTGGTGAAGTCACGAGCATGCATAGAAACTGTGCAACGCACACACGTAATGTAATTAGTTTGGGGATTTTTTACAGCAGATTGTCAACACAGGCATTTTGGGACCTCCGATCATGTACAGTGTCACTATGATTTTCTTTATCTGTCCCGAACAATGATTTCCCACAACGACCATACTTCTCTGCGCTGAAAGTGTGAAAACACACTTCGGCCATGTTGTGAAAAATGACAGCTGTACTGTTCATAAGGAAGTGTGGAAAAATGCCACTGGTGAAAATCTGGACAGAAACTATTACAAAGTCATGAACTTACGAGGGTACGTGGAAACTGCGCAATGCTCACTCGTAACACAGTCATTTTATGGACTTTTGTCACCAAATTTTCAACATAGCCATTTTAAGACCTCTGCTCATGAACAGTATAACTGTGATTTTCTTTTTTTTTTTTTTGTATAATCTTTTTTATTATTTTCTTTTATGTCAACAGACACACAATACATAGACAGACAGTCATACATGTATATTACTATTAATATGTACAACAGACACATAAATAGATGCACTTCCATACAGTTACTCTTACATCCAATGATCCTGCTCCAGACAATTGATTCTAAAAACTCATTTAGGATACTGAAAGGAAAAACAAGATAGGCCAATATCCAAATTAATTATCGAATCTATATACTGTAGGTGCCAATACGCATCACCCTTGAGTGCGTCCACCCTCAGGTGCTCGGGGGGGGGGAGGGGGGGTGGACACCCATCCAGTCATTCCCCATCTACCTAGACCAGTCCCTCACATAGGGTGGTCATCTCTTGCATTTCAAGTGTAGAAAGAAATGGCGCCCATTCCCCATAAAATACCTCTGATCTGTTCGCCAGAATCAATGATAGCCGTTCCAATGCCAAGTTCTGCAATATTAACTGACGCCACTGCTGGATGGTAGGTACGGCATTATTAACCCAGGTATTCTGAATGCAATGCCTAGACATCACCATAAGGATCCTGATCCAATGTGGCATTGCCTCCCATTCCTCCACCTCATCCGCATTTAGACCAAATAGCCCTTTGATAGGATCCAACTGGATGGGGGTCCCCGCCATCAGCTCCACTTCTTTAAATACCTTTCCCCAAAAGGATCGCAAAACAGGACAGCCCCAAAAACAATGCATATATGTCCCCACCTCTCTTTTGCATCTCCCACACAGCAGGGAGACAGTCAGATGGGCCCTGTGCACCACCACTGGGGGATAATATAGCCTGTGCAGAAACTTAAAATATGCTTCTTTAAACCTGTTACAAATCAACAGGCCCCTGTGTCCCGACAATAACTTTTGCCAATTCTATTCAGAGATTTCCCTCCCCAGATCTCTACTCCACTGCTGCTTTACCTTCTGAGTGTAATCTGGCCATCCCTGTTTCCCAATCTTTGCTGCTTTCCCAATAAATCCTTTGGGATCCCTTTGTGCTCCCAATATTACTAATTCTACCGAGTCCCATCCCTGTCCTTCCGGCTTCTCTCACTCCATTTTACCTATGAACGTTTTCTCTTGGAGGTATTGAAATGATTGCTGCCCCTGCAAACTCAGATTCTTTTTAATATCCTCTAATGGAAGCAACACCCCTCTACCAATCATACTACCCACACACTTTATCCCCCTCTTTTCCCACTCCCTAAATCCTCTATCCTCTAACCCCGGTAAAAAAAACGGGTTCCTCGCCACCGGCATCAGTATAGTTTCCCCTTTAACTATCCCTCTCGCTTTCTTTAACATCTCCCAAGCGTCCAAAGTCATTCCCACCAACGGATTCCGGCCCCCCTGGCTCCTATGTGCCGGTGGTCCCTTACTGTGCAGGTAGGCCGACAACCGCCGTATGCACCCCTCCTGCTCCAGCGTCACCCAACTTGCTATCTCTGGCCTGAATACCCAATCCACTATATACCTCTGCTGGATGGACAAATAATAATTTAGCAGATCAGGGAAATTAAGACCTCCCTTAGCTACATCCGCCTTAAGTCTTTGGAGTCGCATTCTTGGTCTTTTCCCTCTCCATATAAACTGAGCAAATACCTTTTCAAATTTGCCAACATCCCTCCGTGTGATTCGCATAGGTAGCACCTGCATAGGGTACATTATTCTAGGTAAAACATTCATTTTTAATACATTTATCCGCCCCAACCATGATATTGGCAACTGCATCCACCTTCTTAGATCTGATTCTATTATTTTAATCGGGAGCATAGTTCAGGTCATACAAAGATCCCAATTGTTCTTCCCACGTTAATACCCAGGTACTTTATACTTGTGGATTTACATTGTATACCCCACCGTTCATCTCCTATTTCCTGTGTGGGGAAGCACAGCATTTCCGATTTATTCAGATTTATTTTATAGCCAGAGAACTCTGAAAAGCCCTCTACCAATTGCAGGAATGACGTCATAGAAACCTCCGGTTCTCGCAGAAATACCAACATGTCATCTGCATATAACGTGACCTTGTGTTCAGCGTTGTCCATCCCCCTCACCCCCTCACTCCCCGACACTGCCTAATCGCTGCCGCCAATGGCTCCAACGCTAAGGCAAATAGTAGTGGTGAAAGCAGGCAGCCCTGCCTGGTTCTCCTTTCCAGCTGAAAGGGAGCCGTAGGGGTTCCATTAACTATAACACTGGCCCGTGGGGATCGGTACATTGCTCTGACCCACCGTACGTATGGGTCACCCAGACCAAACTGGTCCAAAACCTCAAAGAGGTACTCCCACTATACCCTGTCAAAAGCCTTTTCAGCATCCATTGATATGACATATGTCTTCCCCACGTCCTGGCCTGACTTCCAAACCACATTGAGTAATCTACGTACATTATGATACGATAACCTCCCCTTAATAAACCCGGTCTGGTCTGGGTGAACCAACGATGGCAGGTATTCCTCCAACCTCAAAGCCAATGCTTTGGCAAGAATCTTGAGATCTCAATTCAGCAGGGCAATTGGCCTATACGAGGCACAATCCAAGGGACCCCTACACCCCCCTTTGGGACCAGGCATATCGTGGCATCGTAACATGTATCTGGGAGGCACGGTACTTCCCGCCCCTCTTCCACTTTGAAAACCTCACTTAGTGTCTCTGCCATCTGACCCGCTAGTGTCTTATAAAACTCAATAGGATATCCATCTGGCCCACTCGCTTTCCCCAACTGGAGCTTTCCAATCGCTTTTAGTATTTCTCCCTTTGTCAAGGGTTGGCCCAGACCTTTCCTTTGCTTCTCGGTGAGGCTAGGTAGGTTAATCTTATCCAAAAAATCCTGCATTCTCTGTCTCCCCCCCGCCCCCTCCGCCCTATACAGGTGAGCATAAAACTCCCGGAAACGCTCTCTCATCTGTTTCTCCCCTCGCTGTACTGTGCCTTTCATTAATCTCACAAGCAGTGGGCCTGGTTTGTTGGCCCATTCAAACACCTGCCTCTTACAATAGAACCAAGAGGTTCAGGCCTCCCCCCTTACCAGGGAGTTTAATGCCTCTCTTGTCACCATCAACAGACGCTCCACCTGCCCTCTCTCTCCTCCAGCTACTCGCTTTTCCAGCTCCTTTAACTGCCTTTCCAGCCCTTGCCTTTTGTCCCGCCTCTCCTTCTTAATTCTGACCATATACACTATTATGGAACCTCTAATGTAGGCTTTCCCTGCATCCCAATAAACTACCCTATCCACCTCTATGCCCCCGTTGGTCTCCTTTTATAGTTCCCACTGCGTTTTTAGGTATTCCCAAAAATCCTTATGTTGGAGCATATATGCAGGGAACTTCCACTGCAGTTTTGTATCTCTGTCCTCCTGCATTTGAAATCTACCCCCCACAATAGCATGATCCGATATATGAATGGGGCTATGCGAGACATCTATAACCCTTCCATGCCAAGCCCTAGGTATCAGGATATAGTCTAACCTTGTCCAAGTTCCATGTGGGTTGAAATAAAACGTATATTCCCGAGCCCCCGGGTATGCCATTCCCCAGCTATCTACCAGATCCAATTCTGACATCCCAACCCTCCACTGAACCACTGCCTCCGGCGCTCGTCCCTTACCCTCTGAATTATCCAATACGGGATCTAAAGTACTATTAAGTTCTCCTCCTAAAATTAGGCTTGGTAATTGCTCTCTAGTAATCCGATCCAATAATCCTGGGAAGAACTGTGGGTCATACTGGGCTGGGGCATACACATTCCCCAATGTAATTAACTCACCATAAAGCTTCCGTATCAGGAATATGTATCTACGCTCCCTACTGTCCTTTAAAATTCTGTGGACCTCTAGCGGCAGCTTCTTATTGACGAGGATAGCAACCCCTCTCTTACGGGACGAGTAAGAGGACGCGAAGCAGCTACCCACCCAGCCTCGTGCCAGTTTTGCGTGCTCCGCATCCGTCAAATGCGTCTCCTGCAATAACGCAATTTGTGCCCCCTTTTTTTGCAGCGCAGCCAGCAGCATGGTTCGTTTAATCGGATTTGCAATCCCCTTAATGTTGAAGGAGACTACCACCATTTCCTGCTTGTTAGTCATCTAATTGTATCATATGTTCCCCACGTCTATCCAATTAATTCCCCCATGTACTCTCTCCAATCCCCCACATCCCTTGTCCCATCATTGCTTTCCCATCCACAAGCACCTGTTAACCTTCGCTTTGTATGAAGTGCATCTGTCAACAAACAGTGTAAAAACATTTAAACAGTTCAACTATATACACAATAACAAGAACAGTATTCCCTCTATAAGAACTTTCCTGATACTCCCTTTTCCCTACCCTTTGCCTCTCCATCCCTTCTTTAAGTTCCCTTTAGCATAACCTGTTCCATACCAGGTTCCCCCCTCTCTTTGACACTAATTGCAAATTCCGCATACAGTAAGTGTCTACAACACCCCCAAAATATACATGTCCCGCTCTGCCTGCAAGCATCACTCCTGATTAAACTTTCTGGCGATATTGAACTGAATCCAGGCCCCCCCTGCAGTGGGGCTCCCCTGAAAGTGTTAACTAAGCAAACTAAAGGACTACTTATATCACATATGAACATCCGAAGCCTACTGAATCACCTGCCTGAAGTGGAAGCATGGCTCAAAATATACGATCCCAACATACTGTGCCTATTGGAGACCTGGCTGAAACCTAGAACCCCCGATACCATGTGCACCATACCTGGCTACTCATTTATTCGGCAGGACAGACCGGGGTCAAAGAGGGGTGGAGGTGTTGCCCTTTACCATAAGTCTTACCTGGACATCAGTATAATCTCTGACCCAAACCCCCCAACTTCGTGTGAATCAATGCATACGCTCCTGACACTTGGTTCTAAAAAACTCCATATAATCTGTATTTACAATCCATCCTCGGGAGGAGTGAACGGGCTCCAGGAAGCACTCCAGCTAACTCTAAAATCCATCAATAAAAATGAAGCTGTCATCCTTGGTGACGTTAACCTGAACTGGCTGGGTCCCTCTCACAATACCCTGGCTTCACTAGTGCAAGGCTTAAATTTTCACCAGCAAATCACGGAAAACACCAGATTGTCAACACCGAAGTCTGGTACACTTATTGACTGGATCCTGACAAACAGACCTGAACATATGACTAGCTCAGGGATCATGGCTGATTCCATCACTGACCACTCTCCTATCTACTGTCAATGGCGTGCTGGTCAGCCACCCCCCACCTCGGCTGGTCACTTTTACGAACTTTGCAAACTTGGATGAAAATTCCTTCCTCCTGGATATATCAAACATTGACTGGTCGGGCATATACCATGCAGTGAATGTAGAAGATGCCCTAAATGCATTTCTACAGCAGTTCTCCTGTGCAAAACAAGCATGCTCAAAAGCCATCTGCGAAGAGTCAGGGGAAAACTAATCAGATGGCTCCATAAAGATCTCCTACAACAACTTCGACGCAGGAACAAACTCTGGAAAATCTTCAAAAGCTCTGGGTTGCCTAGGGACTACTCTATATATACAGACAGCAAAGGAATTCCTGCAGAAGGAACATAAGGCTAGCTAAAAGCCTGTACTATCAGAGCTTGCTAAAAAAACTCAGCCCATGATCCCCGTAAATTCTGGGGGCACATAAAAACCTTCCTGGGGACACCTCAATCAGTTACACCCTCTGATATGGTTATAAGCGGCTCCCATTGTAATAACCCCATCACCATAGCAAATGCTTTCAACAATATGTTCTCTGACCTCTCATCCTATACCAGTGCACTGCCATCAGCAACCCCCACTTCTAACAATGTGCCTCCTTCTGACTCTGCCTCCCACACCAGTAACCCTAAACCTTACCCCTCTACTTCAAAGCCATTACTAGCACTCAGGTTCTGAACCTTCTAAAGAAAATATCGGAATATACCAGTCCTGGTTCTGACCAACTCGAACCTCGCCTGTTAAAACTAGCTGCGCATTTTATCTCTAAACCACTAGCAAGAATTTTCACTTTGTCCCTTACCAGTGGCATAGTCCCAGACCTATGGAAAATGGCCAGGATCTCACCAATCTACAAAAAAGGGAACAAAAATGACATCTCCAATTACAGGCCTATTGCAATGCTATCCCCTCTTAGCAAAATCCTTGAAAAACTGGTTGCCACACAGATCGAGGGATTCCTTGATACTACTAAGCAGCTCAATGATGCACAGCATGGGTTCAGGAAAAACCACAGCACTACGACGGCTCTAGCTAAGTTCACCACAGACATCCTCTCTGACATGGATCAAGGAAGGCTCACAGGGGCTGTCTTTATTGACCTTACCGAGGCGTTTGACCTTGTGGACCACCCCCTGCTCCTGTCCACCCTCTGGAAAATAGGCTGCTCCTCCCCTGTACTTAACTGGTTTAGGAGCTACCTGACAAACAGGTCTCAGGCTGTTAAGTTCAATTCAGCCATTTCCTCCACAGTGAAAATGAACATCGGAGTTCCCCAAGGCTCTATTCTGGGTCCTCTTCTATTCACTCTATTTATTAACAACCTCCCAGATGAAATACCTGCCTGCTCCTCGCTTCTCTATGCAGATGCCCTGGTCATCTATGCCAGCTCACACAATGTTGAGCACATTAACTTATCACTAAATAGAGCCTACTCCAGCATCCAGAAATGGTTAAACTCCCACCGCCTTATTCTCAATTCCGCCAAGACAAATGCCATGTTACTAGGCACTACACAAAAGCTTCGATCGTGTACCACCCCTCTGAATATCCTAGATCTAAATGGAAATCCTCTACAGGTGGTTACCTCCTTCCGTTACCTTGGCATCCTACTGGACCAATCTCTTGATTTAAATCTACACATCCAAACCATGCAAAATGTTGAGTGCAAGCTGGGAGCAGCCTACAGAATGAGCTATATGCTTACATCTTCTGCTAAGCTAGCCATAGCCAGGGGATCCTACTACCTACGCTACCTCATTGTGCCCATACTTACTTCTGCTCACAAATCTGCTCTGCACAAATGGGATGTAACCTACAATAATATATGCCGGCGTACTGCCAAAGCTCCACGACTTCTTCATCACTGCCAGCTATACACTGACCTTGGGTGGCTCTCCCCCTCGACCACCAGGAGCTACTACCTGGGCTGTCTAAATGACTCTATTCTCAGACAAAGACAGCCTGCAGCACTTGCTAAATTACTTCTTCCTTCAATTCCTAACCGTGAGCTAAGATCAGCAGACAAAGCCTTTCTGGATATTCCCCGCTGTCATACCAAAAAAGGAACTGGCTCCTTCCAATATGCAGCCCCTAAGTTGTGGAACCAGCTTCCTCTGGAACTCAGACATGCACCCTCGCACCCTGCCTTCAAGCGTGGGCTAAGACTTCACCTGGCCACCCTTGATCAATGCACCTGCTTCGACCCTACCTGATCTTCACATCTCCCCTGTTTCTACTCCCTCCCCTTGCTACCTGTCTCCTCACTTCTCTCCTCCCCCTCCTCCTAAGACTTACCCCTTTCCTTAAGCTCCCCTATCTTTTATCTCCTTATCAAATGTCCATTTGATGCAATTGTACTAGTTAGATATGAATGATCGCCTTATTTAGCTGTTATGTGTTATTCTCTTAACTATCATTTTTTTTTTCTTCCGCTACCTGGGCACTGTCTAAATAGACTACAGCCCGAAGTTGGTACTGTAAGGTTCACTTCCCCCTTCCCCTCTTTCCCCTACTCTTTACCACTGAGCGTCTACGGCCAGGGACTGTGCAGCTCGTATGCCCAGTCTCGGAACCACGAGCTCGGCTGCACTTACCCTCCTACTACCGCTGAAGCCGTAAGTGCGCCGTATTTTCTCTCCCGTCCACTGCCTCCCATTTCTCTCATGCCCAACAGTGGGAGCATGAACCCGGTGTCCCCTAGCCTGCCGCCGCAAAAGCCGCTGGTATATCTCTCAAATTCCACGGGCTGCCTGCTGCTGCTCGCCAGTTTACGGCTCCTTCCTACCCAACTTAGCCTTCTAACTCGCTGCTGGGTGTCTTAATTATCTCCCTGATATGGCTCACCCTCCCTCCTCCATACCACGTTTCTGGCTGTCTACCCCACCACAATCTCCTTGGCCTGTACCCTTCCCTGCCACTCCACACCATCTGGCCCAGCGGGGGAACCACAAACCAGCTAATATCTAGTGCTTTTTCCGGTAAAGCCGTAAGTTTTCCCCCTATGGCTCTCAGCCTCCCTGATCCTGACCCTTTACTAGTACCAACACTCCCCTGTAACCTCCTTGTACTGTACTGTTTGCTCATTGCCTAGACTAGCCTACATCATGTTAGCCTAGCTGAAATTGCCTCTGTATATGTAATGAATGTACTCTGTACTGATTGCCTCAATTGTAATGTTGCTTCCTTGTGTTATCCTGTATTGTACTCTCCTGGGTCGTGCCTGAAAATAGTCACCTGCTGGCTAGCGCACCTACCCGGTAAACAAAAGCTAAATAAAATAAAAATAAATAAAACTCCCGTTTTATCGACCTGCTTCATACAGTCGCAGCATTGTGAAGTTATGTTATCAGACAATGGAGAGCGGCAAAAAAGTACAAAGGAGGTCAAGCAAAAAGCAAACTGGCAAGCAGGCAGCGCCCCACCTTCAAAACCCCTTTCCTCCCAGCATTCACCAGACAACTCCCTGAGACCATCAGGAAGACACCACCCCCCCAATTCATGTTCATTCCATGTTCGTAGTGGCTTATCCCTCTCCCCTTCTTCCCATTCCCAGCTATTTGCAATACCACACAGACAGAGTGGCATTTTCAGTCTCTTCAGTGCAGTTTAACTGCATCTCCAGCGTGGCTGCAGATATTTCAATGGCACAGATATAATATATTCTCTCCTCTCCCGAGTCCTCACAGTACTTGCCATTATGTCCCCATAGTTCTGAATAGCCATATTTCATGTTCCTCTCGGTGCAGCTTTCCCGTGAGGCCTGGCGCCGACTCAGTACTCCGCCATTTCCTTCCATCATCTTCTGCCTAACGCGGCCTCATGGTTCCCTGTTCCAATTGCCATCTCTCCTATATTATTAAACAAAGAAAAATGGAAAAGAAAAAAACACTTCACCTATTCCCCCCATCTTAATGTCTCTGGGAATCTCGGTGACACCGCCATGGTTTCCCCAAATTGTCCAACGCTCTGGGACCTCCTCTTCCCTGGCACGCCCGTATATCATTCTCATAATCCTATGTATCTCACTAGTCCAGGTTTCACTTATTCATTTTCTTCTGCAGCTCTGCGACAAATTGCTCAGCTTTACACAGTTCCCAAAAGGAATAAGTCGCTCCCTCGTGCTTTATTTTCAGTACTGCTGGGTACACCATAAAGTTCTCAATTTTAAGATTCCATAACTGGGCCATCAGACCGTTAAAGGCCTTCCTTCTCTGCAACAGTCTCATCGAGTAATCCTGGGAGATATATATAGACGCGTGCCCTGGTACTCCAACGTTCCTGCTTCTCGATATGCTCAGAGGGTCGCCTCTCTATCTTGATAGGAATGGAAGCGAATGACAACTTGTCGTGGGGGCATACCCCCAGGAGGCCTGGGCATCACAGCACGATGCGCCCTTTCCAGCTTGAATTTCCCATTTTTTGGCTGCAGCCCCAGCAACTCTGGCAAGATCTTTGCACAAAAACCCAGCATATCATCCCTTTCCGCTCCTTCTGGCAATCCTCTGAGCCATAAATTTAGCTTTCTATAATAATTCTCCTGATAGTCCATCGCATCCTTCAGTTCCTCCAACTCCTTTTGCAGGTGCACTACTTAGCTCGGCACTTCCCCTGTATCATCTTCTAGTCGTGATATTCTCTCCTCAGTCTCTGCAATCCTATTCGTATGGGCCCGCTTGCTGCTCTAATATTTCTTGCAGCTTGAGATCTATCTTGTCCTCGAGCTTGAGTAGCCTGGGTTCTAAGGCCGCTATCACTTGGCCCATCACCTTACGGCCCAGGGCTCCAATTTCGGCTGCTGACAGTGAGATTACCCCCGTGCTTTCACCTGTAGCAGAGGCCGCATAGCTCGCCGCTTTCTTGCCAGTTTTGCCAGTCTGCCTCTGGCTTTTTCTACCTCCTGCCACCAAATATTCCTCCATTCTTCCCTCCAACACGTGCTGCACCAGTAAATTTTTCCATGACAGGTCGATTTTCTCAATTAATTTTACTTTTAATTGCCCGTCGAGACAAAGCAGCGCGAAAGCATGTCTATTCTCTCAGCCGCTCATTAGTGCCCCCCGTGATTTTCTTAATCTGTCCCAAACATTGCTTTCGCACACCGACTGCACCATTGTGCGCTGCATGTGCGGAAACACATTTTGGGCGACATGTGAAAAATGGCAGTTAAACTGTTCATAAGGAAGTGTAATAAAATGGCAATGTTGAAAATCTGGAGTGAAAATATAAAAAATACGCAAACTACGAGCATGCGTGTAGGAACTACATAGCGCTGCGCTAAGTAAAATGATCGTTACGAATTTTTTCACCAAATTTTCAACAAAGCCATTTTAACACCTCTGCTCATGAACAGTGTCACTGTGATTTTCTTAATGTGTCCCATACATTGATTTTGCACACCAAATGCTCCATTGTGCGCTACATGGGTGGAAACACGTTTTGGGCAAGATGTGAAAAATGACAGCTGTACTGCTCATAAGGAAGTGTAATAAAATGGTAATGTTGAAAATCTGGAGTGAAAATATTGAAAATTTGCAAACTTACAAGCATGCGTAGGAACTGCGCAACGCACGCTTGTAAAACAGTCATTGTTAGGAATTTTTTCACCAAATTTTCAACATAGCCATTTTAAGACCTCTGCTCACAAACAGTGCCACTGTGATTTTCTTAATGTGTCCCATACATTGATTTCACACACCGACTGTGCCATTGTGCGCTACATGGGCGGAAACACGTTTTGGGCAAGATGTGGAAAATGACAGCTATACTGCTCATAAGGAGGTGCGGTAAAATGGCAATGTTGAAAATCTGGAGTGAAAATATAGAAAATTCGCAAATTTACGAGCATGCGTAGGAACTGCGCAACGCACGCTCATAAAACAGTAAATTTTAGGAATTTTTCCACCAAATTTTCAACATAGGCTTTTTGAGAGCCCACCTTATGAACAGTGGCAGTGCTGTTTCATTACTCGGTCCCAAAAGGTGATTTTGCACAGTGACTGCGAAATCACCCTTTGGGCCGATTAACGCGATGACAGTGAATGCATTCATGAGAAGGGGTCCCAAAAACCCCGTGTTGAAAATTTGGTGTAAAAATTCCAAAAAATGCCTGAGATATGCAGCAAAGTTGAAAAAACCCTATCTATCCCATTATACAGCTTACTGGCATTTCCTTAGTTCGCGGTCGGCTTTGAAGAGTGCAGACGTGTTCCCGGTCAACCGAAGATCATCACGCCGCAGTCCGGAGGTAAGTATGGGGTGGTGGAGTGTGGGGAGGCAGGGTGCGCAGTGGGTGGGTGCAGGTGGACTGGGTGAATGCCGAGGGAACGTTTTCTTGTTTACAGGTTTTTGGTTTTTTTTTTAACAGGAAGACAACGCGGGATGTTTGCCACGCTCGGGTGGGCTCCCAGCGTGGCAGCTGTAAGGCTGTTTGTGGGGGGTCTGGAGCCGATGGGATTGGGCACCCGTTGCCCACTCTGGATGTGTTGCCACGGATGTGGGCACCCAGCGTGGCATCTGGAACTCTGTTTGGGAGGGGCGCCAGCACAGCCCGATGGGGGATTGAGCACCCCGTCGGCCTACAGTGTGTGCGTTGAAGCGAGCACACAGTATGGTCTGCGCGTGTGTGTGAGGGGGAGCATGCATGAGCAGGTGATATCTTATCGCTGCTCACTGAAGAGTAGCTTCCTCTTTCAACTGTATGCCACTGCATTTTCAACTGCTGTCATAGACAGCTCCAGCAGTGATTAGAGAACTTCGACCGCGCTAGCAAACACACTGACTGAATTAGAAGACGCTGGCACACCTCCGAAAAACTTGGATGATGGCACTATGTTTCTTGCAAAATACGTGCAAGCAAACATAATGAAATTATAAAAAAAAAAAAAAGGAAGTCTGGCGAGCAAAGGCACAGAAGGAGCTTCAAATAGCTGAAGGAATTAAGAAGGGGAGAAGGCTTTCTTTCACTATATAAGTGAGAAAAGCAGGAAGGGATTGTTAGGCTTAAGAAAAGTGTGGAGTGGGTGGAGGATAATGGAGGAAAAGCAGAGATACTAAATGAATACTTCTGTTCTGTCTTCATCAGGGAGAAGGACGGACCAGTGCCTTCAGGAGGGAAAAGAGGAGTGGGGAAGGGGGACACAGACATAGCGATAGAGGAGGATAGAGTGAGGAAGGGTCTGCTGGCGTTGAAAGTGGACAAATCACCAGGCCTGGACAGAGTACATCCAAGGGGTACTAAAGGAACTGCTGAGGAGCTGGGGCCACTAGCAGACCTATTTAATAGTTCACTAGAGTCAGGCGTGGTACCACAGGACTGGAGAACAGCACATGTAGTGCCCCTTCACAAAAGCAGTCCCAAGGATGGTCCAGGGAATTACAGACCAGTCAGTCTGACCTCCATTATGGGCAAGCTCATGGAGACCATACTAAAGGAAAGGTTGGTGGAATATCTAGAGGAACATGGTCTCCAGGATGAGAGGCAGCATGGGTTAATGGGGAGATCATGTCAAACAAATATGATTGACTTCTTTGACTGTGTCAATAAGACAGTAGACAGGGGCCAAGTGGTAGACATCCTCTGTCTTGATTTCAGCAAGGCCTTTGACTCTGTGCCTCAAAAAAGGTTGATCAGGAAGTTGGTGGATCCTGGAGTTGGGGAAAAGATGGTCAGATGGATGGAAAACTGGCTGAGGGACAGAACCCAGAGGGTGGTGGTGGGGGGAGAGTTATCTGGCACCAGAGAGGTAACCAGTGGAGTCCCACAGGGCTCAGTGCTGGGGCCGGTGTTGTTCAATGTCTTCATCAGTGACATTGGGGATAGCATTAAAGGCAAAATGTGCCTATTTGCAGATGACGCAAAGCTCTGTGGGAGAGTGGACATAGCTGAAAGGATACGGGACCTACAGGAAGATGTGGAAAAGCTGGGAAGGTGGTGCAGGATCTCGCAGCGTGGTCCCAATGCCAAGAAATGCAAAGTTATGCATATTAGAGCCAAGAATCCCAGGCTAGAGTATTACCTGGGTGGAGTCCGAATATCTGCATCAGAGGAAGAGAAGGACCTGGGAGTGATGATCACTAGTGACCTGAAGCACTCCACGCAGTGCAAGAAAGCAGCAGCAAAGGCAAACAAGATGCTGGGATGCATAGCTAGGGGATCAGTAGTAGGAGAGAGGAGGTTATACTGCCCTTGTACAGGTCACTGGTAAGGCCGCATCTAGATTATGGAGTTCAGTAGTGGTGCTCACACCTCAAAAAGGACATTAACCTGCTGGAGAAGGTACAGAGGAGGGCTACAAAGATGATAGCCGGTCAGCAGGGCAAGACATACGAGGAGAGGTTGAGGGCACTGAACACGTACTCCCCTGGAAGACAGGCGAGAGAGGAGACATGATTGGGACATTCAAGTACTTGAAAGGGATAAATAAGGTTGATAATTAGAGTCTCTTTAAGCTGAGTGTCAACCATATCACTAGGAGCACAGTCTTAAGCTGGAGGGTGGGAGGTTTAGGAGAGAGGTCAGGAAGCACTTCTTCACAGAGAGGGTGGTGGACACTTGGAATGCGCTGCCGGAAGAGGTCATCTTGTTGAAGACAGTGGGCAGCTTTAAGAGGGGCTGGGATAGGCATAGGGGAAGGTAAGAATCATGGGTAGGGAGGAGGAGGGAGGGAGGGCAGGGACAATAGCTCAAGCCGTGGACCCTGCAATACAAGCAGACTTGATAGATCAGATGGCCTTCTTCTGCTGGCTTCTTCGTATGTTCGTATGTATGTATGTTCGTATAATGTTTAAACAGGCACAGTAACTGCAGACCATGATGATTTTGGGAAGGCTTCTTTGGTTAAAGAACAGTTGGAAGAGTAAAGAAGTGAGTTTAGCAAAGTTGCTGAATGACTTTATTTTAGTAACTAGGTAGAAGCAGGTTCGAGAATTGACAATATGAGATCCGAGTTGTTCTGAGTGGCTTTTTAACCTCAGAGAGTGGTTAAAATGCAGATAGGGCAGCAGGAGAAGGACTGTAGATTTAATTAGTGAAATATCAGGGTAGTAGGCATAGATGTCAAACAGCGACCTTTTGGAATCGAATAAGTCATGCAAGTTAGAAACTGTGAAAGTGGAGGCAGAAGTAGTGAATTGTGGTTTCACAAGAGAGCTGATAATTTGAAAAAAGTGCCTGGGTGGAGATTTGTGGGCCTCAATCACAATCCTATAGTGAGCACTTTTAGCATTAATAGTTGATAGTAATGGTTTAACTGTTTGTTCATAATAAAATTCCTTATGGACGGTAGTGCCATGTTTCATTCATTGGCGTTCAGGTTGTCTGCACTTTTGTGATAAAGAGAGGAAGTTTTGACTAGTTTCAGTGGAGCAAGCCTTTCTGAAATTAAGGATAGAGATTAGTTGTAATAGATAGATAGCTGTTGAGCTCCTTGAGTTGTTCTGACACCCATGTATGTTTGTTCAGGATGGGGGCTTTGCCCTCCCCCCAATTTATTTGAAAAAAATCTTGTGGGTTCTATTTTAGTTTATTTAAAAACATCTAGACCTTCCAAGAATCAGTCTTCACCATTCATTCCCATTTATGTGTCTAAGCCGCAGGTGTTAGAACTCAGCGGGGGCAAAGTCTTTCGCAGCTTAGGAGGAACAGACGTCAGTGTCTGCACCTCCATGAGGCAGATGTAGTGATATCGCACCCATGGACTGGACAGTAACCAGCACTGGCCCCCTCTCTTCCTCAGTTCCGTTTTTTCTGCCATCTAATGCACACCATGGGAGTCTCAGTCATCTAACTGCGCCATTCTTCCTCATTTCAATACTACTTAGTTCAGTGCGGTTTTTTTTTTTTGGTCTGTACTGTGTATTTTCAGTGCCATTTATTGTTTTTTTTTTTACACTTTAGTTTGGCGCTGAACTCTCTTCTGTTCTGTTTTTCATGCTTTTTGTTGAGTGATCATGTCAGGTCCAGAAAAACACAAGAAGACTAAGAAGAAGACTAAGAAGAAGAAGAAGACTAAGAAGAAGAAGACGAAGAAGAAGAAGAAGGAGAAGGAGAAGGAGAAGGAGAAGGAGAAGGAGAAGGAGAAGGAGAAGGAGAAGGAGAAGGAGAAGGAGAAGGAGAAGGAGAAGGAGAAGGAGGAGAAGGAGAAGGAGAAGAATGCCCTTCCCCCACAATATGTCAGTACTCCTGTCGAGTTCATAATGCCATGATGACTGTTGGGCTGATCACAATATGGAGAAGTGTGATACCTTTTTCTCCATGGACTGCCACACTTTTGAAGCACACATTAAAATGGGGCCGTGATCCACCCACCTTCGGAGGCAGGCATTGCACCAGGGACACCAAGGTAACGTCCGTAGGCTCTTCCCCTGAGCCCCTTCCCTGTACTTCATGTACTGAAGAAGGAAGTCCAGGGCACTGCCGTGCCCGCCCCATCAAGACTTTGGATGCTCGGGGGGGGGGGGGTGTCTGGTCGGCTGAGCTCCCCTGCAGTCCATTGGCCCTTCGGGGCAGTGGACACCCCGGTGGTGAGGCCAAAGCTATATGTTCGGTCTACACCAGTGGTCACTCCGGCTCCTATTACTAAAACCGGTACTGCTGAAGGAGTGGCGCTGGCTGTGAGGCCAGGCCCACTTCTGGCACAGCTTGCAGTACCAGAAGAGGGAAGGTTTCCATTGCCAACCCTGTCTCGGACCCGGAGGTCATTGTTGTCTCTTCCCCGAGCACCCTGGTGGCCTGGAGGATGATGATGACACTGACCTTGGGTCTGGGGATGGAACCAGTGAGAATGGAGGTCTTCCTGGGCCTGGTTTTGAGCCTGACTTGGGGTCAGAAGTCACTCCTGGGGTTACCCCTCAAGCTGACACTGGGGACAGCAACAGGACCCCTTCTGGCACCTTCGCAGTGCTGGGTCTGATTCTGATTCTGGTTCCAGTGCCACTTAGCAGCAATCAGTGTGCTAGCCCGAGGCCTAGTTTCTCTCTAGAAGAATTTGGCCCTGTCCCTGGTGGGGTCAGGGCTGCCTTGTGGGCCCCATTTGGCTCCTCTTTCCCCACCTGGGGTTTCTCCCAAGGTCACTGTCTATGCTGGTCCATTGATTTTGGTCAGTCATAGTCGGGCAAGTTTACCAGCCCCCCACCGACAAGGTCCCCTGAGCATTCTTGCAACCCTGGCAGAGGACCTGGCTTGGTCATCCATGACCCTTCTCCTCCTCTACCTCCTCCCCTGTACTCTGAGGTATTTTGAGTCCCCTGGGGTCCATACCGGGGGATCAGTTCAGGTCTACGACTGGTGTGTTCCACTAGAACAACCTCCGATTAGAACAAACTCTTTTTAGGCCTGAAGTTCCTGCACTTCTGTTGTCTGAATCCAGTTCCTCTTCTCCTGCTTCCTTCTCTGAGGGACAGGATTTTTCAGTCCATCTCTACTCTGATGCCAAGTACATCTTGGGACTCGTTCCATATGTATGACCTGATGACTGAGATACCCCCAACGAAGATAGGACAGTTACATAAGGATGTACCGTAACAGTAGATCTTTGAGGGGATCTCAGTCATCTGGTCTGCCTTCTCTCCCACCATGCCCCAATTTTGGAGTTCTCTTCTCAGGTCTGGCTTTCTGGTGTATCCAGCCTTTTATTTTGGCCTGGGTACCTCTCTCTCTCTCTCTCTCTCTTTTCTCTCTTTCTCCTAGGTCTCCCATGGCATGGGTTTGCTCTATAGTCTCCTGGGAGAAAGAACTGAGGAGGGAGTGGAGCTGCTCATGCCTTCATAGGATTGGTGATGTCAGGTGGGTGGCCCCAGTGGTACTGATGAAAATCTGTGTGGATGCTGCTTCACCAACAGTGAAGTTCCATATGTGTGACCTGATGACTGCGAGCCTCTTGAAGATCTACTGTTATGGTAAGTTCTTACGTAACTGTACTTTCGCCATTGTCTGCACTATTTCTCAGTTAATACTAGTGTCATTCCTCCCTGTCCTTTAGAGTGAACTGCCTGACTTCACATCATCCCTAACCAACAGGGCTTGACCACTTCACTTTTCATCACTGTTACTCCATAACTGGCCTACAGGTGATACCCCTGAAGAGGGTAATTTTCCACCCTTCTCTGGTCTCTGGGTACATCAGCTGGTGACATAAATTGAATTCCACTTACCCCAAGTAGGATACCGTGGATCTGACACAGAGTCATGTTTCCCACGGCTTAGTAAAGTGATGCCACAGCACTGCAGCACCTTCTTTTCAAACACCAGTTTTCATAAATTAATCAAATGTGTCTGCAGAAGGAGGAACCCAGATTTGAACCCAAATTTCAAGGATCTCCAGCAGCAACTGTACCAACTGAACTAAAGAACCAGCTCCACTAGTAAAGCTGTTAGAACATTTTCAGCAGCAGAGTTATCAAATTAGTGTTTGATGTGTGAAAAAAATTATCAAAACCCTGTGCTGTTGCCGCAGGAACTGTTTTTGTGGGGGGAATGGTGTCTGCGGACGTTGTTATACTAGACCTGCTGAGCTGAAAAATATGGTACTTGCTCTTCTATTTGAAGAAAACTTTCGCAAGTTGTTCCCTTCAGCAATAAACAGTTTCAGAGTGTAATGTCCCAGTTTCTAGTATATAAATATGTATATATATATATATATATATATATATATATATAGTGCCAACTTTTATGAACCTCTGTGTGTTTTCCCTGCCAAGAGGTGTTATTTTGCCTATGGCCAGATTCCCTAGAAATCTTTTTTTTGTTTGTTTGTTTGTTTTGCACGCTGTCCTAGAAACATTCAGGGTGCTTGAATTAACATTGTGGGTGCTTGAGCACCCAAGCACCCATGGAGTCGGCATCTGATCATTGTCTTACAACAAAGTCTGTTAAGGTGTCAACTGGCTCTGGCAAAATAGATTGTTTGCCATCTGTGAACTGTGTGCGTCCTGGAATATTGGAAAGAAGATTGGAAACCTCCCCAGATTAGGTGTCAATCAGACATTTAGAATATGAAAGGAGAGCTTTACTAGTTGGAGTAACTAACACAGGCAATGTGAAGCCCTAGCTGTACTTTTTTTTTTTTTTAATCTCCTGCCTGCCAATTTGATCACCTCCTGGGGACTTGCTCACATCGGTCACCGTTCACGCTCTTCCTGCAGGCCTCACAGGACATCCCGAGCATCACCTACTCAATCCTGCTGGCCAGGAAACACCCCTTGGGGAACCTTTGGACTTGAACTAGTTTGATTCCTGACTGGGGGAACAACAAAGGACAGGGCCTGAGGCTAGTGGCATGGGGGCATGTAGTGAATGCACGAAAGTGGCGGCACTATTCCATTATGAGGACCTTTCCACCTCTCTGCCATAGTACTAAGAGTGTCCTTGCAGGGCATGACCTGGTGGGAGGGAGGGGCAACACATTGCACTGTCACTTCTGCCACCCTGAACCTCCATAGGAGGGGCTGTAACAGCAAGGGCACCATTGCCCTCCTTCCTGCAACCTCACAGTGCTGTCTCTTTACCTCTACAGCGCTGAGCAGGTGGGCAAGGTCACACAGCAAACCAGGGTCATACACATCGGAGTGTGATGTGCTGTGCCAGCACCAATGGACTGGGTCACATATCGAACCTGGATCATATATGTGGGAGCGCCTGGCTTCACCAGCACCACAGGGCCTGATATGTAATAGTTTGGTCTGATATCCTTAGGCAAAAGATCTGTAACAACATCATTTCTAACCGTACTGAGAAATGGTGCTGCCTGTCTTGTTCAGTAATGTCCTGGCAACCTAGTGTCTATTTAGTTTTATTTACTTCATGATGACTGAGATGAAGCATCTTATTGTGGGGGGGAGGGGGGTCATGCCACTACCCATATTCGCAGCTGGGAGCACTGAAATGCAGGGACATCAAGTGTCTTGCTCAGAGCTTCACAGTGATTGAGGAGTGGATGTGGTGGGATTTGAACCTATGATCTCTTTTCAGTGTGCAAACCACTAGAGAGCCCAGTGCCTTCTCTGATAGGTCAGTTTATCTGCACATGAATAGAGCTGTAGCTAATCTTGTTTTTGCGGTTGCCTCCTAGTGTGTAACACACACACACACAGACACATATACAAACACATATCGTAATAGCTGATGTAATACCACAGCTTGACAGGCCTGGTGCTTCAGTGGCAGTTGTGTCACGCTGCAGCTTGTCTGACTTAGAAAGCAAGTGTTGTGAGAACATGTTGCAGATACAAAGTATTGATTTTCTCTGGGGGGGGTGCTTGGCACATATCTGTATATGATGGGTAAAGTGGCATTGACATGGCCATGGGAAAGGGGGGGAGGACTGGAAGGGAGGGGGCATCAATTGGAGAGACTTGGAGCATATCCCTAAATGAAAGCTAGTGACTGCAGCATTTAACTTTAACCCCTGACTATCCACTGTGTCATTCAGTCCTCCCTGTGCCGATCTGCATTTATACTGCTGGACTCACTCCCCACCCCGGCTGCCCCATCCCTCTGTCAGTCTGTATAAGTACTTTTGAAGTTGGGACGCCGAGTTAGCATTCCAGTATTATCAGCAGCACCCACCATTGGCTGCACAGTCAAGCCAGTCAGTGAAGACATGTAGATACCCTCCAACATGATCCCCCTTCTCCCCCCAATATTTACAGATTTGTGTAGAAGACTAGCACCTATCCCCATTCAGCTCTCAGTAGTACCTTTATAAGGGGGCAACACTCAACACCACTACCTATCATTTATCTGGTGAACGAGTGATTGTTCTCCACTATTGCCATGAACTTTATTTTTACTCAGTCTCCCCCCACCTCTGAAATTGTCTTCTTGCATGCTACGAGGCCCCTCTTCCACTGACCCAAATCTTTCAGCCCACCGTAGGAGTCTGGTGAGATCCCGAGCCGCTGCCAGCCTCTACTCAAAGTCCTTCTTTGGAACCTTAGACTATATCCTACAGCTTATCCCCTGTATATATGACCCCCCTCCTCCCGTTCCCGAAATATGGGGGAATATACTCAATCAGTACTCAAGATCTGGGAGGAGGAGCCAGCAAGGAGCGGTAGTAGTCAGTAGGTCCCTACTGTGGCGAACAGGGTGGGGTGGCTTTATTTACATGGGGCCACTGGGGTGTTTTTCCCTCCCTCCCAAGACAGACACAGAAACCCTACTTCACTGGTCGGCACAAGACATCCCAGGCTTGGGGCGATAATTCAGGTTGTCTGGATGCTAAGCATAGCACCACTGACAGTGGTGCCGCTGCACACTAGCCAGCCGGCCTGCCATGCATGAATATTCTTGTACTGTAAATAATTTGTATTTCTGTAGCCTTTTCAAACTAGTATTTGTTTACAGCACTTTTTGAACCCTGCTATATCGAGGGACCCCAATGAAAATAAGATTCTTTCCTCATGAGGGGCGCATCTTGCCATCTGCGTGATGTAAATTAAATAAATAAACAAGTAAATATTCGCTGTGTAGCAGATACAGGACACTGCACAGTGACACCAGCCATCTTGAGGTGTGTTTTGGTTCTGAAAAGTGATTTATGATAAATTACTTTTTTTTCTCTCTGGTCCATTTGTGTTTTTGAGTATGAATTCATGGGCATGTGGATAGCTTTGTTTTTAAAAAGTGCACTTTCAGCTCTCTCTGGTACTTCTGAAATAGAAGTATGTCTGATCATCCTTTTTCTTTGACAGTAATATAAATGATCTGTTCTCCCTACATAGTTTTTCTTTAGTTTAATGAATACATAATCTGTAAACAAAGGCTTTTCCAGAAAACAGCATGGCAGGAGTTGGGGTGGGGGGGTGGCAAATTTATGTTCTAGCAAAGCATAGCAAAAATCAAGATAGGGGAGCATATTGGCAGGGTTGTTACGAAGAAAACACCCTAGAGAATTTAAACGTGAAGGGACCAGTTGTACATAAACTAGATGTAGAACTGAAAAGCACTCTCTAAAATCCCTCAGTATTGCTAGGGACAACTGAAAGTCTCTCTTCATGACAGACGTTTCTGTGCAGAATGTTTTATTTTAATTAGCAAAGAATGGCAGTTTTAGCTACATTTGGACTCCAGTGAGGCATTTGAAGATAGCTTTGCCACCACCCATTTCATTGCTTTGACTGGGAGATTGGCAGCCTTTCATTCCAAGATGCTGTGCTTCTGGTTACAAGTAGGACAGCATTTCAGCCCAGTTTTCTTCATTTGCTAGGAGACACACACATAACAAATTAGTGATTTCCCTGTAACAGCCAGTTAAATGGATGATGTAAGGATGCTCTATACAAATATTAGACAGCCCAAATGGATTTCTATTTGTTTATTCTGTTTATTTATTTATTTATCTGTTCACCTGGTAGGCTCACTGGCACCAAGATTCCTTGTACAGGAGAGAGCAGGATGTCAGTCCAGCAATGTTAATACAGGTAATTACGAGGTTGAATAAAGTGTACATAGTGCCCCAGATATTCAGACTGCGCCGGGCAGTGGTGCAAGCCTGGGCACAGCGCAACTGGGCTGCGCCGGGGGCCAGGACCAGGCGATATTCAACAGTGATGCTCCATGGCGCAGCACCATTGAATATGGCAAGGTCAGCGCACCTACTGTGCATGGCGCAGTGGCACTGCGCAAGCCACAGAGAGGAAGCACGGGGATGCACCAGCGCAAGTGCAGTTGCGCTAGGCGCATCACCCAAGATATTCAGCCAGGGGCATGCAGATGTGGCCATAATATATGCAAGGTGCAAGTAGGGGTGTTTGCATGTCATTATGGCCCCATTTGCATGCGTTGTGCAGGGTGTCCCGGTGAAATGCACCTGGTGCCCTGTCTAGCTGCTGTCATCGGGGGTTGGGTCCCTGGTGGGCTATTGTAACCCCTTCCCCTCCCATATGCCTGATCGCGGGCTTCTGTAATATTAAATTTTAACCTGGTGGTCTAGTGGTTCCCTCCCCGTATGCCCGATCGCGGGCTTCTGAAATACTGAATTGTAACCTGGTGGTCTAGTGGGTCCCGCTCCGTATGCCCGATCACGGGCTTCTGAAATATTAAATTCTTACCTGGTGGTCTAGTGGTTCCCTCCCCGTATGCCTGATCGTGGGCTGTTGTAATATTATATTTCAACCTGGTGGTCTAGTGGTTCCCTCCCCATGTGCCCGATCGTGGGCTGTTGTAATGTTAATGTTAATTATTAGCCTGGTGGTCCAGTGATACCCCTCCCCACCACCCAGAACCCCTCTTGTCATTGGGGCGGTAGCACCCCGCCCGCATACCGCCAACCGAATGACTGCGTACAATATGATCTGTACACCTGTTAGTCCACAGTGTGGACCAGTGGGCTTGCAGACCATACTGTACTACACAGGACCAGATATGTATACGCTGACATCTGACTTCATCGTGGGCGGCCCCTGGCAGACTGCTTGCAAAAGTTTCCATGTGGTCATAGTGCTTTACAACCTTAGTTCCAAAGGTGTGGCCTGACGAAAGAGATTCTCTCGAAAACCTACTTTTCCAGTAAGTACGTAGCTGTTCTTTTTGTGATCAGCATTAGGTATAGAATCTGCCTATACGGCCATAACTAGACACAAAATTCCCCTGTCCAGCCAAGGGCTGATAAAGTGGCAGGATTACTTCTCTTGCCCTGACCAGGTCCTTGTAAAGGGGCAGGATTACTTCCCTGTGCCCTGACCAAGGCCCCTTGTAAAGTGGCAGGATTACTTCTTCTACCCTAACCAGGGTCTTGTAAAGTGGCAGGATTACTTCCCCTGGCCTGACCAGGGCCTTGTAAAGTGGCAGGATTACTTCTATCCTGATCTGAGCTTTGTAAAGGGGCAGGGTTACTTCTCCTACCTTGACTAGGGCCTTGTAAAGTGGCAGGATTACTTCTGCCCTGATCAGGGCCTTGTAGAGCAGCAGGATTGCTTCTCCTACCCTGAACAGGGCTTTGTAAGTGGCAGGATTACTTCCCTGCCCTGACCAGTACCGTAAAGGGACAGGATTACTTCCCCCACCCCGACCAGGGCCTTGTAAAGTGGCAGGATTACTCTCCCCTGCCGTGACCAGGCCCCCATGTAAAGAGATAAGGTTACTCTTCCTGCTCTGTTGGTCACTGCCTTTTTGACGCACCCCAGCATTCTGCCAGCCTCTAGATAGCAGCCACAAACTGCATGTCCTGCTTTAGCCCTTTGTGTTTTATTCATAGCTGGATAATTAACACAGATTTTATTAACAGTTAAAGCATGTTGGGTAGAAAATTCGAAGATTAGCACCTGTGCTAACATGGTTAGGGTGGATGCTACCCTGAGTTTGTGTGAGCACTCCCGGCAGTGCCACATTCGGATGCCCTGTGAGTGCCCCCCCCCAACCTGGCAGTGCCAAAGTGCTAAAATACTGCTGGACATATGCAGATGAGGGGATCGCCTCATGCATACTGGTGCAGTGGAATGTTCAACAGTTTGTGGCGACCGTAAATAGTCCCTCAAGCGGCGCAGTTTTACCACCGCCGAAAACCACCTCTAACTGGGCGCTGAGCCTACTCCCTGAAGGCAGAGTGGCTATACTGCAGCCACCCACCCCTGAGCGCCTGTTCAGTCCCTGTATAACATTTCCTGGTGGTCCAGTGATTTCCCCAACCCATAATCGTACATCACTCCTTTACTAATATTCCCTGGTGGTCCAGTGTGTCTCTCTCTCCCCCCCCCCAATCCTCTGTTCACTCCATTTCTAATGTTCTTTGGTGGTCCAGTGGCCCGAGCCCCACAGCCCCCCACCCAACCGCCCACTGATATCCCACCTCCCCACATCCCCCCTTACCTTGGTTCCCTGTGCTACTACCAGCCACATATGGCAAGCAGCACAGCCATCAAATCTCACCTCCCGTGGCCGGCACTGTGGAAACAGCTGTTTCTACAGTATGCTCATTCACTGGCCGCTCATATGGTGGCCAGTCACGGAGGTGAGAGGAGGGCTATGGCAGTCACTGTGTGTAGCTGGTAGTAGCACTAGAACTGGGGGTAAAGGGGTGGGGAGGTGGGATATCAGCGGTGGGGGCTGTTTGGGGGCCACTGGTCCATTGTGGAATATTAGAAATGGAGTGAATGGGAGATTTGGGGGTGCACACTGGATAACCAGGAAGTATTAGTAAAGGAGTGAATGGGAGATCGGGGTTGGGGGAAGCACTGGACCATCAGGGCTCTCATTTCATACTTGCTAATTGTGCTAAGGGGCTGCTGCCTCCCGTGTAGATGAGCTCATAATGGACATGCAAATGGTCCCTTAGCCTTGCACACTCAGTGGGCTTATTTGTGTGCTTAGGCTGAATATAGCCTGTAGGGATCTTGGTGCTATCCCATTTCAGGCAGCACTGTCCTGTGTGAGCTATATACCACCCAGGTCCATGTTGGGGCAGCGCAGTTTCACTAGTGCTGTGCCAACGTGACATTAGAGCTGGATTGCACTGCTTGATATCTGTCTGAATGTTGTTCACACTGAATGCTGTGTCTGAATGTTGTTCACACTGAATGGTGTGTTGGAGGCAGCTGGACATCAGACCTGCTTGAGTGGATCCATCTCACCACCTTGTTGGCCGCTATGAGGCCTTTCAGCCACTGTACTGGCTGTCATTTTTCTCACCCTTGAGCTCCTTTGGGTTTCTTCATGACTTAACAGTCAACAGGTAATGAGAGTACCTGTTCTCCCTTACATCATTCTGTGGAACTGCTGTGCACTTGCAGCAGCTGTGAGAGGGCTGACTGCAAGACTAACTCAAACTGTTATATGACTTTGGACTTTCTCTGGTGAGAGCAGAAACTTTTTTCATCATTTTTCAGTTTATCTGAGCACTCCTCCAAGACTGTTATTATCACACTGTTTAATGCTGTTGATCCCCCTAACTGGCTTTTGATAGTTTTCTTAAGATAGCCTATATATTCCTAACGTGGAGTGCATCGGGGTGTGATTGTTTTGTATGGTTATGGTTATAGTTAATTTGCATGACTCGCGTCCTATGCTTGAGTTGTTCATTCCTCCTGGTTTCTCCGTGGCACTTTGTCTGAGGCAGGAGCACGGTGGGGGGGGGGGTAGCCATTTTAGAGCCACCTTGGGACTGATGGTATACCCCTTGGGCCAGGCCAGATTGTTTGAATGTGTGGCTGTAAAAGGTGGGCCGGGTACAAGTTGCAGAATCGTGCTGATATACCATTCCACCCCTCCCCAGGTTATGGGCACAAATTCCTGCAGGAACTAGAGACTTTCTTGGCTGATCTGGTGTTGGGGTCACCCAAACTTTTGTTTCTGGGCAACTTCAGTGTTTGCATCAACAATGAAGCATCTCTGTTTGGAAAGCAGTTCCTCCAGGTGATGTTATCCCTGGGCTTTGTACAGGTGGTTGCCATTGGTACCCACTAGTATGACCATACCTTGGATCTGGTCTTCTCAATGGGTCTTAACATCAGTGATGTCAGGGTTGATCTAGTTGTTTGGTTGGATCATCATGTCATTTAGTTCCTCTCCAGGGTTCCCCATTTAACCTCCTCTGTGGAGACAGTCAGATACTGCTCTTTGAAAAACCTGGAGCCTTGAAACATCCTGGCAGTACTGGACATCTCGAGTATGAAGACGGCTTGTATGATAGGAGTTGAGGCAGCTGTGGAGGGTTATAATTTAGCCCTCTCAACTGCTGTTGACCCCTTAGCACCTTTCCGTGTACGCCCCTTGACCTCCTGCCTCAGATTGTCCTGGTATGATATGGACCTGATGAGGCTGAAGACTTAGGGGCATAGGTTGGAGCGTTGTTGGTGGAAGTCCCACTTGGAGGAGGGAAAATTGGCACTGAGGCCTCACTACAGTGGGTGTCAGCAGTGAATCACTGTAAAAAAAAGTCAGCATTCCTGTCACGGTGATTGCTGCTGGAAAGTACCAACTGGCTGATAGATCTGGTCTGTCTGCAGTCCTGTAGAGCATTTTCTCTCGAGAACTGTGAGGAGTTTAACCAGTTCTTACTAAACAAGGTGTCCCAGGGAGGCAGTTACCTTCGGTAGTGTCTATGTCCCTGCTGTATATGATACTGGGTTTTTCCCTGGGCTCCTGGATGTATTAATGAAAGAGCAATTCCCGGGTCTGATCTTCGGGGGAGATTTGAATAGTACTATGGATCTCTTGCTAGACCATTCAGAAGGCAAGGGAAAGAGGACGGAAGCACTGGGTCTGTGGCAGGAGGGAATGGCAGATATGGACCTGGTGGATCGTTGGCGGATGATGTATCCGGGGGCTAGGGAATACACCTTTTTTTCTAGTCCTCATGGGACGTGGAGCAGGATTGATTATTTGTTCCTGCCGAGGGGGTGGCATAATAGGGTACTGGATATAGTCCATGGCCCTATACACACTTCAGATCATGCGATGGTTATAGGGAGGATCCAGTTCCGAGGGGATAGAGTCTCTCTCCCCCCCGGTGGAGATTCCCGTCGTACATGCTAACAAACCAGGAGTTCTGGGAATACCTAGCGGATCAATGGCAAAGATACAAGGTAACCAATGAAGGTAGTGGGGTCTCAAAAGCTATATATTGGGATGAGGGCAAAGCCTACATGAGGGGGGGCCATTATAGCGTATATGGCCAAATATAAGCGTGAGAAGCATGAAAAGAGGCAGGAGCTAGAAAAGAAGCTTAAGCTACTGGAAAAAAGGGTGGCGAGGGGCGAACAAGGGGAGGTGATGCAACTGTTAAATGCCACCAGAGAGGCATTGAATGCCTTGGTGAAAAGTGAGGCTGCGACATCCCTGTTCTTCTGTAGGAGGCAAATGTTTGAGTGGTCTAATAAGCCTGGACCCCTGTTAGTGAGGTTAATGAAGGGGGTAAATGCCCCACTAAGATAACAGGCATAAAAAGGAAGGGAGGAGGGGTACATAGGGAACCTCTGGAGATAAGGCAAGCCTTTCGGGATTATTACGGGCAGCTGCAGGTTGCCAAGGTAAAGTCCAAGAGATGAAAGGTTTCTTAGATAAGACAAGGCTCCCAAGACTTTCATCGGTGCAGAGGGAGAAGTTAAACCAACCAATAAGGAAGGAGGAAATCATTAAAGCCTTAAGGAATTTGCAGAGAGGGAAGGCAAGTGGCCCAGATGGATTCCCAGTGGAATAGTATACGGTCTTGGTGGGGCAAGCAGCGGAGGCGTTGTGTGAACTGGTACGGGTTTTTGAGGCCCTGATCTGCCTCATACCCAAACCAGGCAAAGATGAACTAGAATGTGCCTCCTATAGGCCAATATCACTTTTAAATTGTGACCTAAAAATTATAGCTAAAGTGTTGGCTACGAGGCTGGAGGACTGTTTGCCTGTGCTGATTCACCCAGACTAGACCGGCTTTATAAAAGGAAGATTCTCATATCACAATATGAGGAGGCTGCTTAATGTGGTATGGAGAGCAGGGAGAACACATGAGAAGATGTACATCATCTCTATGGATGCAGAAAAGGCGTTTGACAGAGTGCAGTGGGAATACCTCTTCGAGGTACTGGGCCGGTTTGGTCTGGGTGAATCATATGTGCAGTGGGTGAGGAGCATGTGCTGGGCGCCTAAGGCCCGGATAATGGTTAATAGGGAACTTACAGGGGCGTTGGAATTGGAACGGGGCATGAGGCAGGAGGCTGCCCCTCTGCGTTATTAGGCTAGCATTGAGCACTCCGTCAGTCAGGAATTCCATGGGGTAACTGGGGCTAAGGGCATGCTACACAAAGTAGCCGTATATGTGGATGATATGCTCCTGTTTGTTACACACCCACAGATTTCCATGCCACCTTTGCTGAGACTAATAGTTGCTTTTCGCCAAGTTCTCGGGGTGCAAAATAAATTTAGGTAAATCAGAGCTGATGTGCTTTCCTAAGAAGGAGGCGGAGGATGAGAGGTGGGGATTACAGGTGAGGGATAAGTCTATTACCTGTTTGGGTATCACGGTGGGCAGAACGATAGGGGCACTGTATGGGCTAAATTATACACCTTTGATTAAAAAGGTAGAAGGAGATCTGAGACGTTGGATGCAACTTCCCATATACTGGTTAGGTCGCATTAATCTGATAAAGATGAATGTGCTCCCGAGAATATTATACCCCATGCAAATGTTACCATCGGGCCTGTTAAGAAGGGATATCCAGGAAATTGAGAAAGCGTTTACTAAGTTTATATGGCGTGGAAAACACCTTAGGACCAGCTTGCAGAGACTCAAGGCAGTAATGGGTAGAGGAGGATTAGATTTCCCAGATTTCAGGATCTATTACTTAGCAATAGAGCAGCGGTATGTGGCGGATTGGGTGCATAGGCCAGCGGTAGCCAGCTGGGTAGATCTTGAACAATGGGAGTGCCCAGGGCGGTTGTCCGCATACTTACAAAGCAGAGGGCTCCAAGCATTCTCGGCTCAGGGAGGGAGTAACCCGTCGGTAAAATCAGTGCTGGAAGCATGGAACTGTCTTAAGAAGAAATGGGGGATATGTAGGGGTGAGACCCTGTTGCTGCCGGTAGTGGATAATCCCTTTTTCCTCCCTGGGATAGTAGATGGAGGGTTTAAAGAGTGGGAAAAGAAGGGTGTACAGAGTATAGGGGATGCGGTTAAGCAGGGAACTTTAAACTTATTAGGGGATATAGTACAAAACGTGGGGTTACAAAAGCAGCAGATGTTTCGGTACTTTCAGTTAAGGGCTTTTGTGTCTAAAATGGATAGGGGTGGGGAGTCGGCGCAGAAATGGGGAGAGTTAGAAATTATGACATGTCACGCATGCAGAGACCCCAAGGGATTTATTAGGAAGGCTGCAAAAATGGGGAAGCAGGACTGTCCAGACCATACTCAGAAAACAAGAATGCTGTGGATAAGGGATATAGGGAGTGATATATCCGAAGATAATTGGCAAATGCTGATAGAGGGGCATGGAGGACTTCTAATATGCAATAAATACAAGGAGGCCTATTATAAATTTGTACACAGATTATACTGTCCCCCGGAGGTAGTACACAGGGCACACCCAGCCATTTCCCCATTGTGTGGCAGATGTGGGAGTGAGCGGGGGGACGTATATACATTACTTTTGGGCATGCAGAGTCCTTCAGGTTTTTTGGGGAGAAGTTATTAGGGAAGTCAGTCGAATGGCAGATATCCCCCTGCATGTAGAGCCGACTGTGGGTTTATTTGGAATGGATTCAGGAAAAGAAGGAGTCTGGGAGCCTCTCCCTCGCTGGATGAGGATAGTACTGATATTGGCGATGCACTGCATACAAAATACCTGGGTAACATGTACAACACCAATGATTGTGCAATGGCGTAGACTTGTTATGCAAACTGTAGCCCTTGAAAAGTTGACTTTGGTGCTTAAGAATAGAGGGGAATCCTATAGAGAATGGACCCCTCTTTTGGCTTCATTAAGTGGAGAGGAGGAAAATACACTAAGGTTGGGATTGAGATAGGAGTGATCAGGGTAAATGGGGAACTATAAAAGGAAGTTGGTTGTTGTTTGCTAAAAAAAGGGGGAAAACAAAATTCGGTGAAAAAAAGGGGGAGGGATACACTGGGGAAATGAATGAACTGATAGTTGAACTTGGCTAAAGTGACAAGGTGAACAATATCAATTTATAATTTATGTATTGTTGATTTATTAATGTCTGTGTCTGGAAATATGTATGGAATGCATCTGCCTGTTGTATGTGTGTTAATATATTGTCGATATGTGTTGTTACTGTGTGTTTGAAACAGTTTTTGAAATTAATAAAAAGAATATGCAAAAAAAAAAACAAGATGTCCCATCGTCCGGGCTGGGATATCCCCGAGTAGAGTGTCATCGGCTGAGAGTATCCAGTCTTCACTAGATGTAAGCACTCTATTTCTATGAGCTGAGTTTGAGCCAGTTTCAGTGGATAATGTTTCCAGGGTGGTTTCTGGATTGTGTCCCACCTTCCGTACGTTGGAACCTGGCTTGACTAGAATTCTTTTAGAATGCTGGGACTCGCCTGGTCCAATTTTGGTGGAGATTGTCAGGTGTTCCTTCAGGAGGGTGTTTTTCCATCTGCCTTTGAAAAGACCATGGTGAGGCCTTTCCTTAAGAAGGCTTCTCTGGACCCTGATGATCTAACAACTGACCTGTCTCAATTCTTTCTTTTCTTAGGAAGTTGATTGAGAAGGTGGTGGTGGTGCAACTAGAACAACACCTGGAGAAATATGACATCTACGAGCCCTTCCAATATGGTTTCCGGACTCACCATAGTACGGAAACTGTCATAGTCAGGGTGCACCATGATCATCTCCTAGCGAAAGACAGCAGACATCATTCCATTCTTGTCCTATTTGACCTCTCCTCGGCATTTGACATGGTGGATCATGAGGTGCAACTGAATCACCTGAGGCACTACTTGGGTCTCTCGGGAATGGTACTGTGGTGGTTTGAGTCCTACATATCTGGAAGAATGGAACAAGTGGCACCTGGTGCCTTTACATTGAGCAGTGCTGCACTCTGCTGTGGTGTGCCTCAGGGAGCGACTGTGGCCCCCATGTTATTCGCCATGTACATGTTGCTGTTGAGGAAGATCATCGGATGCTATGGCTTGTCATTTCCCTGCTATGCTGATGATACCCAATTGTATGTGTCATGTGCCCCTGACTATAGTGCAGCCGTCTCAAAACTGAGCGAGTGCCTTAGTGAGATCCAAGACTGGATGGCAGCCAGCTGGCTTAGGCTTAATTTATCAAAGTTGGAGGTGTCGCTGATGGTGGAACCAGGTTGGTCAGGTTTGGCAGCAGCAAGTGGTAGTGCTGCCTTCCTTTGTTGGCATGGCCCTTCACGCTGCATATAGGGTGAAGAATCTGGGGGCCATTGTGCACTCCAAGCTGCCTCTTGAGTTCCAGGTGTCCACAGTGGCTGTTGCCATCTTCGCAGTATCGCCTGAATCAAGCCGTATCTTGAACCAACAGATCTGGCAACACTGGTGTATGCCGTAGTCACGTCTAGGTTGGATTACTGTAACACTTGTTACCTTGGGTTAGCCATGAGACTGATGCATCACTAGCAGCTAGCTCAGAAAGCAGTGGTGCGGCTGGTTGCTGGGACCTCCTGGTTCAAGCAAATCACACTGGTTCTTCGCACTCTCTGCTGGCTGCCAGTTCAGTGGTGCATTAGCTTCAGGGTGTGCTTGGTAACATACAAGGCCCTGCATGGTCTGGGTCCGGACTACCTGAAACACCTTCTGGTTCTGTACACTCCCGGTCATGCCCTATGCTCAGTGGAGGCAGACCTGTTGTCCATTCCTTGATCTCAGCTAAGATCCTCGGGTGATAAGGTGTTTGGTGTTGCTGCTCCGATTCTTTGGAATGCCTTTCCCCAGGAAGTGAGAGGTGCTTCTTCACTGGCTGCTTTTAAAAGATCTTTAAAAACACATTTCTTCGGAGGAAAAAGTGGGGGTCCACCGAGGATGATACCTCAAGACTGGCTGTGGGGATCTGCCAGGGCACGCATGGCGCTACAAGACCCCGAGTCTGGTAGGTTGGTAGACGATGACGGAGGACCTGCCACAGGAGGATAAAGAGAGTTAAAAAAAAAAAAACATTTCTTTACCTTAAGTGTTGGCCTGGATTCTTGATTTTAAATGACTTACAGTTTTCTTATTTAATTGTTTTATTTATTTGTTTTACATATTGTTAGGCACCCAGAGCCTCTGGGATTGGGTGCCATATAAATAAAATTGTCTTGCCTAGCTTTGACTATCGCAGCAGCCAGGAGGAAGCACGGGGGCAAACACAATGCAAATATTTGCACTGCGCTGGCCCCTGCCTTCTAGCGCTTGTTAAAACTCTTTCCCACTGTTCCTTGCTCCTGCCCCAGTGCTCCCCGACCCTCAAATCTGGCTGAGCTGCACTGAGTTCTTATTCATTATGGACGTTGTATATGAGCCTGTATGTATTACTTACTTTGATTATTTTTGTTGATAATGTTATTCTTTTTACTGCCTGCATGGTTTCCCATCCCCCCCGGTCACACTTGAAAATGAGCCTTGGCTCGGTGTGCCTTTCCCAGTTACCAGTTTTTAAATAAATAAAAATACATTTTCTTGGGGGGGGGGGGGCGTGTCAGAGAGCCAGCTTCTGGAGAGGAAGCTTTTAGAAGAGCTCCTGCACAGCAGTAGCAATAAACTATAATTAAAAAAAAATTCTGCTTAAGCTACAGCGACAAGAGTTCCACCTTTCATCTCCTGAGTGCTCAAGAATTTGTTGGATACCAAATATTGCTATGGGGTGAGAGAAGAATCAGCTACCCGGATCTCAGAAACTTAATGCTTCTCAGCCTGCTTCAGAAGGAGTAAATGGTGGCCTAGCTGGGAGCTCTCAGCCTGCATCTACGTTGACTCCACCGTGGCAAGCAATCCTGGAATCGGTTAAATCAATGGATACCAAGATAGAGAAAATGTTAACAGAATTAGAGATGCATGATGCAGCACTAATTGAGTTACGATCTATGGTGACAGAATCTGAGCAGAGAACTATTACTACTGAAGCAGCAGTGTCGGCCCTTACAAAAGAAAATGTAGCTATGAAGAACTGACTAGAGAGCCTAGAAAATGAGCTGAGATCAGGGAACTTGCATCTAGTGGTTGTCCCTGAGGGAGTGGAGGGCACTAACTTGGTGTTATATCTAAAAGACTGTCTGGCTTCATCCTTCGACGTCCCAGAGGATTTCGACTGGGGACAGTTATGGAGGGCCTACCGAGTAAATCCACGTGTCCGCCCTGCCACCACTGAGATGCCTAGAACCATCATCCTTCATAGATCGGGACAAGAAACCAGGGACCTGGTGCTATCAGCTGCTCGTGCTGCCTACCCTTTGGAGATCCAAGACAATGATGTCGATTTTTCCCTGATCTCTCTTACCAGACCAAGTCGCATTGTAAACAATTTGATGCAGTTCGTCAGAGGCTCTGATCTTTGGGTATTGTCCATTCCTTTCTTCTCCTGGCCAGGCTGAGTGTCACCTATGGCAGGAAATTTGGTGGTTTGCTGATCCTAAGGAAGCGGGTCAATGGATGGAATGAGCAGAGGCTGAATTTGCGGCCAATTGAGACCCCACCAGGAAGAAACAGTTGGAGGACAAGGAGAGCTGAGGGGCAGATTCTACAGAAACCGCAAGTTTGAAGTATAAAATGCTGACTCTTCTTTCTTTTTTTTTGTATTATATTTTTTTTTGGTTTTCCATAGTACAGTACATACATATCCTGCCAGGAGCTACAGCGTAGTGGCTATACATATAGGCTGTTTCGTGTTAGCTCATTAAAACTAAAAGTCTCTTGTTCTACAAGCAGACGTTGCACTAGTACTTATTCACAACCTAGTTTATACAGGAGTTACTGTAGTACTGAAGGCAACCAATTATTACAAATTCCCTTATCCTACTTGATAACCAGGAAAATGTTCTATCGATAAAAAGAAATTAAATGAGAACGTAAAATGTAATATAATAACAATAAACAATATGCCTTGTTCTAAGTATTCCCCAAATGGAGTAAGACAGATCATTCAGTGTACTGTTAGGTCGTGTAGAGGAGAGTAGCAAGCCTAGGACCCGCACCACAGACACACAGGATGGGTCAGAACCCTCAAGTCTCCGGAAGTCCAGTATCCAGTGCACCTACTAACCTTATTATGCTAACCATCCATCTCTTAGGATGGCTGCTTCCCCCACTGATAATGTGTTGAGGAAGGGCTCCCAGAAATGGAAAAATCTCTCCTCCTCCCCTTTGAGCACATATGTTAGCCTGTCCATCGCCAGGGCTCGTAATGTTAGACCTTTCCATTGTTCTACTGTAGGGACGTTCTGGGATGTCCACACATTTTGTATGCCTTGCCGAGCTGCTACTAACAAGACCCTTATATGCCTGTGGTGCAAATCCCAGACCTCCTCTTCCTGTGAACAGACCCCCAGAATTAATGAGCAGGGAGAAAAATTCCACATTATGACCCTCCATTTTAGTTATCTCGTCAGCCACTCCCTTCCAATATTTTTTGTATTCCCAGGCATTACCAATAGTAGTGCATCCAGGTACCTCTGGCCTTGCCACATTTCAAACAGGTGGGTGAAATTGCTGGGTGAAATCTACTCACCACGCTCGGGGGATAATAGAGCCTATGGAGGAATTTAAATTGTAGTTCCTTAAACTTATTGCAAGTTAAAAGTCCCATATGGGATCTCAGCAGTATTTCCCAGTTGTTATCTGTGATTGCCATCCCCAAGTCCTGTTCACACCACGTTTTAGTTTTCCGGGATTCACCCTGAAATTATACCCTATCAAGTTTCGCTGCTCTGCCTATGAATCCCTTCTCGGATTGTGCAGCCCCCCTTATCTCCTTTTCAACTGGGGATATACATGAAATTTCCTCTCCCCCTCTATTGAGACTTCTCCAATAGTTTTAGAATTGCTAATATTTATAATAGTGTGATGAGGGGATCCCCAGTCCTCCCTGCAGGTCTTGAAATGTATACAGTCCCCCTCTGCTGACAAGATCTCCCACAGACCTCATTCCCTTGTTCTGCCAGACTGCAAAACCTTCATCCTGTAACCCAGGGAGAAATTCCAGGTTCGCTGTTATGGGGACCAGGATGGTGTTATCTCTCTCCCCGCCATGTCTTTCCTTAATATTGTTCCCAGCCTCCAAACCACTGATCACCATGGGACTGGGGCGTTCTACTCATCTGTAGGCCCGTAAGCCGAAGATTCCTAAGTAAGCGGATAAGTGAAGTGACCCCTGCAGCCCTCCTCTAAATCAAGCCACTGAGCAGTCCTCCTTTTGTTGACCCAGTTGTGGATGTACTTATATTGGGTTGCCAAATAGTACCCTTTAATGTCAGGGAAGTTAAGGCCCCCCAACTCATTAGAAACTTTCAACCTTTTGAGACTTATTCTCGACTTTTTTCCCTGCCAAATAAAACGTCCAAACCCCTGTTCCAGTCTTTTAACATCGCTATTCTTTAAGCCCATGGGCATCATCTGTAGTATGTATAATACTCTGGGGAGTACGTTCATTTTTAGGATGTTTATTCTGCCCATCCAAGACAGGAGAAGAGCCTGCCACCGTTGTAAGTCTCTCAGAATTATATCCATAAGGGGTGTATAATTAAGATTATACATTTCCTTAATATCCAGGCCCACTTTTATTCCTAAGTATGTTATAGCTTTCTGTACTTTTCTAAGTCCCCAGGCCTTCTGCTCTTCCCCATCTGCCCCCTTCCCAAAGTACATTGTTTCCAATTTATTAATGTTCAACTTATACCCCGAGAAGGCTGCAAAAGAATCCACCAGTTGTAAGAGTGCTGGAATTGACTGATCCAGATTCGCGAGGAAAAGTAAAATATCATCCGCATATTGGGTGATGGTATGTTGTCGGCCCTGTTTACCTTGAATTCCCCTGAATGTGCCTTTTCTCTCTGATTTTAATTGCTAAGGGCTCTATGGCAATTGCGAATAGAAGGGAGGAGAGGGGACAGCCATGTCTCATGCCTCTCCTAAGCCGAAATTCCTCTGAAGGCATCCCATTAATCAAAACCCTCGCAGTTGGGGTTATGTAGAAATTCTGTGCCAATTGGATGTATTTTTCCCCCAATCCAAATTTCCCCAAAATTTTAAACATATAGACCCATTCAATCTGGTCAAACGCTTCTTCTGCATCCATAGAGAAGACACATGCCTGTCCTGGAGTCCTATGCCCCCACCACACTACATTTAAGAGCCTCCTCATATTGTGGTATGACATTGTCCCCTGGATGAACCCCGTTTGATCTGGGTTAATTATGTTGGGTAAAAATTTATCCAGTCTCATGGCTAAGAAATTCATCATAATCTTACAGTCCAGGTTCAAAGAGAAATAGGTCTATATGAGGAGTATTCCTGAGGATCCTTATTTGGCTTGGGGATCACACATATGGTAGCTTCACAGCATGATCTGGGCAATCCCCCCTGCCCCCCTGATCCATTCCATTACTTGGCACAAGGGCTCTGCTACCTCCTGCCGTAGTTCTTTGTAATATTCGGCTCCAAAGTCATCTGGGCCTGCTGCCTTCCCCCTTTTGAGTGATCCTATGGCCCTTAAAATTTTTTCTTTTGTAATTCTACCCCCAAGTGCAGTTCTCTGAGCTTCTGTCAGGGTTGGAAATGGAAGTCCCTCTATAAGTCTGTCCATCAAAGGTCTGTCCCCTTACATTCAGCTGTGTATAGTGTAGTATAAAATTCTTGGAACCGTTTCCGTGTAAGTGCTTCCACCTGTAGGATTGTTCCCCTCTTATCTTTTATGGACAATACTTTTTTTTGTTTTTTTTCCCCCTTTGATTAAATTCACGAACAATGGCCCTGGTTTGTTGCTCCATTCATGTAGTCGCTGTCTTGCATACATGAATCTGGATCTGGCATCTGCCATAATACGTTCGTTTAGTGCAGCTCTGGCCGTTTGCAAATCCTTCAATACCTGTCCTCCCCCCTCTCTGTTAGCCTTCTGTTCTAGTATTCTTACTTTACTTTCTATCTCTTCTCTTCATTTTTGTTTCTCTTTTGTTTAATTTTGCAGTGTAGCCAATAATTACCCCCTTATATATGCTTTGCTATCCTCCAAGTATATTCCTTCATCCTCCACTATGCCCTGATTCGTTTCTTGGAAGATTTTCCATTGGCCCTTTAAAAATTCCTGAGAATCTTTTTTTCCCATGAGATAACTTGGGAATCTCCAGCCTCCTCTTCTCCCCTCTTGTCCCAAAAACACCTCCATACGAACCATCTCATGGTCTGACAAGAAGATTGGGCTGTGTGCCACCTTAGCCATGTGAGAATATTTATGTCTAGAGATATATAAATAGTCCAGTCGGGACCATGTGAAGTGTGGGTGGGAATAAAACATATATTCACGGGCACCCAGGTTGGCTGTGCGCCATACATCTACCAAGTCCAATTCAGCAAGACCTAGTAGCCATTGCTGAACTGTGGCATCCTCCTGGCTCCTAGCTCCAGAGTAGTCTAATTTCGGATCCACTACATAATTAAAATCTCCTCCTTATATAAGATGGGAAAACTGTTCCCGTACCAGGATATCTAGTATGTGCTGATAAAAAGTTGGGCCGGTATCACTGGTGCTTATATAGTTCCCAGGGTTATAGTTTGACCATTAATCTCCCCCACTACAAAAACGAACCGTCCTTCCACTGGGGTCCTTAACTACATGATGCACATTAAAGGGAAACCCTTTATTGATGAGGATCGCCACCCCTCTCTTGTGGTAACTGAAGGAGGAGGAGGCAAAGCAAGCCCCCCCCCCCCACTAACTTAGTATGTTCTTTTAGCGTCAAGTGCATTTCTTGCAGCATGGCCACATCTGCACCTTTATGCTTTAGTGCTGTTAATATTTTGGCTTGCTTTGCTGGTAATGAAAACCCTTTTTACATTCCAAGACACAATCACAGTTATAGGGGTCCTAGCCATATCGTCTATTGTTAAAAACTCCCCTCTGTCTTTGTTGTCGCCTCCAATACCTCCCTCTGCATGAATGTCTTTCATACATACGATTTATAACAAGGCATATGAAAAAACTCATAACATAGGCACATGTAAACTTGTGCTGAAGCAAATAACTTTGAACATGCACAATTAAAACATTTCCCCCCTCTATCCTCCCCTCTCCCCAACTTAACCCTCCCACTCGTCTTTCGTTTCCTTTCAAACATTGTAATTATTCCTCTTGCACTCTCTCTCTAGCTGTAGTATCGAACCCTAAGCCCCTTCCCTCCGCATCTTCTTTAGAACACTTAATCTGTACCATTTGTTATCAACCCACTTTCTCTTCCTATTTACAGTAGTTCCATTGGGCCTACTGCCCCATGAGTAACCCAGGGTATGTGCTGTGCAGTAGTCTTTCCACCACAGGCAGCGCCCAGTATAACCCCAGGAAAAGTAGGGGTCTCCCGATTTCCCCCAAGGTCGCTGCAACCCCGCATTCAATACTTGTCTCCCCTCCTCCCTCCTGTATTATTTCCTGTCATACATCCCTCTTCCCCTCTTTTTTGTGCCTCTATTTTATTGTCCATCACAAATTCCCCATAAAAAACCCAGGCCTACAGATCATGCATAAGTCCTTGTCCATATCCTTATATGTGGATTACCCCCTGAAAAAGTCTCCGTGGATCTGTGCCGCCATCTTAAGTATGTTAGCCCTCAAAAATCACCATCATAAATGGGCGTTTTGTATTGTTAGAGGATCAGGGAAGGTCCACATTTAATAGTACTGTCCCATTCAGATCCATTTACCCATGTCCCCCCCCCAATATTACTTGAAAAAGCTGCGGCGCCCCTCGAAAAGACATGGAAGTCCCAAGGTCTTTATAGCATCCCCCATGTACTCACAAGACAGCTTCGGCCATTCTTTTTGTTGTTTTTTTGTCCCATTCAGCTATGTACGTTTGTAATTTGGTCGGCTCCCAGAAGGAGAACATGGAGCCTTCCCATCCAACTTTAACCACCGCTGGATACGCCATGAAAAATTCTAGGCCTCTCTCTCTCTGAGTTGGTCCATTAAAGCGTTGAACTGCTGTCGTTTGCATTGTATTCTTAAGGAGAGGTCTTGATGCAGCATTAATTTATTCCCCTCGAAAGTGATATCCTTCAAATTTCTGTATGCAGTCATAAGAGCCTTCCGATCAGGGTAGTGGTGTAGGTGAAAGATGACTTGGCAAGGGGGCTGGTCCGCCGGTGGTCTCAGGGCTAACACTTGGTGTGCCCTCTCAATTTTCAGATTTCCAGCTTTTGGTGTGAAATTCAGTAACTTAGGCAGTATAGTCGCACAGAAGTCCGTGAGGTTACCCTTCTCCGCACCCTGCGGTAAACCTCTGATGCGTAGGTTATTCCGTCTACTGTAATTCTCTTGATAGTCTAGGGCATCTTTCAGTTCTTCTATTTCTCTCTCTCCATCTTTGCTATTTTTTCTGGAACTTCTTTTGCTGTATCCTCTAAGTCTGAAATTTGTTGCTGTGCCTCTTGAATGCACCCTGCTTGTTGTTGTACTTCACTGGTAAGCCCCATAATGGACTGCTTCATTTTCTCCCAGCGTGGAGTGAGATCCGTCAGAACCTGGGCCAAGATCAAACAGCTGATTAAGGCAAGCTCGGAGGCGGAGAATGAGATAGGGCCCACTCCAGATCCACCTACTTGTTCTTGTCCTGCATTTCTCTTCGAATTTTTGCCACTTTGCTGCAACGTTTTCCATTGGTTCAGGTACTCGTCCATAGCGGTACATCAAAGGATGTTTACTGAAGTTTAAATTTTGACTTTAATGTTCAGAAAAATGGATTTTATTTTCCTCATGAAGCGAAGCTCTGGAGAGTTGCGACCTTCACCTTAGCTGCTCATTAGCGCCTGACTCTTCTTTCAAATCTAAACGCTCGGAGAGTTAATTAATAACCCACTTTTAGCTAATTTACTGGAAGGCTGGTACTGTCCATCTTGGGGTTTGTTATAATGAAGGGCCCAATCTTGCTTTTTGAACTCCGGGACTTCAGTGACTTTTAGTATAAGGCCCATAATACATATTTAAAGATTTACTTGTGTAGTATAGATACTGACCTGCTCAATATGTATTAGGGGAAGGCTTATGGTGGGAACATCTTTTTAAATATTTTGCAGTTTACAGTTCACAGTTAAGTGATTATACTGAAGTTTAATTGCTGTGTGTTATGGAGTACTGGTAAAAGCATAATTTTCCCTGTTTGCTTATTATCTGTATAGGGTATATAGCACTCTGTTGAGTGTGGTTAAAATTTACCTGTGCTTCTCCCTACAAGGACCCTACTCTTGCCATTGAAGTGGCTGGCAATGTATGGACTATCTTATGGACAGTATTAACTTTTCTTTTTTAGACTCCCCCTAATTCCTATTGTACCAGAGTGCAGAACAGTATTTTAATTTACTTTCTCCCTGAATCCTGTCTAGGCTTATAACCTACACTGTCTGTGGAGTGTCTGCATGAGAAATGTATAACCTGTATTGTTATTTTTTAAATGGCAATAAACAGTAAGTAAAAAAAAATACATTTTCTGAATATAGGGCCCTTAATCTTCTTTATTTTGGACACATAAATTCAACAATTTACACTTGTTGACACTGAGTGTAGTCTGCCATTTATCCACCCAACCTCCAATATCAAGATCTCCTTATAACCCGTTTCCTTTCTCTGCAGAGTCTGTTATCCCCATTATGTGTGCTGTATCCTTCATAGCAATTACTAATGAAGTAGCCTTTTGTTCTCGACGCTCACAGCAATTCCGCCATCTCCCCGTACACGCACACACTCTGTCTTTCATACTTTCCAGTAGACTGGCACCATATACTGGAGCGGAGGATAATTACTGTAAAACTGCATCGAATGAGTCTTCAAAATTAGTACAGGCTCCAGTCTTTCTGCAGACACAGATGGCAGCAGATAAATGTTATGGAGTGGCATAATATGGAACTGAATTCTAAACCTTCCTTTGATGAATTCCAGAGCTTCAGGTGCCAGCAAACAGACAGGATGGATAACATAGATTTGATTTCCATTAGTTGCCTCTGTCTGACAAAGAATGAAAAATATGTTTGAAATACTGTCATTCAGGCAGAGCCTGTAGTTAAACACAGATGGATTACAGTACATTAACTGAAGAGAAGTGATTAGACTAATTGTTGTTTTAATAGGGTGGTGGAACAATGTGCTTCCCCAACAGAACTGAAAACTTGAATTTACATTTAGGATGTGGAAAAGGAATGCAGAAAGATAAAGCTTTGATCTGATAAAAAAGGTTGCTGGGGTGAGAAGACAGTGCTTGTAATACCCCACCAGTCCAGCCTTTATTAGTGGCCTTGCTTTCAGCTCAACTAGGGCGATGTTCTTGTTTAAAAGACTAAAGCAGCAGTGACAGATGGCAGCAGACAAGTAATTTCTTTCACAACTGACAGAAACATGAAGTGGAGGATTAATGAGTTGGTCTTCACCTTTTGGGACCTGGGGATTTGAATCCACTCCGCTTCATATTCTGTTTCAAAAGACCATGGGAACAATAATTTCATGTTGCCATTTATTTTTCAGTTAAGTACACTTTATTAAATTTTATCGCCAAAATATAAGATACAGTGACTGACACACAAACAAAATCTCAGACAGCACTTATAATTATATGCCTTACATTGCTTCAAGTGACAGCAGGTGTTTCATCTGGCACCTGTGGCTTCAGACAGTGATAAACTTTAAGTGTACGGACATATGAAATTGCCAGCAGATACAGGTCATTTGGTCTATCTAGTCTGCTCCAGTGTGCAGCACTTTAGTCCATTAGACTGCAGCTGCCCTTCCCCCCTCATATGCCTGTCTTCCCATCTCCCACCCCCTCCCGGTTTGTACCCTCCCCTCGAATATGCCCCACCCTCTCTTGAAGCACCCAACACTCTGCAGTGATACGACTTCCTCTGGCAGAGCGTTCCACCCTGCCACCACCCTTTCTGTGAAATAGTGCCTCCTCAGTTCTCTCTTGAACCTGCCCCCTTTCCAACTTCATAGAGTGTCCCCTGGTTTCCCTTCCGTCCTTCAGATTGAACATACACCTGGTGTCTGTTTTGTTCAAACCCTTTGCTGCTGCCTTCCTGCACTGAGCAGAGTGATTCATCTCCCTGGTTACCAGCACTCCCAGATCATTCTCCTCCTTGGATTTTGTTAACGAGACACCTGTTAACACCTGCAATGTAGTTGATAATAACGTTACTGTGCTACGCGTGCAATATAATTTATTCGCAATTTAGCAGTTACATTACAGGTGAACTAAGTAGAGGTAAGTTGCACTTGGTCCAGGGTCATAAGTACATTCAGCTTCTAATAACCCTTCAACCTGTTAGCTATACTGGCTGTTGAATTGTCTGCCGTCAGGGCAAACAGTATTTCAGTGCACCACTCCTTCTCTGTTTGCATGTCCCGATCAAGCCAGTGCCAAAGCAAAACATTCTTGGCACAAGCGGAGGTAAGGGCTGGTGTGGTATTTCTGTGCCCCTAGCAACCATCCCTTGCAGTCCCCAGTGAGACATATGTATGGCACAAATGCATTTTCAAGCCCCAAGAGTGGATCAAGTCTGCTTTGGATGGTCTGCCAGAAAGGTTGGACCTTAGGGCGGTGTCAAAGAGTATGTAATAGGCTGCCTTGGTGTTCCGTGCACGTGGTGTATATATCTGTTGGCAGACTGTTCATCTTATGCAGTTTCGTGGGAGTGAAACACATGTTGTGTTGCACCTTGAACTGCATAAGCCTGTATGTATCACATCTAATGTGTTTATATACATCTTTCCATGTACATTTCCCAGTCGTACTCTCCTTGGGGTTTAGGTAGCTTGACCTACCAGTACGGGACCAGTCCATCTATTTTGTTGATAGTGAGCTCATATAAGCACATATATTAATGAGAGATTGGGTGTGGCAGGGTTCCTCAACTGACTAATGGAAGGATAGCATTGCTGTGGCTGGTATCTCTCATCTGACTCCTGAAGGGTTTGGCCAGAATGTGGCAGTCGAGAGAAATGGGAATACTTCTCCGTTCGTGACCTGGTACCTTTGCTGAAAGGTGATGGAATTTTATCAGCTCCTTTGTTGAAAGATTTTGGAGTTTATCAATTTATTATCTGTGTAGAGTTGATCTGCTCTGGTTATATTCAAGTTTGACCGTGGAGGAGCGTGGATAGGTTTCCCATCAGTTACAGAGTTGGGGTTGTGAGTCAGGGGTTGCATCCAGTCTGTGAGTGCTTGCTGTTTTAGACGTCTGCATAGTTGAATGTGGATCTGCAAGGAGGCTGCTATGGGTGTATTCTGTGAATATTGAGGCAGGTTCCTTGGCTTTGTGTATACTAAAGAGCTTGTGGATTTTGTGTTTATTTTTTATCTTTTTAGATTTGGAGGACTGCATTTAATCTTAATGGAATGTACATGCTCCTAATAAGTATTTTTCATGCCATTTGTGGCACTTTGTTCTTACTTTCCATGGTCCATTCACCAATCCTCCGAGTCTTGTCACACTGATGGCGCTGCATTTTTGAGCATTTAGCAGACGTGACACAGTGGGGGGAAGCCGTGAGAGGGGCTGAAACAGTGGTGCTTTGATAAGAATTTATCTGAAATGCTACTTATGCCTAATACCTGTCCCTGAGTGCATAGTTAATAGTCTTAGTCCTCTTGATGTCTGTTAAACTGCTTTTATTTCATGCCTTTATCACAAAGTGTGAAGAAAAAATATGTAAACCTGTAGGAAGAATAAGGATTGTATAGTAAGAGTCTGTCAGCTTAGCGTAGCTCAGTGCTATGAATTTGAACGCTGATCTCTGCTCAGTGACAGGCTATGTTTTTACGTCTGCCAGTTTGTATAAATTATTTATATTAAAAATAAAAAGTTATTTGTAGTATGCTCGTTTGAATGTCGGGGGGGGGGGTGACAGGATGACAATGCTCGTTATATCTGTACTGACACTGTACTGAGCCAACCCCCCCTACAAAACCACCTTAAGTAAGCGGTTGTGTCTAGCATTGAGAATACATGTTACTTAGTGTAACTGTAAACCCCCCCCCAAAAAAAATAGTTGGGGCTTACCTTAAATTATCTCCCCAGGCACCACTTTCGCCCTCTGTCTGGCATTGCTCCAGCCCTGGTGTTTTCTACCCTTCTTAACTTGTCCATGGCTCCTGCACGAATGCGCGAGCTAGCACTTTTGCACTACAGCTTTAAGAGCTCTGTAGCTGTATATAGTGTTAATAGCCTGTGCTAGGTCCGAGTGCTCCGGTGCTCGTGACCGTCCATGGAATGCTTGTTCAGACTCCGCTCTTGCACTAGAGAATATTGCAGAGGGATCCCTGTTGAATGTTGTCAGTGTGTAATTTTAAAACTGAACAGATTGTTTATAAAGTGGACTTTAAAGTTGGACATTTAGCTGTCTGTCCTTTGGCGGCCATCTTGTTACTTTGACTTGTTGTTTTAGCCATTCAGAACTCAAAGGATCCTAAGAGGTCCTTACCTATGGCTGCTGGGAGGAATAGAGGAGTGTGTGCTTGGCAACTTCCGAGTGGCCAATCAGGAAGCCAGAACTGTGACTGACAGCCTTATCTACCAGTTGGATTACAATAGTGTGTTCCCCAGTCAGAGAGGGACCGTTTGAACAGGACAGATGCCAGAAGCTCTCGAGAAGAGAGGGAGCTTCTTCATGTGTCACGCGCCTGGGCTCAGCCAAACTGGCCTTTCAGCCTGAATGTTCCAGAGACTGACTCTGCAAGCCTGAGCCAAAATGGTCTAATTGCAAATCCGGAGTGAAACTGCCAGAGTGGGAACTCAGAGCTGAACCTGCCAAAGCCTATTCCCAAAGTTCCCAGAGCAAGAGTTTCAGAGACTGTGTCCTGGTTCCAGAGGTGAATGTTCCAGGGACAGCAGTTTGTTTTGGGGAAGGGAAATGGGTAGGTACAGCATCCTAGGGGGTTGTACTAGCTTGTCATCTGGTCCACTTATCCTCTTACTCTGGGTGGAGGCACCGCGTTATTGATCTAATTTCTGGAAACGACCCCTCCTCCCCGCTTCAGGAACATCTAAGCCCAGGACCCTCAACCTGTATCATGGTCATCAGGCAGGGTAGTAGCAATATTGGTACACGGCGCCCGAGTCACATCTTTGGAGGCACTGCTGGGATCTCCTGTTTATCAGTTGGGCCTCATATGGATCTTGCTACACATATGGACAGTATTCCCGGTCTCAGTTCTGAACTCCTCTCCAGTAAAATGGCTGTCTGTCACTTGGTTGGTGTGAAGCAGAGGATATAGACTCTAGGAAAACTGTCCTGCTCTTAGTCATACATCTAGCCACTCGGTTCAGCATCCTGACGAAGCTCATTGGAGCAAAGTGTCGAAGCTGCTGGGTATTGGTTTTCCCAGTGTTGCTATCTTGTACTATGGAGCAGTAAGAAGATTAAATTTCCATCTTATTTTGCCAAAACTGCATATGCGTTTTGCTATTATCTTTGGAACTGTTCTTTACTTTATATCTCTGGAGTGCAGGGTGGTCTTTTGTTGTTTTGTTATACCTCTGGCCACTGACAATGGAAAAATCGAAGAGGCTTTTTTGGGAGTAAAATGTCTTGGCAAAGTTGTTGTCCAGGTCAGAAATGTGGACTTGACAGCTCACAGTCTAATGGCCCTAGTGGAGTGCAGCAACACAGTTGATGCCGCAAAAGTACCTGGGGTCATTGTTGCAGAGGGGCCCTGGTAGCATGAAAAGTGGTAACTATGGACAGTGTGGCTGCCAAGTCTGTAAGGTCTCCCTAATCTGAAGGACTTAAGGAAAAACTTGATAAATTGTTGCAGGCTGAAGGTCAAACTAGAGGACTTGAAAAAGTTGTTTGAAAACCCTGGCACTACCCCTCCCCGGGGCCTGAACCTGCCTATGTACCCCCGATTAGTCATGACTCTTACCACAGATTATGAGTGTTCTCTGGTACCTGTCCCACTTCTAATGAGGAGGATGACCTGGAGACTTGGATAGACTGTGCCTCACCTCTTGTGCAAGAGTGGCAGTGTACTGAGGCCAAGCAAAGAAAGAAAATTATGGAGAGTCTTAGGGGGCCCGCACTGGAAGCCATCTGTTTCCTAAGGTCTGCAAACTGTTATGCTTCAGCCCAAGAGTATCTGGCTGCTTTGGAAGGTGTTTTCAGCAGTACAGAATCTGGGGAGGGCCTGATGTGGAGGTTCAAATCCACCAACAATGGAAAGGAGAGCCTCTGTTCATTCACGTGTATGTAACTTGACTGGAAAGAGCCCTACAGAAAGCTTGTATAAAAGTAGGTGTGGCCTCTAGTGAACTAAACTGTGTGAGACTGGATCATATTTTAAAGTCTGCTTGCTTTTCTAGTGTACTAATTCTGAAGTCAAAGTTACAGGATCGGAGGGACAGCACCCCCCCCCCCCGTCTCCCGTCGGGGCCTAATGGCAGCCCACCCGACCTCCGGATGAGCCCAGGGGAGACTGCCTCATCTCCCCCGCCAGTAGCCAGTCCTTCTACGGTGCTACCCCGGGTGAAGATAGTGCAGAGCCCCGGATGTAGAACACACCTCGAGGGTCTATTCCCCGCTCACCTTCTGGGGTCGCTGGGACGGAGGTCCCTCCTCAGCCATCTGGCCCTACACTGGAGGCTCCTCCTGTCCCTTCAGGGTGGAATGATTCTGTTCAGGCGGTTGTTCCTATGCCGGACACCCTTCCTCCATCGGATCCGACGAGACCTGTTCTAACACCAGACCCCCCCAACGACTGTCTCCATGCCAGGGCCCTCGCGTCTGCCTCTGCCGTTGGCTCCTTTTGCACACCAGGTCCCCTCCATCGGATCCCATTTGTTGGGTCCCGATGCCGGCCTATCCGACGCCTGACCCTTTTCCGACGCCAGACCCGGTGGTGCCGGTTACAATGGCTGCGGCCCCGACATCTCCTATGCTGGACCAGCCACCTATTTATACTTCTGTAGGCCCTACATGGGTTCCCCCACCATCAGACCCCCTGACATTGTGACTCTATTCAAGAACCCACACTGTCCCGCATTACCCTTCAGGGTATCGCTTGGACCATCCCCTGGCAGGTCCTCTTCCAGATTGGAGTGGTGTGGGACATTACTTCCCGGGCTACACTCCGTACCCAGGATATGGTTATATGGGATACCAGGGGTACCACTACCCTTATCCTCCTCCTCCTCCTCCTCTTCTTCCCCATCCTCCAGCCCGGCAACCAGATTTCAAGACCCTTATCCAGTCTTGGTGGCAGGAGGCACGTTCAGTGTTGGTGACGGACCTAGAGAGCAGACTCCCACTTCTCTGCTCTCCTAGGTCCCCGTCCCCGGTGAGCTTGTCCCCATCTACCGTTCACATCATGGAGACTACCTCCAAGGACATAGTTCTTCCAGATTTAGGAGACAATCCGGACACATGTATGATTTATCGGAGGAGCCCTCGGACCATGAGTCCCAGGTCCCTAAGGGTAAGGATTCTCCAAAGTCCCCCCCCCCCCGAGGATCCTTCCTTTTCGGACCTATTGAGGTCCATTCAACAAAACTTTGACTGGCAGTCGGAGGAACAGGATCCCATGCATCAGAGACTCGCTGAACATCTGGACCTAGAGTCTTTGTCCCCAATCCCTGTTCCTTCCTGGATCGGACCTCACCATTTCGGTCTGGCAGATGCCTCACTCAATCCCGGCTGTCCCCAAGAGAGCGGACAGGACTTACTGGGCACCCAAGGATACCCCTTCTTCAACGTACATCCGAAGGCTGACTCTGTAGTAATCTCGGCTGCTCATGATCGCTTCTGAGCACATGAGCACTTCTCCTCCAGACAAGGAGTCGAGGCAGATGGACCAGTTCGGGAAGAAAGTCTTCTCATCGGCCACATGCACGTTACGGTCCTTTAATTATGTGGCCTATATGGTGTCTCACCAGAAAGCCATCTTGACCAGGCTCGAAGCCCATGTCCAGTCCGTGGACCCTTCGGACCTAAAGGAGAAGCTCGCCAAGGATCTCCACCTGTCCAGGCTTTCTTGCAGGCATGCGTTGCGGGCTACCTATGACTCCGTTGATTCTGTAGCCCGTACCTCGGCGACTGTCGTCTCCCTTCGACGGCAGGCCTGGCTTTACATCTCTGGCTTCGCTACAGAGGTCCAGACTGCGATTCAGGATGCCCCTTCAGGTGCTTTTTGGTGTTGACACCAAGGATATCATCACGGACCTACAGGACCGAGGTCAGGCCCTGAGGTCCGTGCGGTCCATGTACGAATTGGGCACCCAGCAGCAGCAACCCTTTCGGAAAAGGACCTGGAGGCAGAGGAAGCAAGCCCAGGCCCGCTGCCAGGGCAAGCATAAGTCCACGGGTGCTGCTACTACCCCTTCTGCCTCCAAGAACCAGGTTATGTTCAGGGGGACCGCCCCCTGCCTGTCCTGCCACCTCCTGACTCCCTTGCCCAACCCCCTCCTCAGCCTGAGTGCGAGGAGCCGGTGGGGGGAGGTTTGTTTGCCATGTACAGGAGTAGCAGAGCATCGCCTCCAATGCGTGGGTCCTGCAGTTGGTGTCCCAAGGACACATTATGGAGTTCCTGGAGTTTCCTCCAGATTCTCCTCCCAGAAGGTCAGCCTACTCTCGAGACCAGGTCCTTCTCGTAAGGGAAGAAATTCAAAATCTCTTGCTCAAAGAAGCCATAGAGATTGTTCCCCTCCGTCAAAGGGGAAGGGGGTTTTACTCCCACTTCTTCCTGGTTCCAAAAAAGTCAGGCGACCTGTGACCCATTCTCGACCTGAGCAATCCCAATCTGTTTGTCGAGTACAAAACGTTCCGGATGTTGACTCTCCAAAGCCTCCTCCCTCTCCTCCTGGAGAATCAGTGGCTTTGTGCTCTGTATATGCAGGATGCGTACCTGCACATCCCAATCTTCCCCAGCCACCGCCAATTCCTGCGGTTTTGTTTTCAAGGGGAGCACTTCCAATTTCGGGCTCTCCCTTTTGGCCCTTCTTCGGCACCCCAGGTGTTTACCAAGTGCCTAGCGGTGGTGGTGGCTGCCCTGCATCATCAGGGCATAGCTTTTTCCCCTACCTGGACAATTGGCTGATTTCAGCCTCATCCAGGGAGTCTCTCCTGGAAACTGTATCTATCACTCTGGATTTGTTTTCCAGACTGGGGATTACAGTCAATATCCCCAAGTCCTTACTCCCTCCCAGAGGTTGCAGTTTATTGGGGCAGTTTTGGACAGTGTCCAGAGCAGAGCCTTCCTGCCTCCAGACAGGATGGAGACCCTGATCAGGCAGGTCCTCCGGGTTGCTAGGACTGATGGTGACCTCCATCACAACAGTTCCCTTTTCGAGGCTCCACATGAGAATCACTCAGTGGTTCTTGCGGGTGCAGTGGAATCAACTCCAGAACAATCTGGACCATCCTGTCCTTGCGTCATCCGCTGTTCAGAAAGATTTGAATTGGTGGAAGGATCCCTTCAATCTGTCATTGGGTCTCCCTTTCAGGAATCAAGTCCCCCTGGCATCTCTGACTACGGATGCCTCAAACTTGGGTTGGGGGCGCACTTGGGGGAACACTAAGCCCAGGGACTCTGGTCCAGCTTGGAGATGTCTTTACACATCAGCATATTGGAGACAAGAGTGGTCTTGTATGCACGGCAGGTGTTCCAGACTCTTGTTCCTCGGGGATCACTATTCATCTAGATGGATAACATGTCGGTAGTCTGGTACATCAACAAACGAGGAACTCACTCGTACCCCCTTTGCAGGGAGGCGATGAGACTGTGGAACTGAGCAGTCAAGCACGATTTGTCTCTGACAGCCGTGCATGTTCCTGGAGTGTTAAACATTCTGGCGGACAGTCTCAGCAGGTCTCAGACCCTCAGCCATGAATGAGAACTAAAGCAGGAAGTGGAAGATTCTCTCTTCCTAAAGCGGGGGCATCCGGAACTCGACCTCTTCGCCTCCCCATACGATGCAAAACTTCGCAGTTTTTGCTCACTCATTCCAGGGCATGGTGCTTTCTGGCATGACGTGTTGTCTCTGTCTTGAACAGGGAAATTTTTGTACGCCTTCCCTCCATTTCCCATTCTCTAGAGGTTAGTCCTCAAGCTTCAGGCAGAGAAGGCGCGAATGATTCTCATCGCCCCCCTCTGGACGAGACAGATTTGGTTCCCGCTCCTGCAGCAGCTAGCAGAGGAACCCCCAGTTCCGCTTCCATTGACACACGACCACTTGATGCAGAATCAAGGCCAGCTTGTGCATCTGGGGCTCAGGACCCTGCACTTGCATGCGTGGCTCCTGCAGACATAGCGATTTCTCACTTTGGGGTTTCCAACAGGGTTGCCCAAGTCCTGGTCAAGGCTAGAAAGCCCTCTACCCGGTCCACTTATGCCATGAAGTGGAAATGTTTTTCCATTTGGGCAGCTTCCAAAAATTGGAACCCCTGTTCTTCTGCCCCATAAGTCATGGAATACCTCCTCCATGTTTCAGACTTGGGCCTTTCCTATTCCTCTTTAAAGGTACGCTTACTGGCCATTTCGGCGTACTGCGAGCTGGTGGATGGCAAACCCGTGGCTCAGTTGGAAGTCTCCAAAACCTTTCTGAAAGGGATTCTCCGTCTGAAACCCCCCATCCGCAGCCCTACACCACCATGGGATTTAAATTTTGTATTGGAGAAGCTCACTCTCCCTCTTTTTGAACCAGTGATGAGCTGTGATTTGTGCTATCTTTCGTGGAAAGTGCTGTTTTTGGTTGTGGTTACGTCTGCTCAAAGGATTTCGGAGCTTCAGGCTCTCGTGTTCAAGGAGCCTTATTTAATTTTTCATAGGGACCGGGTGGACCTCAGAACACATCCTAAGTTCTTGTCTAAGGTGGTGTCGGAGTTCACACTTAACCAGACAGTGGAACGTCCAGTTTACTATCCGTCTCCTGCGAATAGCGGTGAGGCACTTCTGCACACAGTGGATGTGCACTGTATTCTCCGGTGCTATACCCAGTGATCCAGAGATTTCTGGAAGGATGATCAGCTCTTTGTTTCGTTTGCCCCCAAATCCTTGGGGAAAGCTGTCTCTAAGCAGTGCCTGTCCAAGTGGTTAGCCAACTGCATTCGCTTCTGTTATTAGAAGTATGACAAACCTTTGCCGGGGTCTGTGTGAGGTCATTCCACTAGGGGCATGGCTGCATCCGCAGCTTTTTTGCATAATGTTTCTACAGCAGATATTTGCGCAGCAGCAACATGGAGTTCTCTCCATACCTTTACCAAGCACTACAGTCTGGACGTTGCTTCTAGGCGGAGGGCAGGTTTTGGCCTAGCTGTGTTGCAGGGCCTTCTGTCCTAGTCTGGTTCCACTCTGTTCCTTTCTGGTTATGGTTTCTCCTCCTCCTGTGTTTCTCTCGGTCTCTCTTAGGAGGGACTGCTTGGGACTCAGTCCTATATGTGATGCCCTACCGAAGGAATCCTCTCGAAATAAGAGTACAGTTACGTAATAACTTACCATAACAGTAGATCTTCGAGAGAGGCTCCTTCAGTAGGTCATATTTTTCCCTCCCTCCTTCCCCCCTTTTTTTTTTTGGGACTCCAGACTCTGTTTCCTTCTGCTGTCAGGCCTCTTTAGGTCTCCAGTGGGAGAACTGGGGGGCAGGCATGGGGACCGCCCACTGTATAGGGTCACGCTGACATCGGTCACGTGACGTCGGGTGTTCGGTCCCCCATCAGGTATTGCTGGAAAAGTCTGCTGTGCTGCCCAGACGCCAGGTGGCGCTAGTCCTACATGTGATGACCTACTGAAGGAGCCTTTCTCGAAGATCTACTGTTACGGTAAGTTCTTACGTAACTGTACTTTCTACAGGGCTGACCCCAACCCCATCATTTTTTGTTTGCTTATATCCTGCCGTTCTACATGGCTGACTTCTCTCAATTTTGTGTTTGGTTGTGTCCTGCAGTTCTGCCCGCAGTTGTGCACAGGTGGCTTTTTTCATTCTGTTTATGTCCCTTCATGTCTCTGTCTGGCGCCTGGACCCCATTGACACTTACCAGTCGGACATCCCAGGACTGCTGTGTAGCTCTGGATTCCTACTTCTAAGCAGGATCAGTGGGGTGACACCAGGTCCCCCTCCGACTGGTTATACAGGTCGAGGTTGGGGGGCTGGATATACTGAAGTGCCAGGGCCCAGTTTCTCCATCCCCCCCCCCCCCTGCAGTTTGCATGGCACCGTCATGACATGTGCTGCCTAAGCATGCCTCGCATTCATGTCTGCAGCCGGCCTTTCCCTTGAGTGTTCCTCTATACTGCCTTCTGTGATCTCTCAGGTGGCAGTGTCATGGCAAAGAAAATAGCCCACCCTCCCTAGAGGAGGTGAGGAACATCCTCTGGGATGCCGGATCCTTTTTCCTCGGCTGGCCCCTGTTGATCAGGGCATGCTTACGAGCCTGGGTCACTGGGGTTGCAAGCTATAGCATTACCACTGCGCTGATGAGGCCGCCTCGACTGACATTGTTGATGAGATCAGCAGCAGGAGAGTTCACGGCCTAGATGGCCTCTGAGGAGTGTGGCACCCACTCTGCTAGTTTATGGAGAATGTTTTCACTAAACAGGCAAGAATCTGTTGATTGGAGGAGGTAAAAAGTTATTTTGTCCACTTAGGATAAGGAGCTTGAGCAGACACATCCAAAGACTGTCGATTACAGCAGCACCGCCCATTCTTACTGCTCCCTGTGGACCTCTTTAAAAGAATGCTAACCTATCCTGGGGTGTGCATTAAACTAGGACATTCCATACTTCCTGAGTAGTTGAAGGTACTTAGCTTTGCCTAGTGCCTAACAACACATCCAGGGCGTGTATTTGATTCGTCTTAGCATACACTCAGGGTGTAGTTAGTCTTTACATCTTAGAATTTCACACCCAAGTGTGAGTTATTGTTCCTGATATTCCACACCCACGCATGGGTCTTTGTTTACAAAACTAGTAGAAAAGCGGGAAGGGTGATTCAAAGGGCTAAAGGTACTGGTGCACAACAGTAAAAAAGGCAGCATATGCACATAAACAAGAAGTCGGGTACCCAATCCAATCTGACAAAAGAACTCTTCAGCTGAGTGATCGTTTAGTCAGTTGTATTAATAATTTCATAAGTGGTGCAAAGATGCAGTAAAGTACAGACTAAAAAGCTAACCCAACATTACCTGAAAAATTCATTTTATTTTCAGTTATAAAATAAACAGAATAAATTCCACACAAATGTGGCATTGAATATAGTTAAGGATTGTCAGAAATAGTACAGAGTAGTTAGTTTGATACCCTGTGTCACTTCATGTGAAAGGGAGGTTGTTCAGGATGAGCTTTAAGCAGAAAGATGGACATCAGCCGATAACATGAAGTCCAAACAATCTGTATGTGCAAAGTAAAATTACATTATCTATAGTAACGTAATCATTTTTCAGTTTCCTTGAATATGGGTGTAACTCCTAGGTGGCGCTATCCCAAGGGCTACTACCCCTGCCTGCTGGGCCAGTAGTCAGTTAAGGGGCCTGGGTAATAGAACAGGTGCCTCCACCTGGAAGTCAGGGTTGTTAGTGGTTAAGCTAACCTGGGCACAGCCCTCAGGGACACTGTAACCCCCCCCCCCCTTCCCTTCTAGTGGCCTGAGCAATATACGATAATCACTTTCACAGTACCCCTTGTACACCATACAAGTACCCACACTGTTTGCACTTACCACCAGGGCTGGTTCCTCTGGCTCGACCCAGGGGACCTCCTGTAAGACAAGGTTATGCACAGCAAATAGCAACAGTACAGTACAGTACTTTTGGCACAAACTGGAACCACAGTCAGGTTAAATGCAGAAAAAGTCAGATCTGATTTATTCAGGGGACTTGAACAAGGAAGGGGCGTAATCAGGTTAATTGGCTTAAAGGCTATATTAATCAAACAGTTATGCATGCGCTTTAAGTCCCCACACAGTCACACCTCTGGGTACCCATGTAGGGAGACAATGGGCTAGCCAAGAACGTTGCAGCTGGTTGGGGCCCTGTGATGGAAGAAAGCAACATGCACAACACGCACTATTTGTAATCTGGAGCCTGAGGGCTCAGTTCGTGAAAGAAAAAGCAACCAGACAATCAGATGACAACACTTTAGATTTAGCTGTTGTTGCAGGGAGCTACCCTGACGTTTACTCACGAAACCCAATGCAGGACACAGGCAGGATGAAATTGAGACTGCAGGTTGTTGAGCTGGAGTGCCAGGAGAAGCAGGGCCCACACGAATCACTGAGGCATTGTTCCTGTTCAAGCGTTGAGCAGGGAGCTGATCCCCAGGCAGGTCTCTTGTCGATGGCTTTCTCTATGCAATGGGTAGTCTGGTTGGGCCAGTGTGGCAAGGCCCAGGCAAAATGGCAATGAATTGGGATTCAGTCCATTGGAGCTGGATGCAGCCTCCAGTGAGCAGAACACAGTTCAGCACACAGTGGGGAACTAAATCACGACACACTAGCAGCACACAGCACATTTACATGTAAGAAATTCCACTATACCAGGCAGATTCCTATCTATCATGCCAGCAGTAAGCAGAACACAGTTCAACACACAGTGGGGAACCAAATCACGACCCACTAACTGCACACAGCACATTGCTATCCAGTCACAATTACAGTCTCTGCACAAACCGGGAGTTCAGAGGTGGCTAGAAATCCTGACAGGCCGATCGCATTCAGCAAATCTTCGGTCTTCTTCAGGTTAAAGCCTGGTCACAGTCCAGTGGCTTAAACAGTCCTCACAACACGGATTCACTCCGAATAAACTGTTTTCCCTCTCAGGGACAACAGGCAAGCCAAAACTCAGCCCTTTCACAGTTCTCCCACGCAAAACTACACAGAACTGCTGCTCAAATCACTTGAGCTGTTACTCATTTCACTTCCCAACTCAGAACCAGGAGTGTAGCCAGGGATTTCAGATCTGCACACCAAGTGGACTCACTGCTACCCCCCCCCCCCCCCGGGGTGTAGCCAGACAGTATACAAATGTACACCAGGACCGTGTTTGTTGCCTCAGTTGGCACAATAAATACAACTTTTGTATCTCATGACAATGGTGGTTGCCATGCATGGGCAAATACAAAAGCCATACATTGCTCCCTAAGACACCCACATACCAGCCCAGAGCCTGTAAAGTGGTATTGTACTTGGGATGCAGAGACAGTACTAGTGACCAGTCCTCCTAGTTTTGATTCCTGTGAATAAAATTACAGAAAGGTTCAACATTTTCTTTGCTAGCTTTCATGGAAAAAGGAAGCAGTTCAGAGCCTATTTGCTAACCCCCTTAAATAAAATTGCACGCCATGGAGTGCTTGGAGTACGCCTGGCTACACCCATGCAAACTAACTGAAAACTGCAAACAGTCCGGGAATTTCCCCAAGATCCAAAAGGTTTGGTTGGCTGATCTGTCAGTCACAACAAGGGCTCCCCCTTCAGGTTCATTTAGGCGTCAAAATGCAAAAACTACAATTCCTACAAGTTTTGACCCCACCTGTAGGCAGGCTCCATTTTGGAGTCCCAACAGTGTACTGATTGGCCCATTCTGACAGTCCCTGGCCAAGTTGGTGGAGATAAACAGAACAGTCCTTGCTGCAAAGAAAACAGGTTAGAACAAACTGCAATATTATCACTCTAATAGATATTCAGCAAATAAGCACATCTTATAACAGAGCTCTCTCTGCGCAAATAGCGATGGCAGAACAGAGCAATTATCTGGCAGCCTGCGTGGGGTTTGAGCATAGAAACACTCAGCCCCCTCCCAGATTAATTATAACTGCAATCCAGGCAGCTCTTAAAGAGACAGTACACAGAGGCTATACAGGCACTCTCTGACAGTACATTTAAACTGCTAAAACACAGAACACCAGCCTGGCAGTGAGCATTTAGGCAAGCTCAAGGAAGACTTTTTGGGAACCCCCATTTGTAGGGGGGTTACATGGACATTACGGTGATGTCCACACTAGCTGAAATTGAAAAACTGTTACAACCAGTTCATACGACGCAGCCCCAGTGAGCTCCAGTCAGTGATTAGTATAGCAAGAACGCATAGACCTGTGGGATGTAAACCCTTAATTGGTCTGGGTAACAGTCTGTTTTTTTTTCTTGTTTGTTTAAATTATAAATTATTATTAAACATTAGTGGAGCAATACATATTATACAACAGTCACACTGAATAACAATCTGTTTTAAAAAAAGTAAACAATTTCTATAAACTTATACAGTTATAAAACATAAGCCAACAGCAACAGGCAGTGTCAGACAGTAAGTTCTCATCATATCAGATCAGAATATACTCAGTAGTATTATAGTGCTAACACTGTCCGCAGTTTCTCATAGCAGCCCAGGAGAAGGCATTCCAACAGGCTTTGTGCAGGGCAGTGCAAACGGTGCACATGTAGCGTTGTCAGTGTTCCCAGAGCACATAGCAGGCACCATCTTGTACCCAGCGTTAAACTCTCAGGGCCAAGCTGAACCTGCCTAGGGACTCTCTGACTCTACCACCTTAAGTAGATTTGAAAGTTCTGCAGAACCCCACATCAGTGTCATCTAACATCAGGAGTCCAATATTCAAAAGTTTGCACGAACACTAATGGGACTTTGCTTGCGCAAACCGAGATTTGCACTGGATCCCCGTATTAAAAAGAGACTGTTGCGTAGGAAAAAGAGGGTTAGTGTGCGTGCAAAACATAATGTATGCAGGCAGGCAAGGGGAGGGGCATGGCCATATGTAGCTGTACTACTCCATATTCAGTGGCTTTGCGCTGTGCTAAGGGGATTAGTGCAGGTCTTTTGCTCAGTACAAATATTGCTGGACAGAACTCTGACTTACTTTGGGCAACCCTAGCAACTGCCAGAGGTAATGCAGCCACCTAGCCAGTTGGCCACTGGAGGAGCATATCCGCCCTCAGTGGTCCCTGGCACCGTACCAACGATCACCAGCCTGTACTGTATTAAATAAAAATCCCTGCTGCTGGTGATCCCCCCCTCCCTCCAATTGCCAGTCTGTACTGTATTAAACAACAACCCTAGAGGTCGAACCCCCCCCAATCGCAGGCCATACTATATGAAACAGCATCCCTGGTGGTAGTGGTCCCCTGTCCTGTGATCGCCAACCCTAATATAACAAAGGAATCCCTGGTGGTAGTGGTTCCCCCTGTCTTCTGATCGCCTGCCCCTCACTGCTAGTGGTACCCCGCTGATACGCCAACCCTCACTGAATAAAAAGAATCCCTGTGCTAGTGGTACCCCCGCAGATCGCCAACCCAGAAGAATTAAAAAAACCACTCCTGGCGTCCAGTGGCTCCCCCCACCACAGCAGCACCGACAACCCCAACACCCGCCTCACCTTACCGAGGAGGTGTGAGTAGGGCTGTTCCAGTCGCCATCTGCCTCCACGGATACCGATAAAGTGAGTTGGGGGGGGGGCCAGTGCTGAGGGGGTGAGATGGGACTGTATGCCTGGGAGTTTTTTTGTGTTTTTTTAATTCCGGGCTGGCTATCGCCAGGAAGGGGGACCACTAGCACCAGGGATTCTTTTTTAACTGAGGAGCTGGTCATCAAAGGCCGGGGGGACCATTGCTATCAGGGATTTATTTTTATTATATTTGGGGCTGGCAATAGAGGGACTGGCAGACCACTACCACCAGGGTTTCCTTTCTGTTATGTTAGGGTGTGGCAATTGGAGGAGGGGGGACCACTACCAGCAGGGATGTTAAATACAGTACAGGCCGGGGGCACTATCACCAGGGATGTTGTTTAATACAGTAAGGGCCGGTGATTGGGAGGAGGGGGATCACTACTACCAGGGATGTTGTTTAATATTATGGGTTGGCGATTGAGGGAGTGGGGACTACTACCCCAGGGATGTTGTTTAATACAGTATGGGCTGATGACTCGAGGGTGGACCACTACCACCAGGGATGTTGTTTCATACAGTATGGGCTGGCGATTGGGGGGCACTACCACTAGGGATGTTTCATACAGTATGGGCTGGTGATCGGGGAGGGAACACTAGCAGCAGGGATTTTATTTACTACGGTAGGGGCTGGCAGTCGGGGGGCACTGCCACTAGGGATATGTACACATCTGGGACCAGGCAATTGAGGTGGGGCAGTGCTTTGCTAACCTACTTTGCTTCCAATGCAAATGAATTCATAATGGGCATGCAGATGGCCCCTTAGCACCTTGCACGGCCAATGGGCTCATTTGTTTGGGTCCCTTTGAATATTGCAGATAGCACGCCAGCGCTTTCCAATCTGGTGGTGTATTCGGGATCCATGCCGGGGCAGTGCTACATGACTTAGTGCAGCGCTGTCTTGGTCCTATATTCAGTCAGATAGCACCAGTGTGTTGTTCGACTGAATATAGCGTCATCAGGCTCCTGAACAGTCGCAAGGCGCAGCACAAGGTTTTGCACTCTGCTTTGCACTCTTGAATGTTCGGCCTCAGGTATTTAATGCTCAAGAGTATGTCTTTCTCTTATACAAACATGTACATTGGTGTAACAACCCCTCAGTATGCATACCAGTCTCTGAAGAAAACAATTATGAGAACCAGTTAACACAGTTCAGTCCTTCCTGTCTAACTAGGGGGGAGGTTCTTGCCTTGCTGCAAAAGCAAGTTAACTTGCATCCAAATCAAACCAAGCTTTGCCGGGAACTGTAGAGTGTACGAGATCCCCAGTGCTGTGAAGTCAGCCTGTACAGACTTGAACCTTGCTTCCTCTATCATGTTTCTTAGCTCAAGTCCAGGAAGCAAAATACTTTGGTGCCATCTTGCAGGAGCAATTGTGCCTTCGTTTTTCCTGGTTGTAGGATTGTGTCCTGGACATGCGGTCGATGAGTCACTACAGGCATGGTCTGGGGTTGATTTGGGTCAGCAGGGCATCTCCATCATGTAATCCTGCCTTCTCTGTACAGTTGGTCTAGCAAGTTCGAGCCCAGCAGTGTGGTAAATAAATTTATGTCAGAGGTGACTGGGTCATCTCCCTCACTGTCCTCTGGTATCCCCAACAGATGGATGTTGGACATCCTGGCTCCATTCTCAAGATGCTCTAAGCACGTTTGCAGGAGTTTATTCTCCTTCAGGACTTCTGTTACCACCACCACTCATCTGTTTGCTACTTTGGTGGTCGATTTAACGTCCTGTTCTACAGCATCCATCCTGCTCTCCACTGTGGTAAGCCTTATACTGTACGCCTTGATCATTCAATTCAATTCCCCTGATGGTCTCTAACAGGATCACATTGAAGGGTTCTGGCACACTGACCGATTTCTGAACCATGGCTCTTTTTTCCAACTGATCCTGTGCATTTGTTTTGCTGGTCTCCTGACCACCTGCCCTGCATAGCTTTCCCCTTGTTTTACACATAATAAAATTCAAAAATCATGAGCTCAAAAGTTGTACTAAAGTGCATTCTAAAATAAAAGGGGTAAAAATGTCAAAACATTTTGTTTAAGTTAACTGATACGAAGCTCTAGTGAGGCACGTCTAGTACGGTTGGCTGCAAGCTCCGCCCCTGCTGAAGACTTCTTTTGTCAGAGTGGACTGGGGGGCTGGTTTCTTGTTTAAGTTATTGTTTACATCCTGGTATTTTTTGCTGCTTTTCTTAAAAAGACACACACACACACGTACGCATTTCTGGATAAAGCAACTTTACAGAATTGTCTTCTAAAGTTCAGTCACCTTTCCAGAACAAGAATGGTTGTACAAACTGGCCTTTTGTTACACGCTGTAATTTCCTTGTGTTGTGGTGCTTCAATAGACAGGAAGCCTTTTTGCTACCAAACTTCATCTGTGTAGAAGTCCTAATGGCCTGTTGAATGATTATTCTAAGATGTCTCATGCTACAGGAGTGCTGTCTCATTTTTTAATTCAGGAGGTTTTTTTGTACGTTGCTTCACATGAATATTAAGAATTCAAAAGTAATATTAAGATACTTAGCAGGCAGGCATGCTTAGTTTTTAAAGAAGCTGTCATAGTACACCTCAACCCCAGCAAAGCTTACCCTCTGGTGAAGCTTTTAACATATTCACGTTTTCTCATGGCTGTATACATTATTTTAACTTGTAAAATCCATAATCCAGAAGTATGGCAGATGTAGGGGCTCCATTATCTGTAAAGATGTGGCGATGCACGATTGCTTCAGTACATTTTGTATTGAAGCAAGCGGTGCATTGCCACACTTTACAGATACGGAGCCCTCTAACGCCCGGCCATAGTTCCAAGCGATTTTCATAGAAATAATGTATGTTGCTGTGCGAGAAAAATGCTGCAACATACATTAAAAGCTAACTAAAGGGTAAGGTTTGCTGGGGCGGAGGGTGTAATTATGACAGTTTTCTTTAAAATTTGTTTGCTTGTAGCTGCACTCCTCATAACCATTGTCTGTGAAATTTCAGCCCTACGTTGGATGGCATAGCTCCTATCACATTTAATAGTAGATTGTCGGTTTCCTTCATTAGCCTCACCCAGACTACACCCCTGCATTTCCTTTAGTGACCTGCCATTTCCTTCATGTAGATCCAGCTATGTCATTGCATCTACTTAACTACAGTGATATCGTTTTTTTTAAATCAGCAGCGACACTTTAAAACAAATGAGTGTATCACAAACTCGCTCTCATTATTTCACTAATGTCAAGCGACATGCATCACTGTCTCCTATTAACCTTGGCTGGTGTACACTGGGTCAGCGATGACTGTGACACATACTGCGCTGGTGTACACTGGATCAGCGATGACAGTTACATATACTGCACTGGTGTACACTGGATCAGCAATGACTGTTACACGTACTGCGCTGGTGTACACTGGATCAGTGATGACTGTTGCATGTACTGCACTGGCATACACTGGATCAGCGATGACTGTGACACGTACTGTGCTGGTGTACACTGGATCAGCAATGACTGTTACACTTACTGCACTGGCATACACTGGATCAGCGATGACTGTTACATGTACTGTGCTGGTGTACACTGGATCAGCAATGACTGTTACATGTACTGCGCTGGCGTACACTGGATCAACGATGACTGTCACATGTCAGGGTTTTAAATAATTGATTAGCAGATTTTTCTTGGGACAATATTAACTGTACAGAAAGTATTTATATAGGTTTTCTAGAAGTGTTATGTTTGTTAAACACAGTGAGGCAAGTGCTATGCATTTTCACAGTGTTTTAGAACTTTTATGAGCAAAACGCTAATCAGTTTTTAGAGTTAAATAAAACACTGCATGTAGTGGGCTGGTGTACACTGGATCAGCAATGACTGTTACACATACTGCGCTGGCGTACACTGGATCAACGATGACTGTTACATGTAGTGGGCTGGTGTACACTGGATCAGCAATGACTGTTACACATACTGTGCTGATGTAAACTGGATCAGCAATGACTGTTACATGTGCTGTGCTGGTGTACACTGGATCAGCAATGACTGTTGCACGTACTGCGCTGGTGTACACTGGATCAGCAATGACTGTTACACTTACTGGGCTGGCGTACACTGATTCAGCAATGACTGTTACATGTACTGTGCTGGCGTACACTGGATCAGCGATGACTGTTATACATACTGCACTGGCATACACTGGATCAGCAGTGACTGTTACATATACTGCACTGGTGTACACTGGATCAGCGATGACTGTTACACGTACTGCGCTGGTGTACACTGGATCAGCGATGACTGTTACACATACTGTGCTGGTGTACACTTGTAACCCCCCTGCAAATGGGGGTTCCCAAAAGACTTCCAGGAGCTTGCTTGAATGCTCCAAGCCTGAATGGTGTTTGGCGTTTAAGCCATTTATCAGTGAGTGTTTTTAGAACCTCTAGTACTGTCTCTTTAAGAGCTGTCTGCTTGCAGACATAATTAGTTTGTATGGGGGACTGTGTGCTTCTCTGAGTACCACTCGAGCTGCTGCCAATTCACTTCATTTTGCAGTCACTAGGAGTGCAAGGGAACATATCTGAAAGATGTAACTGTTTGCCAGAAATTATTTAGAGTAATAATGAAATTACAGTTTGTCTAACCTGCTTTCTTTGCAGTCAGAACTGTGTCTGCTAGTTCCCATTCTAGTTTTGAACTGCTGAACTGGACCAATCAGTGTGGGGTAAGCTAGCTCTAAAATGGTGCCTTGGACGAATCAGAACTTGGACTCATAATCTGAGCCAGCCACAAGAGGATTGTATGGGCAGTGACTCTGGGAGATGTAGTTTAGACTTCAGTGCCTTTTGGACCAACAGCAGCAGTCTATTGTGAGTGACAGCCAATCCAGTCAAGAACTGGGAGGAACTCAAAGGAAGTGCCCGGTTTTGTCGGTTGGAGTTCAGTTGAGCTTTGGCAGTGAAGAAGGAAGGAGCCCTGTGCTTTTTCAGTGTGCAGTTTTAGTCAAAAACGTGTGTAAGGCCCAGAGTTCCGGTCTGCAGCTTGTGTAACCGCTTGTTAGGACTGAATCCATCCTGTGAAAAGAATCAAAGGATCTCTGAAGAGTAGAAACCAGGCTCACCCTGTAGAAGACTGGAGGAATTGCTGAAAATTGCACTCGGTCTGTCAGGAACTGAATCTGCTGTGTGTTCTCCCGGGTATTGTGCAGTAATTGCGATCGGGATACAGATGCAGCCTGCCTGGTATAGTGCTTTCTTTTATATGGATGTGTGAAGAGGTTTGTGTACCTCAAGTGAGCCCTGCTGACATTGAAGGACCCTATCTTATTTGGAGGTCGTGAGTACTAATTCAGGGTCGCTCCCTGTTGAATTGCCACATTAAATCCAAATGGAATTACTGTACTGCTGACTGTTTAATTCTCCTTTTCTCTGTGTGAAAGGGCCCTACCAGCTGCCACGGTTTGACTAGCCACTAGGGCTTGGGTACCCAGGGACAGTAACTGATAGGGATAGGCCTGTGCACAGAGCCATAGGTAGATTATTAGAGTGATAAGCTAATTAACCTGATTTCCCTGTCCTTGTTATATCCCCTAAATAAATCAGAGCTGCTTGTTTCAGCAAAGTTATACTGCCTGAGGTATTTGTCTATGTTAAAGTACTGTACTGTGATTGTTGCACTGTATCTCATTTCACAGGAGGTCCCAGTGCGGAACCAGACCTGGGGGTAAGTGTATACTGTGAAGGTAATTCTGATATATTGTGTGGGCCACTAGTGGGAAGAAAGGGGGGTTGCAGTGTCCCAGAGGGCTGTGACCAAGTTAGTTTAACTATTGCAAACCCTGACCTCTGGGTGGAGGCACCCGCCATTGGATCCAGGCCCCTCAACCTGTTAGTGGCAAATCAGGCAGGGGTAGTAGCCCCTGGGATAGCGCCATCTAGGGGTTACACACTGGATCAGCGATGACTGTTACATGTACTGCGCTGGTGTACACTGGATCAGTGATGACTGTTACACATACTGTGCTGGCATAAACTGGATCAGCGATGACTGTTACATGCACTGTGCTGGCATAAACTGGATCAGCGATGACTGTTACATGTACTGCGCTGGTGTACACTGGATCAGCAATGACTGTTACACGTACTGTGCTGGTGTACACTGGATCAGCGATAACTGTTACACATACTGTGCTGGCATAAACTGGATCAGCAATGACTGTTCAAACAACATGAAGTCTTGCTATATTATGACAATTGCAGTATGACCGCAGGTTAGAACTGCTCCGGAGGTGAAATAGTTAACTTTCCATGCAGGCATGGAACTTAGAGCGCAAGCTTGGGTGAAAACTCTGTCTGTTGTGCTTCAAAGACAAACTGTCAAATTCTTTACTCCGCCTCACTGAACAGTCGCTCCGAAGATTCTCCTTCTGCTCGGTTCATTTTGTCAGTTTAAAAGTGTTTTTTTTTCGGTTTTTAGACGAAATTAAACCGCAACCGGTCGGTTCAAGCTCTGTCTGTGGTAATGTAAGTAATAGATAGGTTTTACATTTAGTTTTTCTGTGTGGAACTTGTAATTTGTTATCGGTTCGGTTTGAACCGATCAGGTTGTGTTTAAATCTACTAGTCCTTTTTTAGAGTGTGGTTCCTGGTTCTTATCGGTTCTAAAAACTGATTTCATTACGTTTTCCACAACCCGTGACACGGTTGGGAACCGATAAGGTGTCTTGCAGGTGGATTGCCATAGCGGGCAAGTTGGTTAGGCTGGCATTATGTCTGAGAAACCCAAAAGAAAAACCGGACTACTGGGTTTCAACACTGTAGTGTTTGTGGGGAAGCTTTTGCTAAGGCTGACCCACACACCACATGTGTCTATTGTCTGGGGTTTGACCACCTCAATTCAGACTGCCAGATTTGTCACAATTTCCCTGCTGCCACCATAGATAAGAGAGTTGGTAGGCTCAGGGAAAGGGAGGCCAAAAAGTCCGCTGACCCGGATGGCCAGCCCGGTTCGGTACCAACCGAACCGGAGGGAGTGCCCTCTGACCAGGGCGATACTTCCTAGGGCAAACGAAGAGCCGGTTCTGAGGAGCCGGTTCCAGCAAAAAGGACTAGAAAGTCAGCTAGTGTAGAGCCAAAAGTTCTTTCCCCAACTGCTTAGGAAATAGCTAAAGCAATTAAAATTGTCCAGTCTCTTCTTCGACTAATCGAACCGACACCTTCTGGTAAGCCGTTTCGTCTGGCCGGGTTCCACCGTTCAAGATTATGATTTTGAGGATTTTTATGAACCGGGGAAGGGGGAAAAGGAATATGAGGAGAGTGAATATGGTTTTGAAGATCTGGATGTGCCCATTGATCCAGACATCTCTCCAGATAGACCCCTAGGGGTTTCTCCTCCAAGACTTTCTGAGTCCCCTTCTCATTTCATGTTTTATAAAAAGTTGCTGAAACCTCTCCAGCTCCCTGTTGAGGAAGCTGTTGATGACCAAGAGGAGCCAGACTATGTAGAAATGATGGATATTCCAGAGTCTAGGAGACTGTCTATTCCTTTGCATAAATCTTTTCGGAAACAGACAGTAAAAGTTTTAAAAACTCCTCACACTATACCTCCTGTGGATAAAAGGATGGACAAAGGTATACCTTATCAGGCTCGACACTGATTTCCTCACTCAGCAATGCAGCCATGTGGGGTAGTGCAGGCTGCAGCCTGTGACAGGCTAATATTCCCTAGCTTCACACCCCCCTGAGAAGGACTCCAGGAAGATTGATGCTATGGCAGAGAAACAGTACATGGCAGCATCTTTGGGACTCAGACAAGCAAATTATATGGCTTATGCTGCTAGGTACCAGAAATCCAGATGGGATACTGTGCTGGCCCTAGCAAAACAAGTCCCTGACCAGCTTGCCAGGGAGCTGGAACAGGTGGCTATGGATGGTATTGAGGCATCCAAGGTGCAATTTCATGCTGCAGTGGACTCTAATGATGTTTCATCAGGAGTCATGGCTACATCTGTGGCACTTCGCAGGATGGTTTGGCTCAGATGTACTACCTTGTCTCAGGATACCCAGTCTAAGGCCATGGATTTTCCTCTTGTGGGAAAATTCTCTGTTTGGGGAGCAAACAGAGAATTACATGAAGAAAATGGATGAATATAGGACCACCTATAGGAGTGCACAGGCCAAGGAAAGGCAGGCCACTCCTCAAAAGCAGCTTCCTAGGGGCAGGCCTTTTCGTAGGCCTTTTTACCAAGCCCAAGCTTCCTCCTCCGCCTATGCTCAGAGGGGGTTCTTTAGAGGGAGAGGCAGACGGGGTACAAGCAGGTCTGCTTCCACCCCTCAGCCCAAAGCCCCTGCCAAGCAGGCACCCTGATGGGATTGCCAGGGCCGATTCTCCTCTACCTGTAGTGGGCAGGCTGGCTTACTTTGTCCAGGACTGGAAGTCTTTAACATCAGACAAATGGGTCCTGGAAGTAGTAAGCCAGGGACTGGTTCTCAGCTCCAAAAAATTTCCAAAGCTGAGAACCAGATCTTTTCCACCTGCAACTCCATCAGAGGCACTTGCCCTAGAGGCAGAGGTCTCTACTCTCCTGGCTCTCAGAGCTGTGGAAAGGGTTCCTCTCCTACACCAGGGCAAAGGTTTGTACTCCAGGTACTTCCTTACCCCAAAAAGACAGGAGAATGGCGCCCATCCTGGATCTCAGATATTTAAACAAGCACCTTTTAAAGCCAAAGTTCAAAATGGTGACTCTGGAATTATCCTACCCTCTCTAAGGCCAGGGGACTGGCTAGCTTCTCTGGACCTCAAGGATGCCTACTTCCATATTCCCATCAGAGCTCCCATCGAAAGTACCTCAGGTTCGAGCTGCCCTCAGGCCACTACCAGTTCAGAGCAATGCCCTTCGGCCTCACTTCTGCCCCAAGGGTATTCACCAAATGCCTGGCAGTAGCAGTTGCCTACCTAAGAAGGCAAAAGATTGCCATCTTTCCTTACCTGGATGATTGGCTCATAGTAGGCCAGTCCCCAGACCAGGTCAAATTACACCTTCAGATAACGCAGCAACTGCTTACCCCTTCTGACTCTCTCTCAAAGTCAGTTCTAGAGCCTGTCCAGCTTCTTACCTTCATAGGCGCAGAACTGAACACACAGGAAGCCAGGGCCTTTCTTCCCCTAGACAGGGCAAAGACCCTGGTCTCCCTGGCCTCCTCATTTACCCTGCAGGTCTCCCGGCCAGCAAGGCATTTTCTGCAGCTCCTAGGACACATGGCTGCTTCCGCAGCAGTTGTGCAGGGAGCAAGATTTCAGATGAGGGACATCCAGTTCCATTTGAGAGCCTTTTGGTCTCAAAGAAAGGATCCTCTTACCAAGTTGATCCCAGTAACTCGAACCCTGATCCAAGCCCTACAATGGTGGCAGGATCAGACCAACCTGAGACAAGGGGTTCCTTTTGTCACTCAGTCTCATTCTCTAATCCTTACTGAGATCACGTCCCTCTTGGGCTGGGGAGCTCCATGGGCGACCCTCACCACCCAGGGTTTGTGGTCTCCCCAGAATCCCTGCTCCACATCAACCTGTTGGAGCTCAGAGCAGTTTTTCTAGCACTTCAAGTTTTTTCCAAATCTGTTCAGAACAAGAGTATTCAGGTCAGAACAGACAACACCACTACAATGTGGTACATCAACAAGCAAGGGGGCACTCGGTCTACGGCCTTGTGCACCGAAGCGATGAGATTGTGGTCTCTGGCTTACTCCCTGAACACCTCTCTTACGGCAGTTCACCTCCCAGGCAAGGACAATGTCCTGGCAGATGCTCTCAGCAGGATTTCCCAGGGCCACCACGAATGGTCACTGGATCCCCTGGTCTTGGGAGTAGTATTTGCCAGATGGGGCACCCCGCAGATAGATCTTTTTGCAGCCCCAGACAATCACCAACTTCCTCTTTTTTGCTGCAGGCCCCCAGTGTTGGGCTCTCTCCCACTGGATGCCTTAGCCCTCAATTGGAGGGGAAGTTTCTCTATGCCTTCCCTCGCTTTCCTCTCCTGTTCAAAGTGCTAGTCAAAATCAGATCCCAATCCTGCAGAGTCATTCTGATAGCTCCGGATTGGGCCTGACAGCCCTGGTGTCCTCTCCTGCTGTCCTTAGCAGTCCATCCTCCCCTGTGCCTTCCCAGGACTCACAATCTGTTAACCTGTGCCCAGGGAAGGGTCTGGTACCCGAATCTCAAATCTCTCAATCTCAAGGCTTGGTTCTTGAAGAGTTAGAGTTTGCTGATTTACACCTTTCCCAAGGTGTAATGGATATATTGAAGGCCTCAAGGAAGCCTTCCACCAGGGCTACTTACAATTCCAAATGGAAAAGGTTTTCCATATGGTGCTCGGAAAAGCATATTTCCCCAGTTTCTGCTGATCTACCCACAGTCCTGGATTATATGGTCCACCTGAATTCTTTGGGGCTGAGACCAGCTACCCTCAAGGTGCACTTGGCAGCTGTGTCTGCTTTTATTTCAGCAGGTAAATCCTCTTCGCTTTCAGCTCATCCTGTATTTTCCAAGTTTTTTAAGGGGTTGTTTCACACCAACCCTCCACTCAGAGATCCTGCCCCTGCCTGGGATCTTAATGTTTGCATTACTCAGCTTGTGCAACCCCACTTCGAGCCCTTGTCTTCAGCTGAGCTCAAGTACTTGACTTGGAAAACTGTGTTCCTGGTAGCCATCACCTCTGCCAGACGCATAAGTGAATTACAAACGTTGTCAGTGGAGCAGGAGTTTATATCTTTTCACAGAGATAAGGTGGTCCTTCAGACTAACAGAAAGTTCCTGCCCAAGGTGGTTTCAGATTTCCACCTTAATCAATCTATTTCTCTTCCAGTGTACTTCACTGACCACTTCTCCTCTGGGGAGAGGAGGCTGCACAGCCTAGATGTGAAGAGAGCCCTTAGTTACTACATAGAGCGTACCAAGGGTCATAGGTTTGACTCCCTCCAACTGTTCCTTACCTGTGGCGAAGTTGGTAAAGGGAAGCCAGCCACTAAAAGATCCATTGCCAGGTGGATTGTCTCTTGTATCCAATTCTGCTACGAGAAGTTGGGTAAAGTTCCTCCCTCAGGCCTGAGGGCTCACTCTACCAGAGGTACAGCTGCTTCTCTGGCTGCTGCCAGAGACATTCCCTTTCTAGAAATATGTCAAGCAGCTACCTGGAAAACAGTTCACACTTTTACCAAGCATTGCTCCCTGGACATCCAGGCTAGGAGTGATGCTCGGTTTACACAGCCATGCTTCAGAGCCTATTTCCTAAGTAGGTTCTGTCCCTCCTCCATGGGGGTACTGCTGTGAGAGTTCAATTGTTATAATATAGCAAGACTTCATGTTGTTTGAAAAAAATTACTCACCTTAGTAATGTTGTTTCTTCTAATGGAGTCTTGCTATATTATGACCTCCTTCCCTGCCTGCCCCTCTCAGAACCTCTGTTTTGGGATGTGGGTGGGCAGTACAGGGTTGGCACTTTTTTGATGCCCACCTTGTTGCTTTTCACCTACCCTTTTGGGTGAATTGGTGTTGGTTTTTTTTTGCATTTTTGGGTCTCCTGACTTGAGTCTTTGTTTTAGGCCAAAAAATGAGTGTTTATGTTGGTAGCCAGTTGGCTAGTGTAGGTTTACAGCTTCCACACAGAACCTTAGTGAGTTTTAGCTCGTAAAGATCTGACAGTTTGTCTTTGAAGCACAACAGAAAGAGTTTTCAACCAAGCTCGCGCTCTAAGTTCCATGCCTGCATGGAAAGTTAACTATTTCACCTCCAGAGCAGTTCTAACCTGCGGTCATACTGCAATTGTCATAATATAGCAAGACTCCATTAGAAGAAACAACATTACTAAGGTGAGTAATTTTTTCTTACATGTGCTGTGCTGGTGTACACTGGATCAGCGATGACTGTTACATGTGCTGTGCTGGCATAAACTGGATCAGCAATGACTGTTACACGTACTGCGCTGGCGTAAACTGTATCAGCGATGACTGTTACACTACATGTACTGCGCTGGCATAAACTGGATCAGCGATGACTGTTACACATACTGCGCTGGCGTAAACTGGATCAGCGATGACTGTTTCATGTACTGGTAATGACGTAGAAGGGTGTTATGACAAATGCCTCCTCAATGTGGAACGTCCCCATAGGAGTGGTCTTAGATTGCGAATGGTGTATGTTGCAACACCCTTTTTATCTTGTTGTCCACCCAGTTCATCCTAGCATATGGCAAGGCAAGGCAAATTTTATTTCTTTGATGCCCATTCCCGGAGGCTCTGGGTGCCTTACTTAAAATTATAGCAAGTACAAAAGACAGCAATTTACAGATAAAACAATAAAACAGCAATGAATCTATAGTAATAGTCAGAAACAGACTAGCTGTCTTTCCACATATTAAAAGACTATATCTGGGTAAACTAGTGCAAAAAGATGGGTCTTGAGGCGGCCTTTAAACACTTCAACAGAAGGGGCCTCCCTGATAGCTAGCAGGAGCGAATTCCACAGGACAGGGCTGACAACACTAAAGGTCCTGTTGCTGGTGGTTTTAAGCCTTGTCCTGGGAATCTCTAGGAGGCCCCTAGAGGAGGAACAGAGGGAGCAGACTGGGGCAGCAGATGTTAGGAGATCCAACAGATAGCCAGGGCCTAGTCCGTATAGGGCCTTAAGGGTGAATAAACCCACCTCTTTTTTTTTTTTTTTTGAACTATTTTTTTATCTCCTACCTTCCGAGGCATCTCCCAGGCTTCCTCACTCAGTCTGCAACTCCTGACCGTCCGCCTGAACCACTCTCCCCAATTACTGTATCAGGATCAGGACCCAGGCTCTCCCATCCCCTTGAAGAGGCCAAGGGTCCCCAGGAGGTAATGTTGGGGATTGCGGCCGACATTGGGCGTGTGGGCCTAGGCTTCTGGAAGTTGCCGCTCCTCACCCGCCAATAGGGGCTTTTCTCTTGCCCTTTTCCTCCCGTCTCCTCTCCCTTCCCTCATTGGGCTGGGGCGTGCAATAATGTCGTGGCGTCCGCCGCAGCTCCACCCTGTAACAACGTGCGCCCGCAGGTACCATAGCACACCCGACTGCCGCCAGAGGCTGCTCAGGAGCGGTACTCACACCTCCCCTGCCGACCCCTGGTGGCCCGAGCTAGTTCCTGAAGCCGGGTCACCAGCGTGGTGCGAGGTGTGGTGTCCAGCACCTCAACCCTCAGCGCCACCGGGCCAGTTGAGTAAACCCACCTTGAAGATAACCCTCCACCTGACCGGCAGTCAGTGCAGTTCACGCAGTACCGGGGTTATATGGCAGAACATCGGAAGGCCTGTCAGCAACATGGCAGCTGCGTTCTCCACCAGCTGCAGCCGGTGGAGGGTGCCTCCTGAAACTCCGAAATATAGGGTGCTACAGTAGTCGAGCCGGGAAGTTACAAACGCATGGTGCACTAGAGTTGGCAGGTCCTCAGGCAGAACAAGGGGCTTGATCCTGGCAATGTTCCTCAAGTGGTAAAAACCACATTGAATGACGGATGACACCTGAGATTCAAAGGTCAAACCACTGTCCAGGAACACACCCAAGATCACACACACTAGTGGAAGCCATCAACGGTACTAGCCCCAGGAAAAGTCCATTTGCCACCTGTGGATGCTCATCTCATGCCCCATCCAGTTTTGCACTTCACCGAATGTTGTACGTTTAGCTTCCAGCTGAAGGTGTCAGAGATCATTACTTGCATCTTTCAAAGAGGTTTGCTGATATCTAGGGCTGTTCCTATGTCGCAGAAGTCATTGATTCCATATTTGTTTGCAGTTGTCAATGATATTTTAGCTTTTTAAGCAAAGAAGTTCATGAAAGACAATTAAGAACTTGGAAACAACTGAAGATTGTGGTTTCTCCAGTTTAGGGTGTCTTCTAAACTTCTCTGACATCCAAACTCTCCCCCGGATTCCCAGGTCATCAGCAACACTGGCCTGCTGACGTGGTTGGCAGTGTACGTACTGCCTTCCAGAAGACTTGAATTCTCCGATCCGGGCCACAGGGACTTCAGCTACATTGTGGCGGTATCATACAACAGGGTGGTTTTAGAGGGCCCATAGTGCCAGTAACATCTGGTAGCCTAACGTGCCTGTTGAATATCCGTGCTTCAGAATGTGTGTATTTGGGAATCATTGTTGTCAGAGTATGGGTGGGTGCGCAGGTATGCACGGGTGTGCAGGATATTCAGCAGGTGTGGAGGATATTTGGTGGTGCATAGGATAATGGGTGGGTGTGCAGATATTGGATGGTGCGTAAAACAAGGGGCATCATCCAGAATGTAGGCAGGTGTACTGCGTATGGGCAGGTGCATAGGGTATGAGCAGGTGTGCCTCTCAAGCGGGAAGGAGAGTTGGGTGGACAGGTTAAAAGTCATAGGAAGAAAACTCCAGGCATGTAGATAATGTCTCCACCCCATGACCTGGCAGTCAGTGGCGGAGAGGTGCAACCTCCCCTCCCCGGGAGAGGAGAGCAGCCCTTCAGACAATCAATCCTCACTAACCCCCAGCAACCTGAGTCCTCTCCTGAACTTGGGTCGCCAGTGTGGTGGGCGGTCGTGCTACTGCCGAGCCACAGGGCCAGCCCTAAGCGATCCAGTTTTAAGGATAATGTCATAGTAATAAAAATAGAAGGTCCCAACATTCAGATTCTGGTGGACTGCTAACAGAGTTAATGCCAACTGTGAATGTTTTGCAGGAAAGTAGAAAAATCTCTAACTAGAAACATCAAAACCAACGTGCTACATCACTCTCCTGTGAATACTTCTACTGCACCTGCACTGTGCCTCAATGAGTGACATTAAAGCTTACAGTTACTGAATGTCAACAAAGCATAGGCTTCTGTAGCATAGCTTACAATTCTGGCCACAGATGTGAAGTCTTGTATTATATTTTTCAGTTCATTCCTAGGGCTTCTTCAGAAGATTGGACATGACAAGCACTTAGTTTTCCCTTTGATGGACAGAGAATAGAGAGAATAGGTTTGACTTCATAGACGCTTTCTGCTGATTCTAGCATCGCTTTGAATTGTCTGTTAATCCCAGTGACAGTGGATTCTAGAATCCCTCAGTACTGTATTTCAAAGGGCTTCTGCTTATGTGAGAGAACAGTGCATTCTTGCAGGCAGATTTTGTGCCCCAGAATTCATAATTCCATCAGCAGATGGAGCTGTAAGCAACCTTGAACAAAAAATAGCATGTTAAGGTGGACGCACTGGGTGATATTACAGTCTGCTCAACCACACTTGAGAAAGAGCTAGACTGGCCCTTTCTTGGGGGACCTGGTTTCGTGTGCAGTCTCGGGGGCCTACCCAGTGATGGACATGTCTTGGCCCACTGTATTGCAGAGGTCAGTGCTTAGCTGCTGGGTGTGGGGGAGGATGCAGATGTCGGGGAGGGTGTGGGGGGAGGGTTCAGGTGTCAGGAGGATGCTGGTGGTGGGGATGCAGGTGTCCGGGAGGATGCAGGTGTGGGGGAGGATGCGGGTTTCACGGAGAGTGGTGGTGGGGGATGCATGTGTCTTGGATGATGCGGGTGTGGGGAAGGGCGCTGGTATGGGGAAGGTGTGGGAGAGGGTACAGGTGTGGGTGGCAGGGGGATACAGGTGTCTGGGAGGGTGCAGGTATGGGGAGGATGCGAGTGTGGGGGAGGGCACGGCTGGTGGGAGGATTCAGGTGTGGGGGAGGGTGCTGGGTGTCGGGGAGGATGCCAGTGTGGTGGAGGATGCGGGCATGGGGGAGGGTGCAGGTGTCAATGGGGTGCAGATGTGGGGGAGGTGTGGGTTTCAGTGAGGACACTGGTGATGGGGATGCAGGTGTCTGGGAGGATGCAGGAGTAGGGGAGGATGCAGGTGTGGGGGAGGTGCAGGTGTCAATAGGGTGCAGATGTGGGGGAGGTGTGGGTTTCAGTGAGGATACTGGTGATGGGGATGCAGGAGTCGAGGAGGGATCTCTGCGGATGTGGGGGAGGGTGCAAGGTGTCAGTGGGGTGCAGATGTGGGGAGGTGTGGGTTTCAGTGAGGATACTGGTGATGGGGATGCAGGTGTCTGGGAGGATGCAGGAGTGGGGAGGATGCGGGTGTGGGGGAGGTGCAGGTGTCAATAGGGTGCAGATGTGGGGGTGGGTTTCAGTGAGGATACTGGTGATGGGGATGCAGGAGTGGGGGAGGATGCGGGTGTGGGGGGGAGGATGCAGGTGTCAATAGGGTGCAGATGTGGGGGAAGGGTGTGGGTTTCAGTGAGGATACTGGTGATGGGGATGCAGGTGTCTGGGAGGATGCAGGAGTGGGGGAGGATGTGGGTGTGGAGGAGGGTGCAGGTGCTTGAAAGGGTGCAGGTGTGGGGGAAGGTGCGGTTGCAGGGGAGGGTGCAGGGGAGGAGGCAGAAGTGTTGTGGAGGATTCAGGTAATGCAGGTGTGGGGAAGGGTGCAGGCTGTTTGGCATGTGTGCACCATATAGATCTTATATATACAGTATATATGGCAGTGGATCATCACATGGCAAAAAGAGGGCTTTTACTGTATGCCACCATGTGCAGGTGAGCTTTATGATAGCTATAGAGCTGTTATGCAATTGACTGGAAGAGTCACGTGATGATCCCTCTAATTTTTGATGTATAAGCTGTCTGTGGGGTTATCCCTTGGTGGTTAGTTATAGATTGGCTTTTGATTTTGACTGTGAAGCAGCTCACCTGCTCTCTTGGTGATCAGTGATAAGGTGTAGCCACAGGTTACGCACAGAAATGTGATGGCAGAGAAAGGCCCCATGGCCCATCTAGTCTGCCCAACACCCTACCTCCCCCCTTCTGTTATACTTCCACCCTCTTTTCCCAACTCCTTAAATCTATCCCAAGCCCTCTTGAACCCCTCCCCCATTTCAGCTGCTACTACCTCCTCCAGCAGCTTGTTCCAGGCCTCCACCACCCTCTCCATGAAAAACTGCCCCCCAACATTACCTCTGTATTGCCCACCTTCCAGTTTGAGGCTGTGTCCCCTCGTGTTCGCTCCCTTCTTCAATTTAAACAAGCTATCACCCTCCACCTTATTTATTCCTTTCAGATACTTAAAGGTCTCAATCACGTCCCCCCCCCTCCCTCCTATTCTCCAGAGAGTACAAATTCATCCCTCTCAGTCTTCTCTTATAGGGTACATCCTGCATCCCTCGTACCATTTTGGTTGCCGTTCTCTGTACCCTTTCCATCAACTCAACATCTTTTCATAGGTGAGGCCTCCAGAACTGCACCCCATACTCCAGATGCGGCCTGACCATGGTTCTGTATAATGGCATTAGCACCTTCCTCTTCCTGCTATTAAAACCCCTCGCAATGCAGGCCAACATTCCATTTGCCTTTCCCACCGCCCTGCTACACTGGCTACCCACCTTGAGGTCACGCGGTACCATAATCCCCAGGTCCCTTCCCATTTCCTTCTGCTTAATCACCCCCCCAAAGGAGTACGTTTCCCTGCTGTACTTCCTCCCCAGGTGCATCAGCGAGCACTTTTATGCATTAAACTTCAATTTCCAAGTATCAGACCACCTCTCCAGCCTCTCCAGGTCCCGCCTCATGGCTTGCACCCCACTAGGTGAATCCACCCTATTGCAGACCTTTGTATCATCTGCGAACAGGCACACCCATCCCTCCAAACCCTCCGCTAGGTCACTAACATAGATGTTAAAAAGTATTGGTCCTAGCACTGACCCCTGTGGCACCCCACTGGTTCCCATTGCTTAGAGAGGAAATGGGGGCTGTTTTGCCCATACATATGGGGGAGGCTATAGCGCTCTTAGTCCACTGGTTAAAAACACAAAACATGCATACTGGGCACCAGTAATTCCATTATTTATATCTGGCTTTGTCCAGCAGAACAGCACCCAATGAAATGAGGCCTCCCGTTTAGAAGGGGGCTACGAGCGGTGTCAGCAGTTCAGACAAGCGGTATGTATCAAACACCATACAGGATAATAAAATAAGAAATAAAGTGAATGGGGGGGGGGGGTCTGATAATTTTCAAGTTATTAAAAGAATTAGAAAACTCAAACCTTGTTTCTGAATGTTTACTAAATAATTAAGAATGTATTTTTATATATTTCTAAGTTTTTTACCAGGGAAGACATACAGTAGAACGTAAATATTGCACTGTCAAAATACATTTGTTGTATTCAAGGTACAGTACTAATCCACGAATATACGTTGACAGTGTTGATTGTTGTCATGGAGACGCATGTGTTAGTCTACATCTTAGCATTGGCATCTTTTTCACTGATTGTTCTGCCGAGTAAAGTCACGTAAAGTTAGTAATTGCACAAAAATCACATATTTTGTTAGCTATTTAAATTTACCTTACCAGCCCCGTCCATATTACTGCAGTGTTTATTTTAAAATGCAACAAACTGCCAGTAGAGGCAGCCACTGTGTAGTAACTTTAGATTCATTTGTGAGCCACCAGAAGCAATTGACTTAGAATAGCTTGCCCTCAGAGCATGCTTTGCTGGAATGAAAAGGACAAACAGCTGGAGCCCATTTCTGTACATTTATGTTTTGAGCTGTATCATTTGATGGTAAGTGTGTGCAGGCTCTGAGAGGCAGACTTTTAAAGTAAGCTGAGGTGTACCCCCTGACTGTGCCACAGCAGTGCTGCTAGAGGGAAGGAGGTTCAGAGAACCTTTATTAAAAGCATCTTACAAGAAATCCAGCCTTTTGACTTCTCACTGGCAGGTACTGTAATGCAGTCCTAGATTAAAGTAGATTTTGTATCTACCAATATGGTGTGCCAGGAACACAAAAAGATGAATTCCGAGATTGGGACTCGGTGCAGTGAGCAGAGAATCGTAGACCTTGGATTTAAAGGTGAAAAGTACCGAACAAGTTTACTAAAAAGCTGATTCAGACACATGCCATTAGCAGCATGGAGCATGTCAATATACATATCCCTGGCTAATTCCTCAAAACTGAACACAGTGATTCAAGTCAGCTGTAAAGACATTTAGTATCTGATTTGTGAAAAAAAAAAAATTCTTTTTTTTTTGTAACTTAAATTTTTATGTAGTATTTCTCACAGTGTACAAGTACAGGTAAAATACATACTGTCATTGTACATCATTAAACACGCAGATTTAAAATCAATCACATGCCATATATTCTCATTTGATTAAATGAAAGGAAAAAAATTGTGGTACTCATAATAAGGTCCTTTAACCTAAGTGGTGAAGCTACAGCAGCAGAGACGGCCCAGCCCTTACAGCATAATATCTTATTCCTAGATCTTAGGACATCCTAAGGATGGCAGCATTCCCTAGGGTGAAGGGGAGAATATATATATATATATATATATAGGCAGCCGCCTAGGGGGTCCATCCGGCACAGGCAAAAGACTTCACTGTGTGATATGTAGCCCTCCGTTTTGTCCGGGATTACACGAGATTTCATTCCTTTAGGTTCTCCCTGCTGCTGTCCTATGGGACAAATTCTGGTCTGTGCTCCCCTATGTAGAGTAGCCAGGTAGTCCATCTATTAAGGAGAGAGTGGGTCTGATCTTTTAGTTTTGCTGTCATGCTTTCCATTCTGTAACTATCATACAGTATATCCTCCCATTGAGCTGTGGTGGGGGGGTCGGGTTGTAGCCACTTCCTGGTTATGGCCTTCTTGGCCACAGTCAAGAACATATTAAGTAAGTTGTTTGGCTTTAAAGTGTTTTGAATAATATAGAAGTAGAGCCAGTTCTGGCGTAAGGTCTTCCAGAGCTGGAAACAGATCTCTGATAGCCTGTGTCACTCCCCCCAAAAAGTGGGCCAGTACTGGACAAAACCAGAAAATGTGTGCATGTGTGGCAGCCATCGCTCTACACGTTCTCCAGCAGGTGGCTTCTCCTGTGGGATGAAATTTTGCTGTAATTTGGGGGATCCTAAAGAATCTTGCCTTTATTTTCTGTCCAGACTCCCTCCATGGAAAGGAGCCTGCGATGTGGTGCTGGTGGCACCAAATCCCCACCCAATCTTCCTGTGGGATTGCCGTCACTAAATTGGCCTCCCAGGTCTCACAGACTCTATTCCAGTTTAGGTCGGGGAGTCCCTCAATGATTTATAAAATCGGGATATTAAGTGTCTCGGTTGGGCTTCTTGAACTTGGGTAAGCAGAGTCATAGCTGAGGGGGCTATAAGGCTGTGACATCCGGACCTAGAGTTTTAACTAGGAAGTGAGTTATCTGGAGATACCTGTAGAAATCCAGTTGTCTGAGGCCATATTTGTGTTGCAGTTGTTGAAAGGGTTTCAGGAAGCCCCCTTCATAAAATCAATGGATGTAAATTAAGCCCTGTAGACACCAGTGATGGAACCCATGGTCCATGCAGGCTGGAAGAAATGTGGGATCTAGGGAGGGTATGCTCAGCCATTTGACCCCTTGGGCATTGGCAGTTTTTTTAAGATACGCCCTCCAGGCTTGTAGGATATTGTTGGTATAGAAGGAATGTTTTTGTGTGGAAAGCTGTGGAAAGGGTTGATAAATTGTTGTGCGACCCAGTGGTAAGGAGGAAGAAAACCTCTCAACCGAGACCCATGGGGGTATGTATTTCGAATGACGGGACCAGAGAGTGAGGTGCGTTAACATGGCTGCCCAGGCATAGTTCTGGATGTTAGGGAGTGCCAGGCTTCCCTTCTCCTTGGCCTGTGTCAGTTTATTCAGTGCTATTCTGGGCTGTTTCCCTTGCCAGATAAAGGAAGATATCATTTTGTTCCATCTGGCTATCTCTGTCCTAGGTTGAACATATGGAGTATTTTGCATGAGATGAGTAGTATCCTAGGTAGGATATTCATTTGGACAGTTTGAATACGAAATATTAAGGATAGTGGGAGTTGTGTCCATCGTCTGAAGTCCTCCCTCACGTTTAAGAATAAGGACTCATAGTGTAGGGAGAAGACCCGGTGGGAGTCTGCGGCTAGATGTATCCCTAAATAATGAAGGGAAGAGCTGCCCCACTTGTATGGGTATTTCTGTTGGAGGTGTTGCAACGGAGTGTCCTGTATAAAAAGGACTTTGTTTTGTTTGGATTTAATTCATAACCCGATACCTTTTCTATCTCAGTTAAGCAACTTGTTAGGGCTGGGAGTGAGGAATCCGGATCTTTAAGATATAGGAGGAGATTGTTTGCATAGTACACGACCTTGTGTTCTTCTTCTTCTATTTGGAATCCCTTAATGTGGGCCTCGTGTTGGAGGTATTGGGCGATCGGCTCCACATAAAGGGCACAGAGATATGGGGATAATGGACAACCCTGTCTCATGCCCCTGTGAAGGAGAAATCTGGCGGATTGGGAACTGTTAATTTTAATTGTAGCTACCAGGTGGGAGTAGAGTCCTTTGATGTTTTGTAGAAAATCTTCTGGGAATCCGAATCTCTGGAGGGTATAATCTAGGAATAGCCATGACACTGTCAAATGTTTTCTGTGGATCGAGACTTAATATCATTAAAGGGGTTTAGTAATTGTGGCATAAGAAATTAAGTATAGAGTCCTTTTAATATTATCAGTAGTTTGCCGGGTCTTAATAAAGCCTGATTGATCTGGATGTACTAAGGAGGGGATGATGTCGTCTAGACAGTGAGCCAGAATACTTGTATATATCTTATAGTCTTGATTTAAGACGGAGATAGGGCAGTATGATTTGCAAAGGTGTGGGGGTTTACCGGGTTTTAAGATTGCTGAGATTGCGACCTGTGACCACAATATGGGGTATTTGCCTGTAGAATGTCCTTCCTTGAGTGCTGAGAGGAAGGGGTCTTTGATAAGATGCCATGTGGCTTTGTAAAATTTGGCTCCGTATCCATCAGGTCCCAGGGCCTTACTGTTTTTAAGATTCTGAATTGTTGAGAAAACTTCGGAAGCTGTGATGGAGCGGGAGAGGATAGCGATCTGGGACTTGTTTAAAAGAGGTCAGTTCAGTTTAGAGAAAAAGGCTTCAATTTGGGGTGTGTGGGTGGGTTGGGGTCTGCGTATAGTTCCTTGTAGTACTGATGAAAGACCTTATGAATCTGTGAGGCCATAAATGCCATTGCCCAGTCTGTGGGTCTTTAATTTTAGGGATATGAGCTTGCTGGGTTTGATTCCTAAGACGATATGCCAGGATTCAAGCTGCACGTGGCCCTCCTTCGAAATATTTTTGCCTGACCCATAATAAGGCCTGTTCTGTCTTTTGTGTTAATATTTTTTGGATTTCTTATTTCTTAACCTGAGTTTCCAATGTGTCATCTCGTTGCATATGTGCCAGTTGCAAAAAATGCAACTTATCCTATAGGGTTAATAATTTTTGTCTCTCTCTGTCATTTTTTGGGCTGCATAGCCAACAATATGTCCTCTGAGTGCCACTTTTACTGTGTCCCACAAAATATGGGGTGTGGTTTGTGGGGAGGTGTTATCTCAAGAGTTCTGGTATCTTTTCTTTCAATAAGTCTTTAAACGTGGTGTCTTTTAATATTTAGGTTCTCTGTTCATTGTTAGCTCTAAGGTTATTGGAGCGTGGTCCAAAAGATAGATATTTTTAATTTCCGAGTGTTGACTTTGTTCTAGATGTTCTTTGCCTATGCAAAAATAGTCTAGGTGGGAATAATGGCGATGTGCGTGGGAGTAAAATGTGAATTTTCTGGAAGAGGGGTTTAGATGTCTCCATATATCAGTGAGGCCTATTTCTTTTAACAGTTTCTGTAAGTGCTTCTGTCCTGCTGTCATGGAGGAGGGACGAGAAGCCGAGGTGTCTAGAATGGGGTTCAGCTGGCAGTTTAGGTCGCCTCCTAATATTGAAATTCCTTGTGTATGTCCAAGGATTGTGTCTATTAGGTGTTGGATCGACGAGGCGTCACTGCCTGGTGGAATATGGATGCTGTCAATTGTATATTTTTGGTTTTCAGTACTGCCTATGACCAATGCAAGCCTACCCTCTTTGTCCGCGTAGGAGTCTGTTAGAAAGAGCGGGGAGGATCTGAGAACCAGCACCACTGCGTCCCTATGCCTACTGTTCTGATAGGAAGATTCAACAATTTGGGAGAAGCCAAACTTCTTGAGTTTCATATGCTCCGTTGTGGATTGGTGTGTTTCTTGTAGGAGCAGTAGGTCAGGGCCAAGCTTCTTAAGTGCAGTTATGGTTCTATATCTCTTGATTGGCCCAGACAGGCCATTCACATTGTGGGATATTATCTTAAATCTACCAGCCATAAGGTAATTGGGTAAATCAGGACCAGGACCCCCCCAGCTGCCACCCACTCCCATCCTAATCAATCCACCTGGGTTAGGCCGTGCTCTTCACCTTCACCCCAGCAACCAACATATATTCCTTCTATGGCATTGCCAACAGAACCCTGGAGTAAGTTGTGTGCTTTGATTTATGCAGTCTAGATCATTAGAATATGAACCCTGTGCTTTAATAGGGGGTGGGAGTTTTAACACCCTCACTGAGGTAAAGTGCAGACTTAAGAACTGGCCCATTAGAACTAAGCCTGTGCCTGACCAACGGGGTCTGGCCACAGCGAACTGGTCTCTGAAAGGAAAACAGTGTAACAGTCTGTTAAAATAAATAATGACTTCCATGGTCAGGCCTGACCCAGCTGGGAGGCCTGTTTTGGGTGGAACATTCCACCCAGAGGGAAGGGTATCTCCGTAATAGGAGATTTTTCCCTCAGGGTTCCATTGACCCTGAAAAAGAGAAGATGGGGAATTGTAAGGTATAGAACAAAATAATACATAGGTAGGGAAAAGATGGTAAGAGTATGATGGCGAACACATATACAAAGTGCGTCATACTCTATTAGCTGTAGATCTCATGCTCTCGCACCACTCCTTTAAAGTTAGTGTAGAGGAGAAAGAGGTAAATCTTGATTTTCTATATACTGGCTACATGTAACACTCCAATATAATAGCTAGTCTGGGGGTGGATTACTGTTAAATTGTAATATGATTTGCTCTAACATGTCCTCTTATCTCCGTATGTCAAGGTAATCCATCCCGCTGATATATCTGGGCTTCCCTCATCCAAAAGGGACCTACTTTCTCCGCTTTTGAACCATGTTCTGTCAGCCCCTGTGGTGTGGGATACAGTCCCGCCTGGTGTGTCCGGGGATGCGAGGAGCTAAACCCAGGCCACATGGAAGCTTAGACATCCCACTCCCCAAGAAGAGCAGTGCCCCAGCCCCCAGCCCCCAGTCCCGGTGTTCCGTAGGCCCTTCTGACCCTGCTAGGAGATGGACCCTCTCTTTAGGGCATTTTAGGAATCTCTCTGGCAGCACCCAGGGTAGCGCGCAGAGGCCCAAGCCATCACTGTGAAGCTCCCTTGAAATTATATTCTCGTTACCTCATGGTGATCCCTCAGAAATGTGTTGGGCAGAGCCCTATCTATCAGGGTTCCCACATTGCCTTCAGCCTGGGGAAGTCATGAGGTTGGTGTGCCCTATGGCCCACCAAGCCTGCCTCCATTCCCTTTTACTATGATTGTCAGCGCAATATGGAGCTTAGAGTAGCTAGGGTGTGTGTGTGTGGGGGAGATGCAGCGAGCAGAAAAATTGAAGACCCGAATTGAGATTGCTCCTATTTAGCGGCGGTCTTCATTTACCCTGGGTCCCATGGAGAGCCCACCGATTCCTTGACAACACCATCCACCTCTGCCCAGGTATCAGCGTGTACTTTCTGCTCCTGTCGTCTCCCCACCTCCCAATGACTGGACTATGGCGCTTCTATCTGTAGGGCATGAGCTTTATTTCAAGACATGCAATCTAGACACAAAGCTAGGCCCTTGCCGCCCCGCCACCTCTCATCAGGAAAAGAATCCGAATTAAGAATGTGTCTCCCGGCGGTCGTCCGCCCTGCAAGTCCAGGATGGAGCTACCCCAAGGAGAGTCGAGCTTAGTCCATGGAAAAAAAAATTCTGTCAGTTTCACTGCCCTATTATAGATACAGTGTACTGTTTGTCACTTGGGGAGAAAAATGTGAACAGTGACACCCCCCCCACTCCCAGAAGTAAGATGGCGGGCCAGTGCTCCCCTAGAAATACAGTGGCTGGGCAGTGACCCCTGAAAATACAGTAGCTGGGCAGTGACCCATGGAAGTGCAATGACTGAACAGTGACTCCATGGAAATATGATGGCTAGGCATGACCCCCAAAAAAACATTGGTGGGGACATGACCCCCTCGAAATGCAGTGGCTTGGCTCCTTGTGCTGCCAGCTCAGAGACCCAGGTTCAGGTAGCCATCTGGGGGTCAGGTGCATCACAGAGGTAAGGCAACAACTCCTGAAGAAATAGGACACAAGCCATCCAGCATCCATGCATTTCCTGTTGGTCAGCCAGAAAACTGCTATTAGCTGTGAAGGCTGTCACTGTTGCATCTGCTGGGTCAGTGATGCACCCACTCAGTCACTGGTACACACTTGCAGACACTGGTGTACCCACTGGGTCAGTGATGCACCCATTCAGTCACTGGTGCACACCTGCAGACACTAGTGCACCCTCTAAGTTACTGGTGCACACCTGCAGTCACTGGTGCACTTGCTGGGTCCCTGGTGCACCCACTCAGTCACTGGTGCACACCTGCAGACACTAGTGCACCCTCTAAGTCACTGGTGCACACCTGCAGACACTGGTGCACCCTCTTAGTCAAATCTGAGATGAGTAGGGTCCTACTCCGTAGTCTTTGAACTTGAATCACCAAGAGCCTGCAGAAACCAGAACATTTAGTGCCCTCACTGTTGGTGCCTAGCACTGATGTACAGCATCTTCACCATGCTTGCAGGATATAGAGAGTGCTTGCCCAGACTGCCTCCGTTCCTTTTTTGCCCACTGTTGAAGCCCAGTGCTTTCCTCATCAGGCACCAGAACATCAGCTTATGCGCAGGTAGCATTCTGGTCTAGTGCATTGGCATTTCTTTTTTACCATAGAGCTGTTTCTGTCCTTGGATGGTACAGCAGGCTTTCAGCCATGTCCCCGCTCCCTCTTGCCCAATACCTTGTGGCGCCGAACCGCCAGGCCTGAATCCCCCATGGATTTCCCCTGTGTGGGGTCCCGGAAGGGTGAAGGGGAGGGCCATCCTCCCCTCACCTGGTGACACTCTTCCGAATGGGCTAGCATTTGTCCAGTGGTGCAGAGCAGAGGCAGGTGGGCAGGGCTTCATTTAGCTCGTGATATCCATTTTATGCTTTTCTCCCTGAAGTCCCCTGCCGCAGCTTTATGTAGGCATGTACGTGGAGGCGCACACGCCTACGGAACCATGACCCCTTCCTTTCGTGTCACTTGAAGCTACCAGCGCTACTCCAAGGCCTCTACCTGGGGGCAGCCAAGGGCTGAGACGGCAAACCACCCGTCCCCGGGAGAGGAGAGCTGTCTTCCAGATGCTCAGTCCTCTCTGCCCCCCTGACCAACCCCCAGCGACATGGGATCGTTCCCGAACCCAGGTCACCAACATGGGAAAGGGTAAGGCACAGAACACGTCAGCCCTCGTTGCCACAGGGCCGGCAATGCGTTTTGATAGTTTTTAAGTTTTTCACATTCACTTACGCTCAGGAATAAGTTGCAGAGTGCCCTTAGACTAGGAGACTTAGCTAGTTTCAGTGTCTAAATTAATGATTTGAGAGCTGTTGTACAGATAGTTGCAGCTGCTGTTAGGATTTAGTCAAAATCTTAGACAAAATTGGGCAGATTGCATGGACCAGGGCTGCTGACTGCATCTGTGTTTCTGTGAGGGTCACAACCTCTCCGAGCACTTTTTAAAAAAAAAGGTTTTTATGGCCCCAATTTTTCCCCCATTTTCTCCCAGCCCCTGCCCCAGCCATGCATGCGTGTGTGGGGCACATGCATACAGCGGTACCGGGACCCCCCACTACTTGCCCCCCTCCCACCTACACTGACCATCGGGCCTCCACCCGATGGCAGCTGAGACATAGGGGGAGCAGCCTCCCGGGAGAGGAGAGCTGCCTTTCGACTGCTCAGTCTTGCTCTGTCCCTCCCCCCGTGACGGCTCTTCAGTGACCCGAGTCTGTTCCCGAACCAGGTTGCCTGCGTGATGCGAGGTAAGGCATCCAGGGCCTCAGCCCCTTTGTGCCACCAGCCTGGCTCCCCAAGCACTTTTACTCCTTCGACTAAAGAAAGGTCTGCTTTGCAACCACCATGTGTCGTGTGATTGCGCAGAATTTTATTACTGATCTGAATATGCCCACTGGTTCTTATGAACTTGGACTGTCTGTATTTGCCCACTGGTTCTTATGAACTTGGACTGTCTGTATTTGCCTTGATAGCGCTTCATAAATTTGCCATGTAATTAGCTCTTCCAAGGGCATGGATACAGTTCACTATCCACAGTTTGGTAGTTCCCTGGAACAGGCTGATTCATCAGACATCTTCAAGCTTAAGCACCTCCCACTACATATCCTCTGTCTCCACCCCATGATGTCAAAGCTTTCCAGTGGAAGGGACAGGTCTCCTCCTTCTAAGCTCTGCAGCGTCTGAGGGATAGCCTTACTAAAGTGCTTTCTAGGTGAACTTCGACTGAATTAAAGTTTTTCACTGATAATCCTCGACTCCAGCTCTGACTCTCGACAACAATTGCTGGAGGAACAGACACAACTGGGTTTCAAATTTTATGTCCAGTGCTGGCAGAAAATATCAGTCATTGACCCTTACCTTACCTACCTGTGTTGTTTAGGCATGCAGCATGACAGGGTGAGTTACGGCCATTGCCAGACAATGCTTTCAATATCACTCGAGGACCAGAAGGCAAGGTTTCACCCTCAGTTGACCATCGGAGAGGGATTGACTTAAGGGCTGCTAGAAGGCCTCGGCAGCTGCTGAGTTGGCTTCACAGCTTGCCCCCCTTGAGGAGGATGTGACTGCAGCCAGGGTGAGTTCATTCTCGGTCTTGGCACTATTTCCATCTGGGGCCAGCATCAAGGGGTCCTTTTCTGAAGATTTTCAGGAAATGTGTTGGGCCCTCCAGACCTTGGGGGAGAGTCCATTTCACCAGGGCAAGAAACAAATGCCAGCAGCGCAGGTCATTGGATCAGGAGTGAACACACTCCTCCCACTCCCTTGAGTCCCCTGACTGCTCTGCTTTGGTTGAGCTCCCTTTGGTCGAGGGGCAGGTTTAAAGCTGAAGGTGAAGCCACCCCCACTGTAGCCTTTGGTGGGTGATCCTACAAAGGATTCTTATGCTGATTCCAGGCCAGTTATTGGTGGAGATCACCCAGTCAGAAGACACAAGCTGGTCCACGGCAGTAAATGGCTGAGGGACATTTTCAAGGAGTCCTCAGATGACTCTGAGGGGGTCATCCATGCTTTCCTTGAGGACTCACACTTTCGACTGTGGCTTGGTCGAGGATGTGACCACTGACCATGGGCTGGTGTCATTTGGGGCTTTACTCTGCCTCATGTTGGAGTCCATGAACGTGCCCTTGGAGCCAGGTCACAAGAGGGCTGAGTACCCCTTCAGTGACATCCTGGACAGGGATGAATCCCTAGGGGTTTGCTGTTCCTGTGGCTGAGGCCATTTTGGGACCAGCCCTGGAGCTTTGATAACATACTACCCAGCACCCTCCCCTCCTGTGGTACGCAAGTACAGGGTCCCTACCAGCTCCCTTTTGGGGTTCTCCGATCACCCTTCAGCTGAACTGGCTAAACCACTAGCTGGGCTGTTCAACAGCTCACTTAAATCCAGGGAAGTTCCAAGGGATTGGAGAATGGCAGATGATGTACTGCTTCATAAAAGGAAGGATAGGGAGCAACTAGGGAACTACAAGCCTGTCAGTCTGACCTCCGTTGTGGGGACGCTGATGGAATTGCAAAGAGGACCTCTTGGACTACCTAGAGAGCAATGGGCTCCGGGATAGTAAACCACACGATTGTGTGGCAGGAAGGTCTTGTCGGACTAACCTGATTTTTTTTCTTTGACTGGGTGACCAAGGAAGTAGACAAGGGCCATGCTGTGGATCTGCTGTACTTTGACTTCATCAAGGCTTTTGATTTGGTATTATACAAAAGGTTGCTGAAAAAGATGGAAGACCTGGGTGCAGCTAAAACTGTAGTGAACAGGGTGGGTAGTTGTCTAGAAGGGAAGCAGCAGAGAGTGGTGGTCAATGGGTTTAAATCAGAGGAAAGGGAGGTTATGACTGGTGTTCCACAGGGATGTGTCCGGAGTCTGGTTCTCTTTAGCACATTTAGTAACATTGGTGAGAGAATCCAAGGCAGGTTGCGTTTCTTTACAGATGACACAAAACTATGTGGGAGGGTGCATAGTGATGAGGGAATAAGGGATATGTAGAGGGGCCTACAGAAACTAGAGGGGTGGTCAAAGGTCTGGCAGTTAAAATTCAAGGCCAAAAAGTGCAAGGTACTGCACCTAGGGAAAAGGAACCCCAAGATGGAGTACTGGATGGGTGGGGTGAGACTTAACACTACAGAAGATGAACAGGATCTAGGAGTTATCATCATTAACTCCCTTAAAGGAGCCAGTGCAACAAGGCCTATAGCAAGGCTAACAGAATGCTGGGTTGTATCGGGAGGGGTGTTGATAGCAGAAGAAAAGAGGTAATATTTTCCCTATACTGATCCCTGATGGGTCCTCATGTGGAGTACTGTGTCCAGTTCTGGAGCACTCACCTCAGAAAGGACATGGCTAGGTTGGAAACAGTGTAGCACAGAGTAACAAAAATGATTCAGGGCCAGCAGGGCAGATCCTATGAGGAGCGCCAGAAGGCACTAAATATGTACTCACTGGAAACCAGAAGGGAGAGGGGATATATGAATACCAACTCGTGGTCACGACTGGAAATTAACAGGAAGGAGGTGCAGGAGGGATGAGGAAGTACTTTTTTACAGAAAGGGGGGTGGAACCTTGGAGTAGTCTGTCGGCCGGGTGGTGGATGCAGACACAGTCTGGGGATTCAGGTAGACATGGGATAAAATTAAGGGAGTAGTGGTTGCCTGGGGTGACAAGACCAGGGAGGAGAATGTGGATAAGCCAGGGCTTCCTCTGTCCCTCGGTCTCGGGGATCTAGCAGGAAGCTATAAACACCGGGACCAGATCTGCTTCCCACTCGTGGTCCTTCATAAATCCTTGACCGCATCTGGGTCTTTCTCCCATGGGGGGTTGGCCCCTGTGGCCCCATGTGCCCTTATTCCTGCAGGGCTACTGGTTGCCCCGCCGCTCGCCCTTATCTCTGTAATGGGCAGTAGCTCCTCAGGGCAGGGGACTCTGTCTCCTGCTCCCCAGCCCCTGACGCTCAGGCTCCTAATTTCCACAGGCTCTCAGCCAGGTGGTCTTACATGCAGAAGCAGACCTCCACCCCACAGATCCCACCTCTGGCATCACCTCAGCAGCCTGCTGGGGATCTTCCACCCCCAGGTTGGGTGCATCCAGGTCCCAGTGCTCCACACATTCTGGGGTACAGATCCGGCACCGGTTCTGGCGGTCACCAGGACGGACGTCTGCCAGTTGATAGTAAGGAGGATGAAGATGACTCTGACTGTTCTGAGTCTTCCTCCATTCCGGGGGACTCGTCTGAGGATAAAGAACCCCCAAAGGTTATCCCCAAGTCCTCTCTTGATGATCCTTCCTTTATGGACATCATGAGGCACATCCAGGCCACCATGGGCTGGGAAACTGAGGAACAAGATCCAGAGTGGCATCAGTTAGCCATTTATTTGCTGCAGCCCGATGCCTTCCCCTTAGTGGTGCCTCACTTTATTGAATCTTATGAGGATGTCACCAGGCAGCTTGGAATTGCCCCTCTTTGATCCCAACAGTGCCTAAGAAAGCTGATAGGCTCTGCCACACTCCAGCTGATAAACCCTTTTTAGGAGGACAGCCTAAAGCTAACTTGGTGGTCATTAACGTGACGCATGACCGCACTAAGAAACCCAAACACCTCAGCTTTCTTCCCCCTGATAGGGAGTCGAGACAGCTGGACCAGCTGGGCAACCGAGTCATTGCTTTCTCCACCCTGGCCATCCGGGCCATTATTTCGCCCATATGGTCCAATACCAGATCATTCTTTGGGATGAGGTCAGGGAACTGGTTTAGGCTTTGCCTAATGACCCGTCCAAGAAACAGCTCACCCAGGTTCTTAAGACGGTCTTAGATGTGGGGGACCACATCTTCTGGCCGCCAATATGATGCTGTTGATGCCTCGGCCAGAGGAATGGCTGCCAGCGTTTGTCTCTGGTGCCACTCTAGGCTCTGGGTGTCTGGGTTTGCCTCTGATGCACAGTTCGGTATTTTGGATGCCCTTTTCGGGGGGTGGGGGTGTCCGGGATCTAATTTCCTCCCTTCAGGAGTTGGGCTGGGCCCTTCGGTCCGTTCACTCGCTGTACAATACCCAGCCTGTCTTGTCAGAGGCCACCCTTTCACCGCTTCTCCCACAGACAGGCCCGCCTGCCCTCCATAGATCAAGGCAAATGCAAGGTGACGGCAGCCCCATCTGCAGCTACTGCCAGAGCACCACGAGCACCCGTGGCCGCCCTTCGGGTCTTGCACCCACCCCTACTTCCTGACTCCTTGACCCCCCCCTCTCCAGAATGGGTTTTGGGGGAGGCAGTCGGGGGTCAGTTGTCCCTTCACTTCAACAGGTGGCGAGCCTTTACCTCAGGTTCTTCAGGTTTATCTGGGTTCTGCAGATCACAAAGCATGGCCACACTCGAGAGCTTCTTGAGTGGCCCCCAGAAACTCCTCCGAGCAACTCCTCCTACTCCTCTGCTCATATGCCCCTTGCCTGGGAGGAAATAAAGACCATTCTGAAAAAAAGGCCATAGAGCCCGTCCCTCCAGCTCAGTGGGGCAAGGGGTACTACTCCCATTTGTTCCTGGTCCCCAAGAAGATGGGGGTCTTTAGACTATCCTAGATCTGAGTCATCTGAATTTGTACATATAGTACAAATGCTTCAGAATGGTTACCCTTCTGGGTTTGTGTCCCCTTCTGCACTGGGAGACTGGCTGTGTTCTCTGGACATGCAAGATGTGTATCTGCATATCAAAATTTTTCCTTCCAATTGGTGCTTCCTCTTCTTCCATTTCCAGGGAGCCCACTTTCAATTCAGGGCCTTCCCTTTTGGCCTGTCCTCAGCTCCCAGGGTCTTGCCTGGTGGTGGTAGTGGCTGCCCTGAGGCGGCAGCACTTCTACGTGTTATCCTACCTGGACGATTGGCTCCTGGTCACCCTATCCAAGGACCATCTTGTCCAGACTCTGGAGCATACCTTCCACCTTTTCATGGCCTTGGGCATCACCATCAACAGGTCTTCCCCCCCAAAGTCCTGCCTGTCCCCCTGCCAATGCCTCCAGTGTATAGGAATAGTCCTGGAAAACTCTTAGGGCATGGCCTTCTTACCCATGGACAGAGCGGACCACCTGATGGCCCAGGCCCACCTGGTTTCCTCCATTTGACAGGTCCCTGCCAGGGTATTCCTGCATCTCCTAGGCCACATGGCAGCAGCCATTGCGATGGTTCCCTTCACCCACCTGCACATGCAGTTACCTCAGTGGACATTGAGAGTCCAGTGGGATCAAAGCACAGATGACCTGGACCAGATGGTCATTTTCTCCAATCCAGTCAGAAGAGTCCTGTCGTGTTGGCTAGAGCTGACCAACCTGCTTCGGTGGGTCCCCTTTCAAATCACGGCCCCTCATCAGATCATCTCGATGGACACCTTGAGTCTGGGCTGGGGAGCTCACTTGGACTCTCACCAGATTCAAGGCACTTGGACAGACGTAGAACAGCGTCTCCACATCAATGTTCTGGAGATGTGCGCAGTTCTGTATGCTTTGCAGGTCTTTCAAACTCATCTCCTTCCCGGTCCACTCTTGGTGCAAACAGACAACATATGTGTGGTGTATTACATCGGGGGGGGGGACTCACTCTTACCACCTGTGCAGGGAGGCGACGAGGGTCTGGTATTGGGCTATCGCGCATGGTCTGGAGCTCCTGGCCATCCATGTTGCAGGATCAAAAACATCCTGGCAGACAGTCTAAGCCTCTCCCGGTCCAGGGCTCATGAGTGGGAGCTTCTGACTCTGGTGATCGAAGATCTCTTTCACAGATGGGGTCTGCCAGAGTTGGACCTTTTTGCATCCCTACTCAACACCAAACAGCTGCTTTTTTGTTCATTTGATCCCAGGCCTGGTGTTTTCTGGCGAGACACATTGTACTTCTCCTGAAAGGGGAGGTTTCTGTACACCTTCCTCCCTCCCTCCCTCCCTTCCCGCTCCTCCAGAGGGTGCTGCACAAACTTCAGTTGGAGGGGGGTGGAGATGATCCTCATAGCCCCCTTCTGGCCATGTCATATCTGGTTCTCCGTGCTGCAACAGCTAGTAGTGGAACCTTCAGTTCCCTTGCCCCTGTGCACCAGCTTGCTCTCTCTGGATCGGGGCATCCTAGTCCTTCCAGATCTAAAAATCACTGCATCTCCATGCGTGGTTCCTACGGATTTAGCTATCACCCACTATGGGGTTTCGTCTAAGGTTGCAGATGTCCTAGTGGCCACCAGGAAGCCTTCCAGCAGGGCCACTTATGCCATGAAATGGAAACGCTTCATCCTTTGGGCTGCTTCACGCCAGTTGGACCCCTTCAACTGTCCGGTGGATCACGTGTTGGAGTATCTTTTCTCCCTCTCTGACTTGGGCTCGGGGTACTCCTCCCTTAAGGTGCAACTTTCTGCCATCTCTACATACCATGCACCTATCGAAGGCAGGGCCATGGCTCAGCTTGAGGTGTCTCACACTTTCCTGTGGGGCATTTTACATCTGAAACCTCCCATTCAGGACCTGGTCCCTCCATGAGACCTTAATTTTATGTTGGAAAAACTCATGTTACTTCCCTTTGAACTGGCCGCAAGTTGTGAGCTGCATTTTCTGTCGTGGAAAGTGCTCTTTTTAGTTGCTGTTGCTTCTGCTTGATGGATTTCTGAGCTTCAGGCTGTCAGTGTAAAGAGCTTTATTCAGTTTTTCACAAAGTTAGGTGTCTTTGCATACTAATCCTAAATTTCGTCTCAAGGTGGAGTCGGAGTTTACCTTGAATCAATCCATCCACCTTCCTGTTTAGTTTCCTGAGTATTCTAATCAGGGGGAGACTTTGCTCCATACATTGGATGCACATAGAATCTTACGATACTATACACACCGGACCAAGACTGTTAGGAAGTCTGATCAGTTATTTGTTCAGTTACTGCAACTGATAGTTTTATTTTTACTTGGTTTCTGTGTGCCTTGTAGTGCTCTTTAGGCAGTTTTAGCTGTTACTTTAAGGATCCAAGTCCTACTGGGATCTTTAGGTATTTTTAGCTGTTACCTTAAACACCTCAGTCGTTCATCATTATTGTGAATTGTTTCTGCACAACCTTGATATCATCGTAGCCAATATCTTACAGTTTGATTTGAGCAGCTTTACTCACTGTTTGTTTCCTGAGCTCCTGCTGCTGCTTCCTTGCTCTTGTGGCCGTTCTGCTCATGCACAGACCCAGCAGCTCCCTCCGCCCCCTTGTCTGCATTCCCACCTTGACCTTTTCTCTTTGTTTGCCTTCGTCTTTTAGTGGGTCTCATATTTCGTTTTTGTATCCCCTCTCCTAGGCTGCTTCTCTCCATTTCGCCCCCACCACTCTCCCTAACAGAAGCAGGGAGCAACGGAGAAACAGCAGCTAGGATGGCAGGTAGCCCATCCCCTCCAGCTCAGTCAACAGACTGCAACTGTGCTAGCCCGTCACCACTTGTGTGGCGACTGTCCCACCCACCCCACACTGGGCTGTGATTTCCTTAATTTGCTGTGGTTGGTCACGTGGCCTATCATGTGACATCACACTGTGAACAATCACCCCACTTTTCCAACTGCAGCCTATAACTTCCCACCACTAGGAGTCGCTACTGCACCCAGTTAATTCCCAACTCCCCCAATCCTGCCTGTTAGAATTAGATGTGATCCCAAACTAGTTGCTACTTCCTGTTCCAACCTCTGGTTTAACCACTTCCCTACCCCACTGGACTTGGTGCACCCTAGATTTGAACCCTTGACCCTATGCACCACAGTCAGTGTTTCTACTGCTGCACTATCCAGGCGGCAACAATCTGTAAGACACTTTAGCCATACTTTCTTTCTTTCTGAGTGACCCCCCCAACCACTGCACTATCCTGGTGGCAACCATCTTCAAGACACTTTAGCCATACTTTAGTTCTGAGTGCTCCCTCAACCATTTTTAATCCCCTTCCCTCAAGATTCAGGTCAGTGCTGCTTAGCTGCTGCTTTTGCCTGACTTACCTAAACTGACTGTGCCACTAAGATGCTGCTAACTGACTATGGGTGCCCTTTATCTAATACTCCAACTGACCATCCTACTAACAGTAGTAATCACAGTCATCACAGCTGATGTCAGCCCAGCTCAGCAAATCAGCCATAACACCTCGGACATATATGGACACTGTACACTAGGCACTATCAGCTTCTTAATCGACCTGAGCAGTAGGGCCGCCCACCCACATGAGTAGATACTCTGGCATGATAACACACATATATCCCCCCCCCCCCCCAGTTAGTAGAAAGGTACACATAGCTAATCTCAAAATTTTAAAGGCTCAAGTCTTGAAACTCACTTTGCTGCTCTTGTTAATGTCTGGTAACATCCATCCCAACCCTGGCTCCTTACAACAAGCTGACGGGCATAATAAGAAGCTGGGCACTCTCACTCTTGCATCCATCAGCATATGTAGTCTGCTTTCCAAATTTGACACATTCCAAGTATGGGTCACACAATACAGGCCTGATGTACTCTCCATCATGGAAACCTGGCTCGCGCCTAAAATCCCAGATACTGCAATTTCTCTAGATGGTTATACCCTTTTCAGACGGGACAGGCCTACTAAGAGGGGTGGGGGTTGTGCTATTTATCTGAAGGACACCCTCCAGGGACACGCCCTTCCCTATCCAGACGCTGGGAACAATGTCCAAGCTCTGGCAGTTATTGTTGGGTGCCCAAAACAAGGCACTGACTGTGGTCTCAATATATATCCCCCCAAAAGAAAAGGCTAATGGGTTCAAAGGGGTCATCAACTACTCCAACAACCTGCTTCACAGCTCTGAAGTTATAATGGTTGGAGACTTTAATGTAAACTGTCTGTCCGCTGATGTGGCCCCTTACAAAGATGCTGTCTCGTCTATTAATGTCATGCAGTTGGTTGACTCTCCCACTAGAATAAACTATCACACCGGGTCGAGTACACTACTGGACTGGCTACTTACCAACTGTCCAGAGAGAATCTCTGATACCACCTTTCTTCCCGACTCAATGAATGACCACACTCCTCTCCTATCCTATGTAACTGGTCAAATAAGGCCGTTCAACCCCCTGCCAAATTGGGAAACCCACTGGGCTGCATACCGTTAACTCAGTACTCCAACTACTCAGCAGAACCACTCCGACACTGAATGCAACTCTAACACAAACTCCTTACAACCGTTGAACAATTGTACCTGAGGGACCTTACCCATGACACCCTCCTCCTCCTCCCTAAGCAACTCTTGGAAACTGTTAGAAGTTGGGCCAGATATGGACTACGATATGTTTGACAACTTGTCACTCCCTCTGGCATATCATCCTTTGCTGGCATACGAACAACTTAAAAGTTTCCAAATGGGGCATTTCCTCACTATCTCCAGCTTAAAAGGCTATTACAGCCATATGAACAGGCCCTAATAGGGGTGGTAGAATCCCCTTCTGGTATGATGCCTCTGGTGATATCCTGCCTTAAAGGCATGGAAACTGATCACCTTATAAGCATACTTTATAAAACTTTTCAGCAATACTCTACAGATAACCTGGACTACATTAGACAGAGGTGATCTAAGGAGCTCAGGGAGGATCTTAATGCAGAAAATCTCCACTTCCATTTACTGGAAGGAATATGCCTGGAAAACAAGAGTCAGATTCTTTTGAACCCCTGCTATTATGGCAAAGTTCCTGGGAATTGACCAAGGTATATGTTGGAGATTCTGTGGACAAATTCAAACAAACATAGTACATGTAATGTGGACGTGTCCACTATTAAAACGTTTCTGGCAAAAAGTACTAAATGAAATTAAGGACATTTTCGGTTCTCCCGAGCACTGTACCCCGACTTATGTCCTCACAGCGTCACCCCCATGAGGAATTAAGATCCCTAAAAACATTTTTAAGCAGACAGCCATTTTTATAATGGATGCAAAAAAAAAAATTACCAGACTGTGGTAAACAACCACCAGCCCTTCAAAAAAAAGGATGGTGGAAAACAGTCTATGTGCTGTATAATCTGGAGCACATATCAGCTAGGCTGAACTCCCATTTCAAAAGCTTTGATAGTAAATGGAGACCATGGAAGACTTATCAATTGGACCACTGTCCTGATTTTGTGCCCTTAAACGGAGCACAGATGGAAATGTAAAACCCTCTATAAGAGATGCGACACTTGAAGTGGTGCCCCCCCCCATCTCCTCTTAATATCAATCTAGAAAACAGAGCAAAGCTGAACGTACAACAGATGGACATGCTAGGTGGGATATTCAGATTGCGCCAAAAAGATCCGCAATAACGGGAGCAGGCGCAAGAGCAGTGTGCCATTGCGCAACAGTCGTGATGTTCAAACCAAGCAGAGGCCAAGGTGCACCTGCGCAGCACAGCTGAATATCGCGCCCGATGCGCCATGGTGCAACTAGGGATGCGCAGTGGAGCAGGGCCGATGCGCAGTAGCACACCCAGGGATGTGCAGGGCAAGGACAGGAAGCAGGAGTGCACTAGCCATGGATGTGCCTTGCGTGGAGGAGCATGCAGCAGGCCAGACAGTCCAACCCCCCTCCTAGGGTAAGGCCCCCCATGAGCTGCACAGCCAGAGGTGAGCTGAACGGACCACCAGCCAATGTACCCCAGCACCGATCCAACAGCAGATGCGGGCTAGCAGTCTACACCCGCAGGGCAAGGTGCCCCAGCACTGTCCCCCGGCAAACAGTGACTGCAACATGAAGGCCAGGACCCTCCCGTGCCACAGCAGCACACCAATGCTGACCACCCCCTGTACAGTGATTCCGGGATACCCAGCCCAGAAGCACGACCAAACAGTGCATGGCACCGAAGGTATTCCACCACCACCACTGTGACAATGCAACCCGCTGCCCCATGGCTCCATGCATGACAGCCCACCTTGACCCCCCCGCAGCAGGCGACACCAACCACTGACGCCACCAAAGCATACACAAGGCCCCCACAGTAGCACAGCAAAGAGGTCGACCTGGCATCAGTACCCAAGGGACCCCGCACACCCACCCATGCACACACCCTGTCCCAGCACTGGCCCCACCAGACAGCACAGCAGCCCACTGTGGCACATGGAGGCATGCACCACACAGGAGGCAACACAGGGCACGAACAAATCCTCCCACCCGGTCCCAAGGGTACCCCAACAAATAGCCACACATAGTGGGGCAACAGATGCTGCTGTCATGAGTCCAGTGGTGCCATGTACCCACGGCCTGCACACCATCGTGGCGCTGGTGAGCCAGCCATGTGGTGTGCGCACCACGAACCAGTCTGCCGCCAGCATGCAGCTGGAGCCCATGTGACAGACACCAGACCACAGGCACCGCACCAGACACCATAGACAGCATGGAGGGGAACAACAACAGCACCGTCCACAGTGTCACCAGAGGCAGACGTACAGTAGATCGGGAGTCAGGACGCCAGCTGCCAGGGCGCCGTGCCCAGAGGGTGGCTGGCATGGACTGCCACCAATGTCACGTCAGCAGCCATGCATGCGGTGGTGGGGTTGGCACAACCGTGCGTACCACAGACACGCAAGGGGCACGGCCTCACGGGCCAGGCACACATTGCCAGGGGCGTCTGGGACATAGCACATGCACCAGAGACCGCTGCATACAGGCAAACAGTGCACAGAGTACAACACACATACCACAGACAGTGACCATGGCCCCCACCCACACCAGTGGAGGATCCCTGGCAGACACACCCACGGCTAGGCCGGCACCACCCCTCAGTCACCATACACACCACTGCAGCAAGGCACCAGATGCCCGCTGCAAATCTGAGACCAACACAGTCGTAGTATGAAAAGCATCTATATTGGAACAGGTAACACAATCAACAGGAACTATTTGCATTGCTATATACAAAGTGGAGTTGGGGAAGTGCAAGGCTACAACTTGGGGGATGGGCAAGGGGCAAAAGGAATAACAAGGAGGGGGCAAGGGGGTGAGAGTGCAGGTCCAGGGAGGGAACGGAACAGCGTGGGTGCCACAGGCCCTACTGGCAGCCCCTCTTATCCCTGCGCTCCCTGTGGCGCCTTCTGTGGCGCCGCTGTTCACTCCTCTCCATACCCTGCAGCAGCTCCAGTGGGGGCCGGGTGACCTGCAGGATCTCCTGTACGTGACGCTCAAGGTTCATCCAGTGTTGTCCACCTAGGACACCTAGGACAAGGGAGCAGAGTAGGTATGTGTGACTGGCCGGACCACCGCAGCCCACGCAATGTGCATGGCATACAGCTGTGGCCTGCGCCCCTGTGATGGCATGTGACCACCCACAGTGAATGTGCCCATATGACCCGCCTACCTAGGCATCCAAAACCATGCAAACCACTGCACACCCCAACCGCCCATGCACTGCATAGCACCATCGTGGCTGTACAGCGTCATGGCTATGCAGTGTGATGGCAGTGGCACAGCCAGACGCCCAGTGCACGCACAGCCCACCTGCGACACCCACCCACACATGCAGACCCACAGGACGGTGCAGAGGGCACTGTGGGACGTGCACGGCAGTAGGGCCATGTGCAGGGGGCCATGCCCCGCCACCACCCCTGCAACCCACCATGCACAGATGTAAGGGGAAACATGGCACTCACCTTTGTCCTGGTCAGCAGGGTGCTGCTGACCCCTGGCACCACCACTGTGCCCTGCCTGCAAGGTCACACCTCCATTGCCAGCCTGTTGTCCTTGCTCTCGGGCCAGCCCGGGCCCTACGGCAATCCTCCGGGCCTAGAGTGCAAACATGGAGAGAGTACTGTCAGCACACATCAGAAACATAGCCCCCCCCTTGCTGTGTGCTTGCCCGCACAGCCCAGCCGTGCGTGTTGGCGCAGGGTGTACACAAAGCACCCCCAACACCGGCAACACAGGTATGGCGCCCCCCCCCCCCGGGGCATGGCCTGCCGACCACCGTGATAACCAGGACAGACGGATACTACTAGTGTTGTGAAGGAGCACCTACCTGGCTATGGCATGGCGCCCCGTTGGGCATGTGCCTGCAGTCGCTCTAGGCAGTTGGGGTCCCACCACTGGAGGTCCCCATAGCGGTGGCGACACTGCTCAGCAGTCCTGCTGCTCCCTGTGGCCTCCTGAAGGCCCTCTGCCACACCGCTGTCCATGGCCTCAGGAGGGGTACCTTGCCAAAGAGGGCACCTGCATGGGGCTCCACTAATGCCACCAGGTTAGCCAGTTCAGCCGCCATCCACACTGGCGCTCTGGTGCGCGGCATGGTGCTGTCACTGGCGAGCACAAAATGGTGCCCTGTAATGCACGTCCCCCACGTGCAGCATGGTACTGCACTGCCAGTCGCAATCGCGAAGGCACTGGACTGCGCAATAGGGGGGCAGCCATGCGTACGCATGGTGCTTAGAGGCCAAAGGTCAGCCACAGGGTCAAGGGTCTGTCCGTGCACGGAGTGCCACTGCGCTATTGGGAAGCTCTGCATGTAGCGCAGTAGGGTGCATGTGTGTGTTGCCATGCAGTGGTCTACCGCACCATGGCACGAGCGCCCCTCTGGGCATATAGCACACATGCGCCACAGGCACAGTAGTGGCCGTGCCCTGTACTGCCTCCCGTGCACAACGCGTCAGCAGCGCCGCTAGCGTGGGCGTCAGCACCATGGGCATGCGTGGTGCGGTGCCGATTGCGCATGTCACAGTGGTGTGCCACAGCCTGAGTACGCTCAACACCATTGCGCAAGGCGCAGCCGCGCAATATTCAGCCAGGATATGCTAATCAGCTCATGAGCCATTCCACGGTGCATCCACTGCATTTGCATCCCATTACAGTTGCACCTGCCCTCATTTGCTTGCGTTGCACTATAAAAATGCGACCTGAGGCTGCATGGGCCATGTATCGGTATTGCAGTCCTTTGAGGTAGGTGGCATGCTGTTGGGATGTGGGGACAGTGGTCTGGGAGGACTGTATGGGACTGCACAGTCCAAGGTAACACCTGTCCATCCCCCAGGCACGAGCATGGCCAAGCGAGAGGATGAAGAGGAGTGGGGAAGGGTGCGAAGGAGGAGGCCCAACCTTACCAGGGCAGAGTCTGATGCCCTGTTTGAGGCATACCTCGACAGGGAGCCGCTGCTTAGCAGACAGAGGGGAACACCACAGGCCCGTGCAGCGCTGTGGGGTGAGGTGGCACGTGCCGTTAACCAGCAGGGCATCCACCAGCAGTCCATGCAGGAGTGCAAGAAAAAGGTTGGCACAGACAGGAGGCAGATAAAAGATAAGGTGGCCGCCATCAGGGTGGCACGTGCTGCCACCAGTGGGAGCCAGCAGGACGTACCCCACCTGACGCCACGGGAAGAGCAGGTGGGCGACAGCATGTGATGTAGTGCCGTTGAGGGTGTTCCTGGCTGTGGCTTCCATATGGGCGGCAGCCCATCACTACATGGTAAGTCCGGCGCTAGCAGTGTGTGGTTGGAAGGGGGGGCAGGCCCCAGGGCCAGGGAGAACCACTAACGGTACTGTGTTCCTTTACAGCTCCTGAGCGTCTGCATGGGGCAGCGGTGGTGGGTGTGTCCGTCGAGGGGGAGGCCCTGGACATGGTGGAGCGCTCATCCACCTCCACAGGTGTCCAAGGGACCGACTGTCTGCAGCTCTGCACGTCTGTCCAGACTGATGCCGGTGGTGCGGGTGTGGACATGGCCCTGGCTGTGTCCCAGCGTGACACTGCCCTCGGTGTTCAATGTGCTGAGACACAGATCGGGGTCGGCTACAGCACTGATGATGACGTGCGGACAGTGATGTATGTGGGACACGGGATGGTCCCACGGATGGCATCCGCCCAGGCGGTTCCGCGGGTAGTGCTGGCATGGCTGCCTGCACAACAGCCCATTCCCAGGCTGCGTCTGCATGCTCCAGTGGGGCAGCATTGGCGTGTGGCCAGGATGGTGGGGCTGTTGTTGCCGCTGCGGCCGCGCCAGTGTTGCCTGGTGATCAGCGGCCGGAGGGGCAGCGGCAGCAGATGGCCATTGTCAACGTGGGGATGGAGCAGAGGGCGGTAGCAGTGCACCGCATGTGGACGTATCCCAGAATGTCAGCGCTGTGTGGCGCCCACCATCTAGGGGAGCGCTGTGCAGAAGGGCTAGGAACACCACGGGGGACAGCATGTTGGACATACAGACGACCCCTTGGACGACCAGAGCTGTCTTTTCCAGGCCTTAGTGGATCAGCAGACGTGGCTCGTGGCGGCAGTGGATGCGCTCAGTGCAGCGCTGCGCCAGGCAGAGGAGTGGCATAGCAGGGACCATGCCTTGCTCCTGGCAGAGTTGGCTCAGCAGCAGGTGGATGTGACCGCTGCCATTGACATGCAGACCACTGCAGTGGCGACTGTCGTGGCTACACTGGCCAACCGGTTGGGTGCCCAGCCACCACACACCCCGCAGAGTGCTATGTCAACCCCCCATTCCTGGCTTAGTGCAACCCCTGCTGTGTCGACACCAGGTTCGGCTGTGGGCATACCTAGCACGCCTGGTGCGGGCATGTTTGGTGGCCTGCAGACCCCTGCGCGGACACGGTCATGCAGCATCACCCCTGGGGGCCCTTCGGTGCGACCCCATGAGGCCACCGGTCAGCCTGGCATGGTTGGCAGGTCTCGGCGGGGCCGCCCACACATCCGTGGTGGCCGTGGTACTGTGCCGCATGACTGACCCGTCCCCCTCCACGGCCACTGTCTGCCGCTGCCCTGTGTGCACTGTGGTGTTCTTTGTGTGTTGCATGGGTGAGGTGCCAAGCCCTGCACACACATGGTCCCTGTGTACTCCTTCCTGGCTGCTGGCCACTGTGGCGTGTGCATGATGATGCCTGCGCAGCGCTGTTTGCCACTGTGCAGTGGTGCTCAGTGTCTGAGGCACACACAGTGCCAGCCACTGGGCATGGTTGTGTGTGGTCCTGTGTGGGTGTGGGGGTGCCTGTTGGGGTGGGCGTGCCTGTTGCCCTGTGGGCTTGGGTTGTGGTGTATGTGCGTGTATGTGTGTGCCGTGTGCAGCCCTGCCCTTCCCTGCCTTTGTGTGTGATTCCCCCGCCCATTCCCATGCCCCTGACGCCGTCCTCCCCTGGTGTCCACCCCTGCCTGTCTGTGGGCTGTGCCCTTGCCCTTGATGGTTGCACGTGGCCCTGTTGACCTACCTGTGTTGTCCAAAGTGCTCCTCTGCGATGGTGTCCCGGTGTTGCTGTGCCATCCGGGCCAGCCGGGGGTCCCTTCACCCAGGGGGTGGCTGCCCAACACCAGCTGGACCGGCGTCCTCTTTGTCCCCACCGCTGTCCCCCTCCTCGACCTCAGCGGCTATCCCACAGTCAGTGGCCATGTTGTGCAGGATATAGCAGGCCAGGAATAGCCCGCAGGCCTTTGAGGGGCTGTACTGTAGGGCACCGCCTGACCTGTGCAGGCAACGGAACCGTGCCTTCAGCAGCCCGAACACCCGCTCGATGACATTCCGTGTTGTGGCGTGTGCCTCACTGTATTGTTTCTGTGCTGGGGTTGTGGGGCGCCAGTATTGTGTGAGCAGCCAGGGCCGTAGCGGGTAACCACTGTCACCTGTGTGTAGAGGGGAGTCGTTAGCATGGTGGTCTGTGACACTGTGCCATGGGCTATCATGGCCATTTCCCATGGCACCCCTGCCAATGCCCCCAACCCCCCCACATCTGCACCCATTGTCCAGCGTGCTATGCATACTCACCTACCAGATGGCCAGTGGGGATGTCCCAACTCTCGAACCTATGGCACAGTACAGACTGATGCCAGATGAAAGCATCATGTGCTCCTCCAGGGTGCGTGGCACAGACATTGATTATGCTCCCCCTGGCATCGCACACCACCTGGCAGTTGACACTCAGGTAGCCCTTGCGGTTGATGTACGCCACCCCCTCCAGGCCAGGTGGCATGCAGATGCCTACATGAGTGCATTGTATGGCCCCGAGCACGCCAGGCAACCGTTCTACCCTGTGGAACTCCTGTATGTGTGCTGTGCACTCCGCCTGTATGCTGGGGAAACGGATGTACTCCGCAGCATGTGGCAGCAGTGCGCTGAAGAATTGTGTGAATAGGCATGATGCGGCTGACTGGGTTATGCCTGTCGTGTCCTCTGTTGGTCTCTGGAAGGTGCCCGTGGTGAGCAGGCATATGACGGCTGTGACCTTAGTCTCCACAGACAGCGCATGGCTCCGTCGTGTGGGTGCCTGCATCTCTTCACTGCACAGCTCACAGAGCTGCCTCAGAATCGCCAGTTCAGGTGGTACCGGCCCACAATCTCAGTGTCACTGTACTGTTGAAGGAGGTGCTTGCTTTCGGTACAGCCTGTTCTGGGCGTGACGGCCATGCCTCCCTTCTCACACCCCTCATTACCGCCTCCATCTGGAAGGTGGTGCTGGCCATGTCCCTGGCTGGTGTCTCCTCCCCCCCAGGTGGCTGTCTGCCTGGTCCCCCCCTGCTGTGTGTTGCTGGTGCTGCCCCTTACACCTCTGGCTGTTCACCTCTGTTTGCCCTGCCTCTTGCCACTGCCCTGCATCCTCTGTGGCATGCTCAGGCCCTCTTGCGCACACACAGCACACACACACACACACACTCCTTCTCTCACTCACACACACACTCCTCCGGTGGGCCCTGTCCACCTCCTGGCCACACCTGCCCCCTGCTTCTTCTCTTGCCTCCCTGCCACTCTGTCTCCACGCTCCCACGCTATGGCTCCTCTGTGGCGCATTCATCCTCCCTTCCCCCTCTTGCTCCCTTTGATTTTGGCTCATTTCTGCTGTCGCGCAACTTCAGCTTGCTCCACTACTGCGCACATCGCCTACTGATGAATATCACACTGAGCACATTATTCCTGTTTCCACCCCCTGCAGTTACGCATGCATTCATTTCTGTTAGCAGCTGCGATTGCATTTGCATGTTGTGCTGTGCTGCGGCTCACTGCTGAATAACATATGCAGGCGCATTGCGGCTCTTCTGAGTAGTAGCGATCTCTATTGCTGAATGGCACAATTGCTCTGAATATCCTACCCGCTATCTACAACTTTGTTTTGTCTTGTAACAACTTATGTGATCATACCTAATTGCTTTTCATTCATTGAGCAGTATAATATCTTTATAACTGTCCTACAGATTGCTGATATCTACTGTATCTACTGTACTCAACAAAAGTTTGAAGCCTATTATTGCTATACCTGTTATAAGTGGGGAAAAAACCTCAATAAAATTAACAATAAAAATTAAAAAAAATAAATACCCTGCCAAAACCATTACCAGCTGGGTGCTAACAAAAGGGCAGCTTGAACCTTTAAAATCCCACCTCAGACAACCAGACTGTTCCCCTATTGATGCCACTGAAGATGTCAATCAGGCACTCGACTACTTCATTTCTGTGTTTAATGGAGCCTCTGATCTCTAGCCCCCCCTTGGTAAACGTAAGGGCAAGGGCGCTAGCAATTCATGGATCACACTACCCCTTCTTGAATTCATGACCAACAGAGACAACCTGTGGCATTGGGCTCTTGCCTCCGGCAAACAGTCTGACTTACAGCAATACAAAATGGCCAGAAATGCCTGCACACGAGCTATCCATATAGCCAAAAGCTGCCACTGTAAAGACTAGCTTACCAGTTCCTGGGGAGATGGTAGAACGTTTTGGGGCAATATAAAGGATTTGATGGGGAAAACTAACAAAGCCGCACCATCAATGTTGGACATTAATGGGGTTATCACCCAAGACCCGAAAATCACAGCCGACACATTCAACACTGCATTTACAGACCTTAGCAGTGTACTACCCCCAGACTACTTTGAGGCAGCAGTCAGTAACAGCACTGATGGCAAAGTAAGCCATCCACAGTGCCCCCCCACCTTCTACTTCAAAATCGTTACCAGAAAGGATGCCAGAAAATACATTCAACATGTCCTAGGTAAACCTAGGTTTAGCGGAGACTCACTAGACCTTAAACTTATCGCCCTCACCGTTGATGAAATACCCCACTAACAGAAATCCCGAACCTGTCATTAAGATTTGCTAGAGTCCCACAGAGATGGAAAACCGCCGTTGTAACTCCTGTTCTCAAAAGCGGAGACAGGGCCAGTCACACTAATTATCGCCCCCATATCTATTCCCCCCACCCCCCGCTAAAGTGTTGGAGCACATTGTGTCTGATCAGCTTGTCGAATACCTTGATAAGCACCTGAACCAATGCCCCCAACAACATGGATTCCAAAAATCGCACACCACCACCACTGCTTTGTTAGAGTTCACTGGGTACATTCATAATGCAATAGACTGTGGCCACTTGGTAGGGGCAGCTTTCATCGACCTCACCAAGGCCTTTCATATGGTCAGCCATGCCCTACTGCTTGCTCAACTATCCTACACTGGGCTCTCCAATGACACTAGGCATTGGTTCAGTTTCTACCTTGCAAATAGAACCCAGCAGGTAAAGATCAGTGGAGTCCTCTCGGAAAGCCGTCCAGCACGCATGTTTTTTTTATTTAGTTTAACCAGGAGTTGTACACTAAGCTGAAAGCTTTTTTACAGGAGCGACCTGGGAGCACAGGGAAGTTAAGTGACTTGCTCAGGGTCACACAGTATGCAAGTGGAAGCTGTGAGATTCAAACCCAGGTCTGGTCTGCTGGATGTCACCAGATTTGCAGCTCAGAGCCTTAAACCACTGTATTATACTGCCCCAAGGATCCATCTTAGGGCCCCTACTTTTCAGTCTGTTCCTTAACCGCCTCCCCCTTATCTGCCCTGGCAAAATTCTCCTATACATGAATGATGCTGTGATCTTTACCAGCAACCCGGACCCACTACCTCTGGAGAGACAGCTGCAACTGAAATTTGTCAGTGTTGAGAACTGGTTCCTGAATCAAAGGTTACTCATGAATTACAAAAAAAACTAAAGTAATGCTATTCACAAACCCCCACAACAGGCATATATCACATCAGCTTACAATACTGAATAGTCTAAACACCCCTCTTGCCCTTGTCAGCTCATTCAGATACCTAGGGGTCACCCTAGACAGCGCGCTGTCTTACAAAAGCCACATTGATCATGTTGCCAAAGCTGTTAACGCAAGGATAGATCTGTTGCACAGGCACGACCACTGTCTGACTACTGAGGCACTCCAGCTAGTAGTAAACAGCTCTGTTATTTCCATAATTGATATGGCTTGGTTGTTTATTGTGCAGCGTCCGACAGCATTCTTAAAAAGGTCTCCATAGCCTTAAACAAAGGCTGTAGGCTTATTACTGGAGCCCATCGACTGACGCATACTTGAGACCTCTATGCACAGTTTGGGTGGCTTCATTTAAAGGGCAGATTGAAATACCAGACCTGCTTGCTCGCTAAGAAAACATCCATGGGCCTAACCTCCTCGGGCATCCAAAACCTCCTATTCTTACCCCAGGAGTCCTTTAGCATCAGTAACTTTGGCAGTTAGCTGGCTAGGTGCAACTGCCCCGGAGGTATGCCTTTAAGAGAATTTCATTAGCATGAACTTTTGACAATAGCCAGTCAGAAAGCAGGAGGGGAGTGAGCAGAGTGAGAGCTGCTGAAGGCTTCAGAATTGTTTCTCCGCTAGACAGAGCAACATTGCCCCGAGGTGCCTCTCAACTTTCCTTGTTGACAGCCTCCTAGTGCTTATCTGGGTAAAGTTTATCTCATAATTCACTTTTATTAGTGTGCTGAGTGAAAGTTTGTCGATTTCGTTAGCGCTGCGCTAATTTTTTATTTTTATCACACTCACGCTAGTTTGACTTTATATTTTACCGCGACTGTTCACTTCTAAGTCTTTTTTTATCGCAGGTGCTTAAATTCGACGGTTCCTCACATTTCTGGGCAAATTCTTTAAGGAACCGTCAAATTAGGGACAGTTGCCTTGTTTTTTACCTCAGACCTTGCGGATTTACCACGAAGCACCTATTCAAACCTCAGCAGTGCCAGGGTTTTTTCCTCTCAGGATTGGCAATTAAGATAATGTATAAAGAAACTGGACCTAGGGTATCATCTGTCACAGGACTCTCCATAAGAGTCCAGCAAGCAACCTATGTACAGTTGACCAGTACTACTGGATTTTCTATTAAGATTGGCACTGGTATAGATCCCAGTTCTACAACTAAAAAAAAAAAAGAGAGGTCACTTTTTGATAGACAGAGTTAATTAACTTGGGCAGGACTGGCCTGTGGTGTTTTGACAGAAACCTGCACTCAGTTCATAAGGTCCAGGACTGGTTTGCTTTGCATAAATTGGCAAAGATAGCAGACAAACCTTTGATTATTATGGCTGAGGATGAATCAAAGGCTTCCGATGAGGGGCCATCCAAAACTACTAATAATAAAAGAGGCGCTGAGGAACCCTCCAGATCCCAGCCAAGAAACAAAGCTTCCAAAGATGAAGTTCCTCACAAATTAAAAAATAATAGACGTGACGAAAAAAGGAAGCTTGATCAAGCCACTGATGAAGTAGCTAAAAAGAAACTGTCAAGACAAAAATGCTCCCGTTGCTCCTGGGAAAGCCAATAGCGAGACAACAGGGAGCTTAAAGCATACAGAAAAAAACAAAACACAAAGTTTGCGCAGGTTCTTCCATCTGTGCAAGATATGGAAACAGCATGGCAACTGTTTCAGACCCTACAAAAGATGAGTCCTTTGTTTACTGAGGCTGGCAAGCACTCTTCCACAGTTCTCTCTTCTGTAGATTGTGAGGGTGATACAGATGATAGAGAACAATTTTATGATACCCCTGACATGGATTTTGAGGGCCTTGAGCTCCAGGATTTCCCAGACCCTCCTCTCGGGGGCTCCTCAAGAGGATTCCTCCTCTATGTTTACATTTATACAAAATATGCTGGACACCCTGGACCTTCCTACACAGGAGCCCAACTAGGATGTCGATGAAGATGACGATTATAGGGAGATGAGAGGTCTTTCAACCCCCAAGAACCTGGTTGTCCCTATCTATAATGCTGTTAGAAAACATACCATGAAAATGCATCAACACCCCGTTTCAGTAACGGGTTGATAAGCAGCTTGAGAGAAAATATAGATTGTCTAACAGTGGTACAGAGTTCCTGTCTGCACACCCTTGCCATGACAGTATAGTGCAGCAGGCAGCTTGTGAGAAAGCTGGAGTCTCCTTGTCCTTCTCACCCCCCGGACAAGGATTCCAAGAAAATTGACTTTATAGCAAAGAAAATGTATGCCACAGCTTCCCTGCTTCTCAGACTTTCTTTATACATGGCATTCACAGCCAAATATCAGAAAGCCTTTGGAGGTCTGTTCTGGCCATTGCCCTCAGTGGGTCAGATTCTGTGGTTCAGGAGCCGGTGGATATGGCACAAACTGCCCTGGAAACTACCAAGTACCAATTCCACATGACAGACGACAACAATGATGCAGCCTAAAGGGAGATTGCCCATGCCATCTGAGATGCTTCGCCTGGCTTAGAACGACCAGTCTAACCACAGACACTCAGACCAAGGCCATGGATTTTTCCCTGTGATCAAAATATGTTTGATTACAGAACCACTGACTACATGAAAAAAGTCAATGAGTACAAGGCCTCCTAGTAGAGCCACTCGTCCAAACCTAAGACCACCACCCCTCAGAGATCCCGTCCAAGGGGCGGTAGGGGCAGAAGTTTTGTTTCCAGGCCTTACAATCCCTATCCGCAGTCTGACTTCGGTCAGTACAGTGGGTCTTTCAGAGGTAGGGGCAAAAAGGGCCAAAGAAGAGCCACCTCTACCTAGCCATCTGCCTTGCAGTCTTAAGTCCTGATGTGAGTGTCCAGGTCGCCTCCTCGCTTCCAGTGGGAGGCAGACTCTCCCACTATCTTCAGCACTGGTCCCTCATTACATCAGACAAGTGGGTGCTAAAGATAGTGGAGAAGGATCTGCCACTACAGTTCGAGCAGGTGCCAGACCTCAAGTATACCAAGGTATCAAGACCTCTGTCCCCGATACAAATCCCACTGTTGGAACTGGAGGTAAAAAAAACCTTGTGGCTTTACGAACAGTGGTGAGGGTCCCTGCCAACAAGAAGGGCAAGAGCCTCTACTCCAGGTATTTTCTGACACAAAAGAAAACTAAGGAGTGGCAACCTATCTTAGATCTCAGATATTTAAACAAACATCTGAAAAAACCCACATTCAAAATGGTTACTCTGTCACTGGTCATACCGTCTTTACAGCAGGGTGACTGGCGTCTCCCTGTACCTAAAGGATGCCTACTTCCACATACCCATAAGGAGATCTCACAGGAAGTTTCTCAGGTTCAGACTTCCTTCAGGTCACTGTTAGTTCGCAGCAATGCCCTTTGGTCTGTCCTAGGCCCCAAGAGTCTTTACCAAGTGTCTCGCAGTAGTAGTAGCACACCTCAGGAGACTGGGTGTAACTCTCTACCCCTGTCTGGACGACTGCCTTATAGTAGCAAAGTCTCCTTGTCAGGTCAAGGAGTCCCTTTCCCCTCACAGAATGCACTCTGGAGTCTCTGGGTTTCCTGGTAAATCTAAAGAAATCTCACCCAGAACCAACCCAGCTGCTCACTTTCATAGGGGCCCAGCTGGACACTCAGAAAGGATATGCTTTCCTCCCACAAGAAATAGTTCAGAGTTTCCTTTCAGTGGCAGATTCTTTTGTCCGGGGACAGCCAAGGTCAGCCAGACATTTTCTCAAACTCCTGGGACACATGGTTTCTATGACTGCAGTGGTCCCAGGAATCAGGTATAGAATGCGACTCCTACAAGCCTACCTCAGAGTTCGCTGGTCTCGAACTTCTGGTGACGTCACGGGACTGCAAGGAGCTTGAATCTTAGTGCTCCCAGACCTACCTACTACTAAAACCTCCAAAAACTTAAATATCTACATTACAAAATGTCCTGAAGCTCAGGAGGACCATCGATAGCAAGCAACAGAGGCAGAAATTGGATGGAAAATAAAAGTAAAGCAAAGGATGGTACCCGATTAAACCCAGACCCTCCAAGCAGATCCAACTCGCCTGCAAGCTCCCACGTGGCAGGGTGTGATACCGACTGAGAGAATGAACAACGCTCTAGAGCACGATTCGAAACTCTCCTTAATGGAATTAGAGAATCAAGGAAAGAGAACAAGCAGGAGTTTAGAGCCATGCAAAAGCAACTTACTATGCTAGAAACGTGTATCGGCTCGATAGAAGAGTGGGTGTTTGATGTAGAAGATACTACCACACAGCTGTCTGAGATCGTCCAGGCCCTCTTGAAGCAAACCGGGGAGTTACAAACCAAGTGCCTGGATTTGGAGGGACGCTCTCGGCGAGAAAACCTACGCCTTTATGGACTCCCGGAGGACATGGAGACCACCCCGTTAGCTCCTTCTCTTGAAAACCTGTTAAAAGATATATTAGAGCTCCCTGCCACATATTCGCTCCATATCAAGAGAGCCCATCGATCCCTCCAAACGAAACCCTCTGACCCCGCTGCATGCCCATGATCTACTGTCTTTAAGCTCAGCTCCTTTAGTGTAATAGAGGACATCCTAAGACGTGCTTGGGCCAAAAAAGAAATCAAATATCTCACCCATTGTCTCTTTCTAGACCACGACTACCCCCAGGAGATACAGCAGCAGAGGCTCCGCTACCTTCCGATTCTGCGGACACTCCGTGAGAAGGCAATCCGTTTTCATGCACCATATCCCTCCAGGCTACGGATCTTTTGGGAAGATGGGGTTAAAGTCTACTCCACAGTAGAGGAGGCATCAGAGGCCCTAAAGGAAAGGAAACTCTCTGTACCGGACACTCGGAACCAACCTGTCAGAGAAACGGTCAGGAATGGCAACGCACTATGAGCAGGAAGCGTGGGGGAGCCAAAACGCTGGAACACACTGAGGCATTGCGCAGAATTCAGAGCCTGCTTAACAAGAGAGCCAGCCGGACAGACAAACCTGCATGAGACCCTGAAACAATTCAAATAACTGCTTGAACCTGTGGGGTCATTTTCCTGAAGATCCCCTATGCGCTCCCACCATCAGCGGACTGCCTACTAGCTAAATACTTTAACTATAGCGAGGGGCCTACCTGAGGTCTCTTTTCTTTCAGTTCAAACTGATGGGTCTGAATGAGGGGGGGAACAGGGAGATGTCTTTCACCCTGGACAGGCAAACTAAACCTGTCGCTGACTTGGTGATAAAACTACCCACCTTCTTTTCAGTTTAAACAGGGCTACCCTGCGAAGGCTATATCTGGAAAACACTTTGGCTAAGTTTCTACTTATTTATAACCGATCTATCCTCAGCGATTTTCCTGATACCCCCTTATGAGCAGAGATGTAGGTTAAAACACCTCTCCTGGCTGGCCCAGTGGCGCTGAGGGTTGAGGCGCTGGTCGCCACACCTCGTGCCACGCTGGCGACCCGTGTTTGGGAACGGGCATGGGTTGCCGTGGGTCGGCGGGGAGGAGATGGATTGAGCGTCCAAGGGACTGCTCTCCATCTCCGGGAGGGGGATTTAGGCGGCCGGGCTTGCCTGATCCTTAGCGGAGGCTGGGAGGTCAACAGCACGTAGCTGCAAGCTTGGGAGGGGGCGGGTCGTGAGGCGGCATGATTGGGGCACACCTGCAGGGGCGTGCGTGCACCCAGTCGCTGGGCTCATTGCATCGCATGACTGGCTGGGAGGAAAACGGCAAAAAGCAAGCCCGGCAGCACGGTTGCCTGCTGCGCATTCTCGGAAGGGTGCCTCCCTGGCATGGATCCGTTGGGGGTGGGTTGAGTCAGCTCCCCACCACCCTGCAGCGAAGAGAGGTAGTCATGAGGTTGCATAAGGGAGGGTCTGATGTCTGGGGATGGCGCTTGGGGGAATAACAGAGGGCGGGGGTCGTAGCCAGAGCTCTGGAGGAGAGAAAATAATACCCCAAAAAAAAAAAAAAAAACCCACCTCTCCTGCACTCTATAATTGATGTCTCCTGTTTGGAGACTGCCTCCTTTTTTTTTCTTTTTCTCTTGATCCCACAGAATAAGGAGGTCTGAGGTGTAAGGAGTCAACGGGCTATACTGGAAGCCTGTAAAATTATACTTGCCTTTGGAATAAGGTGTCATCAGCATCCTTACATAAGCCTGTACCCTGTTTTGCTAATTATGTGCCAGGATTTTATAAAGTGGGTGGGTCATGGGGGCACGACAAAAAAAATTTCCCTTTTTTCTTGCAACCTGTGTATAGTGTACCTTACACTTTTTTTTTCTGTGGAGCCCCGTGTAATTCGGGGCTCTAGAGGAGGTCTTCTGGAGACAGAAGCACTGGTAACCCTCCTCATTCTTCTCAAAGAGGGAGGACACAGAGGCTAATACTATAGATTAGCCTCCAGCCTTGAAGCAAACTAGTTGTGTTATGGTTATTGTTATAATGGTTATAATTAAAGTTAAAGCCATGATGGCTTTTGTTCTTAATTCTTTTTGGAATGGGCATTTGAAAACTAAGAGCAGTGGCATTTCTCTACAATGGCGGTGAGACTGGGGGAGGGGATCCATGACTTGAGGGTCACAATCCAGCGGAGCACGATCGAGTTATTAAAATGGGTAAGACATAATTATGTCACAAACATACACTGTATGAGTTATTATGGATCTGTGAGACCTAATAACCCATCTGTCATTCAGGAGGCTGGAATGGCCTACCTGAGATCAGCCTTCCACTGAAACTATGCTTAACCTGGACTTTTAACCCTTAGACCTTATTCCTGTTTTTAACTGGAGATGTAATGCCCACTCTGAAATAATTAATGTATATCCATGTAAAGTTATCATTGCTGATCTGATTGACATGTATGTATATATGTTATAAAATACAAATAAAGAAAATATTTACAAAAAAAAAAAAAAACATACACTGTATGCACATATAATGTGCATGGGGTGACTAACCCTATTAAACGAAGTAAAATTCTGCAATATTTAAAAAGGAAGGGCGCTAACATTATTCTACTTCAGGAAACCCACCTTTCGCTGGTGGAACATAACAGATTTGAATGCATAGGCTTTTCTTGCATGGCAGCCTCCTCTTATGGGGGGGCAGGAGAAGGGGGATCGCTATTATGATAAGACAGGGGGTTCAGTTTGAATTTAAGGACCAAATTATCGATAAAGAAGGGAGATTTGTGCTACCTAAGGGTCATATAGATGGACAAATGATGACTCTAGCCTCAGTATATACTCCCAGCATCTGACTATGGGGTATACAGATAATTTTTTACACAGTTGGCTGAGTGGGCCGAGGGTCACATAATTTGTGGGGGGCCTCAACCTAAATATTGCAGAGAGGATGCCAGGCCGCTCCTCTTTAGGCCGTGTTAACAAAACTACTAGGGAGGTGCAGAAACTTCTCCAGGAACTGGGCTATGAGGATGTACAGTATGGCATTTTCTTCATGGCCCTACACGTAGACATACGTTTTACTCCCAAGTCCATGACTCATATTCCTGCTTGGACTTCCTCCTGATTCCTCGGGAACAATTGTCTGTAGTTCAGAACATTAGAATGGGTTTTACCCTTTCTGACCACGCCCCAGTGTTCTGTGAATTACATTCTCGGTGAGAAGCCAACTTTCTGCGACTAGACCTATCCCTCATGAGGGACAAGGAAACCCAGGAGGTGGTTAGAGACACAATCCTCCAGGCCCTCTCCGATAACGACAATCAGGACACCTTGGTATCACTTATTTGGGATACTATAAAAGCCATAGTTAGGGGTAAGTTGATTGGAATCTCCTCTTACAAGAAGAGACAGAGGGAGGCACACTGACACTCCCTAGAGGAGAAAAATTAAAGCCCTTGAGGAACTTCAGAGAATCAAAGTATCTAAAACTAGAATATCTGAGCTGGCTGTATTAAAAAAAGAGCTTAATAATATCCTTGATTATGCTATAGAACAGATAATAGTTCTACGTCATAAATACTACGACAGTGGCCCCTGTTTCTTGAGACTGATAGCAGGTCAATTGAGGGCCCAGAGAGTCATACTACCTTGAGGGTGAGACACCCTACAACAGGCAAAGTCCAGAGCAATATAAAAGGAATTTCTGGGTCCTTCCTTGACTATTACACGTCATTATATTCAGCAGCCCCCTCGCCCCCTGACCAAAGAATCCAGGAGTTCCTCTCCTCCCTTGCTTTGCCCACCCTGACCAAAGATCAATGTACCCAACTAATTTCCCCAATATGTAATAAGGAAATAGAATCAGTTATAGGAGGCCTAAAGACAGGGAAATGCCCGGGGTCCGACAGACTCGTGGGTGAATTTTACAAAACCCTCTCCAAAACCCTAACCCCTCACTTGGGAAGAGTCTTCTCATTTGTAACAACGAAGGAGGGCGTAGTTCCCCCTTCCTGGAACAAAGCAGTAATTTCAGTTATACCAAAGGCAGGCAAGGACCCCACACGCTGTACATCATACAGACCTATATCGGTATTGAACACAGACTATAAAATCTTTGCATTTGTGTTAGCCAAAAGACTTGTTCAAATAGCCCCAACTAAAATACATATGGATCAGTGCGGCTTTATACCTGGCAGCCAGGTGCAGGATAATGTCAGGCGCACCATCTATTTATTTATTTTTTTATTTAGTTAAACATCAGTTTAGAAACCTTTGAGCCAGAGGCTCATTTACAAAGGTACCTCATCACAAAGAGGACATCAGAACAGTAGTACAAGGGGCACAGTACTTACAAACAAAAAAGTTACAGTTCAATTACAATTTTGTTACAATAGAATACAATCTCCAACGAAGCAAAAGATAACAAAAGGTGCAAAACTTATTTAATGGAACAAATACAGTCCCAGAAGATCCCAGCACTTTTCCTCGGGTTGGATGCAGAAAAAACTTTTGTTATGGTCTCCTGGGGATTTTTGAAAGGGGTCCTTGCCTGCTTTGGTTTTCCGGCCCAATTTTCTGATGCCATCCTCAAATTCTACAGCAAGCCCACCAGTTACATTAGAACGAATGGCCATATATCTGAGGGCTTTGCCCTTCACAGAGGGACCAGACAGGATTGCCCCTTGTCCTCCCCTACTTTTTGCTTTCTATATTGAGTCTTTGGCTCAATACATCCGTCTTTCCTCAGATATTAAGGGAATCCAGGTGGCTACAACAGAACATAAACTGGCCCTTTTTGCTGATGACCTTTTGGTTTATTTATCAGACGCCGACCTATCCATGGAGGTTCTTTTCCAGAAAATTCGAGATTTTTTCCTTCTCTCCAGATACTGTCTCTCAATGTATCTAAAACAGAAACCCTTTCTATCGGATATGACCCCACCCCTACCCTTAGAACTAGATTCCCAATTAAATGAGACAAGCAATGCATCAAACACATAGGTATTCAGATTCCCAAAGATTTATCCCTCCTGTATTCCTAGAACTATATCCCATTAGTGATAACTATCAAACACGACCTTAGAAGATGGAATCTTTTCCCGACTTCCTTCTACACGCGTACCCTCTCCCTCAAAATGAATGTCCTTCCACGTTTTCTTTACCTGTTTCAATGTGTACCATGCAATATTTCCCCTAAGGAGCTCCTGGCATGGCAGAAAGCCATGAGTGCCTTCCAATGGAATCATGGTAAACCCTGGGTTAACATCCATAAACTATTTCTGCCCAAGTCCCTCGGTGGCGTGGCTCTCCCCTCTCTGATGGACTACTGGATTGCTGCACAAACAAGACTGGCGCTTTTATGAGGTGCTGGCTCCTATGTAGCAGCCTGGAAACAAATAGATCTAGCAAGGCCAGTGAGTCCCCAGATGCCTGCAAGCTTGTTTTCCATGCCCCTACTTAAACAGACAGTACTACTAGTGCCTAATGCCACAGCCACAATACTGAAGGGATGGAGATGGGGAATAAAAAGTAAAGTTGTGCAACAGTACACTTGGAAATAATAATGGTTCCTGACAATACCCCAATTTAAGTCCTCTCTCCAGGGACAATGGTATGAAATTCAGGCTAATAAGGGACTAGTGGCTCCTTGGCAACTCCTCCAGAATAATACTGTAATCAGCTTCAAGGAGGCCCAGATGAGATATCTCTGGACAGAGAGAGACTAATTACATTACTACCAAATCCGGGATTTCATAATCAAACACAGCAGGTGTAGAGATAGTGGACTGGAGATAGGAGAGGACCTCACTCCATATTCGTATATCTGGTCATCCTCCCAGGGAGACAAAAGCTATCTCTATTACATATAAATTCCTAATTCAGCAAAAAGCACACTGTATGGATTCGTTAAAATCTAGTTGGGAAAAAGAATTTGCCCAAGCAATAACTAACCGGGAGTGGAGCAAGGTGTGGAAGGGAGCGTGGACTACCACCTCTTCCCCTATTTGGAGAGAATTTGTTTGGAAGATCAAGTGAGATTTTTCCTGGTGCCCACGATGGTAGCCCTTAGAAATCCAGGGGCCCATTCCAGATGTTGGAGGGAGTGTGGGGAGATCAGGGCATCCCATAAGCATATCTTTCTGGATTGCCCCAGAATATCCAATTTTTGGAAACAGGTTGTTCAAAATATTACTTCCTGCCTCGATCTCCAGCATCCCCTCACAGGGATTGAACCTGTTATTAGGTATTCCACCCATGGGGGGTAAAGATAAAGTTACCGTGTACCTCTGGTCTCTCATGCTATGTGCAACATACAAAGCCATCACTAAAAGGTGGTTTCAGGAGACACCTCCCCTGACCTCTGAATGGAGATCCCTGATAACAACCATACAACATAACAAACAGATGTCTTTTGCACTTCAGGATAGAATGGAGGCTTATATCTCACATTGGACCAGATGGGAACTGATACAGAAACACACACAGTGAGGGATTGGCCTCCAGTTGGGTTAGATGGATAGGGTTTGGGCCTGGATAGCAACAATTCCGGCGGGAGTGAAACTAAGTTGGAAATGGGTATGGTATACCTCCATTTCACAGAGTAAACACCTGCAACGTACCTAATTATGGTGGGGATGACATACTGCATGCTGTTCCTGAATAGATGAAATAGTTACATAGATACATAGACAGTGTCGGCAGATAAGGGCCTATGGCCCACCCAGTCTGCCCATTTGAGCTTGTAAGTTCAGTTTGTTTTCCTAGAAGTCTGTTGCACCTTACCCCGGACCTCCAGAATTCCTTTATGTCTATCCCATGCATTCTTAAATCCCGTGATTGTTTCAGCCCCCACCACTTCCTCTGGCAGGGTGTTCCACTTGTCCACCACCCGTTCTGTGAAGAAATTCTTTCTCATGTTTCCTCTGAATCATCCTCCCTCCAACTTCATCCCATGCCCTCTAGTCCTGGAACATCTTTTTCGCTTAAAAATAGTGTTTTCCTGCACCCTGTTCCTCCCTGAACTCCCAGAGAACACTATAGAACTGTAATCTTTTTAGCCTTTATTAGATTTCTGTTTATTTATTTTCTTTTTAATAAAGTTCGCTTGCCTTTTACTATGTTATATGATCGACAAGCTGAAGTTTTTAAATAACTGAAAGTTGTAATATACGTGTGAGCAAAAGTATTGTATCACTTGTATAATTGCATGTATTTCAGTACTTTTTTTTTTATAACATGTTTATTAATTTTCCACATATAACCATTAATGAAAAACACCTCCAGTAAGATACAACAACCAAACTAACAATACACATGTACACAGTGCATTTAACTATGCCCATCCCTCCCATCATCATACTGTCCAACTTTCCCCAACATATCTGGGTACTCTACAATATTTAAATCACATCATAGAATACATCAGAACATTAAGAAACTCCCACTCCCCCCCCCATCCCAGGTCCCATCCAACAGAGAGGGGAGAAAGAAAAAAAAAAAACTTAACAATAACCAAGACAACAGTTTAAAATGTGCAGATTGTATTCTGTTAGTTACCCCATATTTTAATATATACAAATTTTCCCATTTCCAAATTGATTCATAATCTTCCTGAATTTACAGTTATACCAGCTCCCATCTGCTCCCAGGTACTGGGTCTCTCCTCATTAACCAGCAGTAACTTCCTCAATATATCTATCTCAGCTAGGGATAGCAAAGAAACAAAACACTCCCAGGTCACACAAAAGCTCTCGTCTCTATTTTTAGATACATAATATAGTCTCTCCAGGCACAGGACCTGCAAACACAGTTTTCCATTGCTGAATGTTTGGGACCTCACAAGAAACCCACGTATTTAATACACAGTGCCTAGCTAGGACTATCAAGACCCTCACCCACCTAGGAAAGGGTCGCCAGTCCTCCTCAACTGAGTCATCCACTCCAAACAGCGGGTTGATAGGCCTTTTTTCCAATGCCTTCCCATATTCTGTCAATTTCTTTAGCCACTCCCTCCCAGAGATGCGTTAGAGCAGTGCATTCCCAAAAACAGTATAGTGTATATATGTACCCACTTCCAGGTGACATCTCCCACATAGAGGGAACACCTCAGGATGAAGTCGATGTATTATACTTGGGGGGGCGATATAGCCGATGCACAAATTTATAATATGATTCTTGATGCTTATTACAGACCAGCAGCCCTTTGTGTAATTGCATCACAAGGTCCCACCCTTGGTCAGAGATCTCCCGTCGTAAGTCTCTGTTCCACAGTTTCCTGGTTTTACAAGTATAGTCGGGGAAGAATTGCCGTCCCAGCCTCGCTGCTGTACCAGTTAGCCCCCCCATTCCCAGGTGAGTGCCAAGGATTAAGCATTCTACCTGATCTAGAGGTGAGTTCTCCTTTCTACTTTTACTAATCGTTTTGACGTAGTTGCAAGCCTGGAGGGTTCTAAATATTCCCGAGCCCATTCGCTCTCCAAGTTCTTCTCCAGAAATAAACTGCCCCCCTCCCAGAGGTCCTTTACACACTTTATGCCTTTTCCCTCCCATGAAAGAAAACCTTTGTCCTCCAGTCCAGCCACAAATCCTGGGTTCCCCCTCAATGGCAGTAGTAATGTTTCTTCCCCTTGCCCAACACCAACCCATTTCAGGAGTTGTTCCCATGCTTCTAGCACTAATACCACCAATGGGTTCGGATTTCCCTGTCTACTATAAATTGTCCTCCTCCTTTACCAGTACGCCGATAATCTCACCACCCTCCCTTCCTCTAAGTCCAGCCATCCTGCTTCTGGCATTCTATTAATCCAATCCCCTATATACCTATAATGCATAGCTAAAGCATAATTCTGTAAATTAGGGAGATTCAGACCCCCTCTATCCCTATCAGCCTGCAGTCTACGTAGGCTCACCCTTGGCCACTTCCCCCGCCACAGGAATCCTGAAAAAGCTGTCTACCCATTTAATATCTTTCTTATTTAGCCCCATCTGCAACATTTGCATCAAATACAGAACCCGAGGGAGGGTATTCATTTTAATAAGATTTATACGTCCCATCCATGAGATAGGCAACTCCTTCCATCTTCTTAGCGCCTCCGCTATAGTTTGCACCATTGTTCTATAGTTTAAGTTATACAACTGACCCAGTTCATGGCTAATATGAATTCCTAAGTATACAAAAGCCTTCTTAACTTTTTTGAGTCCCCATGCCTTGTCCCCAAAAGCTCTTTCTATCCCCCCCATAACATGATCTCTGATTTATTAAAATTTATTTTGTACCCAGAAAACTGTGCAGATTTCCTTATTATCTCTAATAATGGGGGAACAGACCTAGTGGGATCCTGTACATATAGTAACATATCATCCACATAAAGTGTGATTTTATGTTCTCTGCCCGAATTCCCCTGCACTCCTTTAATCTCCTAATCTTAACTGCCAGGGGCTCTATAGCCAATGCAAATAAAAGTGGTGAGAGGGGGCATCCCTGCCTAGTGCCTCTATGGAGACCAAATTTTCCTGTAAGGTCACCATTTACTAAAACCCTGGCATTCGAGGCACTATACATACTTCTCACCCAACCTATAAATCCCTCACCCAGCCCATACACCTGTAGAACTTCAAATAGATACTCCCATTCTATCCAGTCAAATGCCTTCTCGGCATCCATTGTAAGTACAGCAATGTTCTTCCGTCCCCGAGAAGCTCTCCACACCACATTAAGCAATTTCCTCATACTATGATACGAGCATCTCCTGGAAACAAACCCTGTCTGATCTGGATGAACCAACCCTGGAAGAAGCCGATCCAACCTTTTGGCCAGCACCTTAGCCAAGATCTTTGCATCACAATTCAATAAGGAGATCGGTCGATATGAAGAACACTCCTGCACATCCTTTTCAGATTTGGGGACTAGACAGATGATCGCATCCTTAAAGGATACTGGGAGACGCCCTCCCTCTCGAGCTTCTGCAAATACCTGAGGCGGGTTCAGCCACACACTCCTTCATTACCTTATAAAACTCAATGGGGTACCCATCTGGTCCACTGGCTTTCCCCAGTCTCAGACCCTGTATTGCTTGGATAATTTCTGCCCTTGTGATCTCTCCTCCCAACTGTTTCTGCTGTGTTTCAGTTATTTTAGGCAACCGAATCGCCTGCAAAGATTGTGACACTAACTCCCCTGTTCCCTCACATTCTACCTGGTAAAGTTGTTGATAAAATTGTTCAAACCTGTTTCTAATTAAGGTTTTATTCCTTAACAGCTTCCCCTCTCTGTCCCTTATTTCTGCTATGTGTGTGCATTGCCTCCTCACCTTTATCAGATGAACCAACAATGGACCTGGCCTGTTCCCCCATTCAAATAAACAACTCCTAGCAAACATCCCCGCCATTCTTGCTTCACTCAAGAGAAAAGCATTGAGTGTCTCTCTCGCCACCCTTAATCTCTGTGCCCTTTCCTCTGTAAATCTCTCCACCAAAGCCTCCTCCAGTTCCTGCACCTTTTTCCCCCAGTTCTACCCTCATGGCTTCCCTTTCCTTTTTATACTGGGCTACATACCTAATGATGATACCCCTGAGAAAAGCTTTACCCGCTTTCCAGAATACCCCTGGAGATTCCACAGACCCCGCATTAGTTTCGTTATAAAACTTCCTCTGCTGTGCAAGGTACTCTGTGAACTCCTTTTTCCCCAGTAAGTACCTGGGAAATTTCCAAGGAGGGGCCCTCCCTCTGCTCATTCATTTCCATCCTCATCTGGACCGTAGCATGGTCTGAGAGAATAATTGGACTATGTTCCACTTTCTGTACCCTCCCCAGCCAAGCTCGTGGCATAAAAATGTAATCCAGCCTAGTCCATACTTTATGTGGGTTGGAATTAAAAGTGTACCCTCTTTCTCTTGGGTGCAAAGTTCTCCAACTATCAATTAGGTCCAGGTCCAATACCCCTTCCTTCCGAGGTTTCGTCCCCCTTCCATGTCTACCCTTACCCTCAGAATGATCTGGCTCCTCTTGCACTGTTGCATTGAAATTTCCCCCTATGATTAAACCTATGAATTGTTCTCTGATTATAACATCCAACACCTCTTGGTAAAAGGCTGGGTCGAAAACCGATGGAGCACAAACACTCTCGAAAGTTACTTTTTCCCTATATAACATGCTTTCTACAAATACGTACCTCCCCTTTATCAGTGACCACCCTTGTACTAGTGAATGGCAGCATCTTACTAATTAGCACCTCAACCCCTCTTTTATGTGAATTGTAGGTGGAGGCAAAGCACTTCCCAGCCCAGCCTCTTGCCAGTTTCTGATGCTCATGGAGGGTCAAATGTGTCTCCTGAAGTAGAGCAACCTGGGTGCCCTGTCGTCGCAAGGCTGTTAGTATACTGGTTCTCTTTACCAGTGATGACGTCCCCTTCACATTCCATGAAGTGATCCCTAATACCTTAGCTATTTAGCCACGTCCACCTTCCCTTTACCCCACTCTTTACTTTTGGCGTCTCTGGGCCACCTTGTTTCTGCAATATATCCATGAGTTCTGGTGAACCTGGAAAAATAATTTCTCTTATATCCAGGAAGAAGAAAAAACATAGGGCATTTCCAAAACTGCACAAAAAGAAAAAACAGACAACAACCCCTCCTTCAAATGTTACACTCCTTCTACCCTCCCCACTTCCCCAGTCCCCCAGCCCTCTATTTAACTCCCAAATGTACAGGAACACTACATCGTCCCCCAGAACAACTGCATGTGCCTTCTTTGCCAACCCTGAAACAATATAGTGGGCATAAAGGTCAAACCCTCCCCTCTACAATGTCCCTTCTCAGTCCTGTCATGCCAGAGAGACCCGCACAAGCTTGTAGGAGCCTTGGGGGCGCCGACGCCACAGGGAAAACATACATGACATCGGCCCACCCCTAAGTCCCCCACTTACCAGTCGATCCGTTGTGCCTTCACTTCAAATTCGTACCGGGCATGCCCCATGGCGAAATTTTTCTTTCTGGAGCCAGCCGCCTGCCGACAATCGATTGGACTGGTGTTACCACATCCAGCCAGCATGGCATTACACAGGCCCACTAGTCCAACCTGCAGATCGCTTTCCTTTTCCGCTCATTACGGAGGTCTCCCCCACACAAGCTCAACCAATCCAGCAGTCACTCTGGGAGACATCAGAGGGGGGTAAAACAACTCTGTCCCTAAAATTTCAAGTAACAATGAACTCTTAGCAAGCAAATCTCTGCAGCATACAGCTCAAGATCACTTGCAACTCCTAAACGTCGCTCGGTGTGTCATTCGTGCATGTTCCAGCCAGACAGTCTCTCATCCCACTTTTTTCTTGAGATCCTCCACGAATGCAGCGGCTCTCTCCGGCTCCCAAAAAGTATACGTAGCACCTTCCTGCTTTATTTGTAAGATCGCAGGGTAAAGCAAGAAACAGTCCACTTTGAGGGCCTTTAGTTGAGTTAACATTGGATTAAATGCTCTCCTCTTTTTCAGGATTCTGTTAGAGTAGTCTTGTAGCAGAGAGAGTCAATCTCCTTCGTATTTGAACTCTCCTATGTTGCAATATGCATGGAGCATCTGCTTCCGGTCCTGGTAGTGATGAAATCGAAATATTATCTGCCTCGGGGGTTGCCCCACTGGCGGTCTTGGCGCCACAGCACTATGCACTCGTTCCAGCTTAAGTCTCCCCCTTTTTAGCTTCATACCCAGCAAATTCGGGAGCTTCTCTGCGCAGAATGTGAAAATGTCTGGGCCCTCCTTCCCCTCCAGGAGCCCCTTGAGTCGCAGATTTAAGTGGCGATGATAGTTTTCTTGATAATCATGCTTATTGGTCAGTTCAGCAAGCACCTTCTCTAATTTTGTGACACGAGTCACCAAGGGATCCATAGTGTCCTCAATCTTGGAAATTCGCTCCTCCGCCTCTGTCACTCTATTTGCCTGCATTGCCATTTGCTCAAGCATACCTTGTAGGCAAGTATCTATTTTTTCCTCTAGTTTGCTCCATTTCCCCTCTAAAGCCTCCAAAACTTGCTCCGAGACTTGGCTGCCTAAAGCCGCCATCTCAGCTCCTCAGACAACAAGACGGGTCTTGCACAACGAGATTTTGCTGCATTGCTTTTTGGACTTTCCCAGTTGATCGCTGTCCTTTCCCTGGATTTGATACCAAAAACTCTTCCATAGTACACTCCAAATAGAGATAGTCGTTTTCAGTGTTGTTTAAAGTTCAGATTCTGTTGGATTTTACTGTTTATTTTCAGCAAGGTCGGGAGCTGCAGGAGACCACGTCTTTACTGGTTGCTGCTCATCAGCACCCCCAATACTTTTCTAATAAAGGAAGTATAAAAAAAAAAAAAGAGTTTGCTGGTCTCAAAGAAGCAATAACGTTTCGAAGTTGATACCCGTGACAGATGACGCAGTTCCTCCAAAACCTGCAGTGGTGGAAGAACCCTGCAAATTTACAGGCAGGGGTTCCCTCCCAAGCTCTCTTGAGGTGGGGAGCACATCTGGACAGTGCCTCAGTAAGTGGCACCTGGACTTTCAAGTCACAGTTGCACATAAATGTCTTGGAACTCAGAGCAATCTTTCTAGCTCTCAAAGATTTTACTCCCAGCATAAAATTGCAGGCGGTTCAAATTCAAACAGACAACACCACTGCAGTGTTTTACATAAACAACCAGGGTGATACCAAATCAGGAATACTCTGTTCTGAAGCTCTGGTCTCTAGCCTTCTCCCTGGGAGTCAGCCTCTCAGCTGTTCACCTCCCAGGCAAGCACAATACCCTGGCAGATGCTTTGAGTAGCATCAGTCAAGGCCAGAGCAAATGGACCCTGAACAAGCAGGTACTAGCCACAGTGTTCAGGAGGTGGGGCACACCAGATCTGTTTGCCTCGCCCCTCAATTTTCAGCTTCCTCAGTACTGTTGCAGGCCCCCAGTCCCAGGAACACTTCCTCTGGATGCCCTGATCCTGGACTGGTCAGGGAGGTTCCCATACGCGTTCCCTCTTTTTCCCCTGATACTCCGGGTTTTGCTGAAACTTGGACAATAGCCTGCCTCAATTATCCTGGTGGCTCCAGATTGGCCCAGGCAAACCTGGTACCCTCTCCTTCTCTCAGTGTCCTGCAGCAGGCCCATTCACCTGCCTCCAGCTCACTCCCTGCTGACCCTTCCTCAGACAGGAGTGCAATATCCAGACATACACTCTCTTCACCTCAAGGCCTGGTTCTTGAGGAGTTAGAGTTTCCTTCCTCACAGTACTCTGAACAGGTCTTTAAGGCACTGAGGATGGCTAAAAAACCGAACACTAAGAAGACGTATGCAGCCAAATGGAAAAGGTTTTCCCTCTGGTGCAAGAACAAAAAGGTCACACCCCTTTCAGCTTTGGACCCTCAGTTGCTAGATTACCTGGTACACTTACAGGTGTCAGGCTTGAAACCATCTTCCCTTAAACTACACCTGGCAGCAATTTCAGCCTGCCTTTTTGGTGGGAAAGAAAAAAAATCATTTTTCCCCACACCATTTTTAAACAGTTTTTCAAAGGCCTTTTGCACCTCCAGCCTCCAATCAGGGAGCCCGTTCCTCCTTGGAGCTTGAATCTTTGCATAGACAGGCTCATGAATCCACCCTTCGAGCATATGTCCACATCCCACATCAGGTTTGTAACTTGGAAGACAGTCTTCCTGGTAGCCATTACCTCTGCCAGGAGGATTTCAGAGCTACAGGCTCTGTGCACTGAGCCAAATTGCATCATCCCTCTCAACGATAAAGTTGAGCTCAGGACAAATAGAAAATTTCTGCCAAAGGTGGTTTCAGAGTTTCACTTGAACCAGTCCATAACTCTGCCTGTCTTCTTTACTGAGAAGTCCACTCCTGGCGAGCAAAAGCTCCACAGCTTGGATGTCAAAAGAGCCATCTTTCAGTACCTAGAGCATATTAGACAGTCCAGAGGCGCTTCCACTCAGTTGTTACTCACCTACAGGGATGTAGGCAGAGGAAGACCAGCTACCAAGAGAACTATTTCTCATTGGTTGGTCTCTTGTATTAGATTCTGCTATGAGACAGCTGGTCACCAAAGTCCAGTGGGGCTCAGGGCCCATTCCACCAGGGGCACTGCAGCCTCGCTTGCAGCAGCAAGACATTCCCCTCCTGGATATCTGCAAAGCAGCTACCTGGAAATTGGTGCACACCTTTGTGAAACACTACAGTTTGGATGTGCAGACCAGATCTGATGCCAAATTTGGCAGGGTGGTTCTGCAGAGCCTCTTTCTTAAGTAGGTTCTCTGCCCACCTCCCACTCGGTACTGCTTGGTAGTCTGCCAAAGTTACTAATGCTAAAGGACTCCTGGGGTAAGAAGAAAAAATTACTCACCACAGTAATCTTCTTTCTTCCAAGGGGTCCTTTAGCATCAGTAAGCTCCCACTCTTCCTCCCCGGTTCACCAGAGAAGGGCTCTTTATCACATCTCTCACCAAATTTGGAGTTTCTTATTGATTAGTTTTTAACTCATGTTGTTGTTCCTATTTCCACTTTTGTGAACATTTGCATATTTTTTGAATCCTATTGATTCTTTTTCGGAGCATGTGCCCTTGTTTTCCTTTGAAAAAATTCTGAAGCCTTCAGCAGTTCTCACTCAGCTCACTCTCCCTCCTGCTTTTTGATTGGCTATTGCCCAAAGTGCATTCTAATGAAATTCTCTGAAAGGCATACCTCTGGGGCAGTTGCACCTAGCCAGCTAACTGCTAAAGTTACTGATGCTAAAGGACCCTTTGGAAGATAGAAGATTACTGCAGTGAGTAATTTTTTCTCCCTTACGATCAACCCCTGCTGTAGCAGAGGGACAAACAGTCAGCCTTTCAAGGTCCCATTCTGCCGCACCTCACAGGAGCAAAGGTGCTTTGCCTATCATGCCCCCAACTCCCTCCACTGTGATATCCTGACTGAAATGAAACTTGGACCCTTTAAGCGGAAGCTACGGAAACACCTCTCGGCACTCAGTAGTTGTGACTGCCCTAACTAAGCAGGGGTAGGTGAGCTCTCCCCCTGCCCAGCGCCGCACTTAGCACTCTGCCCACCTGCTGCACTTGGTAGCTAGCCTGCCCAAACTTATCTCTTTTCCTTAATCCCTCCAATTATTCCCACTCTAACCCCTCACTCCCTTCCTCCATCAACAACCCAACAACCTTCCCCCCCACCCCACACTGCTTCTCGACAAGGCCTAATCTGGCTGACTCTTACAGTTGACAGCTGATGTGTGTACTGCCTAAATTTGCATCCCAGTGTTGTTTGTAGACTTCTTAAATAGAATTTCTTTTGTTTGTAGTTGCCATTTAGTTCCACCCTGACCTGTGTTGCACTGTATCTGATGTTTTTCTTTACTCAAAAATATCTGTATGCTGTTTATAATTTCTGTATAATTGTTCATTATTTCAACGTGGAACCTTTGTAAAAAAGCTTGTAGCTCAAAGATATTGTAATCCAAGATCTTAATATATAAAACAAAGAAATACAATTTGTTTCTTTCACCGGGAGCGCTCCGGTGTCCAAACAGTGTTTGTCTTAAGTGGTTGGCCAATTGCATTGTTTATTGTTACCGTAAGTACAACAAGGATCTTCCAGGAGTGGTTAAGGGCCATTTCACCAGGGGTATGGCCACCTCCATGGCTTGTTTTCCGAAATGTCTCCACATCTGTGCAGCAGCCACCTGGAGTTCTGTCCATACCTTCACCAAGCATTACAGTCTAGACATTGCGTCTAGGCGTAGGGCCAACTTTGGCCTTGCCGTTCTTCAGGGACTTCTTTCTTAGGCCATCGGCTGCGGTCTGTCCTCCTCCCGGTGCTGTTTCCTCTATGCTTCCGGAACTGCTTTGTACTCTGTCCTACCAGTGTTGGCCTGCTGCAAGAGCTTCCTTGAAGTAAGATAGTACAGTTTTGTAAGAACTTACCGTAAAAGTAGATCTTCTTCAGGGATATCTCAATCAGGTTACACTGTAGGAACCTTCACCATCAGTGAAGGGGAATCCACATGGAAGATTTTCAGCAGTACAACTGAGGCCACACATGCCGTTAATGTCAGCCGACGTAACCAGCCGTATATGGGCATAGGCAGTCCCACTCCCTCCTCAGTTCTTTCCTGTCTTCAACTTGCTTGCACGAGTCTCTGTGGAAGCTTTGTAGCAGTGTTCGCGCCTTTTTCGGCCTAAGGCCTTTTTCACTACTACTTACCTAAATTTTGCTCTCTTTTTTTTTTTTTTAATTTAGATGTTTATCCTCCTGCGGCCTGCCAGTACACCCTTGTCCTCCTACCAGTCCCGGTCACTACCATGCCCCCCAGCACTGCTCGGGCCCTATCCCCCGCAGATTACCCCGTGGCAGGGTAGAAGGAGGGAGGAAGGTCATCCTCCCCACACCCTCCCCGAGCACATATCCGGAAGCGAGCCTGAGAGCTCTATGAGGCTGCGGCACCGGAGTATTGGAGGGGCTTCCATGAAGCCGGTAGCCGATTTCCTCTTTTCTGTGTTCCCTCTCCTCACGGTTGTGGAAGCACGCGCATGTCACGATGTCACGCTACCGGTCTCCCTAGCTCTGGCGCTGCCCCCATCCTCCACCGGAGGGCAGCCAAGGAACGGGACAACATCTTCACTCTTCCCTGGGAGAGGACAGCTGTCATCGGATGCTCAATCCTCTCCCTCCCCTGCCGACCCCCAGCAGCCCGTGCTCATTCCCAAACACGGGTTGCAGGTGTGGCACGAGGTGTGGCATCCAGCGCCTCAACCCTCAACGCCACCGGACCGACACCTTAAATCTTTTTTTAAGAGATTTTTCTTTTTGTTCATGTCTAGAGTTAATCCTTCATCTTCTCTCTTCAGTCGTTGCAGAAAAATTATTGCCTCTACAGACGAACACTCCATTTGTGTCTGCTGTCTTGGGCCTGACCACGATGTCTCAGACTGTGAGCTCTGCCAGAAGTTTAACGAAACAACCCTCAGGCAACACAAGAAGGCTCTCAAAAAATGTATGGAGCAGCAGGTAGCCAGCTACGAGCAAGGGTCCTCCGGGGCCCCGGCCTCTCAGTTGGCGACTGGCTCTTCGAGCTCCAAGGCCTGAGAAGTCCTTGGGGAGGAGGGGGGAGTCACAAAAAAAGACTGGGATCACGACCGCTCCCCCAGGCGGCGATCCCGCTCCTTGTTGGCCTCTCCTTCTTTGTGGTGCTCTTCATCGGCAGCAGGTGCTTCAACAGAGGTCAGCTGTCCAGGTCTGTGTGCCTACCAGACCCATACGACAGCACTTCTGCCCAGCACACAGGGCCCCCAGCCGTTGACCTCCGGGTCATCGACCCCTCCGTCGTCGACGATGAGCTCATCACTGATGACCGTCCCATCAAGACCTGCCCCTTCTCCGGCTACAGGCTCGTAGGGTTCCCTGGACACAGCCGGATGGTCGTCAGTACCTGTGCTGTTGAACCCCCTCCGTCAACATCCATTATTGACCTGAATGCAGTACTAGTCAAGTTCACGAATGTACTTGTTCAGCAGCTGGGTGCCTTGTATAGGCCCACTTCGCCGATGCCATTGATGTCAGCTTCGTCGTTGACTCCCGTTCATCAACCCTGGGAGACCCCCTGTGGGCCACCGCCGAAAAATCCGATGCCAGACCCAGACGAAGAGGTTGACATCGTGGAGGTGTATCACCCTGCTGTCATTCTCCCTGATGATGTGGAGGATAAAGAGGAAGAGATCCTGATCTCAGACAAGTCCACTGCCTCCTCGGTCAGTGAGGACTCTCTGAAACACACTCCAAAGTCCCCTCTTGTGGATGCCACGTTCTTTAATGTGTTGAAGCAGTTGTCTTCCACCATGGACTTCCAGAATGAGGAAGTGGAAGTCACCAGGAAAGACTTGGTGAATTTCCTGGAGATCCCTGAATCTCCCCCTAAGATCATTCCTCCAGTGTTTCCAGCGTTGAAGAATGCAACCACGGCAGCCTGGCACAAGCCACGCATTGTGCCAGCCATGCCACACAGGTCAGACAGACTTTATAACGCCCCTCAGGGTCTTCCTTATTTTGCTGCCCAGGCCGAAACTGGCTCAGTGGTCATCAAGGCAACTCATGACAGATTTAAGGTGCCTAAGCACCTTAGCTCCCTTCTGCCAGACAAGTAATCTCGTCAGATTGACCTCTAAGGAAAAAAGGTTTATGCTTCCTCCACCTTAGGTCTGAGGATTGCAAATTATCTGTCACACATGGTTAAATACCAAAATGCCAACTGGAGAAAGGGCAAAGCTGCCGCTCAGGACCTCCCTGATGGCTCTCAGAAGCAGGAATCGCTTCAGTGTTGACAGGCTGCTGAGGATGTTAGCAGACACCTCCTCAGAGCACTGTACGACATGACTGATGCAGTAGCCAGAGCAGCTGCCACTGGCATATGCCTTCGTATACACTCCTGGCTTAGGGTTTCTGGATTTGCAGCCGATGTGCGGAACAAGGTGCTTAATGCCCTTTTCAGAGACACCAAGCTGTTCAGCCCTGATGTTCAGGACCTCATAAATGATCTGCAGTCATCGGGCACGGCCATTAAATTGGTCTATTCCCTCCACCACACTCAGCCAAGGGGTGGAGGGCGGCCTACTTTTCGTAGATAGACCAGTAGGCCCGGATCAGCTCCCCGTACCCAAGGAAAGCGTAGAGCCCAAGCTCCCTTGCCCACTCCCTCCAATGCTGGAGCGGCGGCCAGGTGACCTAGAAATGATGGACCAGCCTCTGTGGCTGGCTCCACCTCAGCTTGACTCCTTGCCAACCCCAGTTCAGACAAGGTGGGACAAATAAGGTCGTCAGATGCGACCTGGCTAATCATTCTGACCACCAGTTTTCTTTAAAAACTTGCCATTCTGATGAGTAGTAAGCCACACTATCCTCGTGCATGAGCTATAGCTCAGCATGTTTGTCAGTCAGTTGTGAGCTGAGCTACCGCCATTGCACATGCGCAGGATTTGGATTCCGTTGGAATGTACAGCAATGAAAGTGCAGTCACGGAACAGCCATGCGCAGCGCACTCTGCCGACTCCCTAATGCGATCCACTGTCAGTCCGGCCGGCCGCACCCACCCATGAGTCTGCGCAGAACACTGGAGAAAGAGAAGTCATGAGATAAGCGACTGGGTGTTCACATAGGTGGTGGAAGCCAATTTCTAGGGACAGTTTAGCTGAAGCCCACCATCCTGAAGGAGACAGAGTAAGAAAGCATACCTTTGCTCTTGAGGAGAGGGGGTCAGATAGCCAGACATCGAGACTTGCACAGTTGCACCAAAAGCCCTTTTAAGGGCTGTGAAGTGTGAAAACTAACAAAGCCTATCTCAGCACTCGAGTCCATGTCACGACATTTGTTCAGGGACATATTTAATATTTTTTCTGAAAACCAGACGATTCTGACAACATGCTGATGGGGGGAGGGAGAGCCGCCTTAGTGGTCCGGGGAGCCCTGTAATACGTCTTGTGTGGACAGACTGTGGAGGAATTTGAAAATAGCTGTGTGAAGAGGAAAAAAGTAAAATCTTCAGTAGTAAAGTATTTTTTGCTGCTGTCACGCAAGACGACAACTGGGGGAAGGGACGGAGAGCCTGCTTGCCTTGGTGGCTAGGGAGACTTGACTTTAGTCCTTCTGTGTGGAGGAAAATTTTAAAAAAACTTGCTGATGTTACTTGTAGGCTTGGTTTAGAAAATTAAACCTGTGTATTTAGCAAGTGAGAGTTAACAAAATTGCCGGCAGCTGAGCTGAGCTAATGTCAGTTTGTGTTTCTGAAACTGAAAGAAAGACTGCAGTCTTGATTGCTTAAATGAGAGAACGTTATCCTACTTCAGCGGATCTTTTTTTGAGTACTACTCGAGTTTGAATTAAACAAACCTAGTAAAAAGAGATCAACAGACTACTTGTAGCATTCAAGAGTTTTTTGTAACAGCAATACATAAAAATAAAACCTTAAGAAAAGACAAAAAAAAAAAGTTTATAAATTATTTTGGTTCATCATTGAACTGAGACATCTGCTGCTGAATGAAGTAGGATGGGGGAGCTTGCTGTATAAATCTTGGGGAAGTAAAAAAACAAATAAAAGTCAGCTTAGTGAAATTATTAAAAAGTCCACAACCATATTCAGCCTTTATGTGACTGTACTGCATATTAGTGATTAGTGACACATGGACAGCGTCTCTGGTGGTTGTGTGACAGACAGTCCACTGTCCATCTGTCATTCTGCCTTGTCCATCCAATCCTCTTGTGTAAGGGGTTCCTGTGGGGGACCTATCCAAAAATAAAATAAAGCTTGCTACAGTTAATTGAAGTACAGTTCTTTTGTGTTTGTTTCAGACTTTTTTAGGGGACATAAACAGAAAAGAAAATTCAAGGTTGCTACAGTAATTAAAAGTACAGTAGTGCTACCCTGTGTGCATATTATTGCCGGTGTCTCTTGTCTTGGCAGTCAGTTTGTCTTGTCCAGTCCTTTTGTGCTTGTTTCAGGCTTTTTTGAGGGGGACATAAACAGAAAAGAAAATTCAAGGTTGCTACAGTAATTAAAAGTCCAGTACTACTACAATCTGCATGCATATTATTGTCAGTGTCTCTTGTCTTGAATTCATTTGTCTCGTCCATCTAGCTCTTTTATACTTGTCTCAGGCTTTTTTCAAGGGGACATAACATACAAAGAATTCAAGGTTACTACAGTAATTAAAGTACATACTACTACCCTGTGTGCATATTATTGTCAGTGTCTCTTGTCTTGGACAGTCCATCTGTCACGTCCAGTCCTCTTGAAATTATGTCAGACTTTTTTTGGGGATCCAAAAAAAAAAATGAAAGCTTGCCACAATTAATTAAAACTCCATAGTACTACCTGTGTGCATGTTATTGGCAATGTCTGTGTTTTCTTTGACAGTCCACCTGTCTCGTCCAGTCCTGTGGTGGTTGTGTCAGTCTAGACAGGCTTTTTTAGGAGGGACAAGAACTAAAAAAAAAAAAAAAAAGCAAGCTTGCTACACTACATTAATTAAAAGTCCGTAGTACTACCTGTGTGCATATTATTGACTGTGTCTCTTGTTGTTTGACAGTCCATCTGTCTTGTTCAGTCATCTTGAGGGTGTGTGAAGCTCAGGCTTTTTTGGGGGGTAGGGGGACCCAAATAAAAAATAAAGCTTGCCACAGTTGATTTAAAGTCCAGTACTATAACCTGTGTGCATATCAGTGACAGTGTCTCTAGTCTGGTTGTATACATCAGTCTCGTCCAGTCCTCCTGTGGTTGTGTCAGGCTTTCTTGGTGTGGAGGGGACACCCAAAAACTTTCTGCTGCCAGCACCAACCACTCATTCTTCATACCGTTCTGTAATTGGAGTAATAACACATGTCTGGAAAGAAATAAAAACAACAACCAAATTTGTTTTCCTTTGGCTTTATTAAACCCGGTCTATCTGCTGTTGAAGAACTACGTAATAAAACCATCCAAGTCATTAGTCACACTGACAGTGACATTGCTGATGAGGTACATGTTAATATAAATCCTCCTGTTGCTAATCCTGCTACTGCCGCTGTTGCTTCTTCCATTTCTATATAAAATTGGGGGCAAGGGTAGCAGTGCATTGACCATATTCACACTGACGTTCAAGTTCATAGTGTTTCCGCTGCTTCAAGTAGTATTTCCGATGCAGGTACTTCAAACAACATGAAGTCTTGCTATATTATGACATATGCAGTGAGTCCCAACCTTCGAACTGCTCCGGAGGTGAAAGAGTTAACTTTCCATGCCAGGCATGGAACGCTGAGCTCGAGCTCGGTTGAAACTTTGTCTGTTGTTCTTCAAACTCAAACCATCAGATTCTTTACTCCGCCTCACTGAACAGTTGCTCCGGAGATTTCTCCTTCTGCTCTGTTCATTTTGTCGGTTAAAGTATTGTTTTTCTCGGTCGACCGAATTTAAACCGCAGCCAGTCGGTTCAGACTCTGTCTGTGGTGTTTGTGAGTACTAGATAGGTTTTACATTAATTTCTATTCTGTGTGGAACTTGTAAACGGTTTATCGGTTTGGTTTGAACCGATCGAGTTGTTTAAAATATCTTAATCTGTCTTTTAGTGTGTAGTTACCGGTTCTTGTTGGTTCTAAAAAAAACAGATTTTATTACGTTTTTTTCCACGACCCGCGACACGGTTGGGAACCGATAAAAGGGTCTTACTTGGCGGATTGCCATAAACGGGTAAGTTTGGTTAGGACTGGCACTATGTCTGAGAAACCCAAAAGAAAAAACGGGCCCACTGGGTTTCAACACTGCAGTGTGTGTGGGGAAGTCTTTGCCAAGGCTGATCCCCACACCACCTGTGTTTATTGTCTGAGGTTTGACCACCTCAATGCAGACTGCCAGATTTGTAAAGTTTTCCTGCAGCTACCCTGGAAAGAGAGTTGGTAGGCTCAGGGAAAGGAGGCCAAAAGTCCGCTGAACGGATGGCCAGCCGGTTTGGTTCCAACCGAACCGGAGGGAGTGCCCTCTGACCAGGGCAAGACTTCCTTGGGCAAAAGGAGATCCGACTCCGAGGAGCCAGGTCCAGCAAAAAGGACTAGAAAATCAGCTGGTGTGGAGCCAAAACTTTCCTCTCCAACCGCTGAAGAAATAGCCAAAGCAATAAAAATTGTCCAGTTGCTTTCCCCGGTTCCGACCGAACCGGCACCATCGGGTAAGCGCCCGGTTCGTCCGGTTCCATCGGTTCAAGAGTATGATTTAGAGGAGTATTATGAACCGGAGGAGGGGGAAGAGGAGTATGAGGAGAGTGAATGTGGATTTGAAAGTCTGGATGTGCCCATTGACCCGGATATCTCCCCAGATAGACCTTCAGGAGTGTCTCCTCCTAGGCTTTCTGAGTCCCCTTCTCATTTTATGTTTTATAAAAAAGTGGCTGAAACCCTCCAGCTCCCTATGGAGGAAGCTGTGGATGATCAAGAGGAGCCTGACTATGTGGAAATGATGGCTACTCCTCAAAGGCAGCTTTCCAGGGGCAGGGGCAGGCCTTTTCATAGGCCTTTTTACCAAGCCCAGGCCTCCTCTTCTGCCTATGCCCAGAGGGGGTTCTTTAGAGGGAGAGGCAGACGGGGTACAAGCAGGCCTGCTTCCACCCCTCAGCCCAAAGCCCCTGCCAAACAGGCACCCTGATGGGGTTGCCAGGGCCGATTCTCAGCTACCTGTAGGGGGCAGGCTGGCTTACTTTGTCCAGGACTGGAAGTCTCTGACATCAGACAAGTGGATCCTGGAAGTAGTAAGCCAGGGACTGGTTCTCAGCTTCAAAAATTTTCAAAGATGAGAACCAGATCCTTTCCACCTGCAAATCCACCAGAGGCACTTGCCCTAGAGGCAGAGGTCTCTTCCCTCCTGGCTCTCAGAGCTGTGGAAAGGGTTACACCCCTACACCAGGGCAAAGGGTTGTACTCCAGGTACTTCCTTACCCCAAAAAAGACAGGAGAATGGCGGCCCATCCTGGATCTCAGATATTTAAACAAGCACCTTTTAAAACCAAAATTCAAAATGGTGACTCTGGGAATTATTGTCCCCTCTCTAAGGCCAGGGGACTGGCTAGCGTCCCTGGATCTCAAGGATGCCTACTTCCATATTCTCATCAGACGCTCCCATCGAAAGTACCTCAAGTTCGAGCTGCCCTCCGGCCATTACCAATTCAGAGCAATGAGCTTTGGCCTTACCTCTGCTCCAAGGGTATTCACAAAATGCCTGGCAGTAGCAGTTGCCTACCTAAGAAGGCAAAAAAATTGCCATCTTCCCTTACCTGGACGACTGGCTCATAGTAGACCAGTCTCCAGACCAAGTCAAGATACATCTACAGATAACTCAGCAACTGCTCACCTCTCTAGGTTTCCTTCTGAATCTTTCAAAGTCAGTTCTAGAGCCTGTCCAGCTCCTCATCTTCATAGGCGCAGAGCTGAACACAGAGAAAGCCAGAGCCTTCCTTCCTTTAGACAGGGCAAGGACCCTGGTCTCTCTGGCCTCCTCATTCACCCCTACAGGTCTCTCGACCAGCAAGGCATTTTCTACAGCTCCTGGGGCTCATGGCTGCTTCTACAGCAGTAGTGCAGGGAGCAAGATTTCAGATGAGGGACATCCAGTTCCATTTGAGAGCCTTTTGGTCTCAAAGGAAAGACCCTCTAACCAAATTGATCCCAGTGACTCGAACCCTGATCCAGGCCCTTCAGTGGTGGCAGGATCAGAGCAATCTGAGACAAGGGGTTCCTTTTGTCACTCAGTCTCACTCCTTAATCCTTACTACAGATGCATCCCTCTTGGGGTGGGGAGCTCACATGGGCGACCTCACTACCCAGGGATTGTGGTCCCCTCAGGAATCTCTGCTCCACATCAGTCTGTTGGAACTCAGAGCAGTTTTTCTAGCACTTCAAGCTTTTTCCAAGTCTGTTCAGCACAAAGTTGTACAGGTCAGATCAGACACCACCACCACAATGTGGTACATCAACAAGCAAGGGAGTACTCAGTCTACAGCCTTGTGCACCAAAGCAATGAAGTTGTGGTCTCTGGCTTACTCCCTGAATACCTCCCTTACGGCAGTTCACCTCCCAGGCAAAGACAATGTCCTGGCAGATGCTCTCAGCAGGATTTCCCAGGGCCATCACAAATGGTCACTGGACCTCCTGGTCTTGGAGGTGATATTTACCAGATGGGGCACCCCGCAGATAGATCTTTTTGCAGCCCCAGACAATCACCAACTTCCCCTTTTTTGCTGCAGGCCCCCAGTGTTGGGCTCAGTCCGTCTGGATGCCTTGGTTCTCAATTGGGAAGGGAAGTTTCTCTATGCTTCCCCCTTCCCTCTCCTGTTCAAAGTGCTAGTCAAAATCAGATCTCAACCCTGCAAGATGATCCCGATTGCTCCAGATTGGGCCAGACAACCCTGGTATCCAGTCCTACTGTCCTTAGCAGTCCATCTTCCCCTGTGTCTTCCCAGGAATCACAACTTGTTAACCTGTGCTCAGGGGAGAGTTTGGTACCCGAACCTCAAATCTCTCAATCTCAAGGCCTGGCTCTTGAAGAGTTAGAGTTTGCTGATCTACACCTCTCCCAAGGTGTAATGGATATCCTGAAGGCTTCTAGGAAACCTTCTACCAGGGCTACTTATAATTCCAAATGGAAGAGGTTTTCCATATGGTGCTCTGGAAAGCATATTTCCCCAGAATCTGCTGACTTACCCACAGTCCTGGATTATATGGTCCACTTAAATACCTTGGGGCTGAGACCAGCTACCCTAAAAGTGCATCTGGCAGTTGTGTCTGCTTTTTTATCAGCAGGTAAGCCCTCTTCTCTTTCAGCTCATCCTGTATTCTCCAAGTTTTTCAAGGGATTGCTTCACACCAACCCTCCATTCAGGGACCCTGCCCCTGCCTGGGATCTTAATGTTTGCATTGCTCAGCTTATGCAACCCCCTTTGAGCCTTTGTCTTCAGCAGAGCTTAAGTACTTGACTTGGAAAACTGTGTTTCTGGTAGCCATCACTTCTGCCAGACGCATAAGTGAATTACAAGCCTTGTCAGTGGAGCCTGATTTTATCTCCTTTCATAGAGATAAGGTGGTCCTCAGGACTAACAGGAAGTTCTTGCCTAAGGTGGTTTCAGATTTCCACCTTAATCAATCTTTATCTCTTCCAGTGTACTTCACTGACCATTCCTCCTCTGGCGAGAGGAGGCTGCACAGTTTAGATGTGAAAAGAGCCCTTAGTTACTACATAGAGCGTACCAAGGGTCACAGATTTGACTCCCTCCAACTGTTCCTCACTTATGGTGAGGTTGGTAAAGGGAAACCTGCCACTAAAAGATCCATTGCCAGGTGGATTGTCTCTTGTGTCCAATTCTGTTACGAAAAGCTGGGTAAGGTTCCTCCCTCAGGCCTGAGGGCTCACTCTACCAGAGGTACAGCTGCGTCTCTGGCTGCTGCCAGGGACATCCCTATCCTAGAGATATGTCAAGCAGCTACCTGGAAAACAGTTCACACTTTTACCAAGCATTACTCCCTGGACATCCAGGCTAGAAGTGATGCTCGATTTGGCACAGCCATGCTTCAGAGCCTATTTCCTAAGTAGGTTCTGTCCCTCCTCCATGGGGGTACTGCTGTGTAGTCTGCAATTGTCATAATATAGCAAGACTTCATGTTGTTTGAAAAAAAAATTACTCACCTTAGTAATGTTTCTTCTAATGGAGTCTTGCTATATTATGACCTCCCCCCCAACCTGCCCCTCTCAGAACCTCTGTTTTTGAGATGTGGGTGGGCAGTGCAGTGTTGGCACTTAGTAGATGCTCACTTTGTTGTTTCACCCCTCCTTTTTGGGGTGACTTGGTGTTGTTTTCATTTTTGGGTCTCCTGACTTGAGTCTTTGTTTTGGGACCAAAAAATGGGTTCTTATGTTTAGTAGCCAGTTGGCTAGTGTAGGTTTACAGCTTCCACACAGGACCTCAGTGAGTTTAGCTCGTAAAGATCTGATGGTTTGAGTTTGAAGAACAACAGACAGAGTTTCAACCGAGCTCGAGCTCAGCGTTCCATGCCTGGCATGGAAAGTTAACTCTTTCACCTCTGGAGCAGTTCGAAGGTTGGGACTCACTGCATATGTCATAATATAGCAAGACTCCATTAGAAGAAACAACATTACTAAGATGAGTAATTTTTTCTTCATCTCCCTCCTCCAGCTCTCTGCCCGGAGTAAATCCTACCAACAGGAAAAAAGATTCAGTGAAACACAGATTCAGGGTTGAATAGTCATGGGAGTTTCACTGGTTTCAGTATGAGAAGCAAAGCAATACTACGAGTTGCAAGGTGTGTAGGAAGCAACCCCATCTGGCAGGTCATACATCTGTGTTATTTGTTGGTAACAGTACTTTTAAAATGGAGTCTATAAAAATTCATGATGCAAGCAGTTCCCATGTAAAATGTATTCTGGCTGAAAGGGCTCAAAGAGCACCTGAATCCACACCTATGGGCTTTTGTTTTCAGAAGATGAATGCTGCAATGAGGGAATCCATGCAGTGACTTTTTAATGATGCCTACTTTTTGGCATCAAGGGATACGCCATTCAGGGACTTTCCATTTCGAACCTCACTGTTACGCAAATGTAATATAAAAGAGATTGAACAATACACAAATCACAAAAGGTGCTGCAAGTTTGTTGATCACATTGCAGCAGTATTACGCTCAAACAAAACTGAAGCAATGACAAAATCTCCAGCTGTTGGGATGTTAATAGACGGAAGCACTGATAGAAGTATAAGGGAATTTGTGAATGGGTTGATCAGCTATATTGCTGATGGTGGTACTCCAAATACTTCCTTTATTGGTACCAAGCTATTAGGGAAAGCAGATGCCGATGGATACATTGCAGCATTAGATTCACTCTTTGACAAACTTATCATCCCTTCGTGGAAGAATCTTCCATGGATTTCTGGGATGACCACTGGTGGCGCATCAGTCATACGAGGACAACGTGGCAGAGTCACGGCCAAGCTACAAAGCAGTGGCCTGCCTTGGTTAATTGCAACTCACTGCATCGTGCATCTTTTACAGCTTGCCATTCTAGATGCCCAAAAACATATGTCAGAAGTTCAAGAAACAAAAATGGCTTGAGGCCCTGTATTCATTTTATCATTCCTCTCATCGAAGAATGAGAGCCTTGGAGGAGGCCGCTAACACCCTTTTCATTGAGTTGAAAAAACTGGTCAACTTTTTCACGGTGCGCTGGGTCAGTTTGCACCAGAGTGCTATGTCAGCTCTTCTCCACAACCTACCGTCAATAATTGCACACTTAGAGAATACTGCATCACAGCACAGAGGTAGTCCTGATGCAGACAGTGCTAAAGGACACTTGAACTTTGTAAAAAAACAAATGTGGTTCTTGGCCTTTCAACAAGATTATCTATCTATTCTCGGAAGGGTTTTCTCAAAATTTACAAAAAAAGGGTCTGCTTCTTACTCAGGTAAAGCCACAAGTGGAGAGCTGCATTTCGGAGCTCATCAAGGTGAAGGCCCTGCTGAGGCACAGTTTTTAGAGTATGCAAGTTTGGAGGGCAGTCTCCTTACTGGTGGTATGGATGGCAGCACTTCTGTAGCTTCTCCACCAGGCATGACTGAAAATGTTAGCGATGTAGATAAAAATAGGAATAAAAGACAAAAAGGTACCAGGCAGGCCACTGCTTCAGACCAAGCAGCCAATGAGATTGTTTCCAGTGAAAATGCCTGCAAATTGATCAAGGAGAAAGTATGCGACAGTATGGTTGCATTCTTACGTGACAGATTTGAGCCCATGTAGCAGTCAGAAGACTACAGACGATTTTCAGTATTTGACTTAACTGTTTGGCCTTCTCATGATGAACCCTGTCTTTCTAAATGTTGGTTAGAAATCCATCACAGGGCTTTGCCAGAGGTACTTGCCATTCCTGAAAAGGCAATATGGTTCAGGACAACTGTTATCTGATCCAGAGCTGGATGCCGAACTTGACAGAGAAGTTATGCAACAATTTTTGGAAGAGTGGCAAGATTTCAAAAATGCTGTATAAAATCAAAATACAGAGCGCACGTTAAGAAAGGTTCACCAAAATTTAGAGAGATTTTGTCTGTTACGGTTGTTGGTCACAATTTTTGGGATAATGTCAGTGAGCACAGCTGCTTGCGAAAGGGGATTTAGTGCTCATAATAGGATTAAAACAACATCTTGTTGCAATCTTGTTGCTAGCGCTATGGATGATCTTCTAATGATCAGTTTAAATGGACCCACAATTGAGGACTTTAATCCAGACCCGTCAATTGATCATTGGTACTCATCAACACCTGGATATCGGCATCTTTCTAGACATAAAGTCACACATCCAGATGTATTGAACTTGGAAGCAGAAATAGATGAGGAGTTGGAGGAGATGAGTTGAAAGTGGAGACAGAGACAGTGTGGTTGGAATGGGAGGTGGAATGATTTTGAAGAAGACAGCAACAGCAGCAACAGCAATAGAAATACTGTTAGCAGTCTATCAGCCATACTGTAGTTTCAGGAATCATTTCAAATTTATTTTCTACCCTTGCCTTCACAAATTTAATTTTAGTGACCCTACAGCGGTGGTAACAGCACAGCAGCAGTGCAGGCCTGGCCATGTCGTGAAAACAAAATAAAACAAAATAAGTCAAAAAAAGTAACCCCAAAAAAAAGAACACACAACATAATAATAATAAGAATCAGCATTTATATAGCGCTTTTCGTACACAGTGTATCCCAAAGTGCTTTACAAGCAATGCTAGACTGGTAATGAAGTGACTGAATGTGTGGTGGCGGCCATATCACATATCATCACCCACATAGCCTGGATAATTGCATGAACCAGTTTTTATGGGAAGGGGAATGTTGGCCAGGACACCGGGAATATTCCCTACTCTTTACGAAGAGTGCCCTGGGTTCTTTTACTTCCACCTGGACATCCCCCAGGACAACACCAGGATGGGCAGAAGGGACCTCGGTTTTAACGTCTTATCCGAAGGACGGCACACCCCAGCAGTACAGCACCACCACCCCCAACCCCCCCAATATTGCACTCTGTTTCCAGCGATTTTTAGGTACAAGTCCAATCCCAGTGTGGGACGAGAACCCACAACCTCCTGGTCCGGAGGCGGATGTGCTACTAACTGAGCCACGCTGACCCCTGAGGGAACCACAACATCTGAAAGTTTTATTGCGTTATTAAAGAAAAAATAAAACCCAGTGTACACTTATAGGACTTGTTTCCACTTGTAAATCAGCATGATCTGGTCCAGTCAGATCACGGTGTTCTTCCGACATTTCCATCTTCAGTAGTTATTCTCTTGGTGATTTTCATCTCATTTTCTCATAGTTGTGCCTTCTGTTTTCAGATTAAACAGGCAGGACTTTCAATTTGTACTTTATGATTAATTTCCCTTCTATGGACAATTCCTTGGCTGAAAGGCAAGTTTAAAAAATGGCCACCCTATTTTATAGTCTAGCAGCTGTAAAAAATTGGCCACCTAAAAAATGTTTTGGCCACCAGATTTTGAGGTATGGTGGCCAAACTAGCCACCAGGTCAAAAAGTGATTTGTCCCACCCTGGGTTCAAATCCAGGAGGCAGTGGTCGGAGGTTGGTTCTCCCCCTATCTGAATCAGTGGAGGACCATAACTTCAGATGCATGGATTCTGCAGATCATAGAAAAGGGTCACACCCTGGAGCTTACACAGCAGCCTCCAGACACCCTTCCCTCACCCTCCAGCTATCCCCCGGTTCACTTGTCTGTTCTCTGGGAGGAAGTACAATCTCTTTTGCGCAAGCAGGCCATCGAAACAGTGCCCAGGCACCAGAGAAACCAGGGGTTTTATTCCAGGTTCTTTCTGGTCCCCAAAAAGATTGGCAATCTGAGGCCCATCTTAGATCTGAAGAAACTCAATCTCTTCGCTCAGTACAAAAAATTCCAGATGGTAACTTTGCCAGGCCTAATGCCCCTCCTCAAGACCGAGGTCTGGCTCTATTCACTGGACATGCAGGATGCTTACCTGCACATCTTGATCTTTCCTCCTCACAGGAGGTTTCTTCATTTTGCCTTTCAGAGCAAGCATTACCAATTCAAAGTACTGCCCTTTGGCTTATGCTCTGCGCTGTGAGTCTTTACGAAGTGCTTGGCAGCAGTTGCACCAGCTCTCAGAAGAGAGGGACTGTATGTCTTCCCTTATCTGGATGATTGGCTTCTCAAGGCACTGTTCAGGGAATTTTTGCTGACTCTGGGGCGTACTCTCCAGCTCTTCTACTCCCTGGGCATTACTGTCAGTCTGCCCAAGTCGGTTCTGGTACCATCCCAAAGGCTGCAGTATATCGGGGCGGTTCTGGATTCCAAGCAGGAGAAGGTCTTCCTGCCCCAAAACAGGGCAGAGTGCCTCATGGCCCAAGCTCAGGAAGCCGCTTAGAGTTGGTACATTCTTGCCAGGGTGTACCTCAGACTGTTGGGCCTAATGACAGTGGCCATTCCCACCATTCTGCTGGCCAGGCTTCACATGACACTCTTCGGTGGACCCTCAGGGTACAATGGGACCAGCGCATGGATGAGTTGGAACAACTAGTCCTGGTCTCCTCTCCGGTACGCAAGGTACTGCAGTGGTGGACGGACCCCTTGAATCTTCTTCAAGGGGCTCCTTTCCAGATTTCTTCCTCACATCAGATCCTAACAGATGTTTCAGGTCTGGCCTGGGGAGCACACCTGGGCCCCTTCCAAACCCAGAGCTCCTGGTCCCAGTGGGAGACCACCCTGCATATCAGTGTCCTGGAGATGAGAGAAGTGCTCTTACGCCATACAGGCTTTTCACGAGCATCTCGCTCTGGGACAGCTGCTGGTACAGTCGGACAATTTGAGTGTAGTCTACTACATCAACAAGCAGGGCAGAACTCACTCATATCCCCTTTGTAGGGAGGCCACGAGAATGTGGTATTGGGCACTGGAGCATAGTCTGACACTCTCTGCAGTCCATGTGCCAGGCATCCTAAACAGCCTGGCGGACAGTCTCAACAGGACTCAGACCAGCATGCACGAATGGGAACACCTCTCATCTGTAGCAGAAGATCGGTTCAACAGATGGGGTCGTCCAGAGTTGGACCTTTTTGCATCCCCATTCAACACAAAACTGCCCAATTTCTGCTCGCTAGAGCCAGGGCCTGGAGTTTTCTGGTGAGATGCATTGTCCCTCTCTTGGAGCGGGAGGTTTCTGTACACATTCCCTCCGTTTCCTCTGGTGCGGAAGGTGCTGATCAAGCTGCAAATGGAGTGGGCCAGCATGATTCTGATGGTTCCATTCTGGCCTCGCCAAATATGGTTCCCTCTGCTTCAGCAGCTGGCAGAGGAATTCCCAGTCCCTCTGCCTCTTTGCAGGAATCTGCTGACCCAGGATCAAGGGACCCTGGTCCATCCCAACCTCAGGTTCCTTCATCTGCATGCCTGGCTCCCAAGAACGTAGCCATTGCCAGGTTCGGGGTCTCTAACAGGGTAGCTGACATCCTGGGGCTGCTTGGAAGCCTTCCACTCGGGCCACATATGCCATGAAGTGGAAGTGGTTTGCCATCTGGGCTGCCAAACATGCCCTGGACCCTTTCACCTGTTCAGTGAATCATATCCTGGACTACCTGATCTCTTTGTCTGACTTGGGCCTCCAGTATTCCTCACTCAGGGTCCACCTTTCAGCTATTTCTGCCTTTCACGAGCCCAGACGTGACTGCATGATTGTTCAGCTGGATGTCTCCCGTACTTTTCTTAGGGGCATCCTGCACCCGAAACCCCCAATCTGTTCCCCTGTCCTGGCTTGGGACTTAGAATTGTATTTTGGAGAAGTTGACCCTATCTCCTTTTGAGCCAATCGCAACTTGCGATTTGCACTTCCTGTCTTGGAAAGTACTATTTTTAGTTGCTATTACTTCTGCTCAAAACATTTCGGAGCTTCAGGCCCTCTGGTGCAAGGGGCCTTATTTGATTTTTCACAAGGGTATCTTTGCGCACAAATCCTAAGTTTCTGCCCAAGGTGATTTCTGAGTTCCCACTAAGTCTATCCACCTTCCTGTTTATTTTCTTGAGCATGCCAATCCAGGGGAAGCACTGCTCCATATGTTAGATGTGTGCAGAACTTTGACGTACTAGCTGCTTTGGACTAAAGAGTCCAGGAAGTCTAATCAGTTGTTTGTTTCTTTTGCCCCAGGTAGAGAGGGTGCTTCAGTTTCTAAGCAGTGTTCATCCAGATAGTTGACAAATTGCATTGTGCTATGCTACAAGTACGGCAAAGAATTGCTTGGTGCTGTCAAAGCTCATTCCACCAGAGGCATGGCTACCTCGGTGGCTTGTTTCAAAGCTGTCTCAGCCACTGACATTTCCTGGAGTACAGTCCACACTTTCACCAAGCATTACAGTCTGAGCATTGCCTTAAGAGCCCGTGCAGGATTTGGCAGGGCTGTATTACAAGGACTCCTGTGTAAAGTTTATGGAGATTCCGCCTCCCAAACCTTCTGTTTATATTTGTCACTGCTTGGTACTCGTTCCTACGGTGTAACCTGATGACTGAGATACCCCCGAAGAAGGTAGAACAGTTGCGTAGGAACTTACCTTAACAATAGATCTTAGAGAGGATCTCAGTCAACAGGTATGATTTCCCCTCCCACCATCCCCCTTCTTGGGGCTCCTGTCTAGGAACTGGCTATCTGGTGTATCCAGTTTATTTACTTAGAACTATGTACCTCTTTCTCTCCTCAGTTCTCCAGGGCATGAGCCTTGCTCCCTTCATCTCTGGGGGGAAAGAACTGAGGAGCGAGCGGGGCTGCCTATGCCAATTTTTCTTCTCTACTCTAATTTTCACCTAATGACACCTACTGGGTTGATAATTTTTTCCCCGCCCCGTAACTCCTTACTTTGGATCATCTTGATGGGCTCTGCCCTTTGTATAAAAGAAGGATCACATCGTACATTACTGATTTATACTCAACACTATTTGTATTGCCTAAGTTTAATTATGTTGCTCAAGTCTAAACTTTGTTAAATCTGTTTTATTATTGAAACCCTGTAACACATTTGTTTTCCGTTTGTCTCATCTCTGATGTGGAACCTATGTAATAAGCTTGTTCTCAAAAGGTATTAATCTAAGATTACAATAAAAAAAAAAATATATGGGGTTGGTGATGTCGGCTGACATCGATAGCGTGGGCGGCCCAAGTTGTACTGCTGAAAATCTTTTGTGTGGATTCCCCTTTACCGATGGCGAAGGTTCCTACAGTATAACCTGATGACTGAGATCACCTCAAAAGATCTACTGTTTACAGTAAGTTATTGCATAATTGTTCTATTTTCAAGAGGAGCTCTTGCAGCAGGCCATGATTTTCCCTCCCTCCTTTCCCCTTCTTTCTGTCTGCCTTCTCTTGGCTGCATCGTCTTCCATACGAACAAGTCTTCTGTCTTTTCCTTTTTCCTCTCTTATCTGTCGGGAACCTCCTCTGATCTTACTTCGAGACACAGCTCTTGCAGCAGGTTACACCGTTAAGACTGAAGCCGGCAGGCATCAGGACCCCACGGAAAAATTCTAGCTAGCTATCTTCAGCGGGGACCTCCCCCGACGTCGGTCCCGCCTCCGACGCCGGACGTGGTCTATAAGGGGCGCGGTTCCGCCCAGATTCCCCTGATTCTTCTGCCGTCGACTTGCATGTCTCGACCCGCTTCGGTTCAGTCTCTCTAGCCTTGACAGCGTGTGGTAAAAGGATTTTTTCTACGGGAAATCGTTCTCTTCACAAGTTCTTTGCTTGCCTTCCACCTCCGTCACCCTCAAGTGTGCTTGTGGAAGCAGATCCCTTTTATGATCCGTGACTGCCTGTGTCCGTGCCTAGGCTCAGACCACGCACACCCGGTCCTGCTTCTTTTGCCAGGGTTTTATTAGCAGAACCGGATCCGTCAGCCAGAAGGGCCCTACAGGCATTCCTGCTGAAGAGAAACTCAAGACCATGGCTTCAAGGGGATCTTTGCAGAAGGCCCACAAGCATGCTGGAGAAGCTAGGAGAAAGCTCCTTCCAGGTCCCCTGCTCAGGGCCTCCGACTCGCACAGCTCTGGGTTCCAGGTCCGACCGCTCTCCTTCCTGGGCCAGCTCTCAGCCTCCTGCTGCGTGGGAGAAAGTCTTCATCCTCTTCCCAGGCCAAGACTCCCAGGCCTCCTCGTCCTCCAAGGCCCCTGGCCAGAGTCGGGGACTGCCACCATCACCATAAGTCGGGTTCCCGCCTTTCTGAACCCGACGTCAGGTCTGTTTCCTGCCTCGCCAAGACCAAGGAGCTCACCTCTCTGAAGAGGTCAGAGGACCCAACGCTGGTGCTCATGCACGTCGACCTTCCGCCACAGGTCCCCTCGGTTACGGCAGCGCCAGGAGACCGCCGCCGCCAGGCTAACGCATCACCGATGCCGGTAGGGGGACCGCGCTCAGCTGCTATTGAGAAGAGGACCTCGACGCCCGACCGCCCGACGCCGGTCAGGAGACCATCACTGAGGAGGAGTTGACTCTAGCCCGAGGACCAGACTGGTGACCCGGTCCTGTCGAGATGCCCAGGGAACCCTCGCCACAACCCCGAGCCCCTGTGGAGCCGACGCTGGACCTCAATCCATGCTCCACCGCGCCCAGACTGTCGCTTTTCTTTCGGAAGTAGGAGCTGTTTACTTATTGGTGGGACACCATCAAGAAAGACATGGTCCCCACTCCACCTCCGCGTCCTCCTCCTCCTACACCGGTTGCTCCTCCGGTTCCTGCGCCCCCCTCTCCATCGGGGTTGGCAGGCCGGTTACCTCCTCCCCGGGAGTACAGGACACCTCCAAGGGGGAGACCAGACAAACGGAGACCTCTGTCCAAATCCTCTTCCAGGTCACCCAGCCCTAAGAGACCCAGAAGACGCCGACGATCGCCTTCGACGGAGGACATGGGATCAGAGTTCTCAACATCCAGATCCCTATCTCCTCTCCATCCCTTCTCCGGACCCATGTGAGATGCCAAAGTCTCCTCGGATGACCCTTCGTTTCTGATATTATGAGACATCCAAGAGAACATGGAATGGGATGCGGAAGAGCTAGACCGAAGTTGGCCTTGCTAGTATCTTCGGCAGAAGGACCCCAAGCCTGTGGTGGTGCCACCCTTGGTAGACACTTTCGTGGACGTCACCAAGGCAGCGTGGAAGCATCCACATTCACTCCCGGCGATGCCAAAGAAAGCTGATCGCTTGTACAAGGCTCCCAGAGAAGACCAGTACTTGATTCAGCATCCTCAGGCCGACTCTCTGGTCATAACAGCCTCTCATGACTGGTCCCAGAAACCGCAACATTTGAGCACCCTGCCACCGGACCCAGAGTCCAAGCAACTGGACGCCATGGGCAGGCGCACGTATGCTTCCGCTACCTGCGCCATCAGATCCCTGAATTATTTGACCCACATGGTGCAGTTCCAAAACGCCTTGTGGGAGCAGGGTCTGGATGCGGCTGAGAAACTGCCAGAAGGTGAGCAGAAGGAGGAGATGCTACAGCTCCTTCGGACGTGGGAACCCAAGTGCTGCGAGCTGCGTACGACTCCGCGGACTCCTCGGCCCGAGCAGCAGCTTCAGGCGTATGCCTCCGGAGACACTCTTGGCTCCGTGTCTCCGGTTTTACTCCGGACGTCCAGAAGAATATCATGGACGCCCATTCGAGGGAGAAGTTTTGTTTGGCAAACCCTCAGAGAAGATTATTACCAAACTCCAAGAGGTCAAGGCGGTGAGGTCGGGTTCACCATGTACTAACCCAAGCTTAGTTCTCAGAGAACCAAGTTGATTGCGGACGGACGAGAGACAACAGTCCCGCCCGCCTCTACAACAAAGGGGCTCCGCTTCAGAGCCCAGGGAAACAAACCTGCAGGCCGGGCCAGCGTACTCCTAAGCCAGCCCAGCCAGCGGACCCTCAGCCGCCACAGCCTGACTCCTTTCCTGCCCCTGCCCTCAGGATCAACGGGAAATCATGGTCGGGGTCGACATGATCCTCCTGCCGGGATGGCAGGCTATAACCACCCGACAGGTGGTTCTTCAGTTGGTCAGAAGAGGCCACTTTATAGAATTCTGCAGAAAGCCACCTCGAGGCCTCCTTTGCTCTCCCGGTACCCGGGTCAGCACAAGTCACTGATCTGGCAAGAAGTACTCGCGCTCTTGCAAAAGGGAGCGATAGAGTACGTCCCGGAGAACCAGAGAGGACAAGGATACTATTACCACTTCTTCCTGGTTCCAAAGAAAACAGGGGACCTCCGTCCGATTCTGGACCTCAGTGACCTCAACTTGTCGGTCGCCTACAAGAGATTCCGCATGGTGACTCTTCCGGGTCTCATTCCCATGCTGAAGCAGGACACCTTCTTAGCGTCCCTAGACATGCAGGACGCATACCTGCACATCCCTATAGCCCAAGCGCACAAGAGGTTCCTGCGCTTGGTTTCTCGACCACCACCTTCAATTCCGAGTCTTCATTCGGGCTGTCATCAGCACCCAGGGTCTTTACCAAATGCATGGCAGTCGTGGCAGCGTCTCTAAGGAGACAGGGCCATTATGTGTTCCCGTACCTGGACGATTGGCTTCTCATGGCCGCCTCCAGAGAGGCGTTGTTACGGGCGATCCAGAGTACCCAGGACCTGTTTCGATCTCTGGGCATCCTAATCAACCACGAGAAGTCTCTCCTGGTACCATCACAGAAGCTGCAATTTATAGGCGCAGTACTGGACACTGTTCAGGGAAGAGCATTTCTTCCAGACGACAGAGCGGAGCGCATCAGATCCCTCATCAGGGAGCTTTTGTCGAACAAGACCGTCCCAGGCAGGTCGGTCCTTCTGTTTCGGTACATGGCTGCGCCATTCCTACCGTCCCTTTCGCAAGGCTTCACATGCGGTAACTCAGTGGATGCTCAGGGTGCAATGGATCAAAGGCAAGACCACATGCAGCATCCGTCAGAATCAGAACACCGTGATTCGAGACTGGCAGTAGTGGCTAGACCCAGGGACACTTCCACGGGCATCCCATTTATAGCGCCCGCCCCGAGGTAATCCTCACCACAGATGCCTCAGGTCTAGGGTGGGAGCACACTCAGGGGGTGAAGTCCCAGGGTACGTGACCCTCTGAGGCCCACCACCATATCAACGCCCTAGAGATGAGGGCGGTCCTTTATGCCCTGCAGGCCTTTCAGTCAGAAATCCCGGCCGAGTACTCTCCTGCTTCAGACAGACAACACGGCGGTGATGTATTACCTCAACAAACAAGGAGGCGCACACTCTTACCCCCTTTGCAGGGAGGCCATGAGGGTGTGGGATTGGGTAATCCAACACATCGCGAATCTGATCACAGTACATGTTCCCGGGGTGGACAACACAATTGCAGACGGCCTGAGTCGCTCCCAGGCCAGAGTCCACGAGTGGGAACTTCTTCAAGAGGTAGCAGAGGATCTGTTTCTTTGATGGGGAACTCCAGAGTTGGACTTGTTCGCTTCCCCATCCAACGCAAAACTGCCCAGTTTTTGCTCGCTAGATCCAGAGCCTGGTGTTTTCTGGTGAGACGCGTTGTCCCTCTCCTGGGCGGACAGATTCCTCTACACTTTCCCTCCCTTCTCGTTGATCCAGAGAGTTCTTCTCAAACTGCGCAGGGAGCAAGCAACCATGATCCTAGTGGCCCCCTTCTGACCCAGACAGATCTGGTTCCCTTTACTGATTCAACTATCCCGGGAACCTCTGCTCCCGTTGCCGTTCAGCTCCCATCTCTTGTCTCAGGAGGAAGGTTCACTGGTCCACCCGGACTTACGCTCATTGAACCTGCACGCATGGCTCCTAGAGACATAGCCATCTTGCGTCATGGGGTCTAGCAAGAGGTTGGAAGTTCTTTCTGCAGCCAGAAACCCGACAGCGCTCTGACGCGTACATGCATAAAATGGCGCCTGCTTTTGTTTATAGTTGCAAGCACACTCCACCTTTCCCTTTAGGTTGCGCGGTGAGAGCGGTGTTAGACTACCTGCTCTCCTTTTCCATTCAGGCCTTGCCTACTCCTCTATCAAGGTGCACCTCTGTGCCACTTCAGCCTACCACCTTCCGTGGACAGTGCACAGTGGCACAATTAGATGCCTTCGGAATTTTTGAGAGGGTGTTACATCTTAGGCCACCCATTAAGGACCCTTTGCTCCATGGGATTTGCTTTTGTCCTTGGAACAACTCACACTTCCTTCTAACCTGCCGTTGGATTGCGGCCATGCTTGTCGGAAAACGCTGTTTTTGGTTGCTGTTACATCAGCGAGAAGAGTTTCTGAGCTTCACGCCTCATGTGCAAAGAGCCTTATTTAATTTTTCCACCGGGACAGAGTATCCCTGAGGACGAATCCTAAATTTTTGCCTAAGGTGGTTTCTACACTCACTCTCAATCAGGATATTGACCTGCCGGTCTACTTCCCAAATTACTCTTAATAGAGGAGAGGCATTGCTCCACACCCTGGATGTTCACCACAGCTTGAGGTATTACCTCAACAGAACTAAACAGCTTCGTAGTTCGGAGCAACTTTTCATTTCCTTTTCTGAAAGGATGATGGTCCAACCAGTATCCAAACAGTCCCTGTCTCGCTGGCTTGTCCAGTGCATCTCATACTGTTATGATATCAAAAAAGCCCTCCAGGATCAGTCCGGGGTCATTCCACTAGGGGTGTGGCCACCTCCTTTGCAGCACTCCGAAACGTCTCCACCTCTGCCATATGTGCTGCAGCCACTTGGAGCTCTGTACATACATTTATCAGGCATTATAGCCTGGACATCGCTTCACGGCGAAGAGCCGGCTCCGGCCTGGTTGTGCTACAGGGTCTCCTGTCCTAGATTCAGGACCTGGAATGTAATTTCTAGTTTCCTCCTCCCAGAATGTTTGCAATGTTACTGCTTGGGAATCGGTCCTAATGGTGTAACCTGCTGCAAGAGCTTTGTCTCGAAGTAAGATAGTACAGTTACGTAAGAACTTACCGTAACAGTAGATCTTCGAGAACAGCTCTTGCAGCAGGTACCTTCCCACCCACCTTCCCCCTTGGAGGAGGCATGGCTTAAGCCCTTACTAACAGAAAAATTTTCCCTTTGTCTTCTGACGGTGGATCCTCGGTCTCCCATTTCTATGTCAGCCTGCGGCCGGAAGTCTCCGGCTGGAGAACTGGGGAATCTGGCAGGACCGCCCCCTTATATACTACGTCCGACGTCAGAGGCGGGACTGACGTCGAGGGCGGTCCCCACTGAAGATAGCTAGCTAGAATTTTTCCGTGGGGTCCTGATGCCTGCCGGCTTCAGTCCTAATGGTGTAACCTGCTGCAAGAGCTGTTCTCGAAGATCTACTGTTACGGTAAGTTCTTACGTAACTGTACTTTTCTTCTTCCACTACCTGCTTTGGGTCTCCAGCAGGAGAACTGAGGAGGGTGTGGGGAGCTGCCCGCCTTTATAGGAGAGGCCAGTGTCAAAAGGTGACGTCAGCGGTGGGCAGTTCCCCACAGTAGACTGCTAGCTAGAAAGTTTCTGTGTGGTCCTGGTGCCCAGCGGCTAAATCCTACTGGTGCTGGCCTGCTGCAAGAGCTACTCTTAAAGAGCTACTGTTATGGTAAGTTCTTACACAACTGTACTTTCTAGGAGTGGTATACACTTCACACTACCCACCCAGCCTCCCATGGCAAAGTGGCACCCAGATCTTGCTTCCAGTGTGCAAAGATTTGGTGTCATGGGGTAAAGCTGGAAGATGTACTGCCTGGGTGGTGGGAGGAGCTTTAGCTTGAAGGGATCTGATGAATCAGCCTAATCAAGGGAACTGTCAAAGTGCAGATGTGAACTATATACCACTCCTGGAACTATGGTTACAGGTGAGTAGCCTATATTTATATTGCTGATGACTTTTAAGTGCCTTGTAACTGTCTTGATATTTTCTGCAAAACTGACATGCGATTAGATACTGTATGCCATCTCTGTTCTAGATGTGTATTCAGTTTATTTTTGTATTGTTTGTCCTATTCAGGACCTCCTTGTAAACGAGCATTGCTAAATGGAGCTGTCTTCTGGTAAAACAAACAAAATACAGTTTCTCGGTGCATGGAGCTATGCTGCCTTGTCCTCTGCTAACTCCTGCAGTGAAACGATACACTGCCTTTGACCCCCCACGCCCAGTGCACACATTTTATGCCAGATATGCTGTTACATACTGTAGCCCTTTTTTCAGGACTGGATCTTTAGAATGTCCTTATCTTAAAGGGACACTGTCAACCCCATTAGGCCTAAAATTGTCCCTAGTTTAAAAACATTTTATGATTGCTCACATTATGACAGCTGGTGTAGTTGGTAGTTTGATTCTGATTACTTTTTTCTTTTAAATGGTGAAAAACTGTCCACCCCACCATACTAGTGTTACCACACAAACATGTGTTTGTTTATAATCCTTGATCAACTCCCAATTCATCTTTCCCTGAACTAAGACAAACACCCCCAGCACAGTCTAGCCACTCATGGTGCAGTGGGAGGAGAGGAGAGGAGACTACTGCATCATAATTGACTGTACAGACTTGGGGGTGCTTCTGATGTTCAAAAGGTACACAACAGGTGTAGAACAAGGATTTGAAACAAAACAAGGTTGGGTGGGTACAGTTACACCATTAGCGTGCATTTCAGCTCCAGTAAAAAGAGCAGCAGATAAAACAACGAGCAGCATCATCGACAAATGTTATGGAAGATAATCATAAAATGTGGGTTTTCAGCTTGAAATAATATGCACAAATGGCTGACAGTATCACTGTAATGTGGCATTAATATAGGATTGTATATGCAGCTAAAACACAGATTTATTTTTTTCCCCACAAAATGAACATGAGCAAAGTGTAGCGGAACGATAAAGAGCAATTATCAGTGTGATGGGGAGTTAACTGAAGTCTGCCTTTATTGAAGAGTTTGCCAGTTAGATTTTTTTTTAATGATGTTAAAAAAGTAATGAGCAGTAAAAAGGTGCTTTGAGGCACTACAGCAAATCTTTGTAACAGTGATGCATTACCCCGTTTGTAATGCAATCTCGGTCACTGATGGCAATAGATAATAGCCCTTTCAGAGCAGAATGTATTGAAGCAGATTGGAAACTTGATTTCTGATGTTCGTGGGATTCTTGGGCGAGCGACTAGAGTAACTCAGAAATACAATAAAAGATGATGTTATTGAAAATGGGTAGATCTAAGGTTGAAAATTGGCTGACGGGCTTGTATGTCGCTGTGCGGAGCTATTATGGTAAAGATTGTCATGTGAGGTTAGTCGCCTCCTGCTGATGGGGTCAATTTGAAGAGCACTTCCATTAGGCAGAACACCCAGTTTTAATATTTAGAGATAATAACTGAATAAATACTTCATTTTCTAATCTTAAATCTAACAAAGATCAATTTACATAATTTAAATAGGCTATTCAGTTTTACCGCCACAGGTACCATATAAAAATGATTTGATTCTCTACTTTAGCACCTTGATACAGAGCCCTGTAATAGAATATAATACAGATTTTGTCATGCAGCGTCGTTCATATGAAAGAATCCCAACTTGTTTCACATTGGAGGGTTACATTTGATAGTCACTCTTAACCTCTCCAAATTTGTTTTTCATTTAGCTTTTCTTCTTGTTTCTTAGGTGTCTGTTGCTCTCTTCTTTCTCTTGCTTAGTCTGCTCACTGTTTGAGACCCACCCCCATCTCCTCATGCAGTCTTTCGCCCAATAAAATCATTGGTGCATCAGCGGACTTTGGAGAAACGGGGGTGGGGGGCAGTTGTGCTTTTTTTTTTTTTTTACCCCTGCAGTTTATCCTGACTACACACTTCCCACTGGTGCAGCACAGTGCCAGTACTGTCTCACCAGCTGTAGCTTTCCCTGTGGAGGTGGCAAACTCTTTGTACCACTGCAGAGGTTTATTGCAGCTGTGGGCATAGTACCAAGCCCTCCCTGGTACGTGAACTGCTGTATCTTTTTTTAATTCTTTGGTAACCAGGTAAGGCCCACTAGGCACAATGCCTGTAGTCAGTGGACACCCAAGATCACTGGGGAGGTTAAATGAGTTACTGAGGGTCACACGGTATGCAAATTGAAGTTGTGGGACTCAAACCCAGGCTAGCTGGATGTATCAAGCTCATTCATAGTTTGTTACTCTAACTCTAGGTTATACTGCCAGTCCTGTTGACAGCACTGTGCGGCCACCTGTTTGCCTGTGCCGCTTGCATGGTGGCCTAACACGCAACCACTGGCAGCCGGAAATAAGTAACCAGTTTCTTGAACAAAATCTTAAATCTTTTTTTTTTTTATCTTGTATGGCTGATTTTTTTTTCGTAAAAAACTTTCATGGCTTCAGTCTGCCCTCCAAAAGCAGCACCCTGCTAAAAATTTCATATTTCATCAAAAATGGGCAATCCTGATTACGCAGCTGGTGAAACTAACACACAACCTAATGCTTTGGCACAGGTGGCTCAGCTGCAGTAGAAAGCATACTGTAGCTTTGCATAGTATCCCTGTAGACTGCAGTAAAGCATTTTCCAGCAAAAGCAAAACTGTGTTTGAAATTACAGTCTAATGTTACATAGCTGGAGAAGGCATGCAGTGTTATAATCTTTCCTGAAAACAAGGCCTGTAGCCTGAATGTCAGAAAACAGATCTGAAATTTCCTGTAAATGCGAGTCAATAAATTAATCTTTTCCCTTCTGAACTTTCAAACACAAACAAAAAAGATTGGTGGAAGAGCAGTTAAGATCCAGTCATTATCACTGCACGCCTGGCTACTATAACAGAGGTTGCTATGGAAGCGTTCGAAGTGAGGCTCACTTCTCATTCTGCACAAACTGTAGTTCTAGCAACATACAGCAGTATCAAGGTTATATCAAACAAGAAAGATGCATGATGTACTGAAGCCCCTGCCAGTATGTCAGCTCTTTGTTTGCTAACTACATTGGAACCACTGTGGTGTGATAACCTTAACATTTCTTCAGATTGTGCTTAGCATATATTAGTGGACATTGTCCAATCGATGTCAGTTCTGGCTGTTAGAAGCAGCAGCTAACAAATACAGTTTATTTATATTAGAATTCTGAAAGCAGCAAGAGCCACTCGGTTTGTTAAGGCTTTTCTCCTTTCATTTCCACGAATGACTCCCAGTACAGCCTCTCAGAGTAAGTTATTGCACACTTTTATTAGGGTGACCTGACATATTCTTCAGGTAACAAACATTCAGTGGAAAACCTGTAGTAACTGTCTGAACAGTCTTGGAATTACTAGGGGCCCACAAGGGCTTGGCCTCAGTAGCTCTTAGATGTTCACCCTAGTTCATGCAACACTACTATTTACTTGCTGTATAATGGGAAGAGGGGTGCTGTTTAAAGCTGAGTCTCCCATCCAACTTGTTGTCACCAGCGGTGGGAGACCCAGGTTTTTGTTACAAGACATGAGCACGCCTGAACCAGAGCTACAGGTCCTCATGTGACAGAGAGTTCAGGCTCGGGGGCAGGGTTTCTCAATCTCGTTTTTGGAACGCCTCCCAGGGGACTGTGAGGGGCCTTGATGGTGTGGTTGACATATTTAAATTTGAAGTTTCTGCGCAACTATTGGAGCTGCTGACAGAGAGGTCAAGGAGACATGCAGAATCTTGAAATCTAAATGCTAGAAGCCACAGTGCTATTTAGCAAAGGGAGACGGGCCATATGAGGCCCGTTTTCCTGTAACAGGAACATTTAAATGCATTATCGTTAGAGTGCTGGTAAAATACACACAGACATATAGGCTACAGTAAAGAAGAGACTGCACCTTGGAACACTAGTGTGCTCAGGCAGTACTGTAACCCAGTCTGGTGTATCAGCAGTGAACAAATATTCATGATGACCAGCTGGTGAGGGAGTTCTTGTTTCCGTACCTAGATAGCTTTGATTTATCTGGACAAACTGTAAGCCAGTCACCAGTCGACTAATGCTAATAATCCAAAACTAGATAACCCAAAACAAGGTGACCTAAAGTTGTGAAGGACGAGCTTTTCTGGGTCTAATAGAAGCTACAAGGGTCCAAAAAAGTAATTGTTTTAGGAATGTGTAACCCCTAGATGGCGCTATCCCAGGGGCTACTACCCCTGCCTGATTTGCCACTAACAGGTTGAGGGGCCTGGATCCAATGGCGGGTGCCTCCACCCAGAGGTCAGGGTTTGCAATAGTTAAACTAACTTGGTCACAGCCCTCTGGGACACTGCAACCCCTTTCTTCCACTAGTGGCCCACACATATATCAGAATTACCTTCACAGTATACACTTACCCCCAGGACTGGTTCCGGCACTGGGACCTCCTGTGAAATGAGATACAGTGCAACAATCACAGTACAGTACTTTAACATAGACAAATACCTCAGGCAGTATAACTTTGCTGAAACAAGCAGCTCTGATTTATTTAGGGGATATAACAAGGACAGGGAAATCAGGTTAATTAGCTTATCACTCTAATAATCTATCTATGGCTCTGTGCACAGGCCTATCCCTATCAGTTACTGTCCCTGGGTACCCAAGCCCTAGTGGCTAGTCCAAACCGTGGCAGCTGGTAGGGGCCTTTCACACAGAGAAAAGGAAAATTAAACAGTCAGCAGTACAGTAATTCCATTTGGATTTAATGTGGCAATTCAACAGGGAGCGACTCTGAATTAGTACTCACGCACTCCAAATAAGATAGGGTCCTTCAATGTCAGCAGGGCTCACTTGAGGTACACAAAACCTCTTCACACATTTATATAAAAAGAAAGCACTATACCAGGCAGGCTGCATCTGTATCCCGATCGCAATTACTGCACAATACCCGGAGAACACACAGCAGATTCAGTTCCTGACAGACCGAAGCAATTTCTCAGCAATTCTTCCAGTCTTCTACAGGGTGAGCCTGGTTTCTACTCTTCAGAGATCCTTTGATTCTTTTCACAGGACGGATTCAGTCCTAACAAGCTGCAGACCGAACTCTGGGCCTTACACACGTTTTTGACTAAAACTGCACACTGAAAAGCACAGGGCCCTTCCTTCTTCACTGCCAAAGCTCAACTCAAACTCCAACCCACAAAACCGGCACTTCCTTTGAGTTCCTCCCAGTTCTTGACTGGATTGGCTGTCACTCACAATAGACTGCTGCTGTTGGTCCAAAAGGCACTGAAGTCTAAACTACATCTCCCAGAGTCACTGCCCATACAATCCTCTTGTGGCTGGCTCAGATTATGAGTCCAAGTTCTGATTCGTCCAAGACACCATTTTAGAGCTAGCTTACCCACACTGATTGGTCCAGTTCAGCAGTTCAAAACTAGAATGGGAACTAGCAGACACAGTTCTGACTGCAAAGAAAGCAGGTTAGACAAACTGTAATTTCATTATTACTCTAAATAATTTCTGGCAAACAGTTACATCTTTCAGATAGGTTCCCTTGCACTCTAGTGACTGCAAAAATGAAGTGAATTGGCAGCAGCTCAAGTGGTACTCAGAGAAGCACACAGTCCCCCATACAACTAATTATGTCTGCAAGCAGACAGCTCTTAAAGAGACAGTACCAGAGGCTCTAAAACACTCACTGATAAATGGCTTAAAATGCCAAACACCATTCAGGCTTGGAGCATTCAAGCAAGCTCCTGGAAGTCTTTGGGAACCCCCATTTGCAGGGGGTTACACCCTTCCTGGCTTGGAAAGCTTGACGTCCGTCAAGCAAGTACCTCATAAGTTTCAACTGCAACCATATACATTTGCATTAGGCTCGCATATGTAATCATCAGTCAATATATCATTTTACCAAGAACACATTTCTGAAACATTGCAGTACGTCACACTTTACACAGTATTACATACACATTGTACCATAACTCAAGTTATTACCTCTTGTACATGAAACCTGAAGAGAGGGGGCCCTTCCCTATTAGTTACCTTGGGGCTGGATGGGGCAAGGGCACCATACTTAGAGGGCAACACAAGTAACTTGGAGTTAGCACTGATGCTCAGTTTGGGCAATGAGCTCGGGGACACATACACTCCTTTATGGACAACATTGAGAGGCAAGTCCACAGGCCTCCCAAGTGAATCATAACTGAGGTGCACCACAGGCTTTACAGCTCGACCAGTCTTTCTAGGGGGAACTGTTATAGTCTCTGCACTCTGAGCCTCATTTTCAGCATTGTCCTCACTTGTCAGGAGTCTCTATGGGGGTAGAGAGGCTAGAACTTGGGGCACTTTCAGCTCCAGGAGTTACAGTTTCTGAGTCCACAACATTTGGCTCGCATGGAGAGCTTTCGGACACTGGCAGTGGACTGTCAGGGCACTCAAAATACTCTTCTTGTTCGGGTGTATCACCAGTCTGCCCTAATCTATTTTCTCCCTGAAAGCTCAAACAGTTCAACCATGCACAATGATTCCATTTCATCTGATCTGATGCTTGCACTTCACTTTCTGGGAGCATTGGCTCCAGGGATGAAGCTGGGGCTTAGACAGTCCAGAAGGCCCAGCTTTGTCTCCAGTATTGACTAGGGATTGCCCGAAACAATTGACTCAGTTCGTAAGAAGGATAGTATTCAAAGTCACTCACTTTCTTCTGATATGGACTGACAGTCATGCTCAACTGGGACTTGTGGAGGGAACACTTTAACTTTGCTTCTGTAGGTGCAGACTTTCTTGATCTTTTCTTAGCAGCAGCTCTAGTCACTGGTCCAGAGGGGGCATCTTCTGGGGGCTCAGACTCAATCAGGATTTGTCCAATGGGCAGTAAATGATTTCTATGCATTGTTTTTACATCTTTTGAATTATTCTCAGGCCTTACTTTGTACACTGGCAGATCATCTAGTTTGCCCACTACAATGTGAGGGAGATGGTGCCATCTGTCAGCAATCTTGTGCTTGCCATGCAGTCCCAGATTTCTTAGCAATACCCGATCTCCTCCTGGAGTTCCTAGTGCTTTCACCTTTTATCATACCTTCTTTGTTGGCCAGATTTCTTTTGGCAGCCATGGTTTGAGCCAGTTGGTACGCATGAGTTAGCTGGGCCTTTAACTTTGCACATACTGTAAATAGTTGTCCTTGAACCCCATCAGGAGAGACCCCAAAACGCACATCTACTGGTAGTCGAGCTTCCAAACATCAGGTGGTGGGGAGAATCCAGTGGCATCACTTTGGTGCAGTTATAAGCATGTACCAGGGTGCTAATTTGTTGGCTCCATCTAGGCTTGTCCTTGGGCAGGGTGCCTAGCATATCTAGCAAAGTGCGTTGAAACGCCTCAGGCTGTGGGTCCCCCTGGGGTGGTAAGGAGTGGTTCTGGACTTTGACTCCCACAGAGAAAGCATCTCTTTGATCAGACGACTCTCAAAGTCTCTCCTTGATCAGAATGGATTCTTTGTGGAGCCCCATAGTGAACAAAAGTTTTCTACAAGTACTTTGGCCACAGTGGATGCTTTCTGGTCTTTGGTGGGAAAGCTTGGGCATATCTCGTGAATGGTCAGTGACCACCAGCACATTACTGATATTTCTTTGATCTGACTCCAAACTCAGAAAATCAATACAGACCAGCTCCATGGGTGCACTGGTGGTGATGTTAACAAGGGGGCAGCCTCTGGGGCAAAGCTTCTCTGTAAGCAGCGATCACAAGTTCGAATGTGTTGCTCCACATCAGCCCCATCTTAGGCCAATAGAATCTGGATCTCACCAAGTCAAGTGTTCTGTCTATACCAAGGTGCCCCATGTGGTTGTGCAAGGACCTCAGTACTGAGTCTCAAGGCAGTGGGCAGCACTAGTTGTTGTTTGTCTACTTGTCCCCTCTGTCTACTGTTTCTCTGTATAACAGTTTATTGATCAGTTTCAACTTAGGACCTTCTTTGTATAACATGCAGTTCTCAAATCAGTGGAGCGAATTTGGACACATCTTTTCCTGCATAGAGGGCTTCTAAAGCTGCTTTGATCATGGGATCGCTGGGATTTGAGCCCGGCCAATACTGTCATTGTCCAGCTGAGGCAGTGCACCAATGTCTATTGCAGAAAAGTGGCAATAAGCAGCAGGTATGCAATTCTCAGAGGCTCCCAAGCAATCCACCATGCAGTCCACTGCGTCTGCGGGACATTTGTTCCTCCCTGTCAAACTTCCGGCAGAGTGCCCGAATGTCAGGTTCTGCCAATCGACCCAATCATTCTGGGGAACAGGCCTCCGGAGAGAGCATCAGCATCTATGTGGTTCAGACCTGCTCGGTATTCGAGAGCATAGTCATATGTAGATAATGCAGAAAGCCACCTATGGCCAGTGGCATCCAACTTAGCTGAGGTCTGCACATAGGTCAAAGGATTATTGTCAGTTTTACTAGTATTTTAGCCCCATACAAGTACTCATGGAATTGGTCAACAATAGCCCACTTCAAAGCTAGGAACTCTAACTTATGTACAGGATAGTTCTTTTCGGATGGGGTCAGGCTTCTACTGGCAAAGGCCACTGGTCTCAGGCCATTCTCGTGCTCTTGGTACAACACAGCCCCCACCCTTGCAAGCTAGCATCAGTGTGCAGGACGTAAGGTTTTCTTGGATCGGCATAGGCCAGCACTGGAGCATGGGTAAGTTGATATATGATCTCATGAAAAGCAGTCTCACAATCAGGAGTCCAGCTGGCCCAAATACTTCACTTGGATGAAAATACACTCTTTCAGTCTTGAGGACGCTGACTTTGGTATTTTTGTGGGTTGGGGGTACCCTTGAGTAAGGTTAAGTAAAGGGCGGATCACTCTTGAATAGTCCTTGATGAGGCCGATAATAACCACAGAATCCCAGGAATCTTTGCAGTTCTTTTAGATTTTGGGCTGTGGCCAGGTGGTCAAGGCCTCAACTTTACTTGGGTCGGTCTCTATTCCTCGGTGGATACTATGTGTCCCACATACTTTACTGATGTTTGAAAGAATTGACACTTATCAATGGACAGTTTAAGGCCAAAGTCCTCCAGTCGGTCCAATACCTTAAATAATCTGCTTTCATGTTCCTCCAGTGAGCTGCCAAACACAATAACATCATCTAGGTATACCAGGCACTCTAGTAAGTTCATGTCCCCACTGCACGCTCCATCAATCGTTGAAAAGTGGCTGGGGCACCTGAAATCCCTTGAGGCATCCTCATGAATTCATAGAAGCCAAGCGGACAGATAAAGGCAGTCTTCTCACGGTCCTTCAGCCATCGGGATCTGTAGTACCCACGCGAGATCCAGCACAGAGAACCACTTGCTCCCTGCTTAGGCAGTCCAAAGCATCCTGAATGCGGGCATTGTGTACTGATCAGGATAGTCCGCGGTTTAAGATGCGATAATCCACACACATCCTTACTGTTCCATTCTTTTTCCTCACTACCACAATGGGGAAGCATAAGGGCTTCTGGATTCTTGTATTACACCAGCAGCTAACATCTCTTGCAGATGCCGTCCTCACATCATCTATGTCAGCAGGTGCCAGGCGCCGAGACCTCTCACGAAATGGTCTTTTCGTCATGCAGCCGATATTGTGCTCAGCTCCTTGCACGCATCCTACATCCCATTCCTTTAAAGAAAACACCTGGTCTTCTGGGCAAGCTTCTCACTGATCCTCACTTTCCATTCAGCTGGCAGCGGAGTCGCTAAATCAAACAAGTCAGGCTTACTCTGTCATTCTTCCTTGAACTCTGCTGCTGGGTAGCACTGCAGTGTCTGCACAATGCACATTAGCCAGGATGCAACCTCTGTTTACTCGAATGTCTCTTCAGACACATTATGAACTTGGACCATTACCCTTCTGGCATAAGCATGGGCTCTAGCGGGCAAAATACTAGGCTTGACCAGCAGTCCTCTGGCAATTTTCCATCGCCTGGTGCATCCAACATTAATATTTTATTCTTAACATCCTTTCTGATACGGACCTCTCCCTGTAAGGTACACTGGGCATTTGGCGCCAGGATCAGAGACTCAGGATCCTTCTTCCATACAATTCCGACCGGTTCCTCTGGTTCTGTTTTTCAGCATCTCTCTGTGCCTCATAGGCCTTCTTAATTAAAGCCGGAACTCTTAAAGCTCTACTAGTCTTTGACCCCTGTTTTTCATAACACAACTGTGCCAGCCTTCGAACATATGAGCATTTGTTCCAATCAACAAAGGGACACCATCATACAGTCCAGTGGGGACACACTAAGGCTAGGGTCTCTACTTGTTCGCCACTCCAGCCACGGAGGTGGGAAAGACAGCCAAATTCGGATATACCCAGAATAGGGTAGGCTCTCACTTAACCCCCATACATGCAGTCCTTCTAATGGTTGTAAGGGTACGCCTGACAAATGCTTCTGATACCAATCCTGGAACATAATTGTCACTTGGGAGCCACTGTCTAATACAGCTCTTGTAGACACTCCATTCACCTTTACAGTGGTCTCCATGGAGGGACCCACTATTCTGGACCAGTCTGAGAGGCGGTAGTGGGGCCTGGGCAACTGACCTTGCCACAAAGGGACGTGAATTAGCATTTTTGGTGCCCTCACTGGGATCATGTCGTGCACCTCTTAACCACTGATTTCTTCTCCAAGCTCTCCTTGTAGCCTATATGCAACTTTGTCAGTGTCTTTTGGGACTGGCATTCCCTTTCATGTGCCCATCTTTCCACAATTATAGCAAAACATACTTTCTGGAGTTTGAGCTGGCCGAACACACTGGGAGCCAGGGCGGGGTATTACTAACTGGAAACCTGGGTGCCATCTCTGTCTGCGGCGTGATAAGCATTTGGAGACATCTCGTCAGTTTCTCCACTTCCATGGTCAAGGAATTGAGTTTGGAGCTGTTATCAGCAGGAGATACATGGGTGGGTACCCCACCCCATAGCAGATGCAGTCGGATATAGGTCAGGGCCGTACTTGCAGGCGTGGCCTTCATAAAGGGACTGTTTTTGAATTCTCGATCTCTCTCAACAGTTCGCCCCATTGTGGCATATCTTTTCCTTGTCAGAGCACTCATTGACTGTCAACCTCTGCCCCTGAACTTCACTTGATGGGTCACCCTCAGTCACTCGGGTCGAGCCACAGCTGTTGGTGCAGGTACCTCCCGAGGTCGCCTTTCTCAACTCCTCAATTTCTCTCATTAACTCATCATAGGAGGTGGGGATTCCAGTCGATTTGCCAGGGTAACTGAAGCAACAGCAGTTCTGAGAAGGGGCAGACTTAAGGATTCTGTCCAGTCTGGTTCGGTCCAGTTCAATCGCTGGCAAACTACCCTTTCTGGAGGCATTCTTGCAACAATTTTTCCAGCCGAGAGACATACACGACAACAACTCCCTTGGTACTGTTGTGCATTTCTTACTCTCCACCATAGGTCCTCATCAGAATCTGGGCTCCCATACACATTCTCCAAGGCCTCAAGATAGGCCTGTGCAGTCGCTTCAGGGTTACTGGCCCGTTTAGCACGGATGGTAGCCAGGGCAGGACCTCGGAGGCTCTCACTAACCCTCTTTCGCTTTTCGCCTTCCGAGCATTGCCATTCTAGCACTTGGGGGGCAACATAGTCTATCCAGGTCTCCCAGTCATCCTCCCCTTGGGGGGTGGGGAGGGTGCCAGAGAAGATCCTCAACCTTCGGTAAGAGTCGTGACTAATGGCAGGTGCAGAAATAGGAGTCTGCATTGGTTCAGCCACCATTACGGGCACTGGAGCAGGAGAGGGTGTTGGGGGAGGAACACCCCCAGGTGGCAAGAATAGTTTCTTCAAGTCCTCCACAGTTTTCCCCTCCCAGCAACCATTCAGCAAATTTCTCCTCAAAAGTTTCAGATAGTGGTGGGGCTGATTCCCCGGTCTTTACTGTCCTTAGTTATCACTCCAAGCAGTGAGGGCTCCCTCTGGGGTAATGGTCTGTGGCACTTTGGAGCTATCTATGGGATCCTTAAACTCTACTAGGGCCAGGAAAGTGTGGGTGAGCAGATTAGCATGCCGACCCACCACCACAGGGTTTTGTAAACCTTCCACCTTGGAAAGTACTCCCTGCACAGTGTCCGTATTGATACCCAGGGGGATGTCCAGGATAAGCATAGCATTTTGGGGGTCGATCTCCTCCCCAGTACACCACTCCACCAGCCGGTGCACAGCCACTTCTGTCGGGGTACCCATTTTTTTCTTAACAGTGGTTCGTAAATATGGCCACTAGAGGACACACAATCCCAGCGGTGAGCCTCCAAGATGTAACCCCTAGATGGCGCTATCCCAGGGGCTACTACCCTGCCTGATTTGCCACTAACAGGTTGAGGGGCCTGGATCCAATGGCGGGTGCCTCCACCCAGAGGTCAGGGTTTGCAATAGTTAAACTAACTTGGTCACAGCCCTCTGGGACACTGCAACCCCTTTCTTCCCACTAGTGGCCCACACAATATATCAGAATTACCTTCACAGTATACACTTACCCCAGGACTGGTTCCCGCACTGGGACCTCCTGTGAAATGAGATACAGTGCAACAATCACAGTACAGTACTTTAACATAGACAAATACCTCAGGCAGTATAACTTTGCTGAAACAAGCAGCTCTGATTTATTTAGGGATATAACAAGGACAGGGGAAATCAGGTTAATTAGCTTATCACTCTAATAATCTACCTATGGCTCTGTGCACAGGCCTATCCCTATCAGTTACTGTCCCTGGGTACCCAAGCCCTAGTGGCTAGTCCAAACCGTGGCAGCTGGTGGGGCCCTTTCACACAGAGAAAGGAAAATTAAACAGTCAGCAGTACAGTAATTCCATTTGGATTTAATGTGGCAATTCAACAGGGAGCGACCCTGAATTAGTACTCACGACCTCCAAATAAGATAGGGTCCTTCAATGTCAGCAGGGCTCACTTGAGGTACACAAACCTCTTCACACATTTATATAAAAGAAAGCACTATACCAGGCAGGCTGCATCTGTATCCCGATCGCAATTACTGCACAATACCCGAGAACACACAGCAGATTCAGTTCCTGACAGACCGAGTGCAATTTTCAGCAATTCTTCCAGTCTTCTACAGGGTGAGCCTGGTTTCTACTCTTCAGAGATCCTTTGATTCTTTTCACAGGACGGATTCAGTCCTAACAAGCTGCAGACCGGAACTCTGGGCCTTACACACGTTTTTTGACTAAAACTGCACACTGAAAAAGCACAGGGCTCCTTCCTTCTTCACTGCCAAAGCTCAACTCAAACTCCAACCGACAAAAACCGGGCACTTCCTTTGAGTTCCTCCCAGTTCTTGACTGGATTGGCTGTCACTCACAATAGACTGCTGCTGTTGGTCCAAAAAGGCACTGAAGTCTAAACTACATCTCCCAGAGTCACTGCCCATACAATCCTCTTGTGGCTGGCTCAGATTATGAGTCCAAGTTCTGATTCGTCAAGACACCATTTTAGAGCTAGCTTACCCCACACTGATTGGTCCAGTTCAGCAGTTCAAAACTAGAATGGGGAACTAGCAGACACAGTTCTGACTGCAAAGAAAGCAGGTTAGACAAACTGTAATTTCATTATTACCTAAATAATTTCTGGCAAACAGTTACATCTTTCAGATAGGTTCCCTTTGCACTCCTAGTGACTGCAAAATGAAGTGAATTGGCAGCAGCTCAAGTGGTACTCAGAGAAGCACACAGTCCCCCCATACAAACTAATTATGTCTGCAAGCAGACAGCTCTTAAAGAGACAGTACCAGAGGCTCTAAAAACACTCACTGATAAATGGCTTAAATGCCAAACACCATTCAGGCTTGGAGCATTCAAGCAAGCTCCTGGAAGTCTTTTGGGAACCCCCATTTGCAGGGGGGTTACAAATGGATTTTCAAACCTATTATTTTGCACATTGAAGGGGTGGGGAAGAATGACAGTGCTCTCAACTCACATTACCCAGTTCTGTTTCTCTCCCGCACCTTTCTTCATAGTTTCTGTGTCTCTCTGGTCTCTAAAACTGTCTCTAGCCCCCCAATCATGCCATTATGAATGCTCCGATATACACCGGTTGCAATCAGTCAGTGGCTCCTGACATTGATACTGCTACTTGCATGGGCTGTTCTAACCAGTGACATTACCTGTTACAATCAGTCAGCAACTCTTGATACTGATACTGCTACTTGCATGGTCTGTTCTAACCAGTGACATTACCTGTTAAAATCAGTCAGCGACTCTTGATACTGATACTGCTACTTGCATGGGCTGTTCTAACCAGTGACATTACCTGTTACAATCAGTCAGTGACTCTTGATACTGATACTGCTACTTGGATGGACTGTTCCAACCAGTGACATCATCGGTTACAATCAGTCTGCAGCTCCTGACACTGATCCAGCTACTTGCATGGGCTGTTCCAGCCAGTGATATCATTAGTTAGTCATTCTGCGGCTCCTGATACTGATAAGCTACTTGCATGGGCTGCTACATCTATGAGAATGGAGCAGATCCTCAGCATGCTAAATGTTCATTGAAGTAGCAACTTCTGCCAGTGGCGGTATCGGTGTCAGACGCCGCTGACTGACTGCAGTTGATGTCACTGGTTAGAGCAGCTATAATGGCACCATAGGGGCTGCTATATACATTGCATGTTTTACAGACCAGAGAGTCAGAAAACAAGAACAGAAGGAGCACAGCTGTAAGCAAATATTTTTTACTTACATTTTTAACAGTCTTGTGATATTTGCAGCACCTACACTACATATTATGCATTGCACAATACCACAAATGTGTAAAGGGAAACAAATTATATGTTAAAAAAGCTCTAGATTTGGTCTCTTATGATCAGCAGATTCTCCAGAGAAATCCAGTCCCCGACTCCCACTGTCTCCCCTGCTACCATGCACTTAGAATACTAGGTATGTGTGCCCACTTTTCTTTCAGCCCTAAGGTGTGCTAGTCTGCACCTAAATCTGATGTAACACTTGTGAGGTTTAGCCAATAAATTGAGTATGGTGGTCCCCTCTAACTGCTCCAAGTATTTTAAGAAGGGGAGACACTTTTTTTCCTCATTTGTAAGGGGGAGATGATGTACTGCTTAGATTTAATAGCTCCCATATTCAAATGGTTAGCATGGCAGTAACTGGGTTAGCATCACCCTAACCCTGAATAGCACCAGCCGATGGGGTGGGGGCCATATTCAAAGGCCCCCTCATGTGACGTGCTGGCCCAAATATATTGCTGTGCTCATGTAGATGAGAGGTCCCCGTGCATACTCAGAGTAACAATATAGTCATCAGTTTCAGCGGCATTGCAGCAGTGCAGAAACCCTGCCCTTAGCCCCATGCAGCAGTCTGCACCCTCCGATCGTATGACTGCCCCTGTTAAATTGGATTAAATCCTGGCTGTCTAGCCCCTCCCCCCAGATTGTCCGCCTGTCCAAGTTATATTTATATTTCTTATCCCTGTGGTCTAGGGGACTATCCACCCCAATATCTTTACAAATACATCTTCATTCTACTTTGATGGGGATGTAAGAAGAATGCCACCTTGTGGTTAGTAGATATGAACTACGAATGTCGCACTGCATCCTTTCCCCTGTAAGGCTGCACTGTTTGCTAATTCATATTTCAAGCCACTCCAACAGTGTTTTTTTTTTTTTTTTTGAGTAGGTTTTATTTGGTTCTGAAATTTAGGATTGTGATGGACTGATCTCTCTCAGACTCAGCCTGTGACTGTTGCCAGCTGTCTTTCACATGCCTGAAGGGGTCACCTTGGTATGTCACCACCTCTCAGTCGCAGTTTCACTCGGGGTATCTGTAGGTCCATATCGCACCAGAACCGCTGCTCACACAGTGCTCCACTAAAATAGCAAGTGACACACCCCTGCTGCACAGCTGACAATCACTTCACTTTTCATATGGTAACCATACCCCCTCTTCAGAGATCGATCACCAGTTTTTGTAAGCTATAGCCCAGTTATCTGTACCTCAGATGACTTGGTCACAGAAATATGAAGTATATAAAAAAAACACAAATTATTCTAGATATGTACAGATGTCGTCGAGGCACAGGTCAGGAAACATAGGAAAAACCAGGAGCAGTTGTAAAATTCTCAAAAAATATTTATTTACACTAGCAGTAATATGAAAAATAAACTTGGTCAGAATAACTATTTACAAAGGAAGAATAAAAATAGAGGAGATCCATCAGAGGTTTCCTTCAGTCTCTGTGTCCTTTTTTCTTGTAATCTTTCTTGCAGTAGCAGCTTAGCTCTGTTATAAATCTTTTCAATGCCCATCCTTAGCAAACATCCTGTCCTTGTAAGTTTCAGGAGCTGCTAGAACACACTGTCCTTCTTGAGGCCCCTACGGCTTTTGCAAAAGGCTCAACATTTGCACTCAAGTAACCTCTAGAGTTTACAATCATCTCAAATTATAAATATATATATTTCAACAGTAGTACTATGTATTTTCCAAACAAAAGTGATCCCATTATCAGTTACATTTTCATACAGTGATTTGCACATATTTTTATATTAGCAGATCTAGATATGCAAGGGAGAAAAACAGACAGCAAGAGAAAACTGAGAGACAGAGAAAGGCAAAGAATTGCGAGATTATCGGTGTGATCAAACTCGAAGTCTCACAGGAAAATTGGGTTGTGCAACCAGACAGAGGGAACAGGAAAGGAAAGATCCTTGCATTTAAACATATTCTTCATAAAAACTGAGACAGTGTCCTATTCTACCCTGTCACAACACATATTTATTTATTTAGTTTTTGTTGACTGCGGATATAGTACAGGATACTACACTAAGACAGTGGGGAACAGTAATTCTACAGAGGTAAAAAGTAAATGTTTTGAACAGTAGTTACACAGAAAACCTATCTTACTCTTCTCTCTCTCTACTTAGCAAAGTAGGAATATTTTACCACACATGATGCCTTGGTGTATCAGGACATACTTAAATCTTAGATGTTAACCGATTGGAATCTCAGCCTGACTGCCCAGTCTCTCACATAGCTCAGGTTTAGCAAAGTTTCCAAAAAACAGTCTCCACCCACCCTCTGCGTACATGTCCTATGACATCACTTCCAGGCCAGATCTTTGTATCTCCAAGAACAAATTCCTTGGGAAACCAGTCTTATCTGGACTTCAGGAGTTGTGTATGCCAGAGGACATTTCCTTTGCACTTTAAAACACAGAAGACAGTGCTTATTGTGTTGATTGGGTGCTGGAAAAAGAGAATTCATGAATAGTAAAACAACTAGCACGCCAGACATCAAATTCAGAGAGAGTTTTTGCTTATACAAATTTCATACTTACAAAAACAATTAAATCCAGTACATGGTGATTTTACAAAGGCTTCTACACCCAGTCCAGCCTCAGCGCTTCAGGGTACGATACCCCTTCATCAGGAGACATTTCCTTTGTCCTACCTCTGTCTTGCACAGCAGGAGTGACTGCTTCATTCATTAGCCAGGGCCTTCCCATAACATAAAAGGCCTGTTTTAGCTTTTAAGTCTCCCATTTAATGGCCAGCGGGTCCTGTAGTACAGGACAGAGAGATTGTAATCATAGAAACATAGAAGTTGACAGCAGATAAGGACCGCAAGGCCCATTCAGTCTGCTCATTATTTCTACCTTATAGGTCTCTACTCTGTCAATGGCCTATTGATTCATACTCATCTGTATTGCTCACTTATGCCTATCCCATGCCTGTCTGAAGCCCTGCACTGTATTCATATCCACCACTTCCTGAGGTAGGCCGTTCCATGCATCCACCACCCTTTCTGTGAAAAAGAACTTCCTCACGTTACCCCTTAATCAGCCTCCCTCTAATCTCATGCTGTGTCCTCTTGTCCTGCTATTTTTCTTATATTGAAACATGTTAGACTCTTTCACCTTGTTAATGCCCTTAAGATGTTTGAATGTTTCGATCATATCACCTCTCTCCCTCCTTTGCTCTAGGTTATACATATTGAGCTCCATTTATCTGTCCTTATAGGTTTTCTGATGCAGTCCCTGCACTATTTTGGTTGCCCTTCTCTGGACTGCCTCAATTTGGTTAATGTCTTTGTGCAGGTGTGGCCTCCAGTACTACATGCAGTACTCCAGATGGGGCCTAACCAGTGTATTGTAAAGAGGGATTATTACCTCCCTCTTACAACTTGTGATACCTCTACTAATACACCCCAACATCCCTCTAGCCTTACCTACTGCTTTAGTGGTCTGCTTGGATGATTTCAGGTCATCTTTGATGATAATGCTCAAGTCTCTTTCTTCTCTTGTGATTGCCAGCCTCCCAATCTATAGGTAGCTTCAGGGTTTCTCTTCCCTATGTGCATGATCTTGCACTTCTTTGCATTAAACCCCAGTTGCCACTCTTCGGACCATTTTCCAGTTTTTCCGGATTTCTTCTCATTCTGCCCACCCCATCTGGATCATCTACTCTGTTGCAGATCTTGGTGTCATCTGCAAATAGGCAAACCTTACCCTCCAGTCCCTCTGCAATGTCACTGATGAAGATATTGAAGAGGACTGGCCCCAGGAATGATCCCTGAGGTACCCCACTTGTAACTTGCATCTTTTCTGACTATATACTGTTTACCACCACCACTCTCTTTTCTGCCCGCCAGCCAGTTTGCCACCCAGTTGACCAACCTCTGACCCACCCCAAGCCTACCCAGTTTATTAATCAATCTTCTATGTGGAACAGTTTCGAAAGCTTTGCTGAAGTCAAGCTAAGTAACATCAACTGCACCCCCTTGGTCCACCACTCTGGTTACCCAGTCAAAGAAATCTATGAGATCAGTTTGACAGGACCTTCCTATTGTAAACCCATGCTGTCTTGGATCCTGTGTTCCTATGGATTCCAGGTGTTGCACTGTCCTTTCCTTAAGGAGTGCCTCCATAATCTTGCCCACTACTGAGGTAAAACTGACTGGTCTGTAGTTACCTGCCTCCTCCCTGCTGCCACTCTTGTGGAGCGGGATCACATGAGCCCTTCTCTAGTCTTCTGGAACCTCTCCTGTGCTCAAAGACTCACTAAACAGTTCTTCTAATGGCTCTGCTAGTTCCACCCTTAGCTCCTTTAGTACCCTGGGATGTATGCCATCAAGGTCCCGTGCCTTATCACCCTGTGTTTAGCAAGCTCTTGTAGGAACCTTTCTTTTGTGAAGGGACTTGTGCACACCTCCCTCCCCGCGTGTCCATGGTGCTGAGCTGTGGGCCCTACCCTACCTTCTCCTTAGTAAATACTGAGCAGAAGTATCTATTAAGGATAGCTGCTTTTCCTTGATCCTCCTCCACACACTCCCCCTTATCCCCTTTGATCTTAGCAATACTCACTCTGGACTTTCTCATTTCACTAATGTAGCTATAGAAAGTCTTGTCCCCTTCTTTTACTGTTCCTGCTAGTATTTCCTCGGTTTGGGCCTTTGCCTGCCTTACTGCCTTCGCTGCTTCCCCTAGGGAAGTTTGGTGTGCCTCCCTATCTTCATCCCACTGCGTTCCCTTATATTTCCTAAAGGCCAGCCTTTTGGCTCTTACCTTTTCTGCTACAGATTTTGAGAACCAAAGTGGTTTCCTCCTTCTTTTGCTCTTGCTTTTCTCCCTAACACAATGGGGTGCTGCTTCAAGTATTACATCCTTACTGCTTGCCCATTTTGCCTGTACCCCCTCACCTGTATTTCTTCTTGCCAGAGCTAGCTTAACTATGCTGGCCATCTTATCAAAGTCAGCTCCTCTGAAGTCCCGTATTTCTGCCTTGTAATCACTCTAGAGTTATCCGGTATGCCTCTGGCAACTAACTCAATCTCATTTCCCCTCACAGATCCATTCAGATTTCTCAATACAGCTAAAAGGAATGAAAAAAAAATGAAAACTACAGTACAAAATTATATAGTAAGTTGTTACAGCTACCCCCCGAGGAAATGAAACATTTTTTAGCACCCCTAAATTATTTTTTTCCTTCCTCATCAGCTTTTTATTCTCATGCAGAGAGGTGTCTCTGTCCCTGTGTCCTCCTGACTACCTGGAGGAATCTCCCACAGGCTGACCTCTTTGGCAGGCCGGATGGAGGACCATCCCCATCCTCCCCCCTGCAAGTCCACATCCATCATTGCTCCAGGCATTCGGGTGGTGGCACAGATCTTGGGAAGTGCGCAGGGAAGTGGCTCACCTTGGATCCCTCTTTAGGCTTTTCTCTGGTGAGCTCCTGCCATGGCGGCACATCAGGATGTGCACATCGAGGCGCGCTTCTCCTGCAGAACTGCGGCCCCTCCCTTCGAGCCTCTCACTGCCTGCACTATCACTGGGCCAAGATTGCTAGTCATCCTACCCTGAAAGGGGAGAGCAGTCCCTGGGACACGCGGTCCTCTCCCACCCTGCTGACCCCTGACAACCTATGCTTATTCCTGAGCACAGCGTGGCAAGAGACAAGGCATTCAACGCCTTAGTCCTCCACACAACTGGGCTGGTTTGACCTTTATTTTTTGTTCTTTTTTTTTTTTTTGTTAATGTGAGATGGCTGGCTCCCACTGTTATGCCCTCAGTTCACTCTGACGGAACCCCACATTAATTTCTCATAGTGCCTCCCCTGCTTAAAAAGGGGCACCAACTATTGTCTGGACAGCCCAACTGCATTGTCATGCTGTGACCCACTGCAGTGCCTGATGTCCATGTTATAGGACTGCAAGCCCCAGGCTCCATCTTAGCAATTTTGGGTTCAAACAACATGAAGTCTTGCTATATTATAGACATTAGCAGTTTGTTCCAGCTCTAGAACTGCCCCGGAGTGAAATGGTTAAAACCATTCCAAAATAGAATTTTGGCACAAGAGCAGCTCTATCTGTGTCATTTCAAACTTGAACTGTCAGATTCTTTACTCAGCCTCAGTGAACAGTCGCTCCAGAGATTTCTCCTTCTGCTTCGGTTCATTTCTCGGTTTAAAAGTGTTTTCTTGGTTGGATTTAACCGAGAATAGTTTATTTTAACCATAAAACCGCTCGTTCAAGCTCATCTGTGGTAACCGTAAGTAAATGAAGGTTTTGTCTGTGTGGAACTTGTAAGTTATCGGTTCGGTTTTGAACCGATCAGTGGATTTAAAACTCATTTAAAACTAAAAGTTACTATTTTAGAGTGCGGTTCCCAGGTTCTTATCGGTTCTAAATAAAACAGTTTATTACATTTTTCCAATACCGTGAGCATGATTTAGGAACCCGATAAAGGTGTCTTTGCTTGCACTGCCGTTAAACAGGCAAGTTTTGGTTAGGCTGGCATTGACGTCTGAGAAACCCAGAAAACCGGCCCACTGGTTTCAACACTGTGATGTTTGTGGGGAAGTCTTTGCCAAGGCTGACCCACACACCACATGTGTTTATTGTCTGGGGTTTGACCACCTTCAGTCAGACTGCCGTTGTATAAAGACATCTCCTGCAGCCACCCTGGAAAAAAGATTGGCAGGCTCAGGAACGAGGGCCAAAAGTCCGCTGACTCCAGATGGCCAGCCCAGTTCGTGCCAGTCGAATCCAGAGGGAGTGCCCTCTGACCAGGGCCAGACTTCCTCGGCAAAGAAAAGCTGGTTCTGAGGAACCAATTCCAGTAAAGAAAACAAGAAAATCAGCAGGTCTGAGTCCAAAATTCCTTCTCCAACTGCTGCAGAGATAACAAAAAGCCATACAAATTGTCCAGTCACTGTCTGAGGGTCCGTCCGAACCACCACTATCTGGTAAAAGGTCGGTTAATCCAAGTCCCAGTGGTTCAGGGTTATGATATTGAGGAATTTTGTGAACCAGAGGAGGGGAGGAGGATTATGAACAGTATGAATGTGGCTGGGAAGGTCTGAGTGTGCCCATTGAACCGGACATCTCCCAGACAGACCTTTAGAATCTCCCCTATGCTGTCTGAGTCCCCATCTCATTTTATGTTTTATAAAAAGTTGCTGAAACCCTCCAGCTTCCTTTTAGAAGAGGCTGTGGATGAGCAAGAGGAGCCTGATTTTGTAGAAATGATGGATATTCCAGAGTCTAGGAGATTGTCTATTCCTTTACATAAGTCTTTTAGGAAACAAACAATTAAAATTTTAAAAGCTCCTAATTCTGTGCCTCCTGTAGATAAAAAGATGGACAGAAGGTACACATTGTCAGGCCTGATACAGAATTCCTTTCTCAGCAATGCAGTCATGTTGAGTAGTTCAGGCTGCTGCCTGTGATAAAGCTAATATTCCCTTGGCTTCACATCCCGACAAGGATTCCAGGAAGATTGATGCCATGGCAAAACAGTATATGGCAGCCTCTGGGACTCAGGCAAGCAAATTATATGGCTTATGTAGCTAGGTATCAGAAATCTAGATGGGATACTGTTATGCAATTGGCCAAACAGGCCCATGGCCAGCTGGCTAGTGAACTAGAACAGGTGGCTGCTGATGGCATTGAAGCCTCTAAGGTTCAGTTTCATGCTGCTGTGGATGTTAATGATGTTTCCTCTAGGGTCATGGCCACATCTGTAGCTTTTAGATGGTTGGCCTGGCTCAGGTGTACTAGTTTGTCACAGGATACCCAGACTAAGGCTATGGATTTTCCTGTGGAGGGAAATTCTCTGCTTTCGAGCAACAGAGAATTACATGAAGAAGATGGATGAATATAGGACTACTTACAAGAGTGCCCAGGCTAAGGAGCGACAAGCCACTCCTCAAAGGCATGCCCCCAGGGGTAGGGGTAGACCTTTACACAGCCTTTCTACCAGACTCAGGCCTCCTCTGCCTATGCTCAGAGGGGCTTCTTCAGAGGCAGGGACAGACGAGGTGGGCAGACCTGCTCCCACCCCCAGCCTAAAGCTCCTCATGGAACAGGGCACCCTGATGGGAAGTGCAAAGACGATTCTCCTGTACCAGTGGGGGGCAGGCTGGCTTACTTCAGTCAGAATTGGGCTTCTTTAACCTCAGACAAGTGGGTTCTGGAAGTAGTAAGTCGGGTCTGGTTCTCAGCTTCAAAAGTTTCCCAAGTTGAGAAGCAGACTTTTCTACAAGTGCTTCAGAGACCCTCGCTCTGGAAACAGAGGTCTCATCCCTGTTAGCCTAGAGCAGTAGAAGGGTTCCTCCCTGCATCAGGGCAGGGGTCTGTATTCAGATAAAGTTCAAAATGGTAACTCTGGCAATGATTTTACCTTCCCTAAGGCCAGGGACTGGCTAGCCTCCCTGACCACAAGGATGCCTATTTCCATGTCCTAATCAGAAGATCCCATCAAGTACCTCAGATTCGAACTGCCCTCAGGTCATTACCAGTTCAGAGCAATGCCCCTTCGGCCTTACCTCTGCTCCAAGGGTATTCACAAAGTGTCTAGCAGTGGCCCACTTAAGGAGGTAGAGGGTGTTGCTGTTTCCTATCTAGACAGCACTGGCCTTGCAGGCCAGTCCCCAGAACAGATAAAATCTCACCTGCAGGTCACCCAGCAGCTTCTCACCTCCCTGGGTTTTCTGCTAAACCTACCAGAGTCGGTTCTGGAACCAGTCCAGGTACTCATCTTTATAGGGGCAGGGTGGACACAAAGCTAGCCAGAGCCTTTCTTCCCCAGAAAGGGTAAGGAATTTAGTGGCTCTGGCCTCTTCCTTCACTCTGCAGGTCTCTCGACCAGCAAGACACTTTCTGCAGCTCCTGGGGCACATGGCTGCATCCACAGCTGTTGTGCAGGGAGCCAGATTTCAGATGAGAGACATTCAGTTTCACTTGAAAACCTTTTGTCTCAGAGAAGAGACCCCTTTCCAAGTTGGTCCCAGTGACTCGAACCTTGATCCTAGCTCTCCAGTGGTGGAAGGATCAGAGCAATTTAAAGCGGGGTCCCCTTCATTTCCCTTCTCACGACTTGACTCTCACTACAGATGCTTCCCTTCTGGGTTGGGAGCCCACATGGGTGACCTTTTCACTCAGGAGTTTGGCCCCCAGGAATCTCTGCTCCACATCAATTTGCTGGAACTCAGAGCTGTCTTTTTAGCTCTTCAAGCTTTTCTGCATCTGTCCACGACAAGGTGATACAAGTCAGAACAGACAACACCACAACAGTGTGGTACATCAACAACAGGGGGCACTCGGTCTTGGCCTTGTGCACCGAGGCAATGAAGTTGTGGTCTCTGGTCTATTCCCTGAACACTTCCCTCATAGCAGTTCATCTTCCAGGGAAGGACAGTGTCCTAGCAGATGCCCTCAGCAGGATTTCCCGGGCCATCACGAATGGTCCCTGGATCCTCAAGTGCTGGGGATAGTTTTGCCAGGTGGGGCATCCCTCAGATAGATCTTTTTGCAGCCCCAGACAATCACAAACTTCCTCTGTTCTGTTGCAGGCCTCCAGTGCTGGGCTGAGTTCCCCTGGATGCCCTTCTTCTGGATTGGGAGGGGAAGTTCCTCTATGCTTTCCCCCCCTTTCCTCTCCTATTCAAAGTACTAGTCAAAATCAGATCTCAGCCTTGCAGGGTGATTCTGATTGCCCGGATGGGCCAGGCAGCCCTGGTACCCCTCCTTCTGTCTCTGACAATCCATCTTCCCTGTGCCTCCCAGGAATCACAATCTGTTGACTTGTGCCCAGGGAAGGGTTTGGTATCGGACCTCAAATCCCTCAACCTCAAGGCCTGGCTCTTGAGGAGTTAGAGTTTGCTGATTTACACCTCTCTCAGGGTGTTCTTGAGATCCTAAAGGCTTCCAGAAAGCCTCACTAGGAGCTACTTATAGTTCTAAATGGAAAAGGTTTTCCATTTTGGTGTGCTAGGAAAAATATTTCCCAGAATCTGCTGAATTTCCCATTTTGTTAGATTACATGGTACATCTTAATCCTTGGTCTCAGACCAGCTACCCTGAGAGTTCATTTGGCAGCTGTGTCTGCTTTTGTGTCAGCAGGAAAGTCATCCCCCTCTTTCCTCTCATCCTGTGTTTTCCAAGTTTTTAAGTTACTCCCTTACTAATCACTCCCTTTGAGGGACCGGCCCTACTTGGGACCTTAATGTTGCATTGCCCAGTTAATGCAACCCCTTTTGAACCTCTGTGTTCTGCAGAGCTTAAGTACCCAACTTGGAAAACTGTTTTTCTAGTGGCTATCACTTCTGCCAGACGATAAGTGAATTGGTAAGCCTTGTCAGTGGAGACTGACTTTATTTCTTTCCACAGGGATAAGGTAGTCCTAGGACTAATAGGAAGTTTTGCCTAAGGTGGTTTCAGATTTCCATCTTAATCAATCTATCTCCCTTCCAGTATTTTTCACTGATCACTCCTCTTCCGGGTGAGAGGAGGTTGCACAGCCTGGATGTTAAGAGAGCTCTTAGTTATTATATAGAGCGTGCAAGGTCACAGAGTTGAATCCCTCCAACTTTTTCCTTACCTATCATGGTGAAGTTGGGAAAGGCAAACCTGCCACTAAAGAGATCAGTAGCCAGGTGGATTGTCTCTCGTCATCCAGTTTTGTTATCAGAAGTGGCAGAGCCCCCCCGGTTTGAGGGCTCATTCTACCAGGGGTACAGCTATGCCTCTAGCTGCTGCCAGAGATATCCCTTTATTAGAGATTTGCCAGGCTGCTACTTGGAAACAGTACACACTTTTACCAAGCATTACTCCCTGGATGTCCAGGCCAGGAGAGATGCTGGGTTTTGCACAGCTGTTCTTCAGAGCCTATTCCTAAGTAGGTTCTGCCCCTCCTCCATGGAGGTACTGCTGTGTATTCTGCTAATGTCTATAATATAGCAAGACTTCATGTTGTTTGAAGAAAAATTACTCACCTTAGTAATGTTGTTTCTTCTAATGGAGTCTTGCTATATTATAGACCTCCCCAACCTGCCCCTCTCAGAACCTCTACTTGGTGGGGTGCGGGCAACTTAGTGTGGGCACTACTTATGTCCTGTTAGCATTTTGTCCCTTTGGGGACTTGGGGGTGTGTGTGTGTGCAGCGTGTGTGTGTTTTTTATTATACTTATGTTCCATTTTCATATTATTAGAATGGTGCTAGTATTTCTGGTCCCCTGACTTGAGTCTTGGGTGTTGGGACCATCAATGGTTGTTATTATTTAGGTAGCCATTTGGCTAGTGTAGGTTACAGCTTCCACACAGACCTTAGTGAGTTTGGCGCGTAAAGATCTGACGGTTCAAGTTTGAAATGACACAGATAGAGCTGCTCTCGTGCCAAAATTCTGTTTTGGAATGGTTTTAACCATTGCACTCCAGGGCAGTTCTAGAGCTGGAACAAACTGCTAATGTCTATAATATAGCAAGACTCCATTAGAAGAAACAACATTACTAAGGTGAGTAATTTTTTCTTCTGTACGTTGGTCCTATGCAGCCATGAGAGGGGGTTGTGGTCAGTGACCAGGATAAACTCCCTCCCATACAAATAAGGTTGCAGCTTCTGCAAAGCCCAAACAATACCAAAACGTTCCTTCTCGCTTGTGGCGTAGGCCTCATCTTTGGGCACCAGCTTTGTGCTCCGATACACAGCTGGGTGTTTCTCTCCACCTAGGCCATGATCAGATGCATCTATGTGCACAATAAACCTTAGAGAATTGTCTGGGCTGATAAGCATAGGTGCCCAACACAGTGCCTCCTTCAGCTGGTGGAATGCAGTATTGCAGGTTTCCATCCACTGAACCTTTTCCAGCATTCTCTTCCTGGTGAGATCAGACAGGGGTTTGGCCGTGCTGCTGAAATTTGGCACAAACTTATGGTAGTATTCTGCCATTCCTAGGAAGGCCCATACTTTTCTTTTGGTTGTAGGCATGGCCCATCCCTGTGTGGCTTCAATTTTCACTGGCCCAGGCTTGATATACTCACTCCCTACCCTGTGCCTGTGATATGACACTTCTGCCGTTCCTATCTGGCACTTTTCTGCCTTGACTGTCAGCCCAGTGGCTTGCATTGGACAGAATACTTCAGTCACATGCCTAAAGTGATCCTCCCAAGTCTGACTGTAGATGGTGATGTCATCCACGTACACCAGAGCAAAGTCTCCTGTCCAATTTAGTATGCGGTCCATTGAGCCATTAAAAGGTGGCTGGCGCATTCTTCATCCCGAATGGAATTACCAAATAATCCAAATGGTGTGATGAAGGTTGACCTCTTTCTGGATTCTGGGGTCAGGTATGTAGTGAACAGGTAAAGGGCTCCCCTAACCTCTTTAGGACCTCATCCTTCCTGGGCATGGAGTATGCTTCCAACTGTTGAGCTTGTGATAACTGACACAGAGCCTTGTGATCCCATCCTTTCAGGGGATCAGTACCACTGGGGAGGCCTAGGGACTACTGGACTCCTGGATCACCCAGAAAAGACAGCATCTCCTTGATCTTCCCCTCTGTGACATGTCTTACTCCTTCTGGGACTCTGTAGGGTAGTTTTATTTGGGCTTGGGTACCCTGTATCCATGTGATGCTCTGCTAGTGTGGTTTGCCCCGGCTTCCCCATGAACATCTCACCAAATGTACGCAGCACCCCACACATTTCAGCAGCTTGGGCTGGTGTCAGGTGAGCCAAGAGGGTGACAGCATCCACTGAGGATTCTGTCTTAACTTCTCCCAGGAGATCCACCAGCAGGGCTGCTTAAGTTTCAGTTTTCTCCTCTGGATAACTGCACACAGCCAGGACCACCTTTTTTTTCCCCCCAATTGTTTAACCAGGAGAGACGCACTAAGCTGAAAGCTTGTTTACAGGTGCAACCTGGGAGCACAGGGAAGTTAACTGACTCACTCAGGATCACACAGTATGCAAGTGGGAACTGTGGAATTCAAACCCAGGTCTCCAGATTTGCAGCTCAGAGCCTTAAACCACTTCACTATACTGCCTCCCCTTGTCCCTGTCATTGGTAGGACTTCATCATGTTTACATGGTAGACTTGCTGTATGTGCCTTCAGTCTGGTAGCTCCACCACGTAATTAACATTATTCATCCTTCTGACCACAGAGTAAGGTCCCTCCCAAGCCATCTGTAATTTATTCTGTAGGACAGAGATGAGTACCATCACCTGTTGCACAGGTTCGTAGAGTCCAGTTCTGGCCCCACAGTTGTATCACGTCTTCTGCCTCTGTTGTGTAGTGGCTAGGTGCTCCTGAGCAAACTCTGTGGGCTCCTTGAGTCGCGTCCTGAAATTCAGGACATACTCCACAATAGATCTCCTTGGGGAGCAGGCTCACCCTCCCATTCATCCCTTACTAAATCAAGTGGACCCCTTACGCTATGGCCAAACAGGTGCTCAAAGGGTGAGGACTCCTGTGGGACTTCCATATATGTGAACAAGTGATGGGGCAAGTCCTTGTCCCACTCTCACGCATGCTGGTCAGCGAATACCCTTAACTTGGTTTTAAAGCAGCAGTGCAAGTAAAATGGTACCTCCGTTCTTGGCTCCCTGTTCCCAGTCTCAGTCCCCGATGCACAGTTTTGTGTTTGTTTCTGTCTGGAACAGCCGTTTTTACTGCTAAAAATTTTTTTTTTGGTACGGTGTTTATTTACATTTTTGTTGCGATGAACTGCCAGCTTCATGTGTCGCAAACTGCCTGGAGCAGCATTCTGAGTAGCGCACACCCAGCCCTCGTCCCTTTTCTTCCATTTTCTAAGCGCAGCCCTGAGAAGGCAGTACTGTGCAGCACAGCAGTCCAGCCAAATTTAGAATGACTTCCTCGAGTTCCACCACGGATGGAGAGCTGTTCATATTAGTATGCGCAAGTGAGGTTATATGTTGCATTTGGCAACGTGGAACAGGAATGTTTAACTACACATTTTGACTGGTGCCTGTTGTTGGTGTGCTGCTTGCTTACAGAAATGAAGCTTGTGCATGGTGTGCTGCTTCCTGTACCGTGTCACTCATTCACAGCTTTGTGAATTGTGTAGTGTGTGTGTGTGGGGGGATGGTGGTTATGGTGCAATGAATAATTTATGGCAGGGAGCAAAACAGAGTATTGTCAATGTAAAATCACGGGAGGAAGCAATGAATGTTTTCTGTCAGCAAGCAAATTACTGTGGATGTTAACGGGGGGAGTAGGTTGGGACAACTCTCTGCCTACTGGGACCCCGAGATGTAGTCCGGCAGAACGGATGCTTTCATTACAAGTCCCTTACAGTGGATCCCCTAACTGCTGTGAGAGGAATTTACATCACAGTTCAGGAACAGCGCAGTACCAACTTGGGATGAGCACTGCACAGACTGCTAATTTGTGTGCTATATTACAGGGCACAAATCCAGAAATGTAACGGATCGGGGGAATATAAGTACTTGGCGGGACTCTGGATTGCAAGCCCTTGTTACAGTTCTAAGAGATAAATAGAGGTACCGTGCCACCGATAACAGAATAGCAGGGAACCAAGTTGCACTGATCACTGCCGTCTGCACCAACTCACCGGCTCGACAACATGGCAACATCAGTCACAATGTAACAAAATAAGAAAAATTAATAAAAGCGGTAGTTAATATGCAAGAACAGCATACCGGTACAGACAAGGACATCCACTGATGCGATAGCAGGAAGAGGCATTCAGCGGTATGAGCAGGAGCGCGCACCATACGGAATAAATGGGAAGTAAACTATGCACACACAAGCCACGTACAGGACCAAAACAAAGCATAATGCGGCAGTAGCCATCTTTCTTGTAGCACCACAGGAAAGGTAGACTTTTATTTATTTCTCAAAAATTACACATCGTGGAACATAAACAGATACATATTCTTCATTTGAAATTATGGCTGAAGCAATTCAGCCGAAAACTACAATTTTGATAACCACTTCCTGGTTATCCAGCACTGCTGCTTTAAGCAACCATTGAATCACTCAACCAGACTGCTAGTCTGGGGTGGCTAGAAGGAAGTTAAAAAAAAAACAAAAAAACTACAGTATAAAATAATATGTCCAGTTGTTACAAGGGTCCTTTCAGAACTAGTTCTGCCGATCCTTAAAATGGTCAGATATAAAAGCTGCTATAACAAGGAATGTCATTAGTGTGAATTCCAAAGCCATATGATTTTATTTCCAGGAGAGCACATGGAGCATAAATCTCATTGCCAGATGTGACCAGTGGAGGACGAAGGATACAGGGATCCACTAATAACAAAAGGGAGGGGGGGTACAGCACTGTGCAGTCTATTTACAGGCATGGGTGTTGGTGCACAGCACCATGTAAGCATTAATCACCGACAGAGGAGGGCTGTGCCGGTGGATTAATGCCCGCTGGGGGGGTTGGTGCCCGAGGGGTCCAACCGCCCAGCAGGCGTTAATCACCGGCAGAGCCCGACGTTGGAGGTGATTAATGCGCTTGTAACATAGGCTCGTTGCGGCGGCGATGAGCCTATGTTACCGGTGTGTGTCCCTCGGTGCCGGAGACCCTTCGGGGAGACAGACAGTTTGGAGAGCGGCAAGGGTTTTGCTGCATGAAGAGGGCCTGGCTGTGACCGCCCCCTATTAGAAACAGCAGCCCCATTGTTCTCCAGTTCTACACTGCCTGGGTTCATTGTCCTCCACCTGTACACTGCCTGCGCTCCATTTTTCTTCAGGTATGCCGCAGCTTCAATAATTAACATGGAACACTTTCAGTAATGAATCAGCAGGGGGCTAGCGGCTCTGACGCCTTGGGTGGCCTCAGGGGTGGTGACGGGCCGGGTGGCTCCCTCTACTGCATTAGTGGCGACAGGTGGTACTAACCGAGCGGGCGTTAACTGTGGGTTAATACCTGCTCGGTTTGTGTCACCTGTGCCACTTCGGCCAATGTGGCTGCTCCATTTCACTGCTCTCTGGTATGCCATGTTACAATAAGCTTTAGATACAGAATGGGCATCTTTGCTCAAGTCCTGTGTCTGATGTCTATCTAATAACCCAGGTGTTGCTTCAAACATGTTGGGCTGCAGACTGGTGTTGTTTTTTTTTTAACTCAAACACTGCCCTCTGTGCAGTAGAGTTGCATTGTCAAACCTTCCCAGCTGCCATTACTTTACAAGCAGTTTCAGCATTTGATTACATGAAGTCTGTTGTTTGAAATGTGGAATGTTCCTGACTGTGCAGTTATTGAGTTTGTTTTAGTCTCCTGTCATTGTCTCCAAAATTTGTAGTTACACTAGAGGCAGTCTTTTTTAAGACCTTAACAGTCTTGGGTGAAGGATGGAAGCAGTGTTCATTGTGTTTATGTAATCTAGTTTAACACATGCCGCTGCTGTTCTTTGCCCCCAGGATCCTCTTGGAAATTAGGTTTTACATCTAAATGAGGTTAGCCTGGCGTGGAAACAGCTTAATAAATACAAGAGGTGTACTGAGTTGTGAAGTGGCACTCAGCATAGACTTCTGAAGGGATTGGAATGGGGGGGAGGGGGCAACTATGGGTATGGCACTTAAATCATTGGAGAGCCTTGTCATCACTTCATTAAACAACACCAACTTTATTAAAAAGTAGATGGTGTTACACAAAGAATCTTAGGGAAACCATCAGCATTTGCAGTGCACAGAATGTACAATTAGCACCAGGTCTGGCTGGCAGGGTTCTGTGTTTACCTGTCCGGTTTATGCACTTGTAAAAGATGGAGTAATATTTGAAGTGAAACAGGACAGTATTGTGCAGAAATCTCTGTGGGGTTTGACATTCTCTGAGAACACAAGATGCCGTTCCTGCATTATTTAATTGTCGTCTGTCCTCTTCTAGTGGTTTCCAGTGACAGTGAGAGCGACTCAGAATACAGTTCCTCTAGTATGGAGGAATCGTTGGTTGGATCCAAGAGCAGCAAAGCAGGAAAACATGGAGAAGAGTCAGGTAAGAAACCGCAGAACCCAGTTTAGCCTAAATTACCTACAGATATAGATGGAGTAATAGATACTATAAACTGGTTGGTGAAATAAAGTTTACTAAAGGACTGTAAACAGTTTGTTAATGATAGGTAAGTATATATGTGGAACTGAAACAGCACATGCTTGGCCTGGTGATGTGGATGGCTGAGGCGCTGGGCACCTTGCCTCCATCCACGCTGACAACCTAGATTCAAAAAATTGACTAGGGTTGCTCGGGGGGCCAACCAGGAGGAGGGAGGGTGGATTGAGCATCCCAATGACAGCTCCCCTCCCTCGAGGAGGAGGAACACTGAGTCCTGCCACTTGACTGCCACTCACTGGAGGCTGGGCACACTCACCGGAGGCTGGGCAGCAAATGTGGGCAGGAAGCGCGATAACAGCTTGCGTGTGCACCAAGATGCTTGTGTGCAGTTGCGTTATATGTAGATCCTGATGCGGTGCAAAAGGAGAAAACCCCTCTGGGTTGCTTGGCATCCTCCACATGATCTTACGAGGCAGGCCCCCCACCTAACATGGCCCTGTGTAAGTGGTACATGGCAGGCCCCAACCTAACATAGCCCTATGTAAGTGGTACGTGGCAGGACCCACCTAACATGGCTCTTTGTAAGTGGTATGTGGCAGGCCCCCCCACCTAACATGGCTCTGTGTAAGTGGTACGTAGCAGACCCTCCCACCTAACATGGCTTTGTGTAAGTGGTATACGGCAGGCCCCTCCCCACCTAACATGGCTCTTTGTAAGTGGTACGTGGCAGGCCCCCCACCTAACATGGCTCTGTGTAAGTGGTACGTGGCAGACCCCCCCACCTAACATGGCTTTGTGTAAGTGGTACGTGGCAGGCCCTCACCTAACATTGCTCTGTGTAAGTGGTATGTGGCAGGCCCCCCTCCCACCTAACATGGCTCTGTGTAAGTGGTACATGGCAGACCCCCCCCACCTAACATGGCTCAGTGTAAGTGGTATGTGACAGGCCCCCCACCAAACATGGCTCTGTTTAAGTGGTATGTGGAAGGCCCCCCCCCACCTAACATGGCTCTGTGTAAGTGGTACGTGGTAGTCCCGCCAAACATAACTCTGTGTAAGTGGTACATGGCAGGCCACTCACCTAACATGGCTCTGTGTAAGTGGTACGTGGCAGGCCCCCCACCAAACATGGCTCTGTGTAAGTGGTATGTGGCAGCCCCTCCCAAACATGGCTCTGTGTAAGTGGTACCTGGCAGGCCACTCACCTAACATGGCTCTGTGTAAGTGGTGGCTGACCTGTAAGTCCACGAGATGGGTCGGTGGTGAGGCTGGGAGGATGCCACAGGACCAGGAGCACTTCGGAGAGAAAAGGGATAATAATCAAAGAAACGGTGCCTGTGAGAAATAAAGTCATACTGAGCCTGGTGAAGTGGCAGTATGCCATGAAGCACCAGGATTGTGGCATGTCAGTTTGTACAGTGTATTAAAACAGCTTTTGCACTTTATTTCTTGTGTGTGCTGTTTCTTTTACACAGCTTGGCTTTTAGCCGCAGCACCACTCTTCCATGTGAGTACATAGTTTTTATCACAGTCCAGTATGTATGTGGAGTCTAATCAAATCCTAAACAGGATAATACTGTGTTAAAATTCCCACTTTATAATAGCCCTAAAGACTCCCAGGGGTTATGTTATTGTTCAGTTAATTACCCTCTAGGGTCATGTAGCACTTGTCTACGTTTCATGCCACATTACACCCCTAGAGAGCGATTAACAGAATGTTAACATGGTCCTTGTCTCACCTTATTACTTAAAACAGTGGTTGCAAATGGAGCATTCTGATTGGCTGACAGCAGTGCAAAAGTGTTATTGTTACCTGCTGGAAACCCTCATGTAAAGTACAACAGTATGAATTTTAACTATTTATGTACATTTAAAAAATACAAACTTTTTAGTGCACAGATAGCAGTACTATATTGTGGGACTGGGTTACCTTTGTTAATCTAACCCTAGGGGCCTAAGGTACTCAGTGCTTATGACCCCCCCCACCGGGGTTAGATTTACTGATGGTAACCAAACCCCTGATCATGTCTTAATGCTTTACTATAAAACTGTCTGTGAAAATCCAGCTATATGATTGGCTGAAATTCAAAAACTGCTGGCTCAAGGACCCCTATAGCTGACTAGGCGAAAATGATCACTAACCTACCCTAGGTTCCTCCCCCCCTCCCCGGGAGCTTACCACCTTTACTTTTCCTACTTCCATGGCCCACTAACTTACTGAGTATTCGCAAGACAGAGCGGTCCCTTCCCTTCCTCCCCCACCTTGAAACTGTGGCTAAGGGAACATTGGCACCTGCTATCAGTGTAATCAGGAATTCCTCTTGTAACCTCCATATGCACAAGCGTTCACCACCCTGACCTGTAACCTTGTACATTATTATATTCCACCACAATATATGTGCTTTGTAAATACATTATGCTAAGCGACCCCCATGAAAATGAGATAGTGTATGTCTCAAGGCCAGTCGGCCATTTGTGTGATGTATGTGATTCTGTTATGATGCAATAATTTATCCACTCATGCGGGTGACTTACATGATGCACTCATGACTTTGCCACTTGTGAGTTATTTATTCTCCCTCACTTGTGCACACATTTATCAAAGGGGCTGCCATAATAGCTCCTCTCTGTGTGTATCCGATATTGTAGACAGTCACTGAACTGCAGGAGTAGCAAAGTATCCTGAGTCCTGGTGTGTGGCTTCAAGGAACAACACATCTTTCCGTTGCTTATAGTAGAAGTTTATTTGGAACACTCAAAGTGAGCATACTGGAGAGGCAGTTTGCAGGAAAGCAGAGTGTGGGATCTGTAAAAGGGCGAAGGGTGCCTACCAAATAATCCCAAATGTAAAGTTAAACACAGCGTACCATTAATAAGTACATTTGTTAAACTTGCTTTACAATGTTTTTTAAGTTTCTTCAATATCAGATGTGGGAAGTGAACATTTGTCTTGAGAATTGCCAGATTTCTAAAGATCTCTGTGATCTGTTATGCATAGTTCTGATGTCACATCATCTGTACAGCTGCAGAATGATACCACAGCAGCATTGTGGCTAAATATTAGATGATCTCAAATAGCCAGATAGCTGTATTTTATAGCACCTCTTTAGATGCCGTAACGGATTTAAGTGGCTACCTTTTTTTTATCATGGATGTGTAAGTAACCAGGTCCAAACCCTGATGTAAACTGGTTTCATAGCCAAAGAAAATTGACTGTTTGTGAATGCATTAATTGTTATTACATGGGATGCTGCTGTCTCTTCATATTTCTCCTGAGTATTGAACACGTATGCTAATTGGGATTTAACTATGAAAACATAAAAATACCCTGTATACTATGTTAATGTAATACACTTTAGTCATTAATGTTTCTCGATAACTTGTTGTCTAAAACTGTTCAGTGTATGGTCAGTGTATTCTGTGATGCTGGACGTAAAAGGGTTAAAGGGACATTGTCAACTCTCTATGCATCACATTATTTCTAGTTTAAAAAAAACATTTCTAGGGACGTGGATATGTTGTTCATCCACACTTATTGGCAGGTTCCTTGCCGCTTTAAATCTTGCCGGAAGGTCTTCAAGCTGGCTCCTCCCACCCACCTTGGTGGTAAAACTCTCGGCTCCGCCCCATGACGCCAGATCTTCCTTACCGCTTGGAAGCTCAGGTTCCCTCCTTAGCGCTCTGCGTTTTAGACTGGATCCTAACTCTTCGGTTCATCCGAAACTGGTTTTGAAGTTTTCTAAACTTCGGTCTTCATCTTCCCTCGCGGCTGCGATGGACAAATCTATTCCCGGCTTTCGGAGGTGCCCTTGCAGGCAGAAAATGTCCAGGATGGATCCGCACTCCACGTGCGTCTACTGCCTAGTCCTAGATCATGACCCGCAGGCCTGCGAGTTGTGCCGCTCTTTCTCGGCCAACGTCCTGGATGATTGCGCTGCCGATTGGCTTCGGGTGCGAAGTGTTCCGCTGAAATCAAAGCTCGTTGGGCGGTGTCGCGGCGGCTGGCTTGGCTGAGCAGCTCAAGCATATGATCGCCCTCGAGGAGGAGGCAGCCCAGGCCGCATCTTCCTCCTCCTCAGCTGCGGCATTTATCCCGCTCTCTCTGAGTTCCTCGTACTCTGCTTCGTTCAAGGAGCTTTATCAGTCCCTTTCCACGAAGGGAGAGGGGCCATCGGGACATTACTCTCGGCCCAAGAAGAAGGAGTCGAAGGGTAAGTCCCACCGTCGGCGTTCGTGGGAGCGGGAGAGGTCTCCTTCCCCAGACAGCCGACCATCAACTTCGGTCGAAATTGCGGCTCAGACCACTGGCTTCACGGTGTCCCCGTCAGGCCAGCCTGCCGAGACTCCCATCGACGCAGTCAAGATATTCCTCGACCCGTCGGACGGGTTGTCGACTGGTAAAGCCGACAACCCACCTTCGCCAGTTCCTCCGGTGGAGACTGAGGATCTGCCTGCGCCTTCGGGGCGGCAGTTCCCGGCTAAAGTGCCCGAGCCGAGGGAAGAGCGGGTGTCCCCCACCCATTCCCAGACCCCCCCTCGGTCACCCCAAGGGTCTCGGTCTCAGACTTCATCTCGGTCAAGCCGTTCCCGCCGACATCGGCAGTCTCAGTCTCAGTACCAAAGTAAGCAGCGACACCGTTCCTCCTCGTCCTCCTCCTCGGATGAGGAGAGGCTTTGATGTAAATTGCGTCGGCGTTACGAGGCGCTTATGTGGCAGCAGTTACTGTTGTCCGGGAGTAAATCGACTCCGTTTCATCCCCCGGCTATCAAGTGGCTGTCGCCAGAACGTCCAAAGCAACGCTCGCGCAATCGAGATGCCATTCCTGGGCGGTTGTTCGCCGAAACTAGCTGTCCACCGATTGTGGTGGAACCTCCGCCCACACAGCAAAGTCTGGGGCACCGACCAAGGATTCTCGGTCGGGTCACGGCCTGCCCCACAGGTTGTCGGTCACCCTCACTCCCGACCGTCCTCGGCAGGTGGAGGGTGGCTCAGGGCCGAGGCAGCTCTTCGCAGACTCTTCAGAGTCCAATGACGACTCCTCCCTGTTCTCCAGGCAGGTCGACCTGGAGTCCTCCGGGGGCCAGTCATAGGACAATAGCCCATCGTCCTTCTTGGGTCTGCTTCGACTCATCTCGGAGTCCACCAGGATGCAGCTCGAGCCCGTGTCCAAACGGGCCAAATATCCCCTGACGGAGATACTGGACCGTGGGGATTCACCCACGGAGGCCTTCCCTGTGGCTGAGGCTATTGTCGGCCCAGCCTTGGAACTTTGGCAGCGGCCTGCTTCCTGTTCTGCGCCCTCGGCCAGGATGGCCAGGAAGTATGCGGTCCCTACCGGCTCTTTGCCCGGTTTCTCGGAGCACCCCTCTGCCGAGGGGTTAGTCACCGATAGTGTCTTCCGGCATTCCGGAAATGCTCGGGACATGGATAAGCCCCCCGACAAAGAGTCCAAAAAGCTGGACTTTGCTGGGCGCAAGGTGTACGCTGCGTCCTCCCTCGGCCTCCGACAGGCCAGCTCGGCCGTGCTGATGGCACACTTCTCCCACGCCCTCTTGGGCTCCCTGGATGAGGTTGTCCCTCATCTCCCGGCCGACCTGCAGACCACAGTCTGTCAGGTGCGGGACCAGGGTAGGGCGGTGGTGAAGCAGCAGCTTCAGACTGCTCTGGACATAGGTGATTCCTGTGCCAGGTCAGTAGTGGCCGTGGTGGCCATACGCCGCAGGGTGTGGCTGAGGATATCCACCGTCACGGCGGATACCCAGCACAAATTGGCAGACGTCCCCTTCTTGGGGACTGACCTCTTCGGCCCTGGAGTGGAGGGACACCTCCAGCGGATCGAAAAGTCCAATGCAACTCTGGACTTGGTCACCTCCGCCCAGAGGGACAAAGGCCACCATCAACAACAGCATAAGTCCTTTCATCCTTCGGCCCCTGCAGCACGACCAGCCCAACAGCACCAGCAACAGAGCCAGCAGGCTTGCGCTAGGCATCCCAAACCCAAACTGGCGGCTTCCTCCAACAGGAAGCAAGGAGGTAAAGGCCCAGGAGGTCCCTTGGCCGGTTCCTCCTTCAAGCCTGCCCAGTGACGGGTTGAGGGGTGTTGCCCCCAGCCTTGTCACTCCTCCCAGGTTCCCCCCATGGGGGGTCGGCTCCGCCACTTCCTTTCCGCCTGGTCCGCTATCACCACGGACCGCTGGGTGTTGGAGGTGGTAGGAAAGGGCCTGCCTCTGGAGTTCGAGCAGACCCCACCCTTTCGAGCTGTCGCCCCTCGGGGGGCCACGGGGTCCGCAGCCTCACTGTTGGCCCGCCGAGCTGATATTGCCCTGCTCCTCGAAAAAGAGGTGATCAGAAAGGTGGCGGATCCTCCTCCAGACCCGGGGTTTGTGTCCAGGTATTTCCTGGTCCCAAAACTGATGGGGGGCTGGCGCCCCATCCTCTACCTGCGCGACCTGAACAGGTTCCTAAAGTGTCGGACCTTCAGGATGGTCACTCTGGCTCAGATAATCCCATCCTTGGAACGAGGTATTTGGTTCTGTTCCCTGGACCTCCAGGATGCGTTCTTTCACGTCCCGATCCGTCTGTCTCATCAGAGATTCCTCCGCTTCAGAGCGGAGGGATCCCTTTACGAGTTCCGGGCCATGCCCTTCGGCCTTTCTCTAGCTCCCAGGGTCTTGACCAAATGCATGGCAGTAGTGACAGCATTCCTGTGGCGCCGAAGGGTCCAGGTGTACCCCTACCTGGATGACTGGCTGATTGCAGCCCCCTCCAGAGCGGAGGTGGAGCGGTCCAGAGATCTGGCCCTCCAGGTTTGCTCTCAGATTGGCCTCCTCATCAACGAGGCCAAGTCGGAACTCGTGCTGAAGCAGGTGATACTCTTCATCGGGGCAGAGCTCGACTTTCTTCGAGCCAGAGCTCGGCTGCTGGCGGACAGGGCCGAGGTTCTTTCCTCCTTTGCCCAATCATTTCTGGTTGGGCAATCGCGCCCTGCCCAGGACTTCCTGTGCCTCCTGGGCTTCATGGCGGCCTGCACCAGCGTGGTCCATTGGGCCCGTTGGTACATGCGTCCCCTTCAGTGGGGACTGGCCAGCCAGTGGTCACAACGCTGCGATCCATTGGACCAGCCCGTGACAGTGACCCAGGAGATGTGGAATGCTCTCCAGTGGTGGACCGTTCCGGCACATCTGCAGGAGGGCATCCCGTTCGTCCGCCCCGAGCGGACGGTCTCTCTATCGACCGATGCATCTCTGATGGGTTGGGGTGCCCATCTGGGGGAGCACAGAGCGCACGGCCTCTGGTCCCCTCAGGAGTCCCGATGCCATATCAACCTGCTGGAGCTCTGAGCGGTCCGCATAGCTCTCACCGTCTTCGCTCCATTTCTATGGGGTCAAGTGGTTCAGGTCCAGACGGATAATACCACGATCATGTACTACCTAAACTGCCAGGGCGGGACACGTTCCATGCTGTTATGCAAGGAAGCTCTCCGCATATGGTCCCTCGTGCGCAGCCTGGAGGCGGATCTCCTAGCCTTTCACGTGGCAGGAGCCTCCAACATCCTGGCCGATGCCCTAAGCCGGATAGGGGCTGCTTCCCACGAGTGGTCTCTCCTGCCGGAGGTAGTACAAGATCTCTTCTCCCATTGGGACATGCTTCAGGTGGACCTGTTTGCCTCAAGGGAGAATGCGAAGCTGAGACTCTTCCATGCCCACCCCCCTCAGCAGGGCTCGCTGCAGGATGCCTTCTCGAGGCCGTGGACTTGGCCTCTTCTTTCCTTTTCCCATTTCCTTGATCCACAAGGTGCTTCTCAAGGTGAGGAGGGACAAGGCGCGGTGATTCTGGTAGCCCCAGACTGGCCCTGCCAGTTCTGGTATCCAGATCTCCTCAGTCTCAGCTCCAGGCTCCCGAGGCGTTTCCAACCCACCGGACCTGATCTCAGTCAATCAGGGAAGGTATTCCATCCGGACCTTCAGTCCCTGCACCTGACGGCCTGGTTCCTGAGTGGCTAGAGTTCCAGGCCTTGGGTCTTTCGACGCAGGGTCCTCAGCGTCGTTGAGGCATCCCGTAGAGAGTCGACCAGGAAATGCTATGCCTTCAAATGGAAGAGATTCTCATTTGGTGTCAGGGGAAGGGCTTGGACCCTTCCGCCTGTCCCTTGGCAAGCATTCTGGACTACCTGTGGTCCTTTTTCTCAGAAGGGCCGAGTCTGACCTTAAGGTGCACCTGGCAGCATCTCTGCTTATTGGCGTAGGCTGGGAAGCAGTCGGGCGCAAGAGAAGGTGGTCGGGCGCTTTTCAAAGGCCTTGATCACATTTCCTCCAGTTGCGAGACCTCCACCTGTGGGATCTACTGCTGGTATTGGCCAAGCTCATGGGCATGCCATTTGAACTAATGCACAGGTGTGATATCTCCCACCTGTCGAGAAGACCGCCTTCTTGGTGGCTATCACGCTAGCCAGAAGGATGGGAGAGCTCCAGGTGCTTTCCATCGAGTCTCCTTATCTGGTCTTCCACAGGGACAAGGTTGTCCTGCGCCCCCACCCAGCTTCTCCTTCAAGGTGGTGTCGGAGTTTCACCTTAACCAGGTGTTGACTCTGCCGGTGTTCTACCCTCAGTCACACCTCGGAGGCCGAATATAGGCTCCATACTTTGACCCTAGAAGAGCGCTCGCTTATTATAAGGAGTGGACGGCTGAAGTTTGGGGAGAGGTTCGCCAGCTGTTTGTCACCTACGCTGAAGCCGCACCTGGAAGACCTGCAGCCAAGCGGACGATAAGCAGGTGGGTCACCTCCTGCATAGATCTCTGCTATAGGTTGGTGGGCATGGAGCTCCCAGAGGGATAAGAGCTCATTCTACCCGCCATACCGCTGCATCGGGTGGCTGCTTCCAGGATGTCCCTATCCAGGATATCTGCAGGGCTGCTACCTGGAAGTTGGCACATACCTCATTACCCACTACCACATCGACCTTGTCACGCCTGGATGCTGGTTTTGGGGCCTTGCCTTCCAGTCCTTATTCCCTAAGTAGGGGTGTGCCTTGCCTCCCTCCTCCTGGAGAACTGCTAGGAGTCGTTAATAGTGTGGATGAACAACATATCCATGTCCCTAGAAATACAGGTTACTCACCTGTAACAGGAGTTCTAGGAATGGTATATGTTGTTCATCCACACGACCCACCTGACCTCCCCGGCTTCGACGCACAACCTGGCTTCCAGCAGGCTAGATCTGGCGTCATGGGGCGGAGCCGAGAGTTTTACCACCCGGTTGGGTGGGAGGAGCCAGCTTGAAGACCTTCCAGCAAGATTTAAAGCGGCAAGGAACCTGCCAATAAGTGTGGATAAACAACATATACCAGTCCTAGAATTCCTGTTACAGGTCAGTAACCTGTATTTTATGATGGGGTACCTTCTCTAGAATTCATTGATGATGCTGGTTGTTTACCTTCTTCCTTTCTAAGTTGAACTGAAATGCCTGATAATGGTATTAGTTGTAACCAGCCTTGTCCTGTTTCAAATCCTTGCTCTACACTCATTGCATACTTTTTGAACATTAGGAACTCCCCCCAAACAATGCAGCCACTTATGAAGCAATAGTCTTCTCTCCTTCCACTGTATCTTAAGTGGCAAGACTCTGTTGGGGATGTTCCCAAGTTTAGGAAAGATGCAGTGGGAGTTAATGAAAGACTGTAAACAAACATTTTTGTGTGTGGTAACACCAATATGGTGGGCAGTCTGTTTTTCACTTTTAAATCAGCAATCTTTACAGAATATGACCAATTATTAAATGTGTTTTTTAAACAAAATGCAGTTTAATACCTAAGGGAGTTCACAGCTCCCCTTTAAATCTTATGTATGTATTATAGATGTAATGGTATGTATTTGTTTTGTGATGTCATAAAAGTCTTGAAAGCTGAATGATTAATAAACTAAACTGAAACTGAAATGGCGTTGTTGGGTTATGATGATGTCCGTTGCAGGACAGTATCTCTGCCACAGTGATGGACACAGGACATGGCATACTCTGGGAGATTCCATCGTCATTGAACAGGATCACTGTCCACTGCTATGTTTGGAGCTGTCCTTAGCCCAACACAGTGTCAGATACAACCCAACAGACTTTACTGTAGTTGTGTGGGGATTGAAAACAAGACTTGGAACTCAGACAAAAGAGTGATCGTTTAGATAAAACACTTCAGACTAGGCTATGATTAGGAAACTGTTCCTTTCCTGCAGGAAAATGATTACCCTTGACTAATATTCTTAAAATATTCTTGAATATGCCTTTCAAAACACCTCTTTTAAGAGGACTGTCTCTAACTGAGAATGTCTTAAAACTTTAGAACAAATACTGAATATCTCTGCAGTCGTGCATTTTCACTGTGATTACATGAAACTGCTTTTATCAAATATGTAATTTCTTATTTTAAATTCTGTGTATATAGTTATATAGTTAATTGCTTGAGTTTCATTGTCTGTATTTAGGTGTAATTATTTGAACTATTTATTCTTGTAAATGTAACTTCTACATTGTTTGAATTAATTCTTTGTTATATTGAAATTCAATAAAGAGGATAATTAAAAAAAATAGGGGATTGTCAGCAGTGTAATTATGGTGACCCTGTAGTTGTCCCCAGTAGTAAAATCCAGTCCCACTGTGCTAATCTGTACAAAGAAGAGTGCTACATTTCAGATGGGGTGCTCTAATTCATTCACAGGTTGAGTTTCATTTACAGAACACAAATGAATCAAGATCCAGTTCTACCTGATAATGTTCACTGTCCTCAGCTTAAGTGACAGTTTCTTTCTTCTTCAGAGTGTTGAAATAATTTATTAACTAACAGGCTGGTTTCACTCAGCCTTTCTCTATGCATGCAAGTCTTCACTCTGACTTGAGGTTTTACGTACAGTAGTCATTGAGTAATTTAACAGGAGACATTCCCTGCCCTGAGAGGTACACCAGCTTTTTTGGTTCAGCGCTTTCTGTTGTGCATTGAGTTCTTTTTTTTTTTTTTTATTTTGTGACTCAGAGAAAGGTATAGGTAATTTCACAACTGATTACCATAAACTGAGCGTAGCAAACAAAGGATCTAGTACAGTTTTTAAGTAGCAGCTGCAGTCATGCAATGTAGTGTCCTACTTAAACGATTTAAATCGAAGCAAAGGTCTAGGCATACATTTCAGCAGCCCAGTAGGCAAGGACCAAGTGATAGAGATAATATGACTGAGGTCCAGGCTGCTGCAGTACCAAAATTCCCAGGAAATCCGGCGAGTACCAATGTGGCCCCTATCCTCCTCAGCACTCCACCCTCTCAAGGGACGAAAGAGTCGTCCTATTCAGAAATATAGAAGACCCATGACCGCCATTTAATCTCAAATTGTGTTTCCGAACCCTTACTTCTCGCCATAAGTCTTTCCACTGCATACATATTGTTGTTAATCTTATACCACTGGGACCATGTGGGCGCACACATCTGTTGTCACAAGTGAGTAATTGCTTTTTTGGCTGCCAGTATGTATATATGTAGCATGGAGCCCGGTGTCAAATGTATGTCTCGGGGCGGTATTGAGAGGAGAACCAATTCTGGGGTTAGGACCGCAGCGGCTCCCATGAGTTTATAAAGGCCATCCATGACCTGCTGCCAAAAGAAAGCAATAACAGGGCATGACCAAAATATATGTAAATGGCTGGTCAACGTTTCTCCGCATTGCTTCCAGCAGTGTCCATATTGTGGCGGTAGGTATTTGGCCAACTGGGAGGGGGTATTGAAATATGTGCTATGGCATTTCCAGGCAAATTCATGCCAGTATGGGGTGTAGGAAACTTTTATGGACAGGAACGGTATATTTTAACCACAACTCATGAGAATGGACATGGATAATTCTGCATTCCAGGCATCAAGTATCGATTGAGTAGAATCTCTTGGAAATTCTTATAAATCTCTGTATAGATGTCCAATCATATGTTGCCAGCATTTGCCCTTTATAGAATCTATAAAAATATGCAACAGTCCAGGAGGAGGATCGGGGAGACGGCTTCTCTGAGGGCCTTTATGTAACAGGAAGGTGTGGATCTGCAGGTACCTGAAGTGCTTTCTATTTGTGAAATGGTAGAGAGATTGGAGATGAGCAAAAGGACAAACTCCCTGTGCCTCGAGGAATCTGAATATATAGGAAAGGCCTTGGGTGCGTCATCTCCGGAAAGTATGATCTCTACGTATGGGCAAGAAGTCGGCTTCAGTCATTGGTAATCACATGTAGTAAAAGAATGGTGCCAGGGCAGGGAGAGCACAAATAAAAAACCAGATGCACAAAGTGTGTGCTGCACCTCAACAAAAATCATTTGGGTTCGGCAATGAGGTCAGTGGGGCAAATACAGTTTTTCCCGGGTCAGATAGGTCATTTAGGACAAATTCGATCTGCTTCCATGATGCTTTGCAAACTGGGTTAAGCCAGAGCATGACTATGCCCATTGTTACTGCCTTAAAGTAATTTAGGATATTAGGGAGGTTTAAATCTCCCTGTGTGAGGTGTAGCTGAAGAAGAGACCAGCGAAGATGGGGATGACACCCTGCCCATATGAACCGCAACAGAAGCTTCTTCCAGGATGAAAAGAAATAAGTGGCTGCTGTGATAGGAATAGCCTGAAACAAATACAGTAATTTAGGAAGGATATTCTTACGAACAGTCTCTATCCTGGAGTATGAAGTTAAATGTAAATTATACCATTTATGAAGATCCTGCTCATAGGATTTTGTTAAGGGTTCATAGTTAACCAATTCTAAATTTTGTAGGGACTGGGGTAAATATACACCTAAATATTTAATTTGCGTGCTTCTCCATCTCATCTGGTATCAGGATTTCAAAGCTCATGAGTGAGAGTAATTAAGTGCTAAGACTTCCGTTTTGGTCGCATTTATCACATATCTTGATACTTCTGCAAAAGCGTGCAGTATCTTTCACATTGCTGGGGCTGACTACTCATTTTTGAGAAGGGTCAAGAGAATTCATCTGCATATAAAGACATTTTATAAGTCTCGTCTCCCCACAAAGGGGATTCCCTCCATATCTTGTGCTTCCCTTACTGCTGTAGGCAAGGGCTTTATGTATATTGCAAATAGAAGAGGTGAGAAGGGGCAGCCCTGTCTTGTTCTGTGGGCTAATGGGATAGGGGAGGACATGTGGTCATTGACACGGAGGTATGTGGATGGAGAGGCATAAATGTTGCTAAGGCAACAAGTAAACTCCGCCGGAAACCCAAAGGCAGATAGCACGTGCCTTAGGAACTTCCATGAAACTCTTATCAAACGCCTTATTAGCGTTGAAGCTAATTAAGACCACTGGGATAGATCTCTGTGTAGTGAAGTCCATTAAATGTATGGTTCAACGTGTATTATCTAAAGTTTTCCGGTAACGGACAAATCCAGATTGGTTGGGGTGGATAATAATAGGGAGGGAGGATATCTTCTAGGTGGTATACCTAGACTGACATGAAGAGTTTATAATCATAATTTAATATTGATACGGGTCTATAAAATGTTGGGAGTTTGGGATTTCATTTTCATGTCATTTTAATTTTTTTCTACTTGTTAGCAAGATGAGCAGAATTGCCCGTTTTCACAAGCGACAAGTGCAAAATACATTGGGCCAGATATTCAAAAGGGTTGCGCCTGCCCAAGTCCGAAATTGCTCCATTCTGCGCTATTCAGCAGGAGGCTGTTGCGCCACTGAAAACATGCTGAGCAACAGCACAATGCAAATGAATGCATGCTGAACTGGAGGGGGAGGAACCGTGCATAAACTGCACAGCCCGATATTCAGCTGGGCTGTGCAGAGCTGTGCATGCGCAACCCCAACTCGCGCCTGCACAACTTTGAGCCAAAAAAGGATCAGTCGAGGGCCACCACAGGTGAGCTGCCGATTGCAGGCGCAACACAGCAGCTGCCACCCATGGCTGACCCTCAGCCCACTCCTGTGCCCCCTGCAGCCCGATCGCAGGCAAAGAGTAAACCCCTACCACCCCCCACTGGCCTAATCGCGGGCAGAGCTTTAATTCCTCCCCCACTAGCCCGGACTGGCAGCAATGTATCCTCCCCCCCAACACATCCCTGGTGGTCCAGTGACCGATAAGCCTGATCGCGGGCTGGAGTAATAAAACACACACACACCCCTCCCCGAACATATCCCTGGTGGTCGTGGACGCTAAGCCCGATCGCGGGCTGCTCAGTTAACCTCCCGAATATATCCTGGTGGTCCAGTGGACGATAAGCCCGATCGCGGGCTGGGTAGTAAAACACACACACACACACCCCTCCCCTGAACATATCCCGGTGGTCAGTGGACCGCTGCTCATTGTGGTTGCATCAGTTTAACACATCCTCCTTCTCTCATATATCCCTGGTGACGAATTTTCACTTGGTTTGATTACTCGCTTCGCAGATAGGGGTGCGCGTCTTCACTCGCGCCGCGATCGTTCGAAGGTACGTTATTGGTGTAGAGCAAGAGCCGGGTGCAGAAGCTCATTGCATAAGACAGTTCAGACGGTGAATGAATCTATTCACAAATCTGACTGTCTTGTACGGCGGGCTGCACGCCCATTGGCTCTTGCCTGCACCACCGGGCGTGCCTAACACCGGGCAGTCAGTCAGCGGGCGCGGGTGGCAGGCGTGGTGATGCTGCCGCCGCGGGGCGGAGCGGTGGTGGCTTCATGGGTGGGTGTGGGGGACTTCAGTCACCAGGATATGTTGGGGTGTTTTATTACCCAGCCCGCGATCGGGCATATCGGTCCACTGACCACCAGGGATATATTCGGAGGGGGTTGTGTTTAAACATTTGCTGCTCATTGGGCTTAGCGGTCCACTGGACCACCAGGGATATGTTGGGGGGTACTTTGCTGCCGGCGATCGGGTGGGTGGGGGGATGTTTACTCTTTTGCCCGTGATCGGGTTGCAGGGGATGTCGGTCCTCGACGGCTGCTGGCAGGGCAGCAGGCGAAGTCCTCGGGAGCGGGCGTACCTGCATGCTAATGGGGCTATAATCAGATGCAAATGGCCCCCAAGGCCTTGCATGAATTATGGCCCCATTTGCATGTCACCTTTTGAATATCGAAATTTGCGATGGTGCAGTGGTACTTGCGCCACCGCAAGTTGACTGCACCACTCGACCACTTGCGGTGGCGTGTTCCACTGGCGCCATGCACAGTGGCTGTGGTTGGGTGATATTCAGCGAGTGCCTGGCAGGCTTAACCGCTTTGAATATCGCCTGGCTCAACCCATACTAAACTATTTTGTGCAGCACAAGGGCTTGCTCCACAAAATAGCGCAGTTTGAATATCTGGCCCATGTAATACAAGAGAAAAAAAAAACATTTTGCAAAATTGCAGAATACAAAAATAACAAGAACAAGTATAAAAAGATGACATTCAGTATTAATAACAAGTACATTTATCAGAAGATTCAAGCCATTGCACCAGCTTAAATGTAAAAGATCGAAGTGTTCTATAGTAGGTAACATCAGGGATAATATTAAAAAAAGTGGTGGCTCTAAAGATGAAGGATTTCTGACCTATCACCCTCTTATAAAGAGGTATCCTAATCACAAATCTACTCTGACATCTAGTTCCTAAGGAATTTGACATCCTAGTAAATAACGTCTGAACCTTAAAAGGTAGGCGACCCTGAATACCCTTGAATAGAAAAATGCCCATTTTGATGTTAATCCTGTTCTCTAGTGAGAGGCAGTTGGCTTCCCTTAAGTCACAATGAAGGGGTTTCTTAGGGAGGCCGGTGATAAAACGGAGAGAGTACTGTTGTAGGTAACTTTGAGTTTATTTAATATTTTTTCACTAGTTCCTGAGTAAACAATTAGACCATAATCAGGGGCACTAAATAAGCTGTGTGCCAACAATCTACGTGATTCTGGTCTTAGATGAGACCTTACTCTGAACAACATCCCTATTCACTGATGAATTTTTTTTATAGTATTGATTACATATGCTTCAAAGGAAAGATAAGAATCAAGTATTAATCCTAGATAGTTGAAATTATCAACAAATTCAATTTTATCCCCGTTTAAGTCAACAGTAGAGACCTTAAAATCCCTATCCATTCTGGATCCAGTAAAGACCATTACTTTTTTTTTTTTTTTTTTGTATTAAAGGGGAACTGTTATTAACAGGATTTCTTAATGTCTGAAAGCCCATAAAAAGCTAATATGATTGAGCCATTGTGTTGATCTGTGAATCTTTGCAGTCCAGAGTTATTCATATGTAAATCACCCTGTAATTAAGGGCTGGTGGCAGCCATATGTTTTGGGCTCCTGACAGAAAATGATGTCACTGAGGGTCTAGATCCTCCTATGACTGTATTTAATCCAACAGGTTAAATAGGAAATTAGCTGTTTTATTAAGTGTGTTTTAAGATGTTATTACAACACTTTAATAATTGTTTTGTATGTGCATTGAAACTAGTGAGTTATCACCTTTACATTTCAAATTGTTAGTAAAAAAAAAAAAAAAATAATTCAACTTCAGAATTGCTTTAATCTCTAGGCTATACTGCCAGCTCCTCATCAAAAACTACACATCTCAAGGCTGGCTCTGGGGTGCCAACAGGTATTGAGGCCCCGTATCAGGATTTCTAAACTTTGGCTGTGTTCATGTCATTACAGATTTCTGGGACTGCCACGGCACCAACTTCAGTCTTTTTCTGTTTCCTCTCTTGCAGCTTTTTCTCTTACAATTTCAGGTGTGAACTCAGGATACAAGATGCAAATGTGGCTACATACCTACTGGCCTGGCATAATGGGGCCAGCCTTGAAATGTGTAGCTTTTGATTATCAGCGGCAGTACAGCTGTGAACGAGCTTCGTTCATCCATCAGAATGGGTTTTGAGCATGTGATTCTGAAAATATTATACCCTTTCTATCCAGATTTGACTTGAAAAGAAAAAAATAGGACACAATTTGCTTGATTGTTGGGGTTGAGGCCTAGGATTTGGAAGGATATTTTTGCAACATTTTAAAAGTGTCCTGCTGGCTGAGGAGTGAGTTAATTTTTATCCCTGGACTTAGTAGAGTGGTTTGTACAGGAGCCGTGGTCTAGTAAATTGTGGTGTTAGTTGAATTGCTGTAAAGGGCAATACTCACCAGGGTGGTGGAGCAGTTGTGTATTTGATTGTTTCTAACAGTCACCAGTGGCTGTGGACTACCCGCCCACCCTAACCCCCAGGCGTGGCATTTCCTTTGTAGCCACAGTTCTGACATCACTTTCTCAACAGGTCTTGGGGCAGAACTGTCATATCCTTAATAATCCAGCACAGTGCAAAAAGGGTAGGTACACACCACAAATAATAATAATAAAAAATATATATATTACATACTGTATATTATAAGGGAGAGGGACATGTGGGGAGTGGTGCAATTCACTGGCTGTGGGGCAGCAGTTTTCCGGGAGACATTCTGGAAACTGCGTTGCTGTCCTATTTGCAGGCAACTGTCAGCTCTGAGGGAGGAGGTTGCCCACCTCCAGGCTGAACTAGCAAGGACTAAGGAGGCCTCCCCTTCCAAAGAGCACCACTGCCACAACCACTGCCTCAGAGGTTGCAAGCATGAAGAACGGTTGGACCATAGTGGGTTCTGGGAGGTGGGTGGTGGTGGACCAGAGGCGAAGCCCCCTAGTTGTACCTCTACACAAATCATATGCCATTCTGGCAGAGCAAGGTTCCTCTATGATGGCACCCTCAGTGGAGACCCAGGAGAATACTGAGGACATCCACAAGGGAGACCCACAAAAGAGTGGCAAGGGACACCACAGGGGAAGGAAACAGCTTCTGATAGGGGACTCTATTGTTAGGGGGGTAAAACTGGGAAAGGGAGAGGAGGAGGAAGTAAGGTGCCTGCCTGGTGCCATGGCTTGGAGGGACAGGAAGCGAATCCTCAGGATTGCAGAAGCAGCATCACAGGAGAGGGAACTAGATATCATAGTCCACCTTGGGACAAATGACCTAGCTAGGCATGGGATCAGTGCAGTGCAGAATGAATTTGTGGAGTTGGGGAAGGGCCTCAGACGGGTAGCAAGCACGGTAACTTTCTCAGAGGTGCTACCAGTCCATGGCAGGAGTGAGGCTAGGGTACTGCACACCATGCAGTTTAATGAATGGTTGCGAAACTGGTGCAGAGCACAGGGCTTTGGCTTCATTGGGGACTGGAGGTCCACCTGGAGAGATAAAGGTCTATATTGGCATGATGGTCTGCATCTGTCCACGAAGGGAACCAAGCTCCTAGGTGATAGGTTTACATGCTTCGTTGGCAAGTTTTTAAACTAGCCAAGGGGGGAGGCACTGATAAAAGGCAGGAAATTTCAAGCCTCCCCCCACAAAACATGGCAGGTAGTAAGGTAAACACTGAGGTACAGAGCTCAACACAGGGCAGGACAGGGGTAAATGGAAAAATAGACAAGGACAATAAGAGCAGGGATGGGGGAAAAAAAGGATAAAACCAACATTAAATGGAGGGCAATGAGTACCAATGCCCGTAGTTTGGGAAACAAGCTTCCTGAGGTAGTAGCCCTGATGGAAGATGAACAATTGGATATTGTGGCAGTCATAGAAACATGGTACACCGAGAACCATGACTGGGATGTCAACATACTAGGGTACACAATCTACAGAAGGGACAGGGAAGGTAAAAGAGGAGGTGGAGTAGCTCTATACATAAGGGAAGAGATCAAAGCTACAGAACTAAAAAGTAAAGGGGAGGACAAGAGGCACTTTGGGTCACCTTGGAGACAGGGAATGGCATCACAGTCTGCACAGGGGTTGTATACAGACCCCGTCTCAAGGGAGGAAATGGACAACAAAATGATAGAGGACATTCTCAAAATGGCTGAAAAGGGAGATGTGTTAATGGGGACCTGAATATGCCAGATGTTAACTGGATAACATGTACTGCAGCCACATCCAAGAGCAGGGTCATTCTTGATGCCCTGCAAGCGGCCTTAGACAACAGTGTTGGAACCCACTCAGGAGGGAGCAATACTAGACCTGGTACTCTCAAATGGAGAGAGGATCACAAATTTAGAAGTCAGTAGACATCTGGGAACAAGTGACCACTGCACAGTGTGCTTCACAATGAGCACAACCATGGAGATAAGCCATACAAAAACAAGGATACTGGACTTTAGAAGGGCTGACTTTGGCAAAATGGGTGAATACCTGAAAAATTCACTAGCAAATGACCAAAAAGGAGGGGTGGAAGAACAATAGAGAAAAATCAAAACTGCCATCATAGAGGCAACAAGCCTTTGTGTGAAACAAATAAGGAAAACAAAGTGGAGTAAAAAACACTATGGTTCTCAAAAGAGGTGGCAGGGAAGGTTAAGGAGAAAAAGGCTGCATTCAAAAAGTATAAGGAATCACAGAAGGAGCACGACAGGGAACTGTATCAATTAAAGCAGAAAGAAGTGGGGAATGCAGTCAGACTAGCAAAGGCCCAAACCGAGGAAAAAATAGCCAACTCAGTTAAGAAGGATAAAACCTTTTATAGTACATTAGGGAGCATAGAAAGGTTAAGGAGGGATAGTGAAGATTAATAAAGGAGAGGGAGGTGGGCAGAGGGAGACAGTGTAAAGGCAGAGATACTGAATGAATACTTTGCTCAGTATTCACAAAAGAAGATGAGGAGGAGTTACCTAAACCAGACAATAGAAGCACTCTGGGTAGGGGTTGACACCAGCCCATTCACAGAAGAAAGAGTCCTGAAAGAACTCCTAAAACTCAAGGTGGACAAAGCAATGGGGCCTGTCGGGATTCACCCCAGAATCCTAAAAGAACTAAGGGAGGACCTAGTGACACCACTGACCACGCTTTTTAATAGATCATGGCAGGATGGGGTGATACCTGAGGACTGGAGGAGGGCAGATGTGATTCCCCTTCACAAAAGTGGGAGCAAGGCAGAAGCAGGAAACTACCTGTAAGTTTGACCTCAGTGGTAGGGAAAATGATGGAATCACTTCTGAAAGAAAGAATTGTTGAGTACCTAGAGGCCAGCGGGGCACAGGACCCAAAGCAGCATGGATTTACAACAGGAAGGTCATGTCAGATGAATCTAATTGATTTCTTTGACTGGGTGACCAAAGTAATAGACCAGGGAGGGGCTGTGGACATGGCCTACCTAGACTTTAGCAAGGCATTTGACACAGTCCCGCACAAAAGATTAATAATCAAGTTAGCCAGCCTGGGAGTGGGTCCCAGGGTGGTAGCCTGGGTAGCAAACTGGCTACACAACAGGACACAGAAGGTAATAGTGAATGGAACACATTCCGAAGAAAGGGGGTTACTAGTGGAGTACCTCAGGGCTCAGTACTGGGTCCAGTCCTCTTTAACATCTTTTTAGGTGACATTGCAGAGGGTCTGGAGGGAAAGGTATGCCTCTTTGCAGATGACACAAAGATCTGTAACAGAGTTGATACACAAGGAGGGTAGAAAAGATGAGAAGGGACTTGGCAAGGTTGGAGGAATGGTCAGACATATGGCAACTTAGATTCAATGCAAAGAAGTGCAAAGTAATGCACCTGGGAAACAAAAACCCAGGAGAAGAGTACACAATAGCAGGGGAGGTACTAACAACAACAAAAATGGAAAGGGACCTGGGGTAGTCATATCAGATGACCTAAAGGTGGGTAAGCAATGTGAAAAGTCAGTAAGGAGAGCCAGGGGGATACTGGGATGCATAGGAAGGGGCATCACAAGTAGAAAAAGGGAAGTGGTTATCCCTCTGTACAGACAGTTGGTGAGACCCCATCTAGAGTACTATGTGCAGTTTTGGAGACCTCATCTATGCAAGGACATAGACAGGATGGAAGCAGTCCAGAAAAGGGCAACTAAAATGGTGCAGGGTCTGCAGCAGAAACCATATGAAGAGAGACTGAGAGAGCTTAATATGTATACTCTTGATGAAAGGAGGGACAGGGGGGACATGATAGAAATGTTGAGGTACCTCAAGGGAATCAACAAAGTCCAGGAGGGTAGCATCTTTCAGAAAAAGAGATGTGTAAGAACAAGGGGGCACAATTTAAAGATAGAGGGGGATGGCTCAGGGGTAATGTGAGGAAATTTTTTTTCACGGAGAGAGTGGTGGATACATGGAACAGCCTTCCTGAGGAGGTCGTTGGGTCTAAAACAGTGGGGGAATTCAAACATGCATGGGACAGACACAAGGCAATTATAGTGGAGGGTTGCAGGAAGTAGGCTGTTGGTTAACTAGAATCTGCAGCTTATCCAGTAGGTAGGGAAATGGGCAGACTGGGTGGGCCAAGTGGTCCTTATCTGCCGTCAAAGTCTATGTTTCTGTGTTTAATTACTTGTTTGTTAATGGCAAAAACAAATAGATGGACAACATTGTTAAAACATGCATAACCTGAAATGCATTATTAAAATATAGAATAATATATGGGTGTGTGTTTGTAACCAGAATTTCACACAAACCCAAGGTGTGGGATGCAACATAAACCCAAAGGGGGTTATAAAAGCATCGCATAATCAGGTGTGTGTAAAATTTGTTTTTACATGCAACACGCACGCGTACACACACAGCCTGTTCTCCCTTCTGTTTTTTCTTTACATTACAGTGGTAACGACATTCTGGAAAGTCATGGTCCATCAGCGTTGCTGCATAGTGTAAGACGCGCTCCAAGGGTATGAGCAGCAGGATCAACCAGATTGATTTTTTTTTCCATTTTCAAGGCAGGATCAACTAGATAGATATTTAAAAATATTTAAAATCGTATTTGTCTTAACAGTGTGTGGCAAAGCTTGAGTGCTGGTTCCTGTGCTCGGTAATGGAGCCACCATGTTGGGCAAGATGTTCAGCCCGCCCACAGTGAAACTATGCACCAGTTAACTTTCTGTGGTGCTGCTTGATTGACAGGTGTTGATTACAACCTCTTGGTGGTAACCATAAATATCAACCGGGAGGTTGTAACTGGAGATAAATGTGTCTTTATCTGTATGTAAAAAATTATCACCATTAATTAAAGAGTATATTTTTTTTCATTTGTAATTTATGGTATATTTCAGTTGTAGGGACATGGATATGTTGTTCATCCACACTTCTTGCCATGTCCCTTTCCCTTTTAATTCCTACCGGAAGGTCTTCAAGCTGGCTCCTCCCACCCACCCGGGTGGTATAACCCTCAGCTCTGCCCCATGACACCAGATCTTTCTTTTCCGCTGGAAGATTCAGGTTGCCTCCTCTCCACTACCGCGTTTTGTAGGCCCTGGCTTCGATTTCTTCAGACCCTCTGAAGATTAAGCTAGTTCGAGCTAGCAGTTGCAATTTTTGCTGTTCGATTATGAAAGATAAATCTTCCCCCGGTTTTCGCCTGTGCCTGTACGGCCAGAAAATGTCACGCACAGACCCACATACCACTTACGTCTACTTCTTGGGTGTCAGCCATGACACGCAGACATGCGAGATGTGTCTCGCTTTCCACCCGAATGTCCTTGATGATTGTCTTGCACGGCTTGAGTTGGGCAGGCCCGAGAAACGGAATCCACCGGTGAAATCCAAAGAGGCCCAGCGGGCGGTCTCCATGGCTATGGGATCCACTGAGCAGTTAGAACAGATGTAGGCCTTCAAGGAAGAGGTGGCACGGGCCGCGGAGCTCTTCTTTCAGCCGATTTTCGTTTCACTCAACCTGGGCTCCACGTTCTCGGGCTCCTTTCAGGAGATGTGCCTATCTCTCCCCATCAAGGGTGGGGGACCTTCGGGCCTGCATACCTCCCAGTCTATAAAAAGGACAAAGAACCGAGAGATTCTTCGTCTCAGTGAAGACATTCTTGGGATCGAGAGCAATCTCAGTCACAGGAATCTCCAGTCTCTGCTTCGGTCGACACTGCTCCTTTGTCCGCCGGCTTCCCGGCCTTGTCGACTGGTCAGCCGGCCGAGGTCTCGATCGACGATGCGATGGAGATCACTCTCGCGAGGCCAACAACTCACTTACCAGGACCCCGGTCCTGAACTTTCCTGATGAGGAAACCCAGCCTGCTGGCGAACCCATCAAGGAACTGGTCCCTGATCCGGGTAAATCACCAGTTTCCCCCGGTGTCCCCCGAACGACCCTCTTGGCCAGTCTGATCAAGGTTGAGATCTCGGACCCCCTCGACCAAGAGGCCGAGGAAGGCACATAAGCACTCTAAAAGGAGGCAATGCCACCATTCATCTTTGTCCTCGTCGGATGAGCAGTCTTCGGCGGAAACTCTGTTGATGTTATGAAGATCTAATGTGGCAGCAGCTCATTCTGTCTGGACAGAAGCCTTCTACAGTTTCCACCCTGGCCATTACCTGGCTTTCGTCTCCCAGGCCGAAGCCAACTCCATTGGAACCGGTAAAATCAGTTCCTCGCTGGCCGGGTGGTACTGAGGGTTGAGGCACTGGTCGCGACACCTCACACCACACCAGTGACCCAAGTTCAGGAGCGAGCTTGGGTGCCGAGGGTCGGCAGGGGAGGGAGAGGATTGAGCGTCCAGTGGGCTGCTCTTCTCTCCTCTCCCAGGGCTGGGGAGCGATGGGTTGTCCGTCGTCCCAGCGACCCCAGATGGAGATCCGGGACCCAGCAGGATGCGGTCCACACTTATGGGTGAGCATGGCAGACGTGGACAGGGTTGCCGTGCGCTATCATATCAGGGTCTGTCACGCTCGGGAGGGAGGAAGGAGCTTGGGGACAAAGCTCTGAAAAAGCCCCTCCAGCCTGGATAAGCGACGACCCCCCCAGAGCTGCTCCACCACACGCCCAATGCTGGTTCCCTGCCTCTGCCCCTTTGGTCTCCTCAGGCCCATATGCCTCCCAGGGCTCGGGGAGAAAGTAACGGCTTTGAAGAAGGCAGGGTACACAGCGGGTGGTAGAGTGGATCAGGCCAGAGGAGTGGTCTGAGAGAGTTCCAGTGCTGGGGGAGAAGAAACACAAAAAATAAAAAAATTGGTTCCTCCACCCACGGAGCCAGTAAACCTGTCCCGGTTTGGCCAGAATTGGTCTCTCCACCAATAGTGGTGGAGCTGCCACCTAAACAGCCTTCGGGAGGGGCTCCTGTGAAGGAATCTCGGATGGTTCTGGGTCTTCCTCGGAGGTTATTGGTCACCCTCATGCCTGACCACCCTAGGTGTGTACCAGGGGACCTTGGTGGCCAACCGATTTATTCAGATATCTCGGATTCTGACGACACCGACCTCCACTGTCCAGAAACAGGCGGAGTATCCTCTTACAGATATTCTTAAAAAGAGGGGATACCTCTACGGAAGCCTTCCCAGTGGCTGAGGCCATTGTAGGCCCGGCATTGGAGCTTTGGCAGCATCCTGCCCAGCGCCGTCTGCTCGGATGGCCCGCCAGTATGCGGTGCCCAGTGGGTCCCTCATGGGGTTCACAGAACATCCCTTGGCAGAGGGGTTAGTGACTGCTTCTGTGTTCAGACACACAGGCAGCTCTGCTGACAGTGATAGTCCTCCAGACATGGAGTTCAGAAAACTGGACTACTCTGCCAGGAAGGTCTGTGCAGCCTCCTTTCTAGTCCTCCATCAGGCAAGCTCAGCCATCATCATGGCGCACTTTTCCCATGCCCTCCTGGGCTCCTTGGATGAAGTTCTCCTGCACCTCCCCGTGGAATTTCAGACTGTGGTCAAGTAGGTCCAGGACCAGGGCTGAGCCGTTACCAAGCAGCAACTTCAGACGGCCTTGGACCTTGAGGACTCTTGCACCCATTCGGTGGTAGCCACGGTTGCCATGCACCGCAGTGCTTGGCTGAGGCTTTCCACCTTTACGGCGGATACCCAGCACAAACTCACTGATGTTCCTTTCCTGGGCACCGATCTCTTCGGCCCAGGTGTGGATGGTCACCTTCAGCGAATTGAGCAGTCTGGTGCCACCTTAGACTCTGCTACTTCTGCTCAAAAGGATGCCCCTGGCGCCAAGAAACAGAAGAAGAAGAAGCCTTTTTGACACCCTGCTCCTGCAGCCAAACAGCCCTCCTTCCAGGGTGGGCAGCAACAGCAGGCACAAGCTTGGTGCCCTCGGCCCAAGTCCGGGCCTCCAGCGGGCCGAAGACAGGGAGGTCGGGTTCAGGCGGGTTCCAATCTGGACCCTCTTCCTCCAAGCCTGCCCAGTGATGGGATAGGGGCTGCCATCCCTTTTCCCATCACGCTAGTTCTGGGACCTCCCGTGGGAAGCCGGCTCCACCACTTTCTTTCCGCCTGGTCCTCTGTTACCACGGACAGGAGGTCTTAGAAGTGGTCGGCTAGAGTCTGTCTCTAGAGTTTGAGCAGTACCCTCCCTGCCAAGCCTGCGCACCACGGGAGAAGAGAGTATCAGCCCACACTCGGTCGGCTCTGAAAGATGACGTAGCCCAACTCCTCCTCAAGAAGTCAGTGGTTCGAGCGGCAGATACTCCAGTCAACCCAGGGTTCGTTTCCAGGTACTTCCTGGTCCCAAAGTGGATGGGGGCTGGCACTCCATTCTAGATCTGCATGACCTGAATCAGTTTCTCAGGCCATGCACCTTCAGGATGGTAACTCTGTCCCAGATCATACCATCCCTGGAGCAAAATATGTGGTTCTGCTCACTGGATCTCCAGGACGCGTTTTTTCATGACCCAATCCGTCCATCTCACCAGCGGTTCCTCCACTTCAGAGCAGAGGGAACCCTATATGAGTTCTGAGCCATGCCATTCGGCCTGTCATCAGCCCCACGGGTCTTCACCAAATGCATCGCAGTGGCGGCAGGCCATCCGAGGGGTCAGAGTATACCCTTACCTCAACAGTTGTCTCTTAGCAGGTTCCACCCAGCAAGAGGTGGAGAGGTCCAGGGACCTGGCCCTCCTGACCTGCTCTCAACTTGGCCTCCTGATCAACGAGGACAAGTTGGAGCGCATGCCATCACAGGTAACATGCTTCATCGAGGCAGAACTCGACTCTTGCTGAGCCGGAGCATGGCTCCCGGCGAACAGAGCGGAGGTTCCCTCCTCCTTTGCTCAATCATTTCTGGTTGGGCACTTTTGCCCTGCCCGGGACTTTCTGCACCTTCTGGGATACATGGCGGCCTGCACCATTGTGGTCTGATGGGCCCGCTGACATATGCACCCCTTCAATGAGAGCTGCTGGCCGCCCAGTGGACTCAGCGCCACGGTCACTTTGACCAGCTGATCACTGTGACCCAGAGGATGTGGGACGCTCTCCAGTGGTGGACTGTCCTAGACCATCTGCAGGAAGGGATCCTGTTTGTCCGTCCCGAGCTGATGGTGGTCCTCACAACCGATGTCTCTCTCACGGGCTGGGGAGCCCACATGGGGCACAACAGGGCCTACGGGTTCTGGACCCTCGAGGAATCCCGTTATCATGTCAACCTGTTGGAGCTCAGAGCGGTCAGACTGGTGCTGTCAGCATTCGCTCAGCAACTTCGGGGTCAAGTGGTTCAAGTCCAGACGGACAATACCACAACCATGTACTACCTCAACAAACAGGGCGGCATGCACTTCAGGCTGCTGTGCAGGGAAGTGCTCCGCATCTGGACACTTGTGAGCTGAATGGAGGAAGATCGCCTAGCCATCCATGTGGCAGGAGCCTCAAACCAACTGGCAGATGCTGTCAGCCGCATAGACGAGACATCCCATGAGTGGTCTCTCCATCCAGAGGTAGCTCACAGCCTATTATCCCACTGGGGCAAACCAATGGTGGACCTGTTTGCCTCCAGGGAAAACACCAAGCTGAGGCTGTTTCATGCCCACCCCCACCCAGCGGGCTCGCTGCAGGGGATGCCTTCTCGAGGTCATGGACCCCAGGCCTCTCTCGCCTTCCCATTTCCCTTGATCCACAAGGTGCTTCTCAAGGTGAGGAGGGACAGGGCGCAGGTGATCCTGGTAGCCCCAGACTGACCCCACCAGTTCTGTATCTAGATCTCTTCAGTAACAGGCTCCTGAGGTGTCTTCCAGCATGCCTGGACCTGGTCTCAGTCAATCAGGGGAAGATATTCCATCCGGACCTTCAATCCCTGCACCTGACAGCCTGGTACCTGAGCGGCTAGAATTCTAGGCTTTGGGTCTCTCTGAGGATGGACTCACAGTAGTGGAAGCATCCAGAAAGGAGTCAACCAGGAAGTGCTACACCTTCAAATAGAAAAGGTTTTCCATTTGGGGTCAGGGCCTGGACCCTCTGTCCTGTGGCTAGCATTTTAGACTTCCTTTGGTCTCTGTCCAAAGGGGGTCTTCAGTCTTCAGCCCTTAAGGTGCACCTGGCAGCCATCTCTGCTTACTGGGCGCGGGCTGGTCAGCAGACAGTGGCACAGGAAAAGGTGGTCTGGTGCTTTTTCAAGGACGTAGGTCACATATCCCCTCCGTTGCATGAACCTCCATCTCTGTGGGTTTTACTGCTGATTTTGGCAAAACTCATGGGCAAGCCATTCGAACCAATGCACAAGTGTGAGCTATCACACTTTTGGTGAAAGATGGCCTTCCTGGTGGCTATCACGTCAGCCAGAAGGACTGGGGAGCTCCAGATGCTTTCAGTGGAGTCTCCTTACCTGGTCTTCCACAGGGTCAAGGTTGTCCTGCGACCCCACCCGAAATTCCTCCTGAAGGTGGTGTCAGAGTTTCACCTTAAGCAAGTATTAACTCTGCCTGTGTTCTGCCCAAACTACACCTCGGATGCCGAGTACAGGCTCCATACCTTGGACCTGAGATGAGCTCTCTCCTATTACAAGCACAGAACGACAGAAATATGGGGAGAGGTTCACCAGCTGTTTACCTATGCTGACGCCACTTCTGGCAGACCTGCAGCAAAGCGAACGATTGGCAGAAGGCTTGCATCATGCATTGATCTCTGCTATAGGTTGGTGGGTAGGGAGCCTCCCATAAGGCTGAGGGCTAATTCCACCTGCCATACCACTGCGTCAGTGGCTGCTTCTAGGGACATCCCTATCCAGGAAATCTGCAGGGCTGCTACCTGGAAGACAGCAAACATCTTCATCACCCATTACCATATCGACCTTGAGTCATGCCAGGATGCTGGTTTTGGAACCTCAGTTCTCGAGTCTCTGTTCCCTAAGTAGGGGGCGTGTGCCTTGCCTCCTTCCTCCTGGAGAACTGCTAGGAGTTTGCCAAGAAGTGTGGATGAACAACATATCCACATCCCTAGAAAAACAGGTTACTCACCTGTAACAGTAGTTCTAGGAGTGGTATATGTTGTTCATCCACACTGACCCATCCGACCTCCCTGGCTGCGACACACAAACCTGGCTTCCAGCGGGCTAAGATCTGGCATCATGGGGCGGAGCCGAAGGTTATCTGGGTGGGTGGGAGGAGCCAGCTTGAAGACCTTCCGGAAAGAATTAAAGGGGAAAGGGACATGGCAAAAGTGTGGATGAGCAACATTACCACTCCTAAAACTACTGTTACAGGTGAGTAATCTGTTTGTTTTGTTTTCTCCCCACCCCCCCGGTCACAGCATACATGGATCTGGTGGCCCCATCTGCCCCTCCCAGACTTGCAACACCACTGCAACCGCCTGCACCCTACGGACCTCCACCCAGTGGGAGCAGGACTACAGTGGAGTGGGCATCAACCCCAAGTCAGCTCACGGCGGCCCGAGGTCGCTCCGAACCCAGGTCACCAGCATAGCTTGACATAAATTGTCAGCGCCCCAGCCCTCTGTGTTACCGGGCTGCCCGCTGTTAAAGAGTATTTTACTTCTTTTGATGAAGTTAAAATTATAACAGTTTCTTACTGAAATACTTTGGATGGAATGGGATTTTATACCGTAACAATGCCAGAATTCTATTGGATTATTAGGAGGCAGTATAGCACAGAAGTTAAGGGCACTGAGCTAAGCCAGCCCGGTGGCACTGAGGGTTCAGGCGCTGGATGCCACACCTTGCACCACATCGGTGACCCGGGTTCGGGAAAAAAGCACGGGTCAGCAGGGGGAGAGAGAGGATTGAGCATCCGTAGGACTGATCTCCTCTCTCGGGAAGGGATACAGGAACAGCCCAGCACCGCAGCGGCCCCTGGTGGAGACCAGAGGCACTGCAATGCTTAGGGCACAAAGTAGTGGGACGCAGAGCCACGACGGACGTCCCTGGCGTCATTGCATGTTCGGGCTCTGCAGGGAGGGGGAAAAGGGCGTAATTAAGGGAAAAAACCCTTCTCCCGATAGGCGACAGCTCCTCAAAAGGGCTGGCTGCCACACACCCAACACCAGGTCCTCTCTCTGCCCCTTCAGCCTCTTGGCAACTCAGAAACCTGGCAATGTGGATTATAGATAGAGTGCTGGAGTGGTTGGCGGCCCTGACCTGAGGGGCTCAGAGTCGGGGGCTTGCCTGGCGTAGGTCAGTCGAGGGGCAGTAACATATATGAGGAGGAGAGGACCACGGTGGGTGGTAGAGCAGACCAGCGAACTGAGGCAACCTGAGAGGATTCGGGGTAAGGTGACCTAAACAGAGTTTGAAAAAAAAGTGGCACTGCGCTACAAACCTGTACTGACATGAACACAGCCAGGGTTTAGAAATCCTATATGGGGCCCTAAGGCAGACTGGGTGGGCCATGTTTATTTAATTTTATTTATTTATTTGTATTTCGGATGACACCTTTGAGCTGAGGGCTCTTTAACAAAGGTTCCACGTCAAGGCAGTAAGGACAATAAGGTACAAAACATAACATGATCATTACAATGGAACTTACCAAAAAAAAAAAAAGACAGGTAAGGTTACAATAATAGCAGCCAGAGGCATTGTCAAGGAATTGTGTTGCGAGTTATTTATACAGTACAAGTCATAGGCGGCTCAGTGAAGCTTTGTTAGGAATGGGTTAGTGGGAAAAGAGAAAGAAGAGTGGTGGTGAGGGGTGGTATGGGGGACAGAGAGAGAGAGGGAGGGATGAGGGGGAGAAATGGGAAGGGCATTGCGTTGGGTATGTGGTAGATGGGAAACAGCAATGGAGAAGGAAAGGGGAGGATAAAAAGAAAAGGAGACAGATTCATCCTATACCCAGTAATGGGGGGTAGGAGAGGAGGAGGAGGAGGAGGAGGAGCTGTAGCCCTTATCTGCCATCAGCTTCTATATTTCTGTGTTCTGGGTGTAGGAATGGCGGCACTAGGACCCCGGGGAGCAAAGTCTTTTACAGCCTAAGGGACTGTTGTGGGTTGGCCAGTAACTGATGCCAGTCCCCTAACTTCCTCAGTTCTGTTAGCCAGGAGGAGAAAAAAAGGAAACGAGAAAGAGAGGACGAGATACTTGTAGCCCAAAGGGATAGGAAAAGGATATGTGATACAAAATCATAAAAACAATTAAACCCGGCTCCCGACTTAGAGAACTAAGGAATGGGCCCAAGTGTCGCAGGAGTAGCGGGTAGAAGAGAGAGAGCCCACTAGCCACATGGACAGGAGGGTGGAGAAGGGAAGTGACCCTAGACAGGAAGGTGGAGAAGGGCAGCAGCCCTGGTATGGAGCTCTGGCTAATCTCAGAGAAAAACCAGACGGAATCTCCTAAAGATTAAGAAGGTATGGTCAAAGGGAGGGTCTTGTACTTAGGAGTACAAAGGCCAAGGTAGGATAGATAGAAAGCCTAAAAAGGAAAACAGAGCATACATGTAACCCCTCACCCCTGCCTTTTTACAGCTCCTTGGTAAACAGTTGGCATTTTTTAAACAGCAGCACAAGATTCACAGCACACAGCAACACACTAGGGAAATTGCTTCAGCTTTTTTGGGGCTACCCACTGCCAGATAGCCAAAACGCTAGCCCCCTTGCCCAAGCACCTTCCTTCCCGAACAAATCCAAAGCGGTGCCTCTATTTTTGTAACCCCCTCATCCCTGCCTTTTTACCAAAATGACAGGTGGCATGCTGTTGGCGCTGGCAGCAATACCTGGTGGGGACCTGGGTTCGGGGAGGATGAGGTTACCTGGCACAAGGGGACCCAGGTTTGGCTACTCTGCACAGGGGCACCCAAGTAAATCCAAACTACAGGAAGCAATAACTGTAATGTCCAGAACCAGGATTGGGACTTTTCAGTGTGGCTTTTATTCATAACTAGCTGAACACAACAAAGCATAGATGGACCCCCAAGGGGCAACGTTTACTGATAATGCAGATTATAGACTACAAGGCGGTCCACTTAAAGAATGAATCCATTTCTACTAATTTCAGGCTCTGGACCCACCAGGCACACAGCCCGGACTTGCATGCGCTTTGGATACACAGCCCGACTGGCCCAGCTCCCCTGCCGGCCACTTGACTGTCGGTCCATTTAAAGAATGAACCCATTTTACTTGTTGTGGCTCCCCACACCACTTAGAGTCTGCGACTCCTAGAGAGATTTTCCCAAGTTGCGACCCACATCTGGGTACCTACCTCATCACTGGCCAGGTGCATGAGGCAAGTAGCAATCACAGCAGAAACCCGTAGAGGTGGACCTCGTTACTAAAGATGGGGGGTTTGCCCACCTCCAGCTCCCACAGCCCATACCCGGCCATTTCTCTGGAAAAACTGAAACTTCGAAATTGTAGATTAAACGGTGGATGGACTGTAGCACCCCCTCTACAACATTACTTGAATTCACACAGACTTTAGATTTTGACACTACTCTTATTTGTTTGTCCTAGTACTATAGGCCTCCCAAATAGTAGTTCAAATCCCAGCTTTCTTCACATTTTCCAAACTGAAGAAACACATTTTTGCCCTCTCAAATTAGAGCAAACTCACCCTTTCGTTGCAGGTGCCCCACAGGCGAAGTACAGCTCCTTCTACTTTTAAGACCAAACAGAAACTGTAAAAGGCAGCTTTCTTCCTTTAGCAGAAATTAGGGGATTGCCCCTGGAATCTACATAGGGATACTTTTACTCCCCCGCCTCCCAGAGGGAGGAGGGCACTGAAACCTGGACAGTGGTCTCCACCACTTGAAACTGGACACTGACCTTCTCACTTCAAAAGGTAAACAGGAACTGACTTTGAAAACTCCCAAAGTTCTATCTCACTCCCTCTGCTGCAGATTCCAATGTGGCTTATGCAGCTGCGACAGTTCTATTGTGATGTCATCTCTCAGTCTCAGCTGAGACTGAGAACAGAGTGAGACAGTGTGAAACCCATTTAACTGGAGTTTCACAAGCTGCCTTCCCTGCCTACCACTAGGTCTTACTGGGATTCTAGTAACCCCGGGTAACAAGGGGTTACATACAGATTTCCTCTTGCCACTCCAGATGTGAGAGCAAGAGGAAAAGGACCAGCACTGAAGTGTGAGACTGGATGTGACTCAATAGTAAGAGAGGGAAAAAAAATAACCCCCTTGGCATCCACCCCTCCAGGATGAAAGCTGGGGCAGCACCTTACAGGAGGTTGAGCTGTAGAGCATACTGGATGGGACGGTAGGGTGGGCAGACTGAATTGTGGATGGGCAGACTGGATTGTGGGTGGGCAGACTGGATGGGTGGGTAGGTTGGGCAGACTAGATTGTGACTGGGCAGACTAGATAGGTGGGTAGACGATGGGACAGTAGGGGTGGACAGACTGGATTGTGGGTGGGTAGGGTGGGCAGGCTGCATGGAGTCGATAGGGTGGACTGACTGGATAGAGGGTGGGCAGGTCGGATGGGCCAGTAGGGTGGGAGGCAGACTGGATGGAGTCGGTGGGTGGGGCAGACTGGATTGTGGGTGGGCAGGCTGGATGGGTGGGTAGGGTGGGCAGATCAGATGGGTCAATAGGGTGGCAGACGAGTATGGGTGGGTAGAGTGGGCAGACTGGATGGGTCAGTAGGGTGGGCAGACTGGATGGAGGATGGGTCAGTAGGATGGGCAGACTGGATGCGTAGGCCTTTATCTGCCGCCATTGTCCGTCCAACCGCCAAATCTCAAGCCTATCTCTACCCCCAGGGCTTTCCGCCCAGGAGCTGCGCAGGGACTGTCTGACTGCCAAATCTCAAGCCTGTCTCTACCCCCAGGGCTTTCTGCCCAGGAGCTGCGCAGGGACCGTCCAATCACCAGATCTCAAGGTACGGAACAAAAGAATCAACGACTTGCTGCATCTACAATTTTAAACTTGGCGCCTTTTTTGATCCTTGCCCGTTGGAACTCTCCCATTCTGTTTGCCCTCGGAGCTCTCCTCTCCCTATGGACATAGCAGGATCAAGTTGGGGGATCTATCAGTGCTGCATAGTTCCTGGCAATATTCCCATTTTAGAAACATACATGGCAATTGTTACTGAAATCTTGCCGGAGTACAGCTGAGGGAGTTGTGCTCTGAACAGTGGGAGATCTTGTTTACTACAGCCTAGCTCCTGGCGACATACTGAATTTTAAATATAATTTAGGGCACGCTTAATGTTAATTTTATTTTAACTGCGTTGAATTGGAGCACCTCATTGAGCACAAGTGAAGTGCATTTCTGAGCTGCCAGCTGGTAGCGTGGAGGTTATTGTTGCTCGCTCAGGCTGCTGGCTCGGTTAAGGGGCTGCCAAGCAGATCCCCACAGTCGCTTTGCGACTGCTCCCCGCATGCCCCCCAATACCTTTCCACCCTTAGCTGACGTTGAATTTATACTTGTGGATATCGCAAGCAGTGTTTCTTTACACTATCTCCCTACGTTGCCATCTGCACTTTATACGCGTTCACCACTAGAGGTTGCCTGTACTCAGGCGGACCCTGACTCTCAGTCTCTGCTCTTAGTGCTTACCTGAATCTCCTGCTCCAGTGCTGGATTCCTCTTCTCCTCGTTGTCTTCACTCATCCCTGATTACCTCTACCTTTAGTCCTTCCTCACCATGTTCCCTAAAACTATTTTTTCCCTCCTGCTAGTTGAAGGTGCTATGTTGTTTCTTGTAGTATTAACTGGCCCTACCGAGCATCTCTCTACCCGTCTCTTTTACTCCTCTGACAACTTCTGCTACTCCAGCTTGCTCTCGGACCCCACCCCTAAACCTCTACCTATGCTGGGGCTCAATAATAAACACATTGGGGTCTTACTTAGGTATATCTTATGGAAATTCACTCTCTCTCTCTCTCTCTCCTGTGAGTGTCTCCCATGCATTTATCATAGCCTCCCTCTGGATAACTAGTCTCTCCCTTACTCTTGCGGGGGACGTTGAGACCAATCCTGGACCCTCTTCTGCTAATGTCACCACCAATTGTTGGCATCAATCTCCCAGTTTCACCTTTGCTCACCTTAACATTAGGAGCCTTACTGCTAACCTCCCAGAACTTGAGGCTTGAGTCACCTCAATTAAACCAGATGTTCTGGCACTGTCTGAAACTTGGCTAAAACCTTCTATTACAGACTCCCACTGCTCCTTGCCTGGCTATAATATGCTTTGGTCTGATTGCTCTAATGCCAAAAGAGGGGGTGGCCTGGCCATGTACTTCAAGCCTCACCTCAGCGTATCTTTTATACAAAGCCCCCCTCTGGCTAATTGCGAGGTGCTCCATGTGCCTCTGCTACTCAGGGGAGTCAAAAAAATTCATATCTTCTGCGTTTATATACCCCCTAGAAACTCGAAGCTGGGACTGGAAGAGTTTATTGAACTCGTGCTCTCTGCGACCGGGAAAAATGAAGTCATCTGCATGGGCGATTTTAATCTGGACTGGGCTGGACCCAGTTCCTCCCTCTTATCCTCCATTACAAGCAAGGCTAACCTTACTCAGCTTATCAGGAGCCCCACCAGGATATCCCATTGGGGGACCACCTCCACCCTCCTAGACTGGATACTCACCAATAGGACTGAGAACTTCCCCTCGGCTGGAGTCCTACCAGACTCCATAAGCGATCACTGCCCAGTGTACTGCACCTGGGACACTTCCCCTCCCTCCTACCTACCCAAAGTCGTATCTTTCTCCAACATCTCCAGACTTAACCATGCTACATTTCTGCGTGATCTTAGGATGGTTGACTGGTCCCCTCTCTACAGAACCAATAATGTCAACAAAGTGGTAGGTTGCTTTAATGATACCCTAATCTCCCTCCAGAACCTTCATATTCTGGCCACTACACGTAGAGTACAAGGTAAGGTCACCAAATGGCTCAAGTGTCCCCTACTTCAGCTGCTAAAATGGAGAGACAACCTCTAGTCAGTTTGGAAATCAACTTCCCATCAAGCAGACTTCGAGGCCTACAGGGCCTTACGGATCGCCTGTAAAAGGGAGATTCGTGCGGCCAAGAGCTTATACTACCACAACCTTCTCAGTTCTTTGTCCTCTAACCCCAAACGGTACTGGTCACATATTAAAAAAATTGTGGGTCATAATAAGCCTATGACTTCGAATGAAATGCTGATAAATGATACTCACTGCAGTAACCCCCTTAACATTGCCAATGCTTTTAACTCTCTGTTTTCCACCCCTTCTATTCCCCCCTCATCTGGCGACACCCCCCTAGTATCCCCATGCCCGCCAGCCACTGCACAACCGGCCCTTGAACTATCAGCGGTCACTTGTCTTGAGGTGCTTAAGCTTCTTAGGTCATTTCCTGCCAATAGCAATGCAGGCCCAGATGGTATACATCCTAGGATTCTCAGGCAGTTTGCCTCTAGTCTCGCTGTACCTGTAACCAGACTCTTCAACCTCTCCATCTGCTCTGCCTCAGAGCCTTCAGTCTGGAAGGTTGCCAGGACTATACCAATCTTTAAGAAAGGGGATGCCAGGATCATGTCTAACTACAGACGCATTTCACTCCTGCCCACTCTCAGCAAGCTGCTCGAGAAACTTGTTCACTGGCAGGTCTCTGCGCACACTCTTAACTTCAACTTACAATCCCCCATACAACATGGTTTTAGGGCAGGGCACAGCACTACTACTCTTACTTAGCTGACCAGCGATATAAAGAATAACATGGACAGGGGCTTGCTTACTGGCTGTCTTCGTTGATCTCTCCAAAGCGTTTGACATGGTTCATCACCCACTTCTTCTGACTAAGCTGAATACTCAAGGTGCCTCTGACTCTACCGTCTCCTGGCTGAGCAGCTACCTTGATAATCAGTCTCAGGCTGTATCCTTCGGTAAGTCTGTCTCTTCCCCTGTCCCGATTACCCGTAGCGTAATACAGGATTCAATCCTTGGTCCTCTGCTTTTCTCCGTCTTCATTAATGATATCCCCACTCCATCTTCTCACTGTAACATTATCATGTACGCTGATGACCTGGTGCTTTATTCGTCCTCCAAGTCTATTGCCAACATCAATCTTCATCTCTCCTCCGCATCTCAGACCCTTCAGTCCTGGTTCTCATCTAACTATCATGTCATAAACATATCTAAGACTCAGGCCATGCTGTTTGGGTCCCACAGAAAGGTGCCCACTGAGTCCACTAAACTCCTGGTGCGCAGCTGCGTCGGGACTGCTGTATCCAATACTTCATCCTTCAAGTACCTAGGAGTGATGCTTGATCCTGTATTTGACTACTCAGTGCATGATCTTACTTCGAGACACAGCTCTTGCAGCAGGTTACACCATTAGGACTGAAGCCAGCAGGCATCAGGACCCCACGGAAAAATTCTAGCTAGCTATCTTCAGCGGGGACCGCCCCTGACGTCGGTCCCGCCTCCGACGTCAGGCATAGTACATAAGGGGGCAGTCCCGCCAGATTCCCCAGTTCTTTCCAGCCGTCGACTTGCATGTCTCGACCCTTCAGTTCAGTTTCTAGCGCCACGCCAGTGGTAAAGCGTTTTCCCACGGGAAAATTGCCTTCATGCTCAGTTTTTTCTCTGATGTCCTCCACACCTCGGTCACTCCTCAAGTGCGCCTGTGGGAAGCAATCCATTCAAGCATCCGCACTCGGCCTGTGTCCGATGCCGAGGCCCAGACCACGACACCGGTCCTGCACCTTTGCCAGGGTTTCAACAGCAGAACCGGATCCGTCATCAGAAGGCCCTACAGGCATTCCTGCTAGAGGAACAACTCAAGACCATGGCTTCCAAGGGGATTCTTCATAGAAGGCCCACAAGCATGCTGAGAAGCATGAGAGAAAGGCCTTCAGGTCCCCTTCTAGGGCCTCCGACTCGCGCCCAGCTCTGGCTCCAGGTCCGACGCTCTCCTTCGGGCCAGCTCTCAGCCTCCCGCTGCGGTGAGAAGTCTTCAGGCTCCTCTTCTCAGGCCAAGACTCCCAGGCCTTCCTCATCCTCCAAGGCCCTGGCTAAGTCTGGGGATCGCCACCATCACCACAAGTCGGGTTCCCGCCATTCTGAACCCGACGTCAGGTCTGCTTCCTTGCCTCCTCCTCTTCACGGAAAACCAAGGAGCTCACCTCACTTAAGAGGCCACTGGACCCAGCGGTTCGTCCGATGTCGACTCTACCACAGGTCCCCAGAGCTGTCGTCCATCAGAAGACCGTCGCCGGCCAGGTCAACTCATCACCGGACGCCGGTAGGGGGACCGGCGCCCGCTCCAATTGAGAAGAGGACCCCGACGCCTCCGACCGATGTCGGTCAGGAGACCATCACTGAGGAGGAGTTAACTCAGCCCGAAGACCAGACGGGCAACCCCAGTCCTATTAAGACTCCAAGGGAACCTTCGCCACAACCCGAGCCCCCTGTGGAGCCGACGCTGACCCGACGACTGCCTACCGCGCCTCGGCCAGCTGTCGAGCCTTTCTTTTCAGAAGTGAAGGAGCTTTTCACTTACTGGTGGGATACCATCAAAAGGACATGGTCCCCACTCCACCTCCGTCCTCCTCCTCCTCCTACACCGTTGCTCCTCCGGTTCCTGCCCCTTCTCCGTCTGGGTCTGCAGGCGGTTACCTCCTCCGGGAGCCACGACCCCTCAAGGGGAGACTAGATAAAGAGACCTCCGTCCAGATCCTCTTCTAGGTCACCCAGTCCCAGAGACCCAGAAGACTGCCGTTCGCCTTGACGGAGGACACGGGATCAGAGTTTTCAACATCCAGATCCCCATCTCCCCTCTCCATCCCTTCTCCGGACCCACGTGAGCTGCCAAAGTCTCCTCCAGATGACCCTTCGTTCTCGGATATCATGAGACACATCCAAGAGAAATGAAAATTACGTACCTACCGTAATTCTTGATCTTCTCTTGTATCTTCACCATTCATTACTTACTGGCCGGAGGCACGCACCCGTTACGGGAGCCTTTTTTTTTTTTTTTTTTTAAACTTTGGCTAACGGCACCGCCCTTGAGAGTGAAGTCATGCGCTAGGGGCGGCCGTTAGTAGCGACCGACTCCTCCTCCAACTCAGTTCTGTGAGCCGGAGGCAAAAGGAAAGCAGAGAATAAAGATAGCAAGGCAAGATAGCCAAGGGATAGCAAAGCAAGGAAGAATGAACTGAAAAGGAATAAGCCGATGGAGGAAGGACAGAGGATAAGAGTATCCCTAACCTAGGGACTGCAGGGCCTCCTTACCTGGGCGACTCTAGGAGGAGAGAGAAGGAGGGAAATGAGAAAGAAGAAGAAGAAGAGAAGAGAGAGATGGGATGTTGAGGGGACCAGAATGCCCAAGGAGCCTAGTTAGCTTATGGCTGAAGGCTCGACTTAACAGGGAAGCAAGAATCCCCGGAGATAGAGCTGAAGAGAAGGTTCACCAAACCCGCTAGACAGACTCAGGAGGGCATAGTCCTCATCCTTAACATGCCATTGTTTTGATAACCACTTCAGGCTCCTGGCCGCGGAAGGCCTTTAACTGGAGGACACCCGAGGAGGGAAGAATAAAACCCCCGGCAGTATGAGAGCACTGCTCAGGGGTTTGGAAATGGAAACTGTAAGCCTTTCAGGAGTTTATAAGTACAGAAGTGGGACTCAGTCGGACTCGCCAAGGCAGGCCAGAGGCTTAGGCTGGCTGGGATTGGTTATGGTCAGCACTGCTTGTCTGTAAACTGTCCGAGAACACTAGAAAGGAAACACCAATTATCAAAATCTGGCGAGAAGGGTAGTCTGCCTCTCATCTTACTTCTTGTTTGTTTTCTCTTCCTTTTTTTTTTTTTTTTTTTTTACAGATAATCACTTGCAGGCTAGGAGCGTGACCTGAATACCAAGAATGCCTATGGCAGTCAAAGAGAGTTCCTCAGCTTTTCCTTTTTTTTTTTTTTACAAAACAGACGCCTGCCTCCTCCTCTGCAAGGCAAGAATTAGGGAAGGGGAGGGGTTTTGATTCTAGGGCTTAACAGCTGGAGCACGGGATTGCAGGGATCAAAACTGAATAGCCTGAGCCAGGCTAAAACCCCAGAGGTATCATCTCGCTCGAGGATGGCAAGAGATAGTTGTGCAGTTTGATCGCCAAAGCAAATCCACTAGATGGCCCTATGAATCTTAGAGTAAATAATTTTTCTGAGAATAAGAACCCCCAAGAAATAGATTTTTTTTCTTTTTTGGAAAAATTGAGCAATTCTTCCCATTTTATAACTTTTTTTTTTTTTTATATATTGCAGAGAGAGGAAGGAGGCGGGAGGTGGAGAAGCCACAGGAAGAGGCCACTGAGGGATGGAGGAGGGTGTAAGTAATGAATGGTGAAGATACAAGAGAAGATCAAGAATTACGGTGAGGTACGTAATTTTTATATCTTCCCTTGTCAATCTTCACCATTCATTACTTCCTGGGTGAGTACCAAGCTCCTCTTCCCCCGCCATACCCTGAGGGAACAAGACCCCCAGCCTTCTGTTGGTGAGAAACAGGAGAAGACCCTGGCTCATTCAGAAAGCCTAAGTGGGGGAAGAGCTAGGAGGTGCCTCCCGAGGACGAGGAGACGGAGGGAGCCCCTGTAAAAGTCTCCTAGCTCTAGAGGAGAAAAGACAGGTCCCCCGGAAGGCGGAGCGAATCACCCTACGCCGGGCCAGGGGTGACAACCTGGAAAGACGAAGCCATGCCGTCCGCCTGATGCAGATCGCTGTCCCGCAAGCCTGAAGCCACCTCATTGGCATGAAGATGCCCTTTGCTTGGTGTCTTGCCAGCTCCAGGCCTACCGCGGAGAGGGCAGCGGCTTGTCTGGTTTGCTCGTATCAGGCATTGATGCCAACAGCTGGGACATCATCGACCACAAATGCGGTTGTAGGCAGCGTGGTGAGCCTGATGAGATGCAATACTGGCACTCCTGACGAAGAGACACTCTTAGCCCCCAGCGGTCGAACTGGAGAGTCCGGATCCGGTGGGGTGAAGCGAGGCAGCGGCGCCCAGAAGGAGTATCTAGGTAAACCAAACCAGAGGGCGGGTTGGGAAGAGAACCTAGAGACTCTGAGGGGGCACAATACCTACGCTGACAGTCAGCCGGGGCTGGAGAAGAAGCGGCTGGGGACTGCAAGGACCGGATAGACGCCTCCTGGAAGGGGATAGGCCAAGAAGGTACCACCAAATGCTGGGCACTGAATTCACCAAGAAATTCTCGCGTCTCCCATTCGGTATTGTCTCTCCGAACATAGGAAATCCGAAGATCCCTCACCATCCTCGAGAGGAACGCTGATATTCAGTGAAATCAGCATCGGAGGACAGATGAGCAGGGGGTTCCTCTCCCTCAGAGGAGGGAGACGAGGATGATGGGGAGCTGGAATGTCCAGAGGATTCCCTTGCGGTGGGGAGAGTGAAAGACCGCTCATGCATGTATCTAAGCATGAGGGAAGGCCACCATAGAACCCCTGAACTGCTCCCAGGATAGCGGACCAGTAGGACCGACATGGCCTGGGAGGCGGGGTGAGAAGGCAGAGAGATGGGAGAGGGGCACCTCCGAGGAGGCAACTGCTCTCTGCGAGGTTCTGGAATCCGAGGAAAGGAGCCCTAGTAGGAGGGATCCCGGATATCAGACCAGGCCGCAGAACGGAACTCTGGGGAAGCGGAGCCTGGAAGAGCCCTGGGGGAGAACCTCCCCTGTGATGACGCCGGGACTGCATGGATCCAGAAGGGCAGTCCGCACAAATGCAGCCGGAGGACACCCTAGAACCCTGGAGGAAGGGGCGAGGTTCTGCACTACGGCTCCTGGCAGACCCCCTGCCCCTCAACCCCTCGGACTCCGAGAGGGCCCTCCTCCTCGACCACAGCGTCCCCCTGTCCCTAGAGGGGGCAACAGCACCGTGGGGGGTAGCTGTCACCGGCCCTCCAGAGAGGGGAGCCTCCCCCTCCGTCACCCCCCGCCTGCCCCGGGGCTCCAGCCACCCAGCGGGGAACCCTCAGGAGGCAGCGGAAGGGGGCGGAGGGAGAGCCCGCTGCACCGCCTGGTACCTGTAGCCACAGGGACCCAGACCCGAAGAGTGGGGGTGCCAGGATGGGTCACGTCCAGTCATCGCCCTCCGAGGAGGGCCAGACCAGCTGGACCTCGATGCTGGCCACCCCAGGGGTCCCTGAGGCCGCAGCACATGAGCGGCCCCAGTACCAAGGTGGCGCCACTCGCCCCCCACGGTAGCAGCCAGGCCCAACTCCAAACCCCAACACCGCGGAAGGGCCTTCTCCTCGGCAGAGAAAAGGCGAGCAGACCCCTCCTCCTTGGACCGTATAGGCCGGGAGGCCTAACGACCTTGCCGAGAATCCCGAGGCGTCGTCCCAGTCGGCGGGGCCTTGCTGAGCTAAGCGGATTCGAGGGCCGACGGTCCATCGAAAACGGGCGCCGCACGAATCCATATCATGGTTGGGTCCCAGGCAACGAAGGCAAATGTCATGCGGTCCGAGGCGAGGAGAAATGCCGGCCACAGGAGCACTGACGCATAGGGCACGGCCCGTCTTGAAAAGCACTAGCTCCCGAACCAGACATAACGAAAATAACAAGGCTAAACACAGCAAGAAACACACCGGAGCCGTAGATAGAAAAAGGAACAGTCTTACGGATGGGCGCCAAGTGTGAAGAAAAACGAGAGTAAGCAAACACGCACTAAAATGACCGCTACTACGCAACAGGTGCTGCCTCGGCGGAGGAGAAACAGAACTGAGTTGGAGGAGGAGTCGAGTCGCTACTGCACCGCCCTCCGCGCATGACGCGCGTCACTCTCGAGGGCGGTGCCGTTAGCCAAAGTTAAAAAAAGCTCCCGTGACGGGTGCGCGCCTCCGGCTTACACCCAGGAAGTAATGAATGGTGAAGATTGACAAGGGAAGATCATGGGATGGGATGCAGAAGAGTTAGACCCCGAAAGACTACGCCTTGCAAAGTATCTTCGGCAGAAGGACCCCAAGCCTGTGGTGGTGCCACCCTTGGTAGACACTTTCGTGGACGTCACCAAGGCAGTGTGGAAGCGTCCACATTCACTCCCGGCGATGCCGAAGAAAGCTGACCGCTTGTACAAGGCTCCAAGAGAAGACCAGTACTTGACTCAGCATCCTCAGGCCGACTCTCTGGTCAAAACAGCCTTTCATGACCAGTCCCAGAGACCGCAACATTTGAGCACCCTGCCACTGGACCCAGAGTCCAAGCAGCTGGACGTCATGGGTAGGCGCACGTATGCTTCCGCTACCTGCGCCATCAGATCCCTGAATTATTTGACCCACATGGTGCAGTTCCAAAATGCCCTGTGGGAGCAGGGTCTGGATGCGGCTGAGAAATTGCCGGAAGGTGAGCAGAAGGAGGAGATGTTGCAGTTCCTCCATACGGGTTCGGACGTGGGAACCCAAGTGCTACGAGCCGCATACGACTCTGCGGACTCCTCAGCCCAAGCAGCAGCTTCAGGCGTATTCCTCCAGAGGCACTCTTGGCTCCGTGTCTCCGGTTTTACGCCGGACGTCCAGAAAAACATCATGGACGCCCCATTCGAGGGAGAAGTTTTGTTTGGTAAACCCTCAGATAAGATAATTACCAAACTCCAAGAGGCCGGGAAGGCAGTGAGGTCGGTTCAGGCCATGTACCGACCCAAGCTTAGTTTCTTTCGTAGGAACCAAAGCCGATTTCGTGGACGGATGCAGAGACAACAGTCCCGCTCCGTTCCACAACAGAGGGGCTCCGGTTTTTGCAGAGCCCAGGGAAAACAACCCGCAGGTCGAAGCCAGCGCACTCCTAAAGCCAGTCCAGCCAGCGGGACCCTCAGCTGCCACAGCCTGACTCCTTCCCAGCCCCGGCCCCTCAGGATCAACGGGACGTCATGGTCGGGGGTCGCATTGCGAATTTCCTGCCAGGATGGCAGACTATAACCACCGACAGGTGGGTTCTACAGTTGGTCGGAAGAGGCTACTTTATAGAATTCGCGGAAAAGCCATCCTCGAGGCCTCCTTTGCTCTCCCGGTATCCGGGTCAGCACAAGTCATTGATCAGAAAAGAAGTACTCGCGCTCCTGCAAAAGGGAGCGATAGAGTACGTTCCAGAGAACCAGAGAGGACACGGATACTATTCCCACTTCTTCCTGGTTCCAAAGAAGACGGGACCTCTGTCCGATTCTGGATCTCAGCGACCTCAATTTGTCAGTTGCCTACAAAAGATTCCGCATGGTAACTCTTCCGGGTCTTATTCCTATGCTGAAGCAGGACGCCTTTTTAGCGTCTCTAGATATGCAGGATGCTTACCTGCACATCCCTATAGCTCAAGCGCACAAGAGGTTCCTGCGCTTCAAGTTTCTCGGCCATCTTCAGTTCCGAGCCCTTCCATTCGGGCTGTTATCAGCACCCAGGGTCTTTACCAAATGCATGGCAGTCGTGGCAGCGTCTCTAAGGAGACAGGGCCATTATGTGTTCCCGTACCTGGACGATTGGCTTCTCATGGCCGCCTCCAGAGAGGCGTTGTTACGGGTGATCCATAGCACCCAGGACCTGTTTCGATCTCTGGGTATATTAATCAACCACTAGAAGTCTCTCCTGGTACCGTCGCAGAAGCTGCAGTTCATAGGTGCAGTACTGGACACCGTTCAGGGAAGAGCATTTCTTCCAGATGACAGAGCGGAGCGCATCAGATCCCTCATCAGGAAGCTTTCGTCGAACAAGACCGTCCCAGGCAGGTCGGTCCTTCGCTTGCTCGGACACATGGCTGCTGCCATTCCTACCGTCCCTTTCGCAAGGCTCCACATGCGGGTAACTCAGTGGATGCTCAAGGTGCAATGGGACCAAAGGCAAGACCACAAGCAGCATCCGGTCAGAATCACGAACACCTCGATTCGAGACTGGCAGTGGTGGCTAAACCCAGGGACACTCTCTTTGGGCGTCCTGTTTATAGCGCCATCCCCAGAGGTAATCCTCACCACAGACGCCTCAGGTCTAGGGTGGGGAGCACACCTGGATGGGGTGAAGTCCCAGGGAACGTGGACCCCTCTGGAGGCCCACCTCCATATCAACGTCCTAGATGAGGGCGGTCCTTTATGCCCTGCAGGCATTTCAGTCAGAGATCCCGCCGAGTACTCTCCTGCTTCAGACAGACAACACGGTGATGTATTACCTCAACAAACGAGGCACACACTCTTACCCCCTTTGCAGGGAGGCCATGAGGGTGTGGGATTGGGTAATCCGACACGGCGCGACCCTGATCACAGTACATGTTCCCGGGGTGGACAACACAGTTGCAGATGGCTTGAGTCGCTCCCAGGCCAGAGTCCACGAGTGGGAACTTCTTCAGGAGGTAGCAGAGGATCTGTTTCTTCGATGGGGAACTCCAGAATTGGACTTGTTCGCTTCCCCATCCAACGCAAAACTGCCCAATTTTTGCTCGCTAGATCCAGGGCCTGGTGTTTTCTGGTGAGACGCGTTGTCCCTCTCCTGGGCGGACAGATTCCTCTACGCTTTCCCTCCCTTCCCGTTGATCCAGAGAGTTCTTCTCAAACTGCACAGGGAGCATGCAACAATGATCCTGGTGGTCCCTTTCTGGCCCAGACAGATCTGGTTCCCTTTGCTAATTCAGCTATCCCGGGAACCTCCGCTCCCATTGCCATTCAGCTCCCATCTCTTGTCTCAGGAGAAGGGTTCACTGGTCCACCCAGACTTGCGCTCACTGAACCTGCATGCATGGCTCCTAGAGACATAGCCATCTTGCGTCACGGGGTCTCGCAAGAGGTTGCGGAAGTTCTTTCTGCAGCCAGAAAGCCGGCAATGCATGCGACGTATGCCATGAAATGGCGCCGTTTTTGTCTATGGTCGCAAGCACGCGGCCTTTCCCCTTTAGGTTGTCCGGTGAAAGCGGTGTTAGACTACCTGCTCTCCCTTTTCCGTTCGGGTCTCGCCTACTCCTCTATTAAAGTGCACCTCTGTGCCATTTCAGCTTATCACCTCCCAGTGGGACAGCGCACAGTGGCACAATTAGATGCCTGTCGAATTCTTGAGAGGGGTGTTACATCTTAGGCCACCCATTAAGGACCCAGTGCCTCCATGGGACTTGCTCTTTGTCCTGGAGCAACTCACGCTCCCCCCCTTTGAGCCTGCCGCGGATTGCGAGCTGCGTTTTCTGTCGTGGAAAACGTTGTTTTTGGTTGCTGTTACGTCAGCGAGAATAGTTTCTGAGCTTCAGGCTCTCATGTGCAAAGAGCCTTATTTAATTTTCCACCGGGACAGAGTTTCCCTGAGGACGAATCCTAAATTCTTGCCTAAGGTGGTTTCCACACTCACTCTCAATCAGGATATTGACCTGCCGGTCTACTTTCCTAATTATTCTAATAGAGGAGAGGCGCTGCTTCACACCCTGGATGTTCACCGCAGCTTAAGGTACTACCTGAGCAGAACTAAGCAGCTTCGTACTTCGGAGCAACTTTTCGTTTCCTTTACTGAAAGGATGATGGGCAAGGCCACTGTTTTTCGGTTTTTACTGGAAAATCCGGTAAAATTCCGGAATTAAGGTTGCCTGAAAAATGGAAAAAATGAAGATTTCATGGAATCTGGCATTTTCTATCAGATCAGTAAATCTATAAAAAAGTGTGTTTTTCTTTTAATTCCTTCCTGTACTATTTTCAGTTTGCTTTATTTAATGCTCTGTGTATTAAGCCTTCTTTAATTCTGATTATTTATGCATATACTAAAAGAATGATAACAGAATCCCGGTAAAATCCGGAAATTAGAGTAACAATCACCGGTGAAATTCCGGAATCTTAAGTCTTGAAAACGGAATTTAATTGTTTTAATCACCGTAAATCAGTGGCCTTGATGATGGGCCAACCAGTATCCAAACAGTCCCTGTCTCGCTGGCTTGTCCAGTGCATCTCATACTGTTATGATATCAAACGAAGGCCCCTCCCAGGATCAGTCCGGGGCCATTCCACTGGGGGTGTGGCCACCTCCTTTGCAGCACTTCGAAATGTCTCCACCTCTGCCATTTGTGCTGCAGCCACTTGGAGCTCTGTTCATACCTTTATCAGGCATTATAGCCTGGACATCGCTTCACGGCAAAGAGCAGGCTTCGGCCTGGCGGTGCTACAGGGTCTCCTGTCTTAGATTCAGGACCTGGAACGTTCTTTCTGATTTCCTCCTCCCAGAATGTTTGCAAGCGCTATTGCTTGGGAATCAGTCCTAATGGTGTAACCTGCTGCAAGAGCTGTGTCTCAAAGTAAGATAGTACAGTTACGTAAGAACTTACCGTAACAGTAGATCTTCGAGAACAGCTCTTGCAGCAGGTACCTTCCCGCCCACCTTCCCCCTTGGAGGAGGCATGGCTTAAGCCTTTAACAGGGAATTTTTCTCGTTTGTCTTCTGACGGTGGATCCTCGGTCTTCATTTCGATGTCAGCCTGCGGCCGGAAGTCTCCGGCGGGACAACTGGGGAATCTGGCTGGACCGCCCCCTTATGTACTACGCCTGACGGCGGAGGCGGGACCGACGTCGGGGGCGGTCCCCGCTGAAGATGGCTAGCTAGAATTTTTCCGTGGGGTCCTGATGCCTGCCGGCTTCTGTCCTAATGGTGTAACCTGCTGCAAGAGCTGTTCTCGAAGATCTACTGTTACGGTAAGTTCTTACGTAACTGTACCTAGCGAGGTGTGTCGCTTGGTCAGTGCCAAAATTGGTGTGGCCTACAAAGTGCGCCTCTCTCTCTCACCCCGGCTGCCAGGATCTCTGTTGCGTGTGGGGTTTTACTCCCACAACTGCTTTATGCTCTGCCGGTGCTTTCACATGCTAACACGGGTGTCCTTCGCAATTGGGACACGTCTTACAACAATATCTGTACATTTGCCCTTTCTGCTCCCCGCCTTACACATTGCTGCCATCTCTATACTGCCTTGAAATGGCTGTCTCCTGATGCCCTTCGTTCATACTCCCTAGGCTGTTTTATGACTCCTTAACTTAGAACATAGTCCTGCCTCTCTGGGGACATGTTTACCCGGTCTCTCACTCTCGCTCCCTCAGGTCCTCAACCTCCCCATTACTATCTACTCAGACTTGCTCCACGCAAATGGGTGAACAAGCCTTCTCCTACTTTGCTCCTAGGTTGTGGAACTCCCTCCCATGCCATGTTAAGAACTCTTCATCCCACCTTACTTTTAAGCATGCCCTATTTTCCCACCTCCTTGTTTCTGGAACCTGTGACTGCACTTAACATCTTTCCTGTCCCTCCCCTTGTCACTTCTCTTGACTTGGACTACTTGTTTGTGACCTACCCACCCTTCGGAATTGCCATTTGTCTTGAGTTCTGCCTGCCCCCCTATCCCTTGGCCTGATGTATGTGTCTATCATATTATCCTAGTCTAGCATGTTTTTGGATATCTGCAGTTAGCTGTGCCTACAGGACTGCTCGCTCCCAGCTAGGCATCCTGAATGTTTGCTTACTGCCTGTTGTTATTTATGGCATGACACACTGTTGGCTGCTATTCATGTTTTGTATTTATGGCAGTCCTCTGTTAATGTATTTTGTACACAGTTTCACTGCACTTACCTGACTGTTTGTCACTACTGTTACGATTTTGTACTCTGCTGTATTGACATATTGTACTCTCCCTGGTCGTGCCTGAAAATGGGCAGGTTCTGTTGCCTAGCGCACTTACCTGGTTACCAAAAGCGAATAAATAAATAAATTGTCTTATGTTATCTGTGTGTGGTGTTCCTCGTGGTTTCAATGATCATGGGAAGCAGGATTGACTTTACCCTAATATAAGCACTGTAGTGTATGAGGGTAACACCAACCCTGTGTGGCATGACTGTTGAAGCCATGAGAATACTACAGCACACATTCACCAAAGTTTAAGACTTCCAGACCTAATTTATCATTTCCTTACTTTGTATAATTTGTTTCAACCCTAACAGATGGCTTAATGTAGCTTTTTACAATTAATATTATACATGTATATGTTTAGACACCTTATATTCTGTTACACAATGTTTAATTTTGTATCTATAATCCTTTTAATGAGAAAAAAATTAAAGATCAATAAAAGCATATGAAGTTTGTCTTTTAAAGGGGACAGGACGTTTCTGTTCATGTGCAGGTTTTTGTTATTTTCCTGTTTTCGTAATTTTCATACCCCAAAGGATTAATATTTAACTGTAACAAAATAAAGGTTAAAACTATAAACTGGGGGTGCTAGTGGAGCCAAGCTATGTGAAAGGAAGTTTTACAGCTCTGCAGTCTCTCCTTATCTATATCCACCAAAAGCTACCTTTTGGATGGCTTTTTGGTGAAATCTGACTGTTGGATTGGATTCCTGACCAGCAAATTGATCAAGATGGGGAATCCTAGATGAGATAAGGCAGTGGGAGGTGCTGAAAAAGGAAAAAGCGCTGGCGGGACCCAGACCTTGAGGTCAGCCCTGGAGGCCTCAGCTGTGAATGCTTCAGGTATTGATGAATTCCATGTGTCTTTGGGTCTGAAACTTCAGACACTCATAAATTCAGTGGCTTGACTTTCAAAAAAGTGGACGCATTCAATAGCTGGGTTGTGATTCTGGAGAGTATGGTTGACGGTCTGAAAAATGCCTTTCTGGATGTCACTAAAAGGGAACGAATGTGCTGATGTCGAAGGAGCTACAACACCTACAGCCTGCCTTGAGACTATGGAAAACCAGGTCCGCAGTGCAAATATTCGTTTTACTGGGAATACCGGGGGGTTTTGGGGAGGAGGAATCGCCCAGTTATGACCATACAGGAATTCCGTACTGAAAAATTGGTTCCATCAGGAGGGGACCCTGTTGGCGGCATCCAAAAAGTCTACAGAATAACACCACGTGGCCCACAAATATTGGAAAAGCCTCGAACCCTGATGATTGTTATGATGGGGGTCGGTGAAAGATACAGAATTTTACAGTTGGCTCGTCGTGCTCGCCCAATTATGTTGGACAATCAACACATTTATGCATTTCTGGACATCAGCTGTGCCACACAGCAACGCCGAAAGAAATTTGACGGGGTCTGCCGCACACTTTGAGATGCTGGAATCGTGCACACAATAATCTACCTGGCCCATCTACGTGTAGTTTTTGAAGGGAAAGTGTACCTGTTTGGCAATCCTGTGGAGGCAGGTAAATGGGCGACCAGGCTGACTGCAGCATCTTCACACACCTCCAAGGTGGCAAGACTTAATGCAGCAGAGGAGGACACTTGAGACAGGTCATTTTGATCTCTACTGATTGGTTAATGTCTACAAAGACAACAACTGCGCCTGAAGCTTAACAGTTATTTGCTTAGCCCACAAGGTGGTTTCAGCCACCAATTGTTGTTGCCTTGAGCAATATGCTTTTTATTGTTTCAACTATTTGTAAAGTTCTGTTCAAGTGTTATCTTAATGCTCGTGTATAGTAAGGGAGATGGAGGAGGATGGAGAGACTGTTTGGCAGTTTTACCCGTACTGTGTTTGTCCTAATTGAGCAACTTGCTTCAAATGTATGACGGGTGTCTTTACTTCAGATATAGTGCATGGCATCATATGCCTGCCATGGGTGAGTCCTTTATTGGGATTGATGCTGGACATTTTAATAATTTAGTTACAGCCATGCTGCTCATGGACTCAATAATGCAGCTAATTTGTTTGATCCTTTTAGGCTTGTTTATTATGTAATTACCCCTCTATGTGGTGATTCTATATAGTGAACGCATGCCTCCTGGTATTAAGATATTGTAAATGTGGACTGTTTCGTATATGCACATTCAATGTTAAGTCATTGGAAAAATCAATAAAAATAAAGTTAAAAAACCAACCTATAAATTGTATCTAGTATTGTTTTTATGTTAATATTCTGTACGGTTGGCCGGCCCAGTGGCGTGGAGGGCTGAGGCGCTGGTCACCTTACCTACTGCCACACCAGCGACCGAGGGTCAGAAACAGACTTGGGTTGCTCGAAGGCCAGCGGGGAGAGGAAGGATTGAGCATCCCAGGACAGCTGTCCCTCCATGGAGAGGGGGACGATGTGGCTGGCTGCTTGCCCGCCACCCAGCGATGGCTGGATGGCAGCACATGTGGCGCCACTACATTGGGAAGGAGACCCCATGTTCAGGTCACTGGGGACGTTTCCACAGAAGTGGAGCATGTAAATTGTGGCCATGGCACGTCCATGGGTCCTGGGGAGAAAAACAGTGGAAAACAACCCCGAGAGGCAGGAAGAAGCCCGACCTTCCTCAAGCCCCGCATCAGCGACTGGCACAACCACAATCCTGTGGCAGAGGGCAGTGGTGAAGGTAAGTCCCAGAGAAGCTGGGTGATGGAGCCGGGGAGATCGGTTGGAAGGGGGCTGTCAGGGCGTAACAGGAGAACTAAAATGTATATGAGAAAAAATATTCTGTACAGTTCCTTTCATGGAACAGGAAAAGCTGTTGGCCTGTCAGAATAAGGGTGATGTTTTTAATACATTCAACTCCAAATTCCTGTGGGGCGTTCAGTCCCTCTCCCCCAGACCAGCCTTGATGACTTGGGCCATGAGCAGCAGCCCTACCGGCGCCTGAGGGCATACCAGTTTGATTGCATACCCCATGCACAAGGGGGCACAATTTGAAGATAGAGGGGGGGATGGCTCAGGGGCAATGTGAGGAAGTATTTTTTCATAGAGAGGGTGGTGGACGCATGGAACCGCCTTCCTGAGGAGGCCATGGGGTCAAAAACAGTGGGGGAATTCAAGAATGCCTGGGACAGACATAAGGCAGTTATAGTGGGGGAAGGGAGGAAGTAGGCTGTTGGTTAACTAGAATCTGCAGCTTATCCAATAGGTAGGGAAATGGGCAGACTAGGTGGGCCAAGCGGTCCTTATCTGCCATCAAATTCTATGTTTCTGTGCTTAAGGGGAGATACAGTTTGAAGTGATGTGAGGAAGCATTTTTTTCAACAGAAAAGTAGTAAAACCTATGGAACAGGTACCCAGTGAAAGCCACACAGATGGGGTGTGTTGAATCTTTTAACCTCAAGTTAGATCAATTCCTGGTGGATATTAACATTACTGGGTATAGCGTTTAATTTATTTGGGGGGTCTCGGAGGTTTCATAGAGAATAATATTACTGGGTATAGCATTTAAATTATTGGGAAGGAATGGTTCCTGGAGGTTTCATGGAGAATAACATTACTGAGTATAGTGTTTAATTAATTGGGCAAGGGGGGATTCCCAGAGGTTTCATGGAGAATAATATTACGGAGTATAACATTTAGGGGAAGGGAGGGTTCCTGGAGGTTCCATGGTGAATAACATTTCTGGTTGTACAGCGTTTCATTTATTGGGGAAGGGAGGGTCCCCAAAGATTTCATGGTGAATAACTTTTCTGGATACAGCATTCATTGGGAAAGGGAGGGTTCCCGGAGAGTTCATGGAGAATAACATTACTGGAGGAGGTTGGGGAGAAACACTAGGGGCCATGACATGAGATTGGAGGAGGGTAGATTCAGGAGGGAGGCGAGAAGGCATTTCTTTAGGGAAAGGGTGGTGGCAAAGTGGAACATACTACCAGCTGAGGTGGTGGCATGCAACTCAGTGGAATGCTTCAAGAAGTGGTGGGACAGGGCAAATGGGAGGGTAAAGGGAGGTAAGGGGAGGGGTGATGGAGCAGCTGCTGAATATGGAGCTAGCTGCAATCTTGAGCAGCCTAGATAGACCGTGATGTCCATTTGCTGCTGGCAATTTTCATATGTTCGTATGTACTGGGTGCAGCATTTAAAGGGAAATTCCTGAATGCCCAGAAAGTGCGGCAGCTGCTGCAGAAACATCCAATTAGGGCTTTTAGCATTAAGCTGTTTTTGTTTTTTTGTATTTTTTATTATTTACCTGTTGCATGCCAATTTCACTTGTAAACAACTGTGCCATACATAATATCTGCAGAGCCGCCTGCGGCCATCTTGCATACTTCAGGTGGCTTCCACTACGCAGGTTACGCTAATGAGGGCTGCCAACTAATGGCAGAGTTGGTAGCCCTCATTAGCACAACCAGTGCAGCGGTGGCCACCCAAGGTGTGCGAGATGACTGCAGGCGGCTCTGCAGATATTATGGATGGTGCAGTTGTTTATAAGTGAAATCGGCATGCAACAGGTAAATCAAACAAAAAACCAGCTTAATGCTAAAAGCCCTAATAGGATGTCTTTGCAGCAGCTGCTGCGCTTGCTGTATATTCAGGAGTTTCCCTTTAATTCATTGGGAAAGGGAGGGTTCCCAGAGGTTTCACGGAGAATAACATTAGTGGGTACAGTGCTCATTGGGGAAAGGAGGATTCCCGGAGGTTTCATGGAGAATAACATTACCGTGTACAGCATTTAATTTGTTGGGGAAGGGAGGGTTCCCAGAGGTTTCATGGAGAATAACATTACTGGGTGCAGCGTTCATTGGGGAAAGGAGGGTTCCCGGAAGTTTCATGGAAAATAACATTACTGGGTACAGCATTTAATTTGTTGGGGAAGGGAGGGTTCCCAGAGGTTTCACAGTGAGTAACATTAGTGGGTACAGTGTTCATTGGGGAAAGGAGGGTTCCCGGAGGTTTCGTGGAGAATAACATTACCGGCTACAGCATTTAATTTGTTGGGGAAGGGAGGGTTCCCAGAGGTTTCACAGTGAATAACATTAGTGGGTACAGTGTTCATTGGGGAAAGGAGGATTCCCGGAGGTTGCATGGAGAATAACATTACTGGTTACAGAATTTAATTTACTGGGGAAGGGAGGGTTCCCAGAGGTTTCACGGAGAATAACATTAGTGGGTACAGTGTTCATTGGGGAAAGGAGGGTTCCCGGAGGTTGCATGGAGAATAACATTACTGGGTACAGCATTTAATTTACTGGAGAAGGGAGGGTTCCCAGAGGTTTCTTGGGGAATAACATTATTTATTTATTTATTACTTTGATAACCAAGTAGGTGCACTGGTCCAGTGGACCATTTACAGGCACAACCCGGGCCAGAAGGCACGAGTAGAAGCATTACAGTGACAAAAACTATTTATAAGGTTACATTTACATGTAGTACATAGACTCATTACAGTAGTACAACTATTTCCAAGGTTACATTTACATGTAGTGCATAACAATGATTACATATAGTTGGGTACAAGGCAGCAGTAAAACTCTCCAGTCAGAGGAATAAATGCAACAAATTATTACAATTTCGAGACACTGCAGGAAGACATATATACAGGGGGTACCATGTTACTGGTAGATTCAAATGGGGAGACCCCACTTCATTTGAAGAGCCACAGCTAGACCAACATACCCAACCAGAGCTGGAAAGGGGGGAGAAGAGCAGGATACAGGACGGAAAGGATGGGTGAGTGCGTGGGGTGTTAGCGAACGAAGCAGCTGCATCGACACTTGTCCAGAATCCAGGCTTTTAGGTTCTGTTTGAAATTTTGATGGGTGTTAGAATTTCGCACATTGTGGGGGTAACCTGTTTCACAAAGAGGGGGCTACCACTGAGAAAGCTTTCCTATGCATATTGGTGTTGGCCTAGGTACCTCAAGGGTGGGGGAAATAAAGGATCGAAGATGTCTCACTGAGATTCTAGTGTTGGAAAGGGTAGAGCGAGGGAAAGTGTTTCCACACCTAAGGGTGGTGTAAAAAAAAAACAGCCAAGTGAATAGTAAAGTGACCCCGCAATGGGATCCAACCAAGGGAGTGATAGAGGTCAAGGTGGTGTGTGGAATAAGGGGCCGATAGGACGAAGCGGAAAGTGCTGTTATAAGCTACTGAGAGTCTAGTCAGGGTGGTTGAGACTCGAGAGTAAATAGTGGAGCAATAATCAAAGATGAGGAGATTACTCATGGTGATGGCCAAGCGTGCCTCCTTCATTAGGAAGGACTTTAGTCGGTAGGCCGCTCCCAGCCTCATATTAACCCTGAGGACTAATTGGTTTACCTGGTCTTCGAAGGAGAGAGAAGGGTCAGGCGTTACCCCCAGGTATTTGAAAGAAGAGACGTTTTCAATGGCGGGGCCATCGGTGGCAGGTGAGGACAGAGGAATTGGCATTGCCGGTTTTATTAAGGAATGGTTTTGACTCAAACAGCATAGCCTTGGTTTTCTTAGAATTGACCAACAACAGATTAGAGGAAAACCAGTTATAAGCAGAACAGTAGTTTTGGGTGAGAACAGAGGAGATACTCGAGAAGGACTTGTCACTATGATAGATGACAAGGTCATCTGCATACAGAAAGGAGTAACCGGTAAAGCTGTCGGCAGGGAGGGAGTTGATAAACAGAGAGAAGAGCAGGGGACCCAGGATGGAACCCTGGGGAACTCCCATAGAGACTGTTAAGGGCAGAGAAATGGTAGTACCAATGCACACTGACTTGGAGCGTCCTGAGAGGTAACTCCGGAACCAGTCAGTGGTCCCAGCACAGTAACTGAGAGAGGGTAATTTGGATAGAGTAAGGAGTGGTTGACTATATCAAAAGCTTTGGATAGGTCGACAAAGACAGCACCTGTGGCACATCCACAGTCCATGTTGGGGAAAAGAGCTGGGACAGTAGAAATTCGGTGATGCTTATGGAAGCCATGCTGTTGGCTACATAAGAGGTCATATTTGGCAGTGTACTCAGATAGATGTTGGTGGACAATCCTCTCGAGTTTACTTAGGTGGGGGAGAATGGATATAGGCCGGTAGTTGTGGGAGGAGTGGGGGTTGCCGGATTTAAAGATAGGAACTACTCTAGCAGACTTCCAGGAGTCAGGCATGGTGGAGGTAGATAGTGCAAGATTAAAAATAAAGGTGTGAGGCTTGCATATAAGGGGGAGAAAAGTTTCAGAAAGACAGGGGAGAGGCCGTCGAGCCAGGCTACCCTGTTTGGTAAGTCTTTTAGCAGTTTGGATGTGACTTTGTGGAGATGGTAGAAAAAAGTAGAAAAGGGGGTGAATGGGGCGTCACTGGGGGGAATTAGAAAGGCGGGATGGAGTGCACGGGTCCCAGGGACAGAAGATTGCAGAGGAGGGCCGATAGATCAGAGAACTTGGTATTTAGTGTCAAGTAATCGACGAAGGGGTCTGTCAGAGGGCCAGAGGAGAACTCAGGTGAATGGAGGGGCTATGTAGGCGGGGATTTAGTAAAGAATTGATAGAGTCCCAGAATTTTTTAGGATTGCCCAGGTTCTTTCTCTGGAGCCAGTGGTAGTACTCCTGTTTTAGTGATCTGGCCATGTATCGACATCTGTTTTGCAGGTGCCTGTACTCATTTCGCAGGGCTTGGGAGGGGGTCAGTTTGTGGGCAGCCCACTTGTTGTTCCTCAACTTCATGAGTGACAGTAGGTCTTTAGTGAGCCAGCATGTGCTCCCGCCTCTGACACGCCGAGTAGTGGTAGGGAAGTGGCAATCCTGGATGTCCAGAAGAGCGTTGGTGAAATAGGTGGCAGCCATAGACGCATCAGTGCAGGCATAGAGGTCCTGCCAGTTTAAGGCCCTGATGTCCTCGAAGAGGCGGGAGGTATTGGAGCAGTTGAAATTCTGGAAAGAGAGGTACTTTGGGGAGGAGGACAGGAGCCTTAGAGGACCAAATGGCATAAGTGGGGGAGTTATCTCTATTGGAATCGGATAGCATGCCAGCTGTAGCAACTCTGTCTCTACAGTTAGTGATCTCCCAATCGAGGAGTGTGTGGTTCGAGTTGCGGGTGTTGAAACAGGTAGAGAGGGAGATGATTTGCACCAGATTATACTGATTTAGGAGGTTGGTATAATCTGGTTTCTGAGCACTGAGACAAGTGAGGTTGTAATCCCCAACAAGGATTGGCTCTCTAGTTGGGGAGAATGATCTGAACTATCTTAGGAGGCTGCGGAGGTCTTCTACACCCCCATCGGGGGGGGGGGTTGTAACAGCATCCCAGGTAGAGTTTTTTAGTTGAGCCCAGGGTAACGCCAACGATGAGCCATTCACTGGGGGAGGCATTGTCGGAGCAGAGGGTGGTGAAGACAGAGAGGGGTTCATTGACAAATGTGGCGGCACCACTGCCCTTTCTTTTGCCAGGCCGATCTTTGTGCAGGAGGGAGTACCCTGGCAATTGGAATATGGTATCTGGGTGCTGTGGTTTCAGCCAGGTCTCAGTGATGCAGAGGATGTAAGGTTTGTACAGGGAAACTCAGGCTTCAGTATCAGTGTATTTTGCAGGGAGACTGCAGACGTTCATATGGGCAATTTTTAGTCCAGGGGATTTGACCCAAGTGGCATCCATAGAGGTGATGGAAGGTTGTACAGGTCCAGGATTGGACTCGATGTCTCCTGCCAGTAAGAGCAGGGAGAGAAGGAGGCGATAAGGGCACAGTGGACAGGAGAAAGGGGGGAGAAGTAGGGGAAAATAAGAAGGAACCAAGTAGACGACGCTCAAGGCTTGTTAGGAAAAAGAGGGGGCGCTGAGAGGGGTTAACTCCCACCTGACAGGAAGGGAAGGGGAGTACAGAGAGGGTGGCTGACAACAAAGAAGTGGAGGAGGTCCAACTGGTCAGTGGCTAGTATACAGGCAGTGAGGTCAGCTATCAGAAGGGTGCCTATCAGAGAGGCAACCACAAGGGATAGGAATAGTGGCTTCATTGTGGAAGGAGACAGTAGTTGAAAGGGTGACAGAAAGGGGCCTGCCCATGTGGCGATTGAGTATAGTCCCAGTATAGTGGCAGGTGTCCGACTGCAGAAAATATAGCCCCGGAAGAGTGAAAAACTTGGCTGTGCTTGGCAGGTAGGGTGTACAGAGAAGGTGGTTGCCTGAGTTGAGAAGAGTGAGGCTCCTTTATAAAGCAGCCTCGGCACATAGGAAGAGGACTCAGTTACACAAGGGGTAAGGTGCAGGCGAAGAAGCAGGAGACAAACAAGAGTTATGGGGAAACAGCCTGAGATCAGCAATCAGTGATGACAATGGTCGTGGGAAGAGATCTGAAAACCTGAAAATGTATAGGCAAGCTAAGCTGGTGAAGGGCTTGGGAGAAACAGAAGCAGAGAGACTGGGTAAAGGCAATCAAGGGAGCTGCAAGGGAGCAGCAGGGGTAGAGATTTGGAAATAAGCCTAAATTAAGTTACCAGGGAAATTAGGATCTATGTCCAGTAGCGGATCCAAGATTTTACAATGGGGGGGGGGGGGGTGCTGTGGTGGTGTGCGGACTTGATATCTAACTTTTTTACATTTTTTAATCCTTTATATTATCTTTTCCATTACATTTTTGATTAAAAATAATAATGTTATCTATTGTTTTGAATGTAGATTTTCTTACAATCAATATAGTAGACTTCTCCAGCAAAGTGAAATGTAGCAGTAGCAAGCAAGTAATTTACAATGGGGAGTGCACCTGCACCCACTAAAAACCCCTAGATCCGCTACTGTCTATGCCTGGCTGACTTGTCATAGAAGCAGCAGGTGAGCAAAGCAGGGTAGAGATTATGGGAGAAAAAAGAGAATCGGCCTGGCTAAGTAACCACAGCAGTCATTAGATTCAAGAACTGTAGTTGTCAAAACATATGGGTTGTGCGAGAGGACTGGTTGGTTAGTTTTTCACATGAGGCGTAGCCTTTCTGAGAGGTAGAGCATTTAAAGTGTGGGGGATGGGGGGGCCGAAATATCCACAGTAACAGCAGCAGAGGAGAACTGTGGTCCGAGGTAACGTTGGCAACAGGCGAATGTCGGACCGCAGAAGATCCTGTTTGAAAAAAAGTGCCAAGCACCCAGAAGAGGCTGGCTGACTGCGCTGAGCTGTCTGTACCTTGATTGGTGGGCAGTTGGGCTTCTGGCCGTGGTCCTGGTGCAGCGATCAGCGTTGGAGGGGGCCCTGGTCAGGGGCTACCCGAGGAGGGAGGGAGGAAGGGGAAGATTTATTAATACAGTGGCAGAACAAAGGAGTGGGTCATGGTTAGGCTGGGGGGGGGGGGCGGAGCGGGCTGGAGAGTGGGTTGAGCAAGAGGGCTCAGGTGCGTATTGCTGGAGGGAGAAAGAACACAAAAGAAAAAAAAGAGTGCTGGATGGAAACCTGGAGTAGAGGGGGGGAGGATCGGGTGGCAGAGGGTCGAGCAAGTGAGCTCAGGGTATGAGGATTCAAGCAAGCCTAAGTGGCTGGAGGGGAGAAGTAGAGATTACAGGGAAAAAATAGCAAGAGACAAATCAGGGTGGGAGTGAAATCAGAGCAGTCAGTGAAACGATCAGTCAGCAGAATACGTTTAACAAGTAAAAACAGATATCGAGGGTCAGATTAATTAAATTTACTTGACCAGTTTACTAATTCAATTTCTTGCCTGAGAAGGCTTAGAGAAATTCATTAGAATTCAGAATTCAAGGGCAGGCGAAATTCTAGAGTCAGACTGAAATTTTTAAACTGGCTGTATGGTGATAGGAAATGCAATTAAAGTCCAAAAAATTAAAGGCTGCTGGCTAAAATACAATAAAACTAATAACAGGCTAGGAAAAATCCACAGTAACAGCAGCAGAAGAGAACTACGGTCCAAGTAAAGGTTAGCAATAGAACATAGAAACATAGACTTTAACTGCAGATAAGGACCGCTTGGCCCACCTAGTCTGCCCATTTCCCTACCCAGAGGATAAGTTGCAGATCCTATTTAACCAACAGCCTGTTTCTTTGTACCCCCCACAAAAATTGTCTTATGTCTGTCCCATGCATTCTTGAATTCTCCCACAGTTTTAGACCCACAACCTCCTCAGGAAGGCTGTTCCATGCGTCCACCACCCTCTCTGTGAAAAAATACTTACTCACATTGCCCCTGAGCCGTCCCCCCTCTATCTTCAAAATGTGTCCCCTTGTTCTTGCACATCTCTTTTTCTGAAAGATGCTACCCTCTTGGACTTTGTTGATTCCACTGAGGTACTTAAACGTTTCTATTATGTCCCCCCTCCTCCTTTCCTCAAGGGTATACATATTAAGCTCCTTTAGTCTCTCCTCGTATGGCTTCTCTTGAAGACCCTGCACCATTTTAGTTGCCCTCCTCTGAACTGTCTCCATCCTGTCTGTGTTCTTGCGGAGATGGGGTCTCCAGAACTGGACGCAGTACTCCAGATGGGGTCTCACCAGCTGTCTGTACAGGGGGTAACAACTTCCTGTTTTCTGCTGGTGATGCCTCTCCCTGTACAACCCAGCATCCCCCCAGCCCTCCCTACTGCCTTCTCCACATTGCTCGCCAACCTAAGGTCATCTGATATGATTACCCCAGGTCCTTTCCATTTTGTTGTTACTACCCCCCCAAAATTGTGTACTCTTCCTCTGGGTTTTTGTTTCCCAGGTACATTATTTTGCATTTCTTTGCATTGAATCCAAGCTTTCATACTTCTGACCATTCCTCCAACCTTGCCAAGTCCCTTCTCATCCTTTCCACGCCTCCTTGTATTAACCCTGTTGCAGATCTTTGTGTCATCTGCAAAGAGGCATACTTTTCCTTCCAGTCCCTCTGCAATGTCACTTATAAAGACATTAAAAAGGACTGGACCCAGTACTGAACCCTGCGGTACCCCACTAGTAACCCCTCTTTCTTCAGAGTGGACTCCATTTACAATTACCTTCTGTGTCCTGTTGTCCAGCCAATGTTTTACCCAGGTTACCACCCTGGGACCCACTCCCAAGCTGGTTAATTTGACTATTAATCTTTTGTGTGGGACTGTGTCAAATGCCTTGCTAAAGTCTAGGTAGGCCATGTCCAGAGCCCCTCCCTGGTCTACTACTTTGGTCGCCCAGTCAAAGAAATCAATTAGATTCATCTGACATGACCTTCCCGCTGTGAACTCATGCTGCCTTGGGTCCTGTGCCCCACTGGCCTCTAGGTACTCAACAGTTCTTTCTTTCAGAAGTGATTGTATCACTTTGCCTACCACAGAGGTCAAACTGACAGGTCTGTAGTTTCCTGCCTCTGTCTTGCTCCCACTTTTGTGAAGGGGAATCACATCTGCCTTCCTCCAGTCCTCAGGTACCACACCATCCTCCCATGATTTGTTAAAAAGGGTGTCACTAGTTCTCTACTTAATTCTTTTAGAATTCTGTGATGAATTCCATCTGGCTCCATTGCTTTGTCCACCTTCAATTTTAGGAGTTCTTTCAGGGGGCGAGGGGCGGGAGAGTAGCCTTCCGAAATTGAGTCATTTAAGATGAAGTGACAAGACTACCTACTGCAATGAAATTCCTATAATATAGACATGCTGATGAAATTGTACTGTGCAAATGTAAAGTATAATATGCTCAGGAAGAATAATTAATTATTTAACTATGCACTGGCTGTAAAGTGGACATGTAAATTAATGGGTCTGATGAATACAAATGTTTATGTACCCATTTGTTGTCAATAAACTTGAGTTTAAAAAGGAGTTCTTTCAGAACCCTTTCTTCTGTGAACGGACTGGGATCGACCTCCCTATCCAGAGTGCTTCTGTTAATTGGATTAGGCACCTCCCCCACCTCCTCTTCTGTGAATACTGAACAGAAGTATTCATTCAGTATCCCTGCTTTTTCACTATCCCTCTCTGCCCACCCACCGTCCATTCTGTTCAGCCTCACTATCCCTCCCTTTGTCTTTCTACGCTCCCTGATATACCTATAAAAGGTTTTATCTCCCCTCTTAACCGAGTTGGCTGTCTTTTCCTCAGTTTGGGCCTTCGCTATTCAGACTACCCTCCCTACTTCCTTCTGTCTTAACTGGTACAGTTCTCTGTCCTGCTCCTTCTGTGTTTCCTTATACTTCCTAAATGCTATCTTTTTCTCCCTAACTTTCACAGCCGCCTCTTTTGAGAACCATAGTGGCTTTTTCTTTCGTTTTGATTTATTTGCTTCACACAAAGGCTGCAGCAGGTGAAGGTTGGACCACAGAAGATCCTGTTTGAAAAAAGGTGCCACGTCCCAGAAGAACCTGACTGGCTGACTGCGCTGAGCTGTCCATACCTTGATTGGTGGGTGGGTGGCTTCATATCGGCACCGTGCAGAACATTAGCGTTGAGGCCCCATCGGGGCTACTTGAGGAGGAGGGAGGAAGGGGAAGACTATTAACACAGTGGCAGAACAAAGGGTGGGTCGTGATTAGGCTATGTGGGGGAGGCGGGCTTGGGGGATTGAGCAAGAGGGCTCAGGTGCGCACAGCTGGGGCAAAAGATGGCTGGAGGGAGAAAGAACAGAAAAGAAAAAAAAGAGAGTGTTGGATGAAAACCTGGTGTAGAGGGGGGAGGAGCGGGTGGCAGAGGGTCGAACAAGCAGGCGAAGGTTGGACCGCAGAAGATCCTGTTTGAAAAAAGGTGCCAAGTCCCCAGAAGAAACTGTCTGACTATGCTGAGCTGTCTGTACCTTGATTGGTTGGTGGGTGCGTGGGGAAGGGTAGGGGAACATTGTTTAACCAGGAGTAGCATACTAAGCCGAAGCTTGTTTCCAGATGCGACCTGGGAGCACAAGGAAGTTAAGTGACTTGCTCAGGATTACACAGTATACACCTAGGCAGCTGTGAGATTCAAACCCAGGTCTCCAGATCTGCAGCTCAGAGCCTTAACCCACTGTGCTATACCCAGTAATGTTATTTTCCATGAAACCTCTGGAAATCCTTCCTATCTCAATGAATTATATGATGTACTCTATAGAAGAGTGGGCTTCTGGCCGTGGATCCTGGTGCAGCGATTAGTGTTGGAGGGGCCCCAGTCAGGGGCTGCTTTGATTGGTGGGCTTCTGGCCGCAGGTCCCAGTGCAGTGGTAGGCTTTGGAGGGGACCCTAGTCAGGGGCTACCTTGATTGGTGGGCGGGTGGGCTTCTGGACGCTGGTCCTGGTGCAGTGATCGCCATTGGAGGGGCCCCGGTCAGGGGCTACCTTGATTGGTGGGCAGGTGGGCTTCTGGCCATGGGTCCCAGTGCAGCAATTGGTGCTGGAGGGGCCCCGGTCAGGGGCTACCTTGATTGGTGGGTGGGCTTCTGGCCGCAAGTCCCTCTAACGCCGATGGGTACAACATTAATTTACTGGGGAAGGGAGGGTTCCCAGAGGTTTCATGGAGAATAACATTACTGGGTACAGCGTTTAATTTACTGGGGGAGGGAGGACTCCCAGAGGTTTCACAGAGAATAACATTACTGGGTACAGCATTTTATGAAATGGAGAAGTGAGGGTTCCTGGAGTTTCATGTAGAATAACATTATTGGGTACATCACATAATTCATTGGGAAAGGGAGAAGTCCCAGAGGTTTCATGGAAAATAACATTACTTGGTACAGAATTCATTGGGGGAAGGGAGGGTTTCCGGAGGTTTCCAGTGTGAATACAGCAGCTGCCTAGATGACGCAAGTTGAAACATGAACATTTTCTAGGTATTAATGTTGCATTAATGTCTACAAACATGTCTCTGAAGTACATTATTTGTAAAGAGATAGTGTACTGTCTAAAACTAGTATTAGTTTTTAAAAGCAGTCAACCATTACCTTTTGTATCTGAAGTACTTTTTCTTTTCCCTTTGTTTAATTAGAAGATTATTTATCTGTTAGTAGATGTGATGTGTGGGACAGCACTCTGCCTGGCAGCTGACATATCTATCTCTGTTCCCCCACTATATGGTCAGCATTTTATCCTCACTGACTGACATCACTGCTGCTTAGGAAAAGCAACTCAGCTGCCAGGTCAGTCACCTGTGATGTCACTGTCAGTAAATGTAATGTAAATGTAAAACAGCAGTGCATTTTAGCAACGAACATGTTATCCTGTACTTTTTTAATGTGTTGTAGAGTGCCCCCTATTTCGTCTTGTATGATACCTTTCTCCATTCTGAGTCTGCTTAGCGCTTTTTTACATTTGAAACAATTAAGTGGTACTTTTAATATAGCTGAGCATAGTTCACACATTTCCCATACCTTATTCTTGCTCGGAGTACACACACATTTCCCATACCTTATTCCTGCTCGGAGTTCACACACAGCCCATACCTTATCCCTTCTCGGAGTTCACACACATTTCCTATACCTTACCCCTGCTTGTAGTTCACACACATATCCCATACCTTATACCCGCTCGTAGTTCACACACATTTCCCATAACTTATTCCTGCTCGGAGTTCATACACATCCCATACCTTATCCCTTCTCGGAGTTCAGACACATTTCCCATACCTTATGCCTGCTCGGAGTTCACACACACCCCATACCTTATCCCTGCTCGGAGTTCACACACATTTCTTATACCTTATTCCTGCTTGGAATTCACACACATTTCCCATACCTTGCCCCTGCTCGGAGTTCACACATATTTCCCATACCTTATTCCTGCTTGTAGTTCACACACATTTCCCATATCTTATCCCTGCTCAGAGTTCACACACATTTCCCATACCTTATACCTGCTCTTAGTTCACACACGTTTCCTATAGCTTATCTCTGCTCGGAGTTCACACACATGTCCCATACCTTACCCTGCTTGTAGTTCACACACATCCCATACCTGATTCCTGCTTGGAGTTCACACACATTTCACATACCTTATTCCTGCTCAGAGTTCTCACACATTTCCCATACCATATTCCTGCTTGGAGTTCACACACAAATTTCCCATACCTTTCTCATACAAACATATGAAGAAGCCAGCAGAAGAAGGCCATTTGTTCTATCAAGTCTGCTCATATTGCAGGGCACACAGCTTGAGCTAATGTCCCTGCCCTCCCTCTCTCCCCACTCGTCCCATCCTCCCTACCCATGATCCTTACCTTCCCCCTATGTTTATCCCAGTCTCTCTTAAAGCTGCCCACTGTCTTCAATGAGATGACCTCTTCCGGCAACACATTCCAAGTGTCCACCTCCCTCTCTGTGAAGAAGTGCTTCCTGACCTCCCTCCTAAACCTCCCACCCTCCAGCTTAAGATTGTGCCCCCTCGTGTTATGGTTGCCACTCAGCTTAAAGAGACTCTCCTTATCAACCTTATTTATCCCTTTCAAGTACTTGATGGTCGTCCATGTCCCCACCCCGTCTTCCAGGGAGTATATGTTCAGTGCCCTCATACTCTCCTCATATGCCTTACCCTGCTGGCCCGCTATCACCTTTGTAGCCCTCCTCTGGACTTCTCCAGCAGGTTAATGTCCTTTTTGAGGTGTGGGCACCAGTACTGAACTCCATACTCTAGATGCGGCCTTACCATTGACCTGTACAAGGGCAGTATAACCTCCTCTCTCCTACTCCTGATCCCCCTAGATAAACATCCCAACATCTTGTTTGCATTTGCTGCTGCAGTCTTGCACTGTGTAGAGTGCTTCAGGTCACTAGTGATCATCACTCCCAGGTCCTTTTCCTCCTCTGATGCAGATACTCGGACTGCACCCAGGTAGTACTGTGTCCTGGGATTCTTGACTCCAATATGCATAACTTTCCTGCTCGGAGTTCACACACATTTCCCATACCTTACCGTGTATGTAGTTCACACACATTCCCCATACATTATTCCTGCTCGGAGTTCACACACACATCCCCCATACATTATTCCTGCTCGGAGTTCACACACATATCCCATACATTATCCCTGCTCGTAGCTCACATACATGTCATATACCTTATTCCTGCTCGGAGTTCATATACACATCCCATACCTTATCCCTGCTTGGAGTTCACACACATTTCCCATACCTTATTCCTGCTCCTAGTTCACACACATTTCCCATACCTTATTCCTGCTCCTAGTTCACACACATTTCCCATACCTTATTCCTACTCCTAGTTCACACATATTTCCTGTACCTTATTCCTGCTCGGAGTTCACACACATATCCCATATCTTATCCCTGTTCGTAGTTTGCACACATTTCCCATACCTTACAGGGCCTGAAGGACAATAGCAGTTGTCAAGGAGACGAGAAAAAGCTAAATAAATAAAGACATGGAAGATATCAGTTATCAAGAAAGCTGTCCATAATAACATGCCATATCAGTATTGATGGCATCCCCCCAGCTTCTGACTAGGACTTCTCCCCTTCCTCTTCAATATAAACAACTGAAAGCAGAAAAATAGTATAGCATTGTTCCTGCCTCTGTTGCAGGGGATAAATTATCTTTTCCATTTTATTGACGACATTCACTGTTTTCCCAGTTCCACATTGTTAGCAGGGAGAGGTCCTGCCAGTGCCATGTAATAGCTTTCTTGGTCACAAAAGTAAAAGTAGAAAATAAGCATTTCCTCCCATTTTCTTTCAGTGCTGGACAACTAAGCCCAAGTGGTTTGGATTATCAGTCGAGAAGAACATCAAGAGACAATAGGTCGTGTATCACTTCTTCTGCGTGTGTCCAGTATTGAGTGAGAAAGGGACAAAGAAAGAATACATGTGTGTGTGGCTCTCCGAGTACCGCCATTCACCCATTATTGGGTGGAACCCCAAGGGACTGGTTGACCTGAACCACCTTTTTTTATTTTTGTTTTTTAGTATCTAACAACTATCCAACCATACTTTATTGTATGAATGGGTGGCGATTAGTATAAAATAGCCAGTCTGAGGCCACGTCACCAGAGTTAGCATGGAATTCTTCTCTGTTTCTTACTGATGATGTATATAGATGGTGTTTGTATAATCAGAGCTGTTAAAATGCTATATAAACGAGATATTAAAGCAGCAGTAGTTGTCTGTTATTTGTTTTTGTTTTTTGTAAGAATGTATTTCTAGCAAAAACTTCAACATTAAGTCTTTCTTTTCATTTTGTTTCATTCCCGAATTGAGATATGTGATTTTGAAATTTTTAAAAGTTTTTGCTTCCTAGCAGTGCTCACCATGAAAGAATTCAGTGTTTGTGTGGCAGGGTGCTTTTTACCATCGGAAACATGTGCTAGCTCTGTCATAATACATCCACAGTAAAACTCCAGTATTTACAGTCAAAAGGTATCCTCAACAGAAGAGATCTGTAACTATTGCAAATGGTGGCCATCTTTAATGACCAGAGAAATTAATTACAAAAATAGTTTTGAGAACTTTTTTTTAAATTGTTGAGGAAATTTAAAATATACTGATTGTGTATTTAATTATGTCAGAAATACATTTTTGAAAAAAAAAATATCCTAATAGATGGAAATATGTGAGAAAAATGTCATAAGTAATGAAGAGTGTTGTAATTTCCTTTATTTAGGTGAGCGTGGATTGAATAACTGCATGACCTGGAGCCTGTGATTGTTACCTGAGAAGTTGAGCTCATACTTCACCTCTATTTTATCCTACAGGATGAAATGACTAACTTGATAAAAACTGATAAGAGTTTGAACCCCTTTGCCCAGGCAGAATAAAGCCAATAAGGGTAGCTGGTGGGATGTCTGGTCAGAGAAGAGCCATTTAAACATATTCAGGTTTGGTTGTTTACTATCTGTCAGCTTGGGATGCGCATGCTGGAGTTGTTACCCATCAAAAATTCAAGTGGTTCTGCCCTTTCAGTTTGTGGAGTGGTTCAGTGGTAGGCGCTGCCAAGGGGATACCTGGGATAAATGTTCCTCTGTCTCAGTGTCTAGATATGCAGTAAGGATTTAACAGCTGAGCTAAATCATTCAGAGAGGATGAGTGCCTTTGGGATCCCCAGGTTTTCACTCATCCTGGTAGCACATCTGGTAGTGTAGCAGAACAGTATTCCAAGCAGGTCGGGGTTCAAACTCCAACTAGATCACTTGGTTCTTTATCACTTCTAAATTGTATCTCAGATATATGCATACCACGCTCCTTGTAAATAAAATAAAATTTTAAACTTACCCAAATAAAGTGTGAGATACTCTCAGCACAGAATGGCATATGGGAGAGCTAACAGGATTCTGGGAAGCATCTGGTGGGGATTCTCGAGTCTCAGCAATGAGGTAATGTTGCATCTGTACAGATCATTGGTTAGACCACACCTGGAGTATTTTGTGCAGTATTAGAACCCATATCTGAAGAAATTCAGGAAGAGGATAGAGGCAGTGCAGCCCAGGCAGCAACAATTATCCCAGGGCAGCAGGGTAAGACCTACAAGGAAATATTGGACAGTCTAAACATGTACTGTGTCTGGAGAACAGGAGGGAAAGGGGGGGGAGGATAAAAACTTCCAAATGCATGCAAGGATATAATAGGATGGATGTCACAGAGTTATTTAAGGAACAGCGCAACCACCAGGTGGCACAATCTTAAACTGGATGGGGGATTCAGGTTGGATGTTGGAAAGTATTGGTTATAAAACAGTTTACCACCAGTTTCTTGGCTGCACCCCTTCTTCGACCAGTGCTCGGAGTCAGAGAGCCCTTCTGCAGCAGTGCATATCCTTGCCTTATATTATACGTGCTCTTCTAGTATTTAGTTTTGATGATCGCTCACTGTTCTGCGACAGATTATTTCCTTATTGCGCTCTCTCCCTTCCCATATCCCGTTAATGTGCCGACTTATTATGCTGCCATGATGTTGCCAGTGGAATAATGTTGCATGCTTCTTATATGACTTTGATTTCTTGGAGTCCTGCAATGTTACCGATCCCCAGGTCGCCCTTCTTGCCACCAGGGTGCAACCTGGAGTTTGTTATATCAGTAAATCGGGGTGCAGGGGCGCGGGTGGCATAGCCCTCTGCAATTCAGGTCGCTCCTACTGCCAGACAGCAGATAGTCGGAGCACGGTGCCTGGTGTCGGCGAAGTGCCGGCACTATATTTTACGCTGGCAACTTTGTTGTCACTGGGGCATGAGTAAACCCTCCCTTCCCCAGTCATATCTGTAAACGAGACTGTTAGTTCTCTGTCTAGCTAACCTGGTGAAACAGTTTTCAGATAAATAAAATAAATCCTATGCTGCTGTGCAGAGGGGGTGTGGCACGCATGTAAATGGCATGCAGCATTGCTCACATGACCTGATCTTCCCAGAGTCAGTCTTCACCATTGATCCATACATATGGGTCATAGAGCTGGAGGCACTAGGCCCCGACAGGAGCTTTTTACCTCTAGGGAGGGAGCTGATGTCGGCTACTGGCACTGTTTACTTGCATCATGTACCCATGACATGGTGCCACACACCTGCCAATAACCGTCAACACCCTTTCGCACCTCGGTTCTGTTTTTCCTGCCATCGAGTGCATATTGTGGGAGCAGCACCTCAGTTCAACCATTGTCAAACTTCAAATTTCTTCTGCAACACCAGCGAAATATATCCTTTTGTGGTGTTGGCTTCGTTTTATTATTTTGTTCGAGATGTCTGAGTCCAAGAAAAAGAGTAAGGGGGGGACAAAATGCCCCGGGTTATGCGTTGGTGTTCCTGTGGGAACGCGATTGTCATGAATGACCAGCATCAGTTTGCTGTACCTATCTTGGCTGTGATCATGATATGGATCCCTGCAATGCCTGTTTTTTTATGGATCTTTGTACCATTGAAATCAGTGCGTTGAAGATGGATCACCTGTTCCCCGCCTTTGGAGGCATGTCAAGAACCCTTGATGCCAAGATCAGGACCTTGGGTCTTTCCCTTGGGCCTCTTGCCAGGGCTGCTGATACAGTGGAGATGTAGTGTTCTCCCCAGCCTCATGGAGGCATCGGAAGCCCTAGAGGGTGAGTCTGGTGGAGAGCTGGCTCCTTCTGGGCAGCTGGCTGATCACCCTTCCCAGTTTATTTGCCCTGGGCAGCAGACATCACCTGTGATGTGACTGAAGCTGTGCACTCTGTCTACACTGGAGGACACCTCAGTCATGCAGCCTGGTGCTGCCCCAGCTCCTGACTTAGTTTGCGATGTCGGTGAGCAGGGCAATGTCAAATCGTGATGCCAGGCCCAATCCTGGTACCGTTCACGGTGCCACTAGAGGGACCAGCACCAGGGCTGGGTGGTGCAGCCCCATTGCAGAGGATGAGGTGATGCTTTTTGACTTGAGCCATCATGGCTCCGAGGAGGAAGGTGACACTGGGCCCCACGACAGGTGCGGTGCCAGCTCCAATGTCAGTCCTGGGCCCGGCACCGAGGCGGCTTCTGACAGCTGTAATGTCAGAGGCGGCGATGAATTGTGTGTTTGGGGGGGTGCCGTTGGTCCCAACACTGAAGCTGGTACTGAGGACGGCGCTGGCTGTGGGACCAGGGAGAGTCCTATGACTGGGATGTTTTCTAGCCCTGAGTTCGGTGCTGGGGCTGGCAGTAACCCGAGGTGTGGGACCAGCTGGTTTATGTAATTTTCCCTTGGTCCTATGGCTGAGCTCGTCTCTGGTGAGGACCAGAGCCGCCCTGAGGGGACAAAATGGCTCCACTCTCCTCACTCAGGGAGTTTTCCCTAGGGGCACTGTTGAGTTCATTCCTCTTCTGTAGGTTGACTCTCCTCAAATGGGTTCATCATACCTTCTCCTAGGGCATGGTCTGCTGCTCAGTCCTGCATCCTGGGCACAGACCCTACAGCCTCTGGTTCTCAACCTCCCAAGGCTATGCCACCCTTACATGAACTCCGAGATATTATGGGTCTTCCGTGATCCATCAGCTGGGCTTAGTATGAAAGCAAAGCTGGTATGCCATCTCAGTACCATACCTGTGCCAACCATACCCAGTTCCTGCACAGGCCCCAGAAGCTTCATTGTACAGCACTACCTCTTCCTCCACGTCCTCCTCAGAGGGCGCAGAATCATTCATGCACCAGTCCTCGGCCTCTGAGTACACCCTGTACCAGAGACTTACGATGGACATGCTTTAGGTGCTGGACATGGTACTAAAGCACAGTATCCTGTCCACACAGCTGGGACTTCTAGGAGCTTTCAGCAATGACCTAGCGTCATCCATCCCTTGCCAAGGGCCCTCGAGGAATTCTGCAGGGCAGTTTGGAGATGTCCCTTCACTTCAACTGCAGCCCAGAGGGATATTTAGCAACAATATTATTCCCCCACAGGTTCTGCTGGCACAGTACCTCACCCAGCTTTGGGGAGTTGGATATTGCAGACCTCGGATGGGCCTTGTCGCCCGGTGCATAACCTGCCTCGTGGTGCAGATTCTGCTGAGGCAGATGCCATTGGGGAGAAAGGTTTTCACCTTTGCTTGCACTGTGGTGTGCATCTTGACACATCAGGCACACTTGGCAGCTTCTAACAAGCGTCTGTGGGTGCAGCTAGGACAGCTTCAAGCTGCCATGCCTCAAACAAAGTTAGTCAGGTAAGCCATCTGTCTTTCTGTCTCAAGCCTGGAACTGGTCAGGCACCAGACAAGAGCATCTTGTGACGCCAGTGAGGTGGCCTCCAGACTGGTAAGAACCAGAGTCTGCATTCAGCTGACGGTGTGGGTTTGCCTTTCTCAGCTGGAACCTCTGGCCCAGAGTAAAGTGTTGAACTGCCTGTTCCAGGGGACTCATTTTTTTCTCCTGAAGAGTCAGAAGGGAGCTTGGGGGCATTTCTACCTCCTGACTGACTGATTATCGGACCTCACTAGGCCCGTGAGGAGTCCTGGCCCTCAGGGGTTTTCCCCCACACAGAGGATTGAAAGTGACTTTGCCCTTGCAGTGAGCCATCTCCTCCCTAAATTGTGAAACTTGGTACTCAGACCCACGTGTAAGAATCAGTGGTGGAGATTGATTCAGTGAAGATATGAAAATCACATACTCATCATAATTGTTGATGTTCCTAAATTTGTTCACCACTGATTCAGATGCCCTCACTCCATCCCCTACTTAGCTGTGAGACAGGGCCTCTGGCAGCTCACCCTGTGGGTGCTGGCAGTCTCCACTGCCTCTGTCTCCTCTTCGTTGGCCCTTTCAGGGTGAGTCCTGTTCCAAACCTCACACACACAAAATAAAAGGGGGGGGGGTTCATTTGTGCCCCCTACCAACCAAAAAAAAACAAACAAAGGATATGCTTTTTTTCCTATGGAGTGGTAGGTGGCTCCCTCCCCTCCCTCCTTTTTTCTTCCTTCTCCCTGCCCAGGGTCTAACCCTCTTGTGATATTTGCCACATGTGCCCTTGGCACCATCCAGCCTAACTGCACCAAGCCTCTGTCTGTGGAAGGGTGCATTGCACTTGCTTAGATTAATATACTAGCTTCACCCAGGGTATATCCCTGTGGTTGCAGGTAGAAGCAGAACATGTTTCTTTTAGGTTGGTATCTTTTGTCTTTTCTCTGCATCATGGGGTTACACTCTGCCTGGAACATGCCAGACTGCACCTGGAATACTGTATGCAGTTCTGGCGCCCTTATCTGAAGTGATATGTGAGATTGTTGGAGGGGGTGCAACAGAGGGCGACAAAGCTGATTCAGGGATTACAGGATATGCCGTATGAGGAGAAATTAAGGGAAATTAACATGTATTCCCTTGAAGAGAGAAGGGATTGGGGGGATATGACTGAGACCTTTAAGTACTTAAAGGGAATAAACAAGTCTGGTACCGAAGAGATATTCATGCTCTGGAAGGGGAGGAACACGAGAGGGCATAGTCTTAGATTGGAAAGAGGTAGGTGTAAGAGGGAAATGAAGCACTTTTTCACAGAGTAGTGGCAGTTTGGAACGCTTTGCCAAAGGAGGTGGTATCCTGTAGGACGGTGGGTAGTTTCAAGAGGGGTTGAGATGGGGGGGGCGGTATTTGGGAAGGTGGAGGGGGGCAGCTGCAAAGTAGAGGTTAGCTGCACACTCAGGCAGACTGGATGGACCTAGAGGCCTAATTTCTGCTGGCAATTTCTGTATGTTCTTCAGAAATATTCACATCTTGAGTTTGAGGGGCTGCTGGCCCTCCAACTCCTATACTACTTCCCTTTTTCTCTATTCTAGAGAGTACAAGGTTAGGGTTTACTCTCAGATTTACTCTACTTATCTTCTGGCATAGAGTTATTAACTCTTTTTGATGTCCAGATGTCATTTGTCCTATTATTTGGCATTTTTGCCATCTCAATTGCACACTGGTCCCAATTTGGGCTACCCCAACTGCTACGCGCAGAGACTTTTGCTCAGGGTTGCTGCCCTCTTTTCTTCTCACTACCCATGCTGTCCAGCTACTCTTTTTTTGAATAAATATACTTTCGTGAATGTTTTATTTAACAGCCAACAAACTAACATATACATCAGCAGCAGTAAACAAAACCTACGTATGCCCCCTCACAATTCACCAGAGAGTCGCATCCATGAAAAATCCCAAGTTCTGTATGAGCCAAACAAGAGCTAGTCACACAGAAAGGAAAAGTAATACATCCAGGGGCATAAACAAGAAGCAACTTAACCCGCACTGTCCAGTGTAGAACAGGCAATAAATCTTCCAAATATTCCCACCTCTCTATATGCCCATAAATTATGCACAGAGGCAATGCTGTCTAGTTACTGATGAGAGGTTCTGGATCCTTTTTAGACCCACTACCCCTGTGCCACCTTGTTGGCCCAACTCTTAATCTGTAAACTGGTACTTGGATTCTGTTTATTTTATATCCTAGATCCTTCCTTTGGGCTAGGAACATTTTTAGTCTTGTTTTATTTTCCTTCCACTTTGTTTTTCTCCAGACAAACAGAACTGAGGTACATGAGGGAGTCTGACAGTTATTGGCCAGCATGTGGCACCATGTGGGTATGTATACGAACATACATCCGAACAGACGAAACTGCCGGCAGATACAGGCCATACGGTCTATCAAGTCTGCTCGAATGTGCAGCTAACAGTCCTTTACTCTGCAGCTGCCCCTTCCTCCCTTCTTGCTTAACTGTGACCTTCCCCCCTCACTTTGTCCAATCCCCTTTTAAAACTGCCCACTGATTTACAGTATACCACCTTCTCGGGCAGCGAGTTCCACTGTGCTACCACCCTTTACGTGAAACATGCTACACCTGGCAGGCACCAGTAGCCAATGTCTGCTCCCTCCCTACAGGGGAAATAACTCTTGTGGGGTCCTAATGCCTCCAACCCTGACCCATGAATCAGTGGTGAAGATGTTCAGAAAGAGCGACAATTATGGTGAGTACGTAATTTACATTTATTGACAGTGCCGCTGGCACAGCACGTTTGCATCGCCTCCTGCCTAACAACTTTTCTAGGTAGGTGGTAAGGTCATTGCAAACGTGCGACAAGTCCCTTAAGAGGCAGTAGGAGTGTGGGACTGGAATCAAGAAGGATGTTCATGAGGACCAGGACTATTGAGGGGGGAATTTACTGAATCTATAGCAGCTTACTCTGGATTGATGGCAGTGGATGTAATAATAGATTTGATCGAATGGCCAAAAGCTGTCCTGAGGTACAGGACAAGTGGGGAGATCTACATGCATCCATGAACCAGCATTGTGTGCCATTATTTTGTGCTAACCTACTTTGCACGCAGGAGCAGTTGATGAATTTCCTCATATTCATTTCAGAATTTGCACCAAGGTCGCTCTCTCCCCAAAAACACACACACACCACGTGTGTGTCTCAGTGTTCTGGGTATAGCAGTTTCATGGGTCCTCTTTGTGCCTTGATATGGGGCCCACAAAATTACATATGAGAACTGGGCCCATGAACTTTCATCCTGTCAGTGCTGTAATACTTAACATTTTGCCACCAAAGATATTTTGTTACGTTATATTTTTTTTTCTATGCCTTTTCCCCGGACAGCCCCCATCTGACCAACCCCCCCAGCCTCGTCACCTGGAATTATCAGGGCTTACCTTACACCCGGCCCGGAAGCGGTGCCTACGGGGAGTTGGTTGCTATCCTGCCCCCGGCGAAGATTTTTTCCTCCATTTACTCCCAGGGGCCCCAGAAGTAGGTACGCATACGTGTGGAGGCACACATTAGTCCCACGGCCCCAGTAACAGCCCTTTTCCTCCCACCTCATTGGCCTAGCGCCTGGCTCCTCCTTGGCCGGTGCTGTCTCCAGCCTCCACCAGGTGGCAACCATTAGCCGGAGGCAGCCCCTACACCTCCCTGGAGAAGAGAGCTTGCCTATCGGCAGCTCCGCCCCCCCCCCCCCATTGCCGACCTCCAATGGCCCAGGCTCGTTCCCGAACCTGGGACACTGGTGTGCCGCGAGGTAAGACATCCAGCGCCTTAGCCCTCAGCACCACTGGGCTGACTTATGTTACATTATTAGTTACCTCCTTTGCTAGTCTGTCTCCATCAGCCAGTCCCCCAGTCTCATTGCCCACCTTTTCCAGGACCTACCCCAATTCCTCCAAGTCCCCATGGTTTTGCCCCACTCCACTCCTCTCATGGCAGTGCCTTCAGAGTGTTCTCAAGCCCCTTGGGAGAACCTACATCCACCGAAGGTATGGAGCCTGTGGGGGATGGGCTTTACAACTGACATTGTTTTTCCTTTGTTTCCTTCTCACTCCAAGATCACTGTGGGTGTTCTGGCACAGTACACACAATGAGTGTGCCTGCTTACAGATTCCGCTGTCTCCTCACTCACAGCCATCCACCTGCTGTTCCATCTGGCAACATCCAAATGGACTAGCATTACAGAATCAAACTCCCTCCCTCCCTCCCTGTTTCTCAGAGGGGTTCTATGGGATGCTCAAACTAACCTCTCCCCAGGGATCCAGACTTGTTCCTGAACCTTGGTTGCTGGTGTTATGAGTGGTAGCACTATCGCTGCACTGCTGGGTCAGCTACCAAAGATGTAGTTCAAATAATTACTCTAGGGACGTGAATATAGTTCACTGTCCACACATTGGCAGTTCCACTGGAAAGTGCTAATTCTCTGAAACATCTTCAAGCTAAGCTCTTCCCACCACCCAAGCAGTATATCCCTTGATTCTGCACTGTGATGTCAGAGCTTCCTTTCCACTGGAAGAGTTCAGTCTCTTCTTCACAGCTCTGCGCATTGTAGGGTATCAAGTGTGCGATTGGCGATTTCTGGTATTTTTTTCTACCGTATTTTGGATTCCTTGGTTTGGCTCCAACCTCGTCAGTGGAAGATGGAACACGAGGAAGCGAATCCAGCTCCTGGCTTCAGATTCTGCATCACGTGCTGCCAGAAAATGTCACGAATGGACCCACACATGTGTTGCCTCTACTGTTCGAGGGCTACACATGATGGTTTGAGGTGTGGCGTGTGCCAGGCCATACTCCCTTCCTCTTTGCAGGATCTTGGGGTCTGTCTTCTCGGCCAGACGGCTGATAAGGACCTAAAGTTTAGGCCAAAGGGCTGCAAGAAGGCCTCTGCTGCAGTGGGGTCTTCTGCCCAGCTAGTGGTCATGAAAGAGATGGCGGCTAAAGCTGTGGCAAGCACCTCTTCAGCCTTGGCGCTGCTCCCGGTTGGGGTCAGCTTCAGCGCATCCTTCATCGGAGAATTCCAAGAGGTGTGTTAGGCCCTCCAGGACTTTGAGGAGAGCCCTACCTGCCAAGGTAACTGGTCGTGGGACTAGGAGAGAGTACAGTCCTCCCGCTCCCTCGACTTCGCCAAACGCTTAATTCAATTTGAGTGTTAGACTTCAGTCGAGCTTTCTGAGATCAAGGGCCAAGTCAAAAGCTCAGTGGTACCCCATCAGGCTTGTCAACCTCAACAGCGGCCAGTCGGGGTAAAGAGTGGAGCCACATTAGGAAAAGTGTATGGTGGGGGGAGAGATATAAACAAGTACACTACACAAAGTATAATAAAGGGGATCGGGGGAGGGGATTTTTAGGAAGGATAAAACGTGGTATGCAATTTTATCATTCTTGGTCCCAGGGCTGGCATGATTGAGCAGAAAAGAACAGGGTGGTCAAAAGATTCACCATATGGCCAAATCTGAAACAATGAGTACTATTATCTTCATAGTTATCGCCTGTTAACCTCAGTAATAACACTGTGTGAGTGTCCCTCTTAATCCAGTCTGGGGTTCATAATGAGGTGATGACACACAGAGAGTTCTGAACCTGTCCAAGAAAAGAGAAAAATAGAAAATAAGTGTGAACACTGAGAGAAAACATATTACATTACCTAGTGCTAACTTAACAATAAATACAAACACAGGTGAAAAATCACCAAGCAGTTATAAGAGTACCAGTCTGATATCTCTATCACCTATGGTAGAAAAATGTTATTACCATGTGTAACCCCTAGATGGCGCTATCCCAGGGGCTACTACCCCTGCCTGATTTGCCACCAACAGGTTGAGGGGCCTGGATCCAATGGCGGGTGCCTCCACCCAGAGGTCAGGGTTTGCAATAGTTAAACTAACTTGGTCACAGCCCTCTGGGACACTGCAACCCCCCTTTCTTCCCACTAGTGGCCCACACAATATATCAGAATTACCTTCACAGTATACACTTACCCCCAGGTCTGGTTCCGCACTGGGACCTCCTGTGAAATGAGATACAGTGCAACAATCACAGTACAAGTACTTTAACATAGACAAATACCTCAGGCAGTATAACTTTACTGAAACAAGCAGCTCTGATTTATTTAGGGGAATATAACAAGGACAGGGGGAAATCAGGTTAATTAGCTTATCACTCTAATCATCTACCTATGGCTCTGTGCACAGGCCTATCCCTATCAGTTACTGTCCCTGGGTACCCAAGCCCTAGTGGCTAGTCCAAACCGTGGCAGCTGGTAGGGCCCTTTCACACAGAGAAAAGGAAAATTAAACAGTCAGCAGTACAGTAATTCCATTTGGATTTAATGTGGCAATTCAACAGGGAGTGACCCTGAATTAGTACTCACGACCTCCAAATAAGATAGGGTCCTTCAATGTCAGCAGGGCTCACTTGAGGTACACAAACCTCTCACACATCCATATAAAAGAAAGCACTATACCAGGCAGGCTGCATCTGTATCGATCGCAATTACTGACATACCGGGAGAACACACAGCAGATTCAGTTCCTGACAGACAGAGTGCAATTCAACAATTTCTCCAGTCTTCTACAGGGTGAGCCTGGTTTCTACTCTTCAGAGATCCTTTGATTCTTTTCACAGGACGGATTCAGTCCTAACAAGCTGTTACACAAGCTGCAGACCGGAACTCTGGGCCTTACACACGTTTTTTGACTAAAACTGCACACTGAAAAAGCACAGGGCTCCTTCCTTCTTCACTGCCAAAGCTCAACTGAACTCCAACCGACAAAAACCGGGCACTTCCTTTGAGTTCCTCCCAGTTCTTGACTGGATTGGCTGTCACTCACAATAGACTGCTGCTGTTGGTCCAAAAGGCACTGAAGTCTAAACTACATCTCCCAGAGTCACTGCCCATACAATCCTCTTGTGGCTGGCTCAGATTATGAGTCCAAGTTCTGATTCAGTCCAAGGCACCATTTTAGAGCTAGCTTACCCCACACTGATTGGTCCAGTTCAGCAGTTCAAAACTAGAATGGGGAACTAGCAGACACAGTTCTGACTGCAAAGAAAGCAGGTTAGACAAACTGTAATTTCATTATTACTCTAAATAATTTCTGGTAAACAGTTACATCTTTCAGATAGGTTCCCTTTGCACCCTAGTGACTGCAAAATTAAGTGAATTGGCAGCAGCTCGAGTGGTACTCAGAGAAGCACACAGTCCCCCCATACAACTAATTATGTCTGCAAGCAGACAGCTCTTAAAGAGACAGTACCAGAGGCTCTAAAACACTCACTGATAAATGGCTTAAATGCCAAACACCATTCAGGCTTGGAGCATTCAAGCAAGCTCCTGGAAGTCTTTTGGGAACCCCATTTGCAGAGGTTACACCCTTCCTGGCTTGGGAAAGCTTGAGTCTGCCAGCCAAGCACTTCATAAGTTTTAACTGCAACCGTATACATTTGCATTAGGCTCGTACATGTAATCATCAGTCAATATATCATTTTACCAAGAACACATTTCTGAAACATTGCAGTATCGTCACTCTTTACACAGTATTACATACACATTGCACCAAACTCAAGTTATTACCTCTTGTACATGAAACCTGAAGAGAGGGGCCCTTCCCTATCAGTTACCTTGGGGCTGGATGGGGCAAGGGCACCATACTTAGAGGGCAACACAAGTAACTGAGTTAGCACTGATGCTCAGTTTGGGCAATGAGCTCGGGACACACATACACTCCTTTATGGACAACATTGAGAGGCAAATCCACAGGCCTCCAAGGGAATCATAACTGAGGTGCACCACAGGCTTTACAGCTCGACCAGTCTTTCTAGGGGGAACTGTTATAGTCTCTGCACTCTGAGCCTCATTTTCAGCATTGTCCTCACTTGTCAGTGGAGTCTCCATGGGGTAGAGAGGCTAGAACTTGGGGCACTTTCAGCTCCAGGAGTTACAGTTTCTGAGTCCACAACATTTGGCTCGCAGGGAGAGCTTTGGGACACTGGCAGTGGACTGTCAGGGCACTCAAATACTCTTCTTGTTTGGGTGTATCACCAGTCTGCCCCAATCTATCATTTTCCTCCTGAAAGCTCAAACAGTTCAACCATGCACAATGATTCCATTTCATCTGATCTGATGCTTTGCACTTCACTTACTGGGAGCATTGGCTCCAGGGATGAAGCTGGGGCTTAGGCAGTCCAGAAGGCCCAGCTTCATCTCCAGTATTGACTAGGGATTGCCCGAAACAATTGACTCAGTTCGTAAGAAGGATAGTATTCAAAGTCACTCTCACTTTCTTCCGATATGGACTGACAGTCATGCTCAACTGGGACTTGTGCAGGGGAACACTTTAACTCTGCTTCTTGGTGCAGACTTCCTTGATCTTTTCTTAGCAGCAGCTCTAGTCACTGGTCCAGAGGGGGCATCTTCTGGGGCTCAGACTCAATCAGGATTTGTCCAATGGGCAGTAAATGATTTCTATGCATTGTTTTTACATCTTTGAATTATTCTCAGGCCTTACTTTGTACACTGGCAGATCATCTAGTTTGCCCACTACAATGTGAGGGAGATGGTGCCATCTGTCAGCAATCTTGTGCTTGCCATGCAGTCCCAGATTTCTTAGCAATACCCGATCTCCCTCCTGGAGTTCCTGTGCTTTCACCTTTTATCATACCTTTCTTTGTTGGCCAGATTTCTTTGGCAGCCATGGTTTGAGCCAGTTGGTACGCATGAGTTAGCTGGGCCTTTAACTTTGCACATACTGTAAATAGTTGTCAGCTTGAACCCCATCAGGAGAGACCCCAAACACACATCTACTGGTAGTCGAGCTCTCTTCCAAACATCAGGCGATAGGGGAGAATCCAGTGGCATCACTTTTGGTGCAGTTATAAGCATGTACCAGGGTGCTAATTTGTTGGCTCCATCTAGGCTTGTCCTTTGGGTGCAGGGTGCCTAGCATATCTAGCAAAGTGCGTTGAAACGCTCAGGCTGTGGGTCCCTGGGGTGGTAAGGAGTGGTTCTGGACTTTCGCACTCCCCACAGAGAAAGCATCTCTTTGATCAGACGACTCTCAAAGTCTCTCCTTGATCAGAATGGATTCTTTGTGGAGCCCCATAGTGAACAAAAGTTTTCTACAAGTACTTTGGCACAGTGGATGCTTTCTGGTCTTTGGTGGGAAAGCTTGGGCATATCTCGTGAAATGGTCAGTGACCACCAGCACATTACTGATATTTCTTTGATCTGACTCCAAACTCAGAAAATCAATACAGACCAGCTCCATGGGTGCACTGGTGGTGATGTTAACAAGGGGCAGCCTCTCTGGGGCAAAGCTTTCTCTATAGCAGCGACTACAAGTTCGAATGTGTTGCCCACATCAGCCCCCATCTTAGGCCAATAGAATCTGGATCTCACCAAGTCAAGTGTTCTGTCTATACCAAGGTGCCCCATGTGGTTGTGCAAGGACCTCAGTACTGAGTCTCGAAAGGCAGTGGGCAGCACTAGTTGTTGTTTGTCTACTTTGTCCCCCTCTGTCTACTGTTTCTCTGTATAACAGTTTATTGATCAGTTTCAACTTAGGACCTTCTTTGTATAACAGTGCAGTTCTCAAATCAGTGGAGGCGTAATTTGGACACATCTTTTCCTGCATAGAGGGCTTCTAAAGCTGCTTTGATCATGGGATCGTGAGATTGAGCCCGCTTGAATACTGTCATTGTCCAGCTGAGGCAGTGCACCAATGTCTATTGCAGAAAAGTGGCAATAAGCAGCAGGTATGCAATTCTCAGAGGCTCCCAAGCAATCCACCATGCAGTCCACTGCGTCCGTGGACATTTGTTCCTCCCTGTCAAACTTCCGCAGAGTGCCCGAATGTCAGGTTCTGCCAATCGGACCCAATCATTCTGGGAACAGGCCTCCGGGAGAGCATCAGCATCTATGTGGTTCAGACCTGCTCGGTATTGAGAGCATAGTCATATGTAGATAATGCAGAAAGCCACCTATGGCCAGTGGCATCCAACTTAGCTGAGGTCTGCACATAGGTCAAAGGATTATTGTCAGTTTTACTAGTATTTTAGCCCCATACAAGTACTCATGGAATTGGTCAACAATAGCCACTTCAAAGCTAGGAACCCTAACTTATGTACAGGATAGTTCTTTTCGGATGGGGTCAGGCTTCTACTGGCAAAGGCCACTGGTCTCAGGCCATTCTCGTGCTCTGGTACAACACAGCCCCCAACCCTTGCAAGCTAGCATCAGTGTGCAGGACTAAGGTTTTCTTGGATCGCATAGGCCAGCACTGGAGCATGGGTAAGTTGATATATGATCTCATGAAAAGCAGTCTCACAATCAGGAGTCCAGGGCCCCAAATACTTCACTCGGATGAAAATACACTCTTTCAGTCTTGAGGGACGCTGACTTTTGGTATTTTTTGTGGGTTGGGGATACCCTTGAGTAAGGTTAAGTAAAGGTGATTACTCTTGAATAGTCCTTGATGAAGCGCCGATAATAACCACAGAATCCCAGGAATCTTTGCAGTTCTTTTAGATTTTTGGGCTGTGGCCAGGTGGTCAAGGCCTCAACTTTACTTGGTCGGTCTCTATTCCTCGTGGATACTATGTGTCCACATACTTTACTGATGTTTGAAAGAATTGACACTTATCAATGGACAGTTTAAGGCCAAAATCCTCCAGTCGGTCCAATACCTTAAATAATCTGCTCTCATGTTCCTCCAGTGAGCTGCCAAACACAATGACATCATCTAGGTATACCAGGCACTCTAGTAAGTTCATGTCCCCACTGCACGCTCCATCAATCGTTGAAAAGTGGCTGGGGCACCTGAAATCCTTGAGGCATCCTCATGAATTCATAGAAGCCAAGCGGACAGATAAAGGCCGTCTTCTCACGGTCCTCTGGGGACCATCGGGATCTGGTAGTACCCACTCATGGAGATCCAGCACAGAGAACCACTTGCTCCCGTTTAGGCAGTCCAAAGCATCCTGAATGCGGGGCATTGTGTACTGATCAGGGATAGTCCCCGGTTTAAGGATGCGATAATCCACACATCCTTACTGTTCCATTCTTTTTCCTCACTACCACAATGGGGAAGCATAAGGGCTTCTGGATTCTTGTATTACACCAGCAGCTAACATCTCTTGCAGATGCCGGCTCACATCATCTATGAACCGCGGGTGCAGGCCGAGACCTCTCACGAAATGGTCTTTTCGTCATGCAGCCGGATATTGTGCTCAGCTCCTTGCGCATCCTACATCCCATTCCTTTAAAGAAAACACCTGGTCTCTCTGGGCAAGCTTCTCACTGATCCTCACTTTCCATTCAGCTGGCAGCGGGAGTCACGAAATCAAACAAGTCAGGCGTTACTCTGTCATTCTTCCTTGAACTCTTGCTGCTGGGTAGCACTGCAGTGTCTGCACAATGCACATTAGCCAGGATGCAACCTCTGTTTACTCGAATGTCTCTTTCAGACACATTATGAACTTGGACCATTACCCTTCTGGCATAAGCATGGGCTCTAGCGGGCAAAATACTAAGCTTAACCAGCAGTCCCTCTGGCAATTTTCCATCGCCTGGTGCATCCAACATTAATATTTTATTCTTAACATCCTTTCTGATACGGACCTCTCCCTGTAAGGTACACTGGGCATTTGCGCCAGGATCAGAGACTCAGGATCCTTCTTCCATACAATTCCCACGGTTCCTCTGGTTCTGTTTTTTCAGCATCTCTCTGTGCCTCATAGGCCTTCTTAATTAAAGCCGGAACTCTTAAAGCTCTACTAGTCTTTGACCCTGTTTTTCATAACACAACTGTGCCAGCCTTCCGAACATATGAGCATTTGTTCCAATCAACAAAGGGACACCATCACACAGTCCAGTGGGGGACACACTAAGGCTAGGGTCTCTACTTGTTCGCCACTCCAGCCACGGAGGTGGGAAAGACAGCCAAATTCGGATATACCGGAATAGGGTAGGCCTTCTCACTTAACCCCATACATGCAGTCCTTCTAATGGTTGTATAGAGTACGTCTGACAAATGCTTCTGATACCAATCCTGGAACATAATTGTCACTTGGGAGCCACTGTCTAATACAGCTCTTGTAGACACTCCATTCACCTTTACAGTGGTCTCCATGGAGGGACCCACTATTCTGGACCAGTCTGGAGAGGCGGTAGTGGGGGCCTGGGCAACTGACCTTGCCACAAAAGGATGTGAATTAGCATTTTGGTGCCCTCACTGGGATCATTGTGCACCTCTAACCACTGATTTCTTCTCCAAGCTCTCCTTGTAGCCTATATGCAACTTTGTCAGTGTCTTTTGGGACTGGCATTCCCTTTCATGTGCCCATCTTTCCCACAATTATAGCAAAACATACTTTCTGGAGTTTGAGCTGGCCGAGGCGCCACACTGGAGCCAGGGGCGGGGTATTACTAACTGGAAACCTTGGTGCCATCTCTGTCTGTGGCGTGATAAGCATTTGGAGACATCTCGTCAGTTTCTCCACTTCCATGGTCAAGGAATTGAGTTTGGAGCTGTTATCAGCAGGAGATACATGGGTGGGTACCCCAACCCCCATAGCAGATGCAGTCGGATATAGGTCAGGGCCCGTACTTGCAGGCGTGGCCTTTATAAAGGGACTGTTTTTGAATTCCCGGATCTCTCTCAACAGTTCGCCCCATTGTGGCATATCTTTTTCCTTGTCAGAGCACTCATTGACTGTCAACCTCTGCCCCTGAACTTCACTTGATGGGTCACCCTCAGTCACTCGGGTCGTAGCCACAGCTGTTGGTGCAGGTACCTCCTGAGGTCACCTTTTCTCAACTCCTCGAATTTCTCTCATTAACTCATCATAGGAGGGTGGGATTCCAGTCGATTTGCCAGGCGTAACTGAAGCAACAGCAGTTCTGAGAAGGGGCAGACTTAAGGATTCTGTCCAGTCTGGTTCGGTCCAGTTCAATCGCTGGCAAACTACCCTTTCTGAGGCATTCTTGCAACAATTTTTCCAGCCGAGACATACACAGACAACAACTCCTTGGTACTGTTGTGCATTTCTTACTCTCCAACCATAGGTCCTCATCAGAATCTGGGCTACATACATTCTCCAAGGCCTCCAGATGGGCCGGCTGCAGGTCGCTTCAGGGTTACTGGCCCGTTTAGCACGGATGGTAGCCAGGGCAGGACCTCGGAGGCTCTCACTAACCCTCTTCGCCGCCTTCCGAGCATTGCCATTCTAGCACTTGGGGGCAACATAGTCTATCCAGGTCTCCCAGTCATCCTCCCCTTGGGGTGGGAGGGTGCCAGAGAAGATCCTCAACCTTCGGTAAAGTCGTGACTAATGGCAGGTGCAGAAATAGGAGTCTGCATTGGTTCAGCCACCATTACGGGCACTGGAGCAGGAGAGGGTGTTGGGAGGAACACCCCAGGTGGCAAGAATAGTTTCTTCAAGTCTCCACAGTTTTCCCTCTCCCAGCAACCATTCAGCAAATTTCTCCTCAAAGTTTTCAGATAGTGGTGGGGCTGATTCCCCAGGTCTTTACTGTCCTTAGTTATCACTCTCCAAGCAGTGAGGGCTCCCTCTGGGGTAATGGTCTGTGGCACTTTGGAGCTATCTATGGGATCCTTAAACTCTACTAGGGCCAGGAAAGTGTGGGTGAGCAGATTAGCATGCCGACCCACCACCACAGGGTTTTGTAAACCTTCCACCTTGGAAAGTACTCCTGCACAGTGTCCGTGATTGATACCCAGGGGATGTCCAGGATAAGCATAGCATTTGGGGTCGATCTCTCCCCAGTACACCACTCCACCAGCCGGTGCACAGCCACTTCTGTTGGGGTACCCATTTTTTCTTAACAGTGGTTCATAAATATGGCCACCAGAGGACACACAATCCCAGCGGTGAGCCTCCAAGATGTAACCCCTAGATGGCGCTATCCCAGGGCTACTACCCCTGCCTGATTTGCCACCAACAGGTTGAGGGGCCTGGATCCAATGCAGGGTGCCTCCACCCAGAGGCAGGGTTGCAATAGTTAAACTAACTTGGTCACAGCCCTCTGGGACACTGCAACCCCTTTCTTCCCACTAGTGGCCCACACAATATATCAGAATTACCTTCACAGTATACACTTACTCCCCAGGTCTGGTTCCGGCACTGGGACCTCCTGTGAAATGAGATACAGTGCAACAATCACAGTACAGTACTTTTAACATAGACAAATACCTCAGGCAGTATAACTTTACTGAAACAAGCAGCTCTGATTTATTTAGGGGAATATAACAAGGACAGGGGAAATCAGGTTAATTAGCTTATCACTCTAATCATCTACCTATGGCTCTGTGCACAGGCCTATCCCTATCAGTTACTGTCCCTGGGTGCCCAAGCCCCTAGTGAGCTAGTCCAAACAAGTGGCAGCTGGTAGGGGCCCTTTCACACACAGAGAAAGGGAAAATTAAACAGTCAGCAGTACAGTAATTCCATTTGGATTTAATGTGGCAATTCAACAGGGAGTGACCCTGAATTAGTACTCACGACCTCCAAATAAGATAGGGTCCTTCAATGTCAGCAGGGCTCACTTGAGGTACACAAACCTCTTCACACATCCATATAAAAGAAAGCACTATACCAGGCAGGCTGCATCTGTATCCCGATCGCATTACTGCACAATACCCGGAGAACACATATAGATCTCAGTTCCTGACAGACAGAGTGCAATTCAACAATTTCTCCAGTCTTCTACAGGGTGAGCCTGGTTTCTACTCTTCAGAGATCCTTTGATTCTTTTCACAGGACGGATTCAGTCCCAACAAGCTGTTACACAAGCTGCAGACCGAACTCTGGGCCTTACACACGTTTTTGACTAAACAACACACTGAAAAAGCACAGGGCTCCTTCCTTCTTCACTGCCAAAGCTCAACTGAACTCCAACCGACAAAACGGGCACTTCCTTTGAGTTCCTCCCAGTTCTTGACTGGATTGGCTGTCACTCACAATAGACTGCTGCTGTTGGTCCAAAAGGCACTGAAGTCTAAACTACATCTCCCAGAGTCACTGCCCATACAATCCTCTTGTGGCTGGCTCAGATTATGAGTCCAAGTTCTGATTCGTCCAAGGCACCATTTTAGAGCTAGCTTACCCCACACTGATTGGTCCAGTTCAGCAGTTCAAAACTAGAATGGGGAACTAGCAGACACAGTTCTGACTGCAAAGAAAGCAGGTTAGACAAACTGTAATTTCATTATTACTCTAAATAATTTCTGGTAAACAGTTACATCTTTCAGATAGGTTCCCTTTGCACTCCTAGTGACTGCAAAATGAAGTGAATTGGCAGCAGCTCGAGTGGTACTCATGAGAGACACACAGTCCCCCATACAAACTAATTATGTCTGCAAGCAGACAGCTCTTAAAGAGACAGTACCAGAGGCTCTAAAAACACTCACTGATAAATGGCTTAAATGCCAAACACCATTCAGGCTTGGAGCATTCAAGCAAGCTCCTGGAAGTCTTTTGGGAACCCCCATTTGCAGGGGGGTTACACATGAATCACTTTTTATATAGGGTGTGTAGTCCACCTCTTCATTAAGACCTGCTAGTTGTACTGTTTCCAAAGAAACAATCCATTTAATTTCTTTCTTTCTGAAGAAGTTTTATTCACTCTGTCACCTCCCAGATCCCAGATTGGACCAAGAATGATAAAATTGCATACCACGTTTTTTTCATTCCTAAACCCACCATACACTTTTCCTGGTGTGTCTCCACTCTTTACCCCCTTTTAATATATTAAAAAAACATTAACCCAACAGGAAGAGAGTGTTAAATTTAAACCCCTGAATAAAATGTATGACTGAATATAGAAAATGGGTTTATAAAGACTTGTATATGCTCCCTTAACTACACGAGGATGCTTAATATGAATTAATGAAAGTTTTCAGTACAGTCAAATGAAACTTGTTGTGAATTCATTTTTATGTGGTTGTTGCTTTAAATGTCTGCCTTAAATGGATTATGGTGTAGGCTCTAAGACACACACCCTAATGAAGGTTCTATTGTAGAACCAAAGCGCTGGGGACTTGTACAGTGGATTGTCTGAAGCTGCTACTAGGCACGGAATAAATCTTTCCATTTGGAATATATCTGGAGTTTCTGCTTTGTGTTTTTGGAGTGCCTGTCTATCCTCTTGCTTATGTCCTACAGAGACTTGGGCCTGTTGGTCAACCTGGCCAAGTGTGAACTGATCCCCTCACAGGTGATTCACTTCATCGGGGTAGAGCTAGACTCCTTGCAGACCAAGACCCACTTCCCTGTGGACTGGGCACTAGATCATAACTCCTTTTGCTCAGTCATTTCACATTGGGTGCTCATGTCCCACCTGGGACTTCCTGCAGCTCCTGGGGTACATGGTGTCCTGCACCAGCATGGTCCAGTGGGCCTCTGGCAGATGCAGCATCTGCAGTAGGAGTTGGGCCATCAGAGGTCCCAGCACCTAGGGCACTTGGACCAGCTAGTCACATTGACCCAGCCGATGTGGCATGCCATTCAGTGGTGGCTGATCCTAGCATATCTGGAGAAGGGGGTCCCATTTCTCCACCCAGAGCTGACTGTCACTCTCATGACGGATGCGCCTCTGGTGGGCTGGAGGGCGCACCTGGGGGACCACTCAGCCCATGGGTGCTGGTCACCCAGTGAGTCTAGTCACTACATCAGCCTGGCAGTGCTCCATGCAGTAGTTAGCTCTGATGGAATTCGCTCCTTTAGTCAGGAGTCAAGTCATGCAAGTTCAGATGGACAACACCATGATCATGTTGTACTTGAACAGGCAGAGTGGCATGCACTCCCTTCCTTTGTGTCAGGAGGCCCTCTGCAACTGGACCCTCCTGTGCAGCCTGGCAATTCCTGTCACCGGAGGAGAAAATAAGCTAGTGGATGCTTTCAGCCAGCTGGGAGAGATGTTGCATGAGTGGTCTTTGAATCAGGAGGTAGTGCACTACCTGTTCTTCCTGCAGGGCACACCTCAGGTGGACATTGTTTGCCTTCTGGGAGAATGCAGAACTGAGGCTTTGTGCCCGCCCCATCCATCCGGGATACTGATGGGGGATGCCTTCACAAGGCCCTGGACCCCAAGACTTGGATACTTTTTTCCTCCCTTCACTTTGATCCACAAGGTGGTCACCAAAGCGCAGAAGAACAAGGTACTAATGATCTGGATAGCTTTGGAATGGTCAAGTCAGATCTGGTACCTGGATCTCCTCAGCTTCAGCAGCAGACCTTCGTGGCGGTTGCCTCTTCATCTGGATCTGCTGACCAGACAACAGGGGATGGTCCTGGTTCCTGAGCAACTGGAGTTCCAGGCCCTGCGTCTTTTGGAGGAACTGCTCCATGTTGTGTAGGCCTCCCAAAAGGAGTTGACTCACTGGTGCTTCGCCTTTAAATGGAAACAGTTTTTCATTTGGTTTCCTGGCAAGGAGCTTTATCCCCTAGTCTTCCCTATGGCTAGTGTCCTTAAGTACCTCTGGTCCCTCTCCCAGCTGGGGCTGTAAGCAGTGGCCCTCAAGGTGCACCTGGCAGCCATCTCTGCATACTGGGTGCATGCTAGTGTGCAGATGGTGGTGCTTTTTGAAATGCCTTGACCACCTGTCTCCTTTAGTGCATGAACCACCACCACCACCATAGGACCCACTGCTAGCACTGGCTATGCTGATGGACACAACCATTTGAGCTTATGCACAGGTGTGAGATGTCACACCTGTCATGGAAGACGGTCTCCTTGATGTCCGTGATATTAGCCAGAAGGATTAAGGAGCTCCAGGTGCTCTCAGTGGTGTCTCCCTATCTTTTGCACAAGGGCAACGTCATCTTTCATCCCCACCTGAAGTTCCTCCTGAAGGTAGTATCGGAGTTCCACCTCAACTAGGTGATGAACCTCCCAGTATATTTTACCAGCCCTTCTTTGGAGGCCAGTTGCAGGCTCCATACTCTGGATCTGTAGAAGGTGCCCTCTTAGTATAAGAGGCACATGGCTGGAGTTTGGGGTGAGGGTCTCCAGCTGTTTGTGACATAGTGACACTGCATCTGGCAGACCAGCAGCAAAGCAGATGATTGGCAGGTGTATTACATCCTGCATCGACCTCTGCTGTAGGTTGGCGGGTAGGGAGCCTCCCTCATGGCTTAGGGCTCATTCCATCAGACAAACTGCTGCCTCTGTGGCTGCTTCCAGGGACATCCCTATCCAGGAGATCTGTGGGGCTGCTTTCTGGAAGTCAGCACACCTTCAGCCACGTTTACAGCATTGACCTAGAGTCATACCAGGATGCTGCTTTTGGGACCTTGGTTCTCCGGTCTCCATTCACCCAGTAGAGGTGTGCATCTTGCTTGCTTCTCCCGGAGAACTGCTGGAAGTCTGACAATGTATGGATAGTGAACTATAGCCATGCCCTTAGAAAAAATGGTTACTCATCTGTAACCACAGATCTTACTTTGAGAGGGCTGTTGCAGTAGGTAATTACATATAGGACTGACGTCGGCAGGTGGCAGGACCCCACGGAAAAATTTCTAGCTAGCATCCCTGACGCCACCTTCCAGTTCTTTCCGCCGCACTGCATGGCACCTCACGGAAAAAGTTCGCTGCTCGCCAGCTACCCTTCACAAGCTACTGAAGCATTTTTTTTCGATCAACGCCAGGTCATCGCTGCGTGTATGTCATCCCCTACACCATCCGAGCACAAAATAAGTGCAACCTAAAGGCGGCCTAACTCCCGCACAAGGACGGCCATTCCCTGTGCCTGTTCTGCCTAGGCCCGATCACCCAGATGAGAGCGTGCCAGCACTGCCTTAGCTTCGCCAGCGGCTACCGGAGAAAAGCGGCAGCAATCCCTGGAAGCCCACATTTTTGAAGAAAAAAGATGAGTTCGATGGAGAAGGAGCAAAAAACTGAGGCAGGCGTCCACGCTTCCCGAAGGCTGTCGGAAGAAGGATAGGAGAGGCACCGGGACAAGGGCTCCTCTACCACGTCTCCTCAGAGGCACCGCTCCTCGGCAACCGCCTTGAGGTTTCAGGCGTCGGCCCGCCCGTCCTGGCTCACGCCGGCCTTCCCGGGCGCCTCCGGGCAGTAGGCCTCTGCCCGGTTTGGTCGCAGGTTCGCGGCCTACTGGCAGGCGACTCCGGTAAGCCAGGCGTCGGCTCCTCCCAGCGTCCCAGCGGAGAAAGCCGGTAAGACGCAACCCCTTGGGGCGGGCGTCGCGGCCCCTCCTCCACCGGACCAGGCCGATCCTTCTCCTGGTCTGCCTCGGTGAAGGCTCCCCATAAGTCAGATGCCGGCTCATCCAGCACCTGCTGAGGCTCGCCCGTAAAACACGCATCCGGTTACGTCCGACATCCGAGTCGGCTGACTGAGACTGACGGACCTCCCTACATCCATCCATCCCGGTTCTCCACAGCCTTTGCTGCCATCTGGGGACCCAGAGTCCCCAACCCGACTCAGTTTTTCCCCCTCCATCCTAGGCGACACTGGGACCTTCCTCCATGGACCCGTCCTCCCTGTGAGTGCACGGATCTGGTGTTGGCTCCCTGGACGCTGGCCCTGACACGGGGCCCCGGCGCTGGTTTCACCCGACTCCAGCCCGACATCCCGTTCCGAATGTCGCCCCACCCCGAGCCCTCCGCCATCCAGGCCTCAACTTAGATCCGCCCGTAGGAGCGCTGTGCAGCCCGTCTGCTCCAGCAGCTCCTCTGGCTCCAAGGTATTCTCTGTCCTATCTGGCCTGTGTGCCGGGACCACAGTATCAAGCACTGCAATACCCGACGCCGTCTTTCCGATGCCACAGTACCCGACGCCACAATACCCGACACTGGGCTATCCGCAGCCAGGTTTTGGATACTCTCCATATGGGTACAGCCCGTATCCTTATCCCCCACCTCCACCTCCCCCACAGCCGCCGGTGGACTTGCAGGAGACTCTGGCCTCGTGGTAGGCTGAGGCCAAGGCTCAGATCACCAGGGAGGTCGAGAGCTGCCTACCGACGACGGTGCCGTCTCAGGTTCCCTGTCGTCCTAGGCGGCACCTCCCTCACCACCTCCGGACTCGGCGGCTCTCCCATCTGGGTCCAGAGAGGGCAGGACACGCGCTCCCAGGGCTTCCCCAAGGGTTCTGTTCCTCCCCCAGGTCAGGAAAGGTCTTTTTCTCTTCCTCCTCCTCTTCCCTCGAGATCTCCCGGATTCCTCGATGCGTTTACTCCGAAGGGACCGGCAGCCCACGCTCTCCATTGAGGCCCAGGCCAAGGACTCCTCTGAAGTCTCCTCAGAAGATCCCTCTTCACGGAGTTGCTGAGGAAAATCCAGGAGATTCATCAGTGGCCTCTTTGGAACCAGATCCTCAGTGTTTGAAACTGCCAGCATCTGGATCTGCCCGCTGACAGCTCCACTACCTTGGTGCCACCCTGGATAGAGAACCTCATACCCGACCTTGTCACCACCATCTGGAAACAGCCGATACGCTCTAGCCCCACTTCATGAGTCGAGATAGAGCTATACCAGGCTCGAGGGTGTTGATTTTCTAGATTCTCACCCTCGTGCCGACTTGGTCATGATTAGTGCCACTCACGGCCAGTCAACCAACCCAAAACATCTCAGCTCGTCGCCACCTGACAAGAATCCCGCCTACTGGACCAGTATGGAAAGATCATCTTTGCTTCCTCCACGCTGGGGATTAGGGCCCTGAATTATGTCGGCCATATGGGGACTACCAGAGGCCATTCTGCTCGAGTGGAAGCCAAACTGGACTCCTTGCCAGACTTCCAAGTCAAGCAGGGTTGGCTAATCTTGTCTGCTCTCACGTTCGGCCAGTCTGACACATGCTCGTCCGACCCTACGATGCAGTGGACACTGCTGGACAGGACTCAGCTTTCGCGTAGAAGCTTACGTCGTCATGCTTGGCTCCGCGTGTCAGGGGTTGGTCCCAGAGTGCAATCCGCTATCCAGGGAAGTGCCCTTCCAGGGGTCGGTGTATGGGTGGTGATGTCAGGACATCATCACGATTTTCAGGAAGAAGGGGATGGCACTGAAGTCTGTTGACATGTACCACCCCACCAGCCCCAGCAAGTGCCATCCCTTTCGCCAGGCGGAATGTTGAGTGAAAGAAACCCCAGGGAAGCCCGGGCCACAAACGCGGGCCCCACAGCTGCTTCTAAGCCCCATGCTAAGCAGCGGGTGCTCCAGCTCAGCAGCTGCCCCAATCACCTGGCTCCTTCCCTCTCCCACAGCCTCCGGACTCCCGGAGAACCGGCAGGAGGGAGGTTTTTCCTCCACCTTCCAGGCTGGGAGAGGATAACATCAGATTCTTGGGTGCTCCAGCTGATGGCAGAAGGACACTCGATAGAGTTTCTTCAGAAAGCACCTCGCCACCCCCCTCTAAAGTCGTCATATAGAAGGGAACACCTTCTCTTGGTCCAGGAGGAGATTTCAACTCTACTTCTGAAACAAGCAATAGAACCCGTCCCCCTTCATCTGCAAGGGACGGGTTACTATTCTCATTTCTTCCTGGTCCCAAGGAAGACAGGAGATCTCAGATTAATTCTGGATCTCAGTTCCCTGAATCTTTTTATGGAGTATGAAAGGTTCTGGATGCTCTCATTGCACAGCCTTCTGCCCCTTCTCCGGTCGGGTCAATGGCTGTGTGCCCTGGATATGCAGGATGCTTACCTGCACATTTCCATTCGCCAGTCTCACTGCAAATATCTTCGTTTTGCGTTCCAGGGGGACCACTACCAATTCAAGGCACTTCCATTTGGCCTATCCTCGGTGCCCCGAGTGTTTACCAAATGCCTGGCAGTGGTGGTGGCCTGCCTGCGTACCAGGGGGGTGCAGGTTTTCCCGTACCTGGACGACTGGCTCCTGGCGGCTCGTCAGGGAGAATTCCTGCTGCCTCACCCTGCAAGCAGGTTTTGCCTGCCTGGGTGTACAAATCAACCATTCAAGTCTCACTTGATCCCATCCAGAGACTACAGTTTATTGGGGCCATTCTAAACACGACCATGGAAGCAGGGCCATTCCACCTTGCGGTCAAGGGCGTCCACCCTCCAGACTCAGATAAGTCTCATTGTCTGGCCGCAGAAGCGGTCAGTGCAGGGTCAGTCCTTCGCCTTCTCGGGCTCATGGCGGCTGCTATCCCGACAGTTCCTCGCGCTCGGCTCCTCATGAGAGTTTCTCAGTGGACTCTCTGCTCCCAATGGGATCAGTTAGTGGACGACTTAGATCACCCATTTCTAGTCTTCTCGCCGATGCTTCAAGACTTGCAATGGTGGATGGTTCGAGAGAACCTGTTTCGGGGAGTTCCTTTCTTTCGTCCTCCCCCCTCCCAGACTCTAACCACAGACGCCTTGGGCGCAGGTTGGGGAGCCCATCTAGGTCCCCATAGCTCCTAGGGCTCCTGGTCCAAGCTCAAACAAACCTCCACATCATTGTGCTTCGAGCTTGAGAGCAGTGTTATGCAGCTCTCAAACCTTCACCAATACATCCTTCCGGCCACCTAGCTGTCCAGACAACATGTGTAGTTTGGTACATCAACAAACAAGGGGGGACTCGGTCCTACCCTCTTTGCAGGGAAGCAGTGAGGGTTTGGGATTGAGCAACACAGCACGACCTTCACCTCACGGCAATTTATGTTCCAGGAGTCGACAACACCCTGGCAGACAAGCTGAGTTGCTCTTCTGCTCTGACTCACGAGTGGGAACTGGACCAAGGGGTCATAGACAATATCTTCTGACTTTGGGGAACACCACAGGTCGACCTGTTCGCATCTCCTCTAAACGCGAAGCTTCCAGTTTTCTGCTGGCTTGTTCCAGAGCGAGGTGCTTTCTGGAGAGACGCTCTGTCTCTAGACTGGAAGGACAGATTCGTCTATGCCTTTCTCCCAATTCCACTTAATCCACGAGTCTTGCAGAAACTAGCTTCAGAAGGAGCACGAATGATTCTGCTTGCTCCTTTCTGGCCCAGGCAAGTTTGGTTCTCTCTTCTACAACAATATTCAGAGGATCATCCTCTTCCTCTGTCTCGAGGTTTATTGACCCAGGATCAGGGGACCCTGGTCCATCCAGGCCTCAAATCTCTTCAGCTGCACGCTTGGCTCCTGCAGACTTAGTGCAATCCCGTTTTGGGGTTTCTCCCCAAGTGGCGGAGATTTTGGTGGAGGCTAGAAAACCCTCCACTAGATCCACCTCGCCATGAGTGAAAACATTTATTCACTATCTGGGCTGCTTCAAGAGCGTGGAGACCTTCTCCTGTTCAAGCGGGGAGCTTCTGCTGGAGAATCTCGTCATCTGTTTGACCTGGGTCTCAGTCATTCTTCTCTGAAAGTCCACATGGCGCATCTCGGCCTATCATGTCCCCTTTGCAGACAAGACATTCGCTCAATTGGAGGTCTCTAAGACCTTTCCCAGAGGGGTCCTCCATCTGAGACTCCCATACGTATTCCTGCTCCCCCTTGGGACTTGAACTTTGTTCTCAAGAAACTTACTCTGCCTCCCTTTGAACTGGCAGCTTCCGCAGAATTGAAGTTCCTTTCGTGGAAGACTCTCTTCTGGTGGCCATTACTTCCGCTTGGAGAATTTCCGAGCTCCAGGCCCTGATGTGTAAAATTCCATACTTGATTTTTCACAAGGAACATGTTGCTCTGCACACGAACCCTAAGTTTCTCCCTAAGGTAGTAGCGGAGTCTACTCTAAATCAGTCCATAGAGTTACCCGCCTTTTTCACGCAGTACTCTAATCAAGGGGAGTATTTACTCCATACTGTGGATGTTCACCGCATTCTGAGATACTACACCAACAGGACGAAGGATCTCAGAAAGACTGATCAGTTATTTGTCTCTTTTGCTCATAAACGGGAAGGCAATGCTGTTTCTATGCAATGCCTATCTAAGTGGTTTGCCATTTGCATCACTTTCTGTTACGACAAATACAACAAGATCCTCCCGGGTCAAGTAAGAGGTCACTCCACCAGAGGAGTGGCTGCCTCAGCGGCTTGTTTCAAGAATGTGTCAGCGGCAGATATCTGTGCTGCCACCACCTGGACTTCCGTACATACCTTTACTAAACACTACAGTTTGGATATTGCCTCTGGCCATAGAGCAGACTTCGGGCTGTTGTTCTGCAAGGCGTCTTATCTTGAAGCTTGCACAGCTAGAACTGCTTCTTGGAGTAGTTTTCCTCCTCCGGTGCCTCTCTTTGTTCCAGACTGTGGATTCATTCCTATATGCTGTTACCTACTGCAAAGAGCCCTCTCGAGTAAGATAGTAGAGTTCACGTAAGAACTTACCGTAGCAGTAGATCTTGAAGAGGCTCTTGCAGTAAATATCCCCTGCTACTCTGAGATTGACGTCGACGAGCAGCAATACCCCATGGAAAAATTTCTAGCTAGCAGTCCCTGGCGAGGGGCATTCGTCAGGTGAGCGGTGTCAGGAGGCGTGTGCTATAAGAGGCGGTCCCTCGCCAGGGACTACTAGCTAGAGACTGTAATGTTCTTTACTACCTGCGGCGTCAATCTATATGTGATTACCTGCAGAGCCTCTCTCGAGATCTACTATTACTGATAGTTCTTACGTAACTGTACTTTCTTGAAGTGGTGTATGTAGTTCACATCCACAACACCCATTCAGCCTCCCCTTAGAAGTGGCACGTGGCACATGGATCCCTGCTTCCACCATGCAACATCTGATGTCACAGGGCGGAGCCGAGGGATATACTCCCTGGGTGGTGGGAGGAGTTTAGCTTGAAGACGTTCCAGTGACTCAGCACTTTCCAGTGTAGTAGTAGTAGTAGTAGTAGTAGTAGTAAATTTTATTCATAAGGAAGTTTATGAACAGGGCTAAAGGCTCTGTTGCGCAAAGCTCATTTCCAAAGAGGTTCACATCCACACATTGGAAATGCCAGTGTGTGGATGCGAACTGTATACCATTCCTAGAACTACGGTTACGGGTGAGTAACTTCTTATATGAACATGTTTTATTTTCATTGCTTTAGTACAGTCTAGAATTACTACTGTAAAATTTCTCTCCAACTCAGTGTTGCTTTTGAAACTGTTTATGACACCATTCCTAAATAATTAATTTCCTTACAACTGTATAACATGGAACAAATTACCACTTCTCTCATAGCAAAGGGTTTTATTGTCACTAAATTGGTTTAACTGGTTGAAATATAGACTTAATTAACTTAAATGAAATTGAGCAAAGTCTGGCATTTGATGTAGCAAATTGTATGTTTTCATAAATGTTTTGCCTGTCATTTTCAGCAACTTGATATTTGCTTGAGATTCTCATCTTCATGATATTACATGAGGATGGCTGGCTTTCGAAATCTGGAGAAACTGATCCGTTTTGGAAACTGCTTTATTAAGACACATACTAGCTTTGCATAAAACATTCATTTTCAGCTCAGGCTGAACAAAAGCATTAGTTATGTCCCGTCAGCAGTATGCTAAGTTACTTTACTTTTTAATTTTTAATTAAAGAATTAAAATGAAGAATCTTGAAATTTACTGTTTCATACGTCTGTTCTAAGTTTTTATAAATCCTTATATGCTACATGCTTTGTGCGACTGCTTCAGTTTCACACCAGATGTCTTGTATCTCGTTAGCAAAATTAGGTGTTTGTATCAGTTTACTTTGTTTAATCATGTATCTTTAAAATGTGCATTGTGTATTTTTTTGTAATAGTATATTATTTTAAAATTAAAAGATGTTGATAAAAACGTTTTAATGTAGAACATTGTGTGGAGGACTCTTATGTTCTCGACTGCCCAGCACCATAGCACTTATTGTCCTAGTCTGACAAATCCACTGGGCCAATGGTTTTGATGTACAGTGCTAACAATAAAGGACAGAGGGGGAAGTACTGGTGGGTACCTCTCTCTTGACAGAATGGAAGGGAGAGGTGACTGTTCACTTGACTGTTAGGTAGGCAGCAGCTACACATAGGAGAGAATCAGCCCTCAAGATGTGTGAAAGGAATAACCAAAATAAACCCTTTGAACTGTTTTTTTGGGGTTACAGACTACGTGTGAAATCAGTCCTTTGATATGGAAATGACACTGATGTCACATTTAGGGCCTTTTGATCTCTGCTTCTGAATATGCCTCAACTGCTGAATTTCCAGCCTGATAACTTTCGAGGTAAAGAGAGCCTCTTCTCTTAGATCTGGGCGCCTGCAGAAGTGCTAGCCACACGCGCTTGGCGCCCGCCTGCCCCCACCCACCAACCACCCTCCCACCCAGGGGCGTCTGTCAATTTAAGGATCCACCTGTGACATCACATCCGTGACATCACGCCCTGTTGCCCAGAACCCATCTCCCCACTTTCCCATTTGCAGGTTATACCTGTTGGCCACTAGAGGGACCCATATGCCCTGCTACTTCCTATTCCTACCTGTACAGCACTACTTCCTGGGATCTTGCTCACCACAATGTATTGGCCTCTGCCTCATGCTCTGCTCAGTTTAACTCCCCACTAGCAGTGCACCTTCTACCATCTGCTACTCAAGACTGTGCCTGGCACCCCTCCCTCCCTTGCTCCCTGAACCTGCTCTCCTGCCCCTTGGGACCTCTGTGTGTCTCTGTCCTCCCTGCCCTCCCCTAGCTTTCTGTGCCTCAGGCACATCTCAGGTGTGTCTTATTCTTGCCTTCCCTTCCTGTACCCACCCTGCCCACCCCTGCCCCCTTAGCCTCCCCTCCCCTCATGTCAGTGTAGGGAAAACCTCTCACCATCTCCCAACCAGGTGTTAGTCTATTCACTACTCCTGTCAGGGAACATTCATCAAACCCTGGCCCGGTTCCCAGGAGCTCCCGACTGCACTACAGGCCTATGCATGGTCTCCATGAGATATCTGTAGCCTCCTAAAAAGTTTGACTCACTACAATGCCTGGTCACATCAATTAACCCTGATGTCATTGCTCTGGTTGAGACTTGTGTGAAATACTCCCCTGACTCCCTAGTCTCCTTCCTGGTTTCACCTCTTCCGGTCCGACCGTGTTGGGAGGCAGGCAGTGGCAGCTATTTATGTCAAGAATCTCTCCCCTACACTAGCCCTGCCTGCTCCCATCCTTGACTCCAGGGCCCAGGCGCCACACTGAAACTAACCCTGACCCTTTAAAGGGACCCTTTATCTGACTACTGCATCACTTGCCCCCCAGGGACCAAGCACGAGGCCATTGCCTCTCTTACAGAATACCTTACCTCACTACCTCCTTCCGCTGATCAAATTCTGGTGAGTAACTTAAATGTCAACTGGCTCAGCCCTCCTCCTCCTCCCCTCTGCCCGAGACTCCTTTTCTGCAATAGACCCTAACACAACTAGTTACCCACCCTACCAGGACTAACCCCAAGAGAGGCTCCAGTACCCTGCTTGATGTGGTACTCACCAACCACTGTAATCGGATCCCCAATTACAAGTCCTCCGAGACTCTCTCAGTGATCACTCCCCATTCTATTCCACTGGTCATCCTCAGTCCCCAAACCCATAGCACAGTCCACATGCAGGCGTCTAATACCTGGTGGACTGATAAAACTTAAGGAACTTCTGTCCCAAATTGACTGGTCTCCTATACAGGCAACTCCCTGACATTGACACAGCTGTCTCCTTCTTTACCCAAATTTTTAATAATGCCTGTGATATCTTTGCCCCAATATTGACCCTTCGTTCTAAAAGGCAGAATGCCCCTGTAACCCCAGCTTTGATCCACCAACTCAAACATAGGACAACCTATGGCACCATGCCATTGAGACTGGCCGCCCAATGACAGGCGGTTATATGCTGCCGCCTCAAACAAGTGCACTCGGGCCATCAAAAGCCAAGTCTGAGCACTATCGGTCCTCACTCCACTGCCTCATGGGGAACCCCAGAACCTTCTGGGATAACATTAAACAGTTAAATGGGAGTACACACTCCCCCACCCACCCAGATCAACATTAATGGTGTGATCTCCTCAGACCCAGCCCTCATAGCCAACCACCTCAACACCTCATTCACTGACCTTAGCCCTATCCTCCCTACAAATTTTTTGACCTCCTCCCCAGCACCTGCCATAAATCTTTCATCTTATTTTCTCCTCCCACGTGGTTCTGCCCAAGAACTTAGGCGCACCTTGTCACTGCCCTCCAGAGTAATAGTACAGGCAGTGACACCCTGAATCCGATGATCCTACGGCTGGTCTTAGACACAGTCCATCCCGATCGCAGCCTCATCAACCCTCTCTTTGCCTGGGAAGGTTCCAACTGCCTGGAAAGTCGCCACTGTCACCCTATCTTTAAAGGTGGTGATAGGACTGTGGCTGGAAACTATCGACCAATCTCCATTCTCTCCTCTCTCCAAGGCCTTGGAAAAAGTGGTGGCCTCTCAAATCTCTGACTACCTCTCCACCTATAATGTCCTATGTCCTGAGCAGCAGTGGCTCAGGCGGGCCACAGTACCAACACAGCCCTCCTAGAGTTCTCCAACTTTCTCCCTCCTCCTTAGACACTGGTTCTCTGGCTGAGTGCGGTCTTCATTGACCTCTCTAAAGCTTTCACACTGTCTCCCTCCCTCCTTCTTGATGCCCTTAGTCTCTCTGGTTTTGCTGCTGGGCCTGTCTCCTGTGCACCAGTTATCTGTCTGATCTGCTCACAGCGTAAAAATTAATGGGACCTACTCAGACATCTGTCCCATCTTTCTGGAGTTCCCAGGGCTCCATTCTGGGCCCCTTACTATTCTCCCTTTACCTTAACACCCTTCCACGCTCTTGCTCAGGGAACATTCTATTGTACGCTGATGATGCAGTCATCTTTGCCTCAAGTCGTAACCCTTTGCCCTCCAGGACTCGTGTAGAAGTCCTTCGCTGAAGCTGAGGGCTGGTTCAAGGAACATAGATTGGTGATAAATCTTAAAAAACAAACCATGTTCTTCACTCATCCTCAAAACAAGTCCTGCAACTTCAAACTCCTCATTCACTCTGGGTCCTCTTTCCCACTCGAACAAGTTTGCTCCTATAAATACCTAGGGATCCATTTTGACCCTCCCTCTCCTTCCATGGACACATCGCTGCCTAACCACTGCCACTAATATCCGATTGGGCATCTTACATCGGTATAAACACTGCCTCCCCCGGAGGCTCTTCGATTCCAGTCACCTCCTCTATCCTGTCCCTAGTGGACTATGGACTCGCGGTGTATGGTGCTGCTGATCAGACCGCCTCCATAAAATTTGCTCTCTGAATAAGGCCTGCAGGTTAATTACTGGGGCACCTAGGCTGACACACACCTGTCTACTGTACACTAAAGCGCTGGTACTTGATCTTGGACGAGTGCTCTAAACATCTGAGCCTGTACCCTTACAAAAAGACCCTCCTTGGGCTATCCCCGCCAGGATTGACCACCACCATACCCGCTCTGTCCCACTAGTTCATACCGGACCTCTGGGAAAATCTCTTGTTATCCCTAGAGCTAGGACCTCTCACGGCCAAAGAGCCTTCAGCTTTAGGGCCCCTCCTGGTTCAACACACTGCCCCCCTCCATCTCTGAAGCTCCAACTATATCGGGCTTCAAAACTTCCTTACGTAACCACCTTATTAACACTCGATGCTGTAATTGCCATTAGTCAAAGCTGTACTCAATACTTATGACAAAGCTTACTACTAAGCTGCTAAGGACAACATAACTCTGGTATTGTTTGCATCAATCCTACCTGTACCAGCTTGTTTGTATCTATGTCTTAAGTTACTGTTATACTTATGTGTTGTACTGCTATACTGTGTATTTTCGTTTGTCTTACTGTGACAAGGTACTTTGTAAATGAGCCTATGGCTCAAAGGTTTTCCAAACTGCTGTTTAAATAAAATAAAATCCCCCTAGCTTTCGTCACCTCAGGCACATCTAGGTGTGTCTTATTCTTGCCTTCCCTTCCTGTACCACCCTGCCCACCCCTGCCCCCTTAGCCTCCCCCCCCTCATGTCAGTCGTAGGAAAACCTCTCACCATCTCCCAGCCAGGGTGTTAGTCATCACTACTCCTGTCAGGAACATTCATCCAAACCCTGGCCCGGTTCCCAGGAGCTCCCCGACTCGCACCACAGGCCTATGCATGGTCTCCATGAATATCTCTGTAGCCTCCTAAAAAGTTTGACTCACTACAATGCCTGGTCACATCAATTAACCCTGATGTCATTGCTCTGGTTGAGACTTGATTTCAAAATGCTCCCCTGACTCCCTAGTCTCACTTCCTGGTTTCACCTCTTCCGGTCCGACCGTGTTGGGAGGCAGGAAGTGGCCAGCTATTTATGTCAAGGAATCTCTCCCCTACCTAGCCCTGCCTGCTCCCATCCTTGACTCCAGGGCCCAGGCGCTACACTGAAACTAACCCCTGACCCTTTAAAGGGACCCCTTTATCTGACTACTGCATACGTGCCCCCCAGGGACCAAACGCAGGCCATTGCCTCTCTTACAGAATACCTTACCTCACTACCTCCTTCCGCTGATCAAATTCTGGTGAGTGACTTAAATGTCAACTGGCTCAGCCCCTCCTCCTCCTCCTCTGCCCGAGACTCCTTTTCTGCAATAGACCTAACGCAACTAGTTACCCACCCTACCAGGACTAACCCCAAGAGAGGCTCCAGTACCCTGCTTGATGTGGTACTCACCAACCGCCTTTAATCGGATCCCAATGTACAAGTCCTCCGAGACTCTCTCAGTGATCACTCCCCATTCTATTCCACTGGTCATCCTCAGTCCCCAAACCATAGCACAGTCCACATGCAGGCGCCTAACACCTGGTGGACTGATAAAACTTAAGGAACTTCTGTCCCAAATTGACTGGTCTCCTATACAGGCAACTCCTGACATTGACACACAGCTGTCTCCTTCTTTACCCAAATTTTAATAATGCCTGTGATATCTTTGCCCCAATATTGACCCTCAGTTCTAAAAGGCAGAATGCCCCCTGGGTAACCCCAGCTTTGATCCACCAACTCAAACATAGGGACAACCTATGGCACCATGCCATTGAGACTGGCCGGCCCAATGACAGGCGGTTATATGCTGCCGCCCGAAACAAGTGCACTCGGGCCATCAGAAAGGCCAAGTCTGAGCACTATCGGTCCTCACTCACTGCCTCATGGGGAAACCCCAGAACCTTCTGGGATAACATTAAACAGTTAAATGGGAGTACACACTCCCCACCCACCCAGATCAACATTAATGGTGTGATCTCCTCAGACCCAGCCCTCACAGCCAACCACCTCAACACCTCATTCACTGACCTTAGCCCTATCCTCCCTACAAATTTTTTGACCCTCCTCCCCAGCACCTGCCATAAATCTTTCTCACTTATTTTCTCCTCCGACGTGGTTCTGCCTCAAGAACTTAGGCGCACCTTGTCACTGCCCTCTCAAGAGTAATAGTACAGGCAGTGACACCCTGGATCCGTATCCTCACGGCTGGTCTTAGACACAGTCCCACCCGATCGCATGCCTCATCAACCTCTCTTTGCATGGGAAGGTTCCAACTGCCTGGAAAGTCGCCACTGTCACCCCTATCTTTAAAGGTGGTGATAGGACTGTGGCTGGAAACTATCGACCAATCTCCATTCTCTCCTCTCTCCAAGGCCTTGGAAAAAGTGGTGGCCTCTCAAATCTCTGACTACCTCTCCACCTATAATGTCCTATGTCCTGCAGCAGCATGGCTTCCCGAGGCGGGCCACAGTACCAACACAGCCCTCCCAGAGTTCTCCAACTTTCTCCCTCCTCCTTAGACACTGGTTCTCTCGCTGGCGCGGTCTTCATTGACCTCTCTAAAGCTTGACACTGTCTCCCTCCCTCCTTCTTGATGCCCTTAGTCTCTCTGGTTTTGCTGTGGGCCTGTCTCCTGTGCACCAGTTATCTGTCTGACCGGCTCACAGCGTGAAAAATTAATGGGACCTACTCAGACATCTGTCCCATCTTTTCTGGGTTCCCAGGGCTCCATTCTGGGCCCTTACTATTCTCCCTTTACCTTAACACCCTTCCACGCTCTTGCTCAGGGAACATTCTATTGTACGCTGATGATGCAGTCATCTTTGCCTCAAGTCGTAACCCTATTGCCCTCCAGGACTCGATGCAGAAGTCCTTCGCTGAAGCTGAGGGCTGGTTCAAGGAACATAGATTGGTGATAAATCTTAAAAAAACAAAAACCATGTTCTTCACTCATCCTCAAAACAAGTCCTGCAACTTCAAACTCCTCATTCACTCTGGGTCCTCTTTCCCACTCGAACAAGTTTGCTCCTATAAATACCTAGGGATCCATTTTGACCCCTCCCTCTCCTTCCATGGACACATCGCTGCCCTAACCACTGCCACTAATATCCGATTGGGCATCTTACATCGGTATAAACACTGCCTCCCCCCGGAGGCTCTTCGACTTGCAGTCACCTCCTCTATCCTGTCCCTAGTGGACTATGGACTGCCGGTGTATGGTGCTGCTGATCAGACCGCGCTCCATAAAATTTGCTACTCTTGAATAAGGCCTGCAGGTTAATTACTGGGGCACCTAGGCTGACACACACCTGTCTACTGTACACTAAAGCGCTGGTACTTGATCTGGACGAGTGCCTAAACATCTGACCTGTACCCTTACAAAAAGACCCTCCTTGGGCTATCCCGCCAGGATTGAACCACCATACCCTCTGTCCCACTAGTTCATACTGGACCTCTGGGAAAACTTCTCTTGTTATCCCTAGAGCTAGGACCTCTCACGGCCAAAGAGCCTTCAGCTTAGGGCCCCTCCTGGTTCAACACACTGCCCCTCCATCTCTGAGCTCCAACCATATCGGGCTTCAAAACTTCTCACGTAACCACCTTATTAACACTCGATGCTGTAATTGCCATTAGTCAAAGCTGTACTCAATACTTATGACAAAGCTTACTACTAAGCTGCTAAGGACAACATAACTCTGGTATTGTTTGCATCAATCCTACCTGTACCAGCTTGTTTGTATCTATGTCTTAAGTTACTGTTATACTTATGTGTTGTACTGCTATACTGTGTATTTTCGTTTGTCTTACTGTGACAAGGTACCTTTGTAAATGAGCCTATGGCTCAAAGGTTTTCCAAACTGCTGTTTAAATAAAATAAAAATAAAATAAAATAAACTGAGGATACGCTGTTGAGGATAAAACTTCAGTTTTCATGTAAATCCCTCAGTACTGAAGAACGTAATGACAGTTCTAGCTTTTTTGGACTATGATCCTGTTGAGTTATTATGTTAGCAGCAGTGATTTGTTGGCTGGAGACACATCCCTCACTTTGCAAAACAATGATGACAAATCTTAGTAGAGAATAAGAAGGCTAAGGCACAGTTACTTCTCTCATCTCAAAGTGCTGGTGCAATGTAAGGGAGACCACAACCACCACCCATCACCAAATTCACAATTGGAATGGCGGACGGTAGGTTACTGCTAGCTGAAGGAAGTGATTGGGCACATAAAGTAGAATCAGGTCAACAAGATAAGCAGGAGCCTGACTATTGAATTTTTTTTTTTGTTTAAGTTAAATATCTTTACTGACCATTCAGTGCAGGTTATAGAACCCAGTATGTGCCTACTGACCTGCAAAACCTACAGAAAAATAAAACCAATACAGGTGCATACTGAAAGCCCTTTACTGGGCATGCCTGATGGCATTCATACCAGAATTTATATTTTCAAGAAGTATCATTAATTTGACACCAGATGGTCTTTCTCTGGCAGGGGAAGCACCATAATGGTGGCTGACTGCCTGAAGGGGTTCCATAATGGAAAACAGCCATCTTTCATTTGGGGCAGTCCCCAGTTAGGCTTTTTTGTCAAAAAAGTAACATTTTACTTCTGGTGTATTTTTTGTGTAACCCCACCCACCCAATGGTGGTGCTTACCTGGATGACTTCTGCCTGAAGAACAGCCTGCCATCAGTGTTTTCTGCCCCGGGACTGTAGCCGGTGTGGGACCAAGGATCACTGCTGAACATCAAGCTGCTTCCTCCACCGCAGTCACGACACAGCTTCATGCACACATTCAAGTATCCACTTGCTCGAACATGTGTTTTAACTGTTTGTAGACTCTACACGGCACTCGGCACGCCCGGCCCACTACAGCATTTTCACCACCGCAACCTCATGGCCAGTGCAGCTTCCCATTAGAACTGAATTTGTTGGTTTCCTTATTAAAATGTCTAAACTTTACATTTAAACAACCTCATTTTAAGTAATTTCTTTAAGCAATTTCTGTTCTGTCAGTTTCTATGTTAATGTTATTACTTTTAATCTATTAGAGTATTATTACAGGCTAGTTCAGTTATTGGCCTTATAAGATTTATAAGTTTGTAGGCTACCTTTTACAAGTACTTAGTCTTCCTATGGTGATATTCCTATGGTACTGTTGGAGAGTGTCCAGAGGAGGGCAACCAGGATGATCTGGGGCATGGGGGATAGGACCTGTGAGGACAGACTGGAAGCCCTTGGGCTATATTCACTAGAGGAGAGGAGAGATGGTGGGACATGATTGAGGTTTTCAAATATGTGAAAGGGATTAACAGGGGTAGAGCCAAAGAAATGTTCAGGCTAAAGCAAAGGGGCACAACCAGAGGGCATAAATGGAAACTGAAAGGAGGAACCTATAGGGAAGAACATAGAAGGCATTACTTCACAGAGAGAGTGGTGGAGACATGTAATGCTTTGCCCGGGAATCTAGTTGAGCAGGGCACTGTGGAAGGCTTCAAGAGGGGGTGGGACAGATGCATGGGGGTACTGAAGCCAAGATTGACCCTCACGAGGACAAGGGGGGCAAGCGCCCATTAGGGGCTGGCTACCGAGCAGACATGAAAGACCGACAGGCCTATTCTGCTGGCTTTTAGTATGTTAGATATGTCCCTAGTTTTAATTTAAGACAGTTTTCACTTGTCAAAATTTATGAGAATATGTCTTAAGGTATGTAGAATTGTGTCATGGAATGTTCAAGGGTTAGGGAACCCAGTTAAGAGAAAAAAGGTGATGTGCTATCTTCGTAAACAAAAGGCTAATATAGCATTCCTCCAAAAAACTAATTTAGTCCCAGTAGAAGCAGAAAAATTAGTTGAAGGGTGGGTCTCTATAGTAGAGCATAATTGTTTCAGCTCAATAAAAGAGGTGTTGCTATTTTGATTAAAAAAGGAATTCATTTGCCGGCCCAGTGGCGCTGAGGGTTGAGGCGCTGGATGCCACACCTCGTGCCACGCTGGCGGCCAAGGTTGGCGGGAGGGGATAGGATCAAGCGGCTATAGGACTACTCTCCTATCCCGGGGAGGGTTAAGGGTTCTCACTGCTCTGCAGTGGCCCCTGGTGACAATTGGGGCCACTGTCAGAGTTGGTGCAGTCGGGGATGGAGTGCAGCAACTAAGGTATTGGTTCCCGGCCTGTCGCAGGGATTAGGGAAGGTCCCCTTCGAGGGTACGGCAGCATATGCCAGCCGGCGTGTGGGATGAGCCTATGGGCTGCCCTGGGAAGAGAAGCAGTGGCTGGATAGTAGCAGGTCAGGCTGCAGGAGAGAAAATAGAAATACGATAAAAAAAAAGAAATTAATTTCACAAAGCACAAACGTAGTGGCTAGAAAGGGGAGAATACAGATAACTAACAGGAATCCTAGAAGACAAAGTAATTTGCATTGTGTAATATCTATGCCCCAAATGAAAGTAAAAGAAACAAACTTTTTTTTAATAAAGTAGCATTAATGTTAACAGAGATAGTAGATTATGAGATCATGCTAGGTGGAGATTTTAATAAAGTTATTGACTTGATATTAGATAGAAGTAATACGAAACAAACACCGTCTATGACTACTACAACAGCATGTAGATCTCTGCTTCAGTTGCAACATGACCTGGGCCTTTCTGATGCATAGCCTTTGGTGCTTCCCACTGAAAGAGACTACATTTCAAACAACATGAAGTCTTGCTATATTATAGACATTAGCAGTTTGTTCCAGCTCTAGAACTGCCCCGGAGTGAAATGGTTAAAACCATTCCAAAATAGAATTTTGGCACGAGAGCAGCTCTATCTGTGTCATTTCAAACTTGAACTGTCAGATTCTTTACTCCGCCTCAGTGAACAGTCACTCCGGAGATTTCTCCTTCTGCTCGGTTCATTTCTCGGTTTAAAAGTGTTTTCTCGGTTGGATTTAACCGAGAATAGTTTTATATTTAACCGCTCGTTCAAGCCTCTATCTGTGGTAACCGTAAGTAAATGAAGGTTTTGTCTGTGTGGAACTTGTAAGTTATCAGTTCGGTTTTGAACCGATCAGTGAGTTAAAACTCATTTAAAACTAAAAGTTACTATTTTAGAAGTGCGGTTCCAGTTCTTATCGGTTCTAAAAAAAACGGATTTATTACGTTTTTTCCAATACCCGTGACACGGTTAGGAACCGATAAGGGTGTCTTGCCTGGCACTGCCGTTAAAAGGGCAAGTTTTTGGTTAGGCTGGCATTATGTCTGAGAAACCCAAAAGAAAAACCGGCCCACTGGGTTTCAACACTGTGATGTTTGTGGGGAAGTCTTTGCAAAGGCTGACCCACACACCACATGTGTTTATTGTCTGGGGTTTGACCACCTCCAGTCAGACTGCCAGGTATGTAAGAATTTCCCTGCAGCCACCCTGGAAAAAAGATTGGGCAGGCTCAGGGAACGAGAGGCCAAAAGGTCCGCTGACCCGGATGGCCAGCCCGAGTTCGGTCAACCGAACCAGAGGGAGTGCCTCTGACCAGGCCAGACTCGGCAAAGAAAAGCTGGTTCTGAGGAACCAATTCCAGTAAAGAAACAAGAAAATCAGCAGGTCTGGAGTCCAAAATCCTTCTCCAACTGCTGCAGAGATAGCAAAGCCATACAAATTGTCCAGTCACTGTTCAGGGTCCGTCCGAACCACCACTATCTGGTAAAAGGTCGGTTCGTCCGTCCCAGTGGTTCAGGATTATGATATTGAGGAATTTTATGAACCAGAGGAGGGGAGGAGAGGATTATGAACAGTATGAATGTGGCTGGGAAGGTCTGGGTGTGCCCATTGAACTGGACATCTCCCAGACAGACCTTTAGAATCTCCCCTATGCTGTCTGAGTCCCCATCTCATTTTATGTTTTATAAAAAGTTGCTGAAACCCTCCAGCTTCCTTTAGAAGAGGCTGTGGATGAGCAAGAGGAGCCTGATTTTGTAGAAATGATGGATATTCCAGAGTCTAGAGATTGTCTATTCCTTTACATAAGTCTTTTGGGAAACAAACAATTAAAATTTTAAAGCTCCTAATTCTGTGCCTCCTGTAGATAAAAAGATGGACAGAAGGTACAATTGTCAGGCCCTGATACAGAATTCCTTTCTCAGCAATGCAGTCATGTTGGGGTAGTTCAGGCTGCTGCCTGTGATAAAGATAATTATCCCCTGGCTTCACATCCTCCTGACAAAGATTCCAGGAAGATTGATGCCATGGCAAAAACAGTATATGGCAGCCTCTCTGGGACTCAGGCAAGCAAATTATATGGCTTATGTAGCTAGGTATCAAAATCCAGATGGGATACTGTTATACAATTGGCCAAGCAGGCCCATGGCCAGCTGGCTAGTGAACTAGAACAGGTGGCTGCTGATGGCATTGAAGCCTCTAAGGTTGTTTCATGCTGCTGTGGATGTTAATGATGTTTCCTCTAGGGTCATGGCCACATCTGTAGCTTTTGTAGGTTGGCCTGGCTCAGGTGTACTTAGTTTGTCAGCAGGATACCCAGACTAAGGCTATGGATTTTCCTGTGTGGGAAATTCTCTGCTGGAGAGCAGACAGAGAATTACATGAAGAAGATGGATGAATATAGGACTACTACAAGAGTGCCCAGGCTAAGGAGCGGCAAGCCACTCCTCAAAGGCATGCCCCCAGGGGTAGGGGTAGGCCTTTTCACAGGCCTTTCTACCAGACTCAGGCCTCCTCTGCCTTTGCTCAGAGGGGCTTCTTCAGAGGCAGGGGCAGATGAGGGGTGGGCAGACCTGCTCCCACCCCCCAGCCTAAAGCTCCTGCGAAACAGGCACCCTGATGGGGTGCCCAGGGCCGATTCTCCTGTACCAGTGGGGGGCAGGCTGGCTTACTTCAGTCAGAATTGAGCTTCTTTAACCCATAGACAAGTGGGTTCTGGAAGTAGTAAGCCAGGGTCTGGTTCTCAGCTTCAAAAGTTTCCCAAGTTGAGAAGCAGACTTTTCTACCTGCAAGTGCTTCAGAGACCCTCGCCTGGAAACAGAGGTCTCATCCCTGTTAGCTCTCAGAGCAGTAGAAAGGGTTCCTCCCCTGCATCAGGGCAGGGGTCTGTATTCCAGATACTTCCTTACCCCAAAAAAGACAGGAGAATGGCGGCCCATTTTAGATCTCAGATATCTGAACAACCATCTTTTGAAACCAAAGTTCAAAATGGTAACTCTGGCAATGATTTTACCTTCCCTAAGGCCAGGGGACTGGCTAGCCTCCCTGGACCTCAAGGATGCCTATTTCCATGTCCTAATCAGAAGATCCCATCGAAAGTACCTCAGATTCGAACTGCCCTCAGGTCATTACCAGTTCAGAGCAATGCCCTTCGGCCTTACCTCTGCTCCAAGGTATTCACAAAGTGTCTAGCAGTGGCAGTGGCCCACTTAAGGAGGCAGAGGATTGCTGTTTTCCCTATCTAGATGACTGCTCATTGTAGGCCAGTCCCCAGAACAGGTAAAATCTCACCTGCAGGTCACCCAGCAGCTTCTCACCTCCTTGGGTTTTCTAATAACCTACAAAGTCGGTTCTGGAACCAGTCCAGGTACTCACCTTTATAGGGGCAGAATTGGACATAAAGCTAGCCAGAGCCTTTCTTCCCAGAAAGGGTAAGGAATTTAGTGGCTCTGCTCTCTTCATTCACTCTGCAGGTCTCTCACCAGCAAGACACTTTCTGCAGCTCCTAGGCACATGGCTGCATCCACAGCTGTTGTGCAGGGAGCCAGATTTCAGATAGGAGACATTCAGTTTCACTTGAGAACCTTGGTCTCAGAGAAGAGACCCCTTTCCAAGTTGGTCCCAGTGACTCAACCTTGATCCTAGCTCTCCAGTGGTGGCAGGATCAGAGCAATTTAAGAGCGGGCTCCCTTCATTTCCCCTTCTCACGACTTGACTCTCACTACAGATGCTTCCCTTCTGGGTTGGGAGCCACATGGGCTTACCTTTCCACCAGGGAGTTGGTCCCCCAGGAATCTCTGCTCCACATCAATTTGCTGGAACTCAGAGCTGTCTTTTAGCTCTTCAAGCTTTTTCTGCATCTGTCCATGACAAGGTGATCATGTCAGAACAGACAACACCACAACAATGTACATCAACAAACGGGGCACTCGGTCTTGGCCTTGTGCACCGAGGCAATGAGTTGTGGTCTTGGCCTATTCCCTGAACACTTCCTCATAGCAGTTCATCTTCCAGGGAAGGACAACGTCCTAGCGGATGCCCTCAGTAGATTTCCAGGGCCATCACGAATTGTCCCTGATCCTCAAGTGCTGGGGATAGTTTTGCCAGGTGGGCATCCTCAGATAGATCTTTTGCAGCCCAGACAATCACAAACTCCTCTGTTCTGTTGCAGGCCTCCAGTGCTGGCTGAGTTCCCTGGATGTCCTTCTTCTGGATTGGGAGGGAAGTTCCTCTATGCTTTCCCCTTTCTCTCCTATTCAAAGTACTAGTTAGAATCAGATCTCAGCCTTGCAGGGTGATTCTGATTGCCCGGATTGGCCAGGCAGCCCCTGGTACCACTCCTTCTGTCTCTGACAGTCCATCTTCCCTGTGCCTCCCCAGGAATCACAATCTGTTGACTTGTGCCCAGGGAAGGGTTTGGTATCCGGACCTCAATCCTCAACCTCAAGGCCTGGCTCTTGAGGAGTTAGAGTTGCTGATTTACACCTCTCAGGGTGTTCTTGAGATCCTAAAGGCTTCCAGAAAGCCTTCCACTAGGGCTACTTATAGTTCTAAATGGAAAAGGTTTTCCATTTGGTGTGCTGGGAAAAATATTTCCCCAGAATCTGCTGAATTGCCCATTCAAACACCATGAAGTCTTGCTATATTATGACTTAATGCAGTTAGCCACTGCACTTGAACTGCCCCGGAGAGGAAAGAGTTAACTCCAGGGGTCTGAGTTCTACAAAGGAGAGCACTTATGCCAAAGTTTATCTGGGCAGTTTCAAATGAAACTGTCAGATTCTTTCTCCGCTCACTGAACAGTCGCCCGAGATCAGCTCCTTCAGCTCGGCAGTTCAGCGTAGTATTTTCGTTCATTTGAACCGCAAAAGTATTTATTTTACCGCATTTCGGTTAAAAGCTCTATCTGGCAAACCGTAAGTACAAAAATTAAAGTCTGTGTGGAAATTCAATTATCGGTTCGGTTTTGAACCGATCGGTTCGCTGAAATTAACGTTTTAAAGTGTTGGTTGGGCTTTTAGAGTCGGTTCCTGTTCTTATCGGTTCTAAAAACCTTGCTTTAAAATTAGGTTTTTTCAATACCCGTGGACACGGTTAGGAACCGATAAGGGTGTCTTGCCTGGCACTGCCATCAAAGAGAGCAAGTTTTGGTTAGGCTGGCATTATGTCTGAGAAACCCAAAAGAAAACCGGGCCCACTGGGTTTCAACACTGTGATGTCTGTGGGGAAGCCTTTGCCAAGGCTGACCCACACACCACTTGTGTTTATTGTCTGGGGGCTGACCACCTCCTGTCAGACTAACAGGTGTGTAAAAATTTCCCTGCAGCCACCCTGGAAAAGAGATTGGGCCGGCTCAGGGAACTAGAGGCCAAAAAGTCCACTGACCCGGATGGCCAGCCTGGTCCAGCACCCACTGGACCAGAGGGAGTGCCCTCTGACCAGGGCCAGACTTCCTCGGGCAAAAGGAAGGCTGGTTCAGAGGAACCAGTCCCAGTGAAAAGACAAAGAAATCAGTAGGTTTGGAGTCCAAAATTGTCTCTCCAACTGCTGCAGAAATAGCTAAAGCCATACAGATTGTCCAGTCACTGTCTCAGGGTCCTGTCGAACCACCAACAGTTGGTAAAAGGTTGGTTCGCTCAGTTCCAGTGGTTCAGAGTGTGATGTTGAGGAATTTTATGAACCTACAGGAGGGGGAGGAGGAATTTGATCAATATGTGTGTGGGGAGGGTCTGACGTGCCCATTGAACGGACATTTCTCCAGACAGACCTTTAGAATCTCCTCCTATTCTGTCTGAGTCCCTTCTCATTTTATGTTTTACAAAAAGTTGTAGAAACCTCCAGCTTCCTTTAGAGGAGGCTGTGGATGAGCAAGAGGAGCCTGATTATGTAGAAATGATGGATATACCAGAGTCTAGGAGGTTGTCTATTCCTTTGCATAAGTCATTTAGGAAGCAAACAACAAAGATTTTAAAAATCCTCATTCTGTCCCTCCTGTAGATAAAAAATGGACAGAAGGTATACTTTGTCAGGCTCTGATACAGACTTCCTCACTGAGCAGTGTAGTCATGTGGGTGTGGTACAAGCTGCAGCCTGTGACAGCTATATTCCCTGGCCTCACATCCTCCTGATAAGGATTCCAGGAAGATTGATGCCATGGCAATAAAACAGTATATGGCAGCTTCTTTGGGACTCAGGCAGGCAAATTATGGTTTATGTAGCTAGATATCAGAAATCTAGATGGGACACAGATTGCAGTTAGCCAAGCAGCCCATGGCCAGCTGGCTAGTGAGTTGGAACAGGTGGCTGCTGATGGCATTGAAGCCTCTAAAGTTCAATTTCATACTGCTGTTGATGTTAATGATGTTTCCTCTAGGGTCATGGCCACTTCTGTAGCTTTCCGAGGTTGGCATGGCTCAGATGCACTAATCTGTCCCAAGATACTAAGTCAAAGGCTATGGATTTTCCTTGTAGTGGTAATTCTCTGTTTGGGGAACAAACAGAAAACTATATGAAAAGATGGATGAATACAGAACTACCTAAAAAGTGCCCAGGCTAAGGAGAGGCATGCCACTCCACAGACGCGCGCTCCAGAGGTAGGGCAGGCCTTTCCACAGGCCTTTTACCAATCTCAGGCCTCCTCTGCATTTGCACAGAGGGTTTCTTCAGAGGCAGAGGTAGACGGGGCACAAGTAAACCGTCCCCTCCCCTGAGCCTAAGGTTGCTGCCAAGCAGGCACCCTGATGGGGTGCCCAGGGCCGATTCTCCTGTACCAGTGGGGCAGGTTGGCTTATTTCAGCCAGAACTGGGTGTCCCTAACTTTGGACAGTTGGGTTTCTGAGGTATGTCAGGGTCTGTCTCTCAGCTTCAAACAGTTTCCAAAGATGAGAGCCAGACATTTTCCTCCTGTAAATCCTACAGAAGTCCTTGCTTTGGAAGCAGAGGCTTCTTCTCTTCTGACTGCAAAGCAGTGGAAGGGTCCCTCCTTGCCATCAGGGCAAGGGGCTGTACTCAAGATACTTTCTTACCCCAAAGACAGGAGAATGGCAGCCCATTCTAGATTTGAAGGTACCTGAACAAGCATCTTTTGAAACCAAAGTTCAAAATGTTAACTCTGGCAATGATTTTGTCTTCCCTGAGGCCAGGGACTGGCTAGCTTCCCTGACCTCAAGGATGCCTATTTTCATGTTCTGATCAGGCCTTTCTCACCGAAAGTACCTCAGGTTCAAACTGCCCCTCAGGCTACTACAGTTCAGGCAATGCTCCTCGGCTTACCTCTCTGCGCCAAGGGTATTCACAAAATGTCTAGCTGTGGTAGTGGCTCATTTAAGAAGGCAAGGTGCTGTGTTTCCCTACCTGGACGACTGGCCTCATAGTGGGTCAGTCCCCGGATCAGGTAAAATCCCACTTGCAAGTCACCCAGCAGCTTCTCACTCCCTGGGATTCCTGCTGAATTTACAAAGTCAGTTCTGGAACCAGTTCAGGTACTAACTTCATAGGTGCAGAATTGAATGTGTTAGCCAGGCATTTCTTCCCTCGGAAAGGGTAGACAGACTCATTGCCCTGGCATCCTCTTTACCCCAAGGGTCTCTCGACCAGCAAGGCATTTTCTGCAACTCCTGGGGCACATGGACTGCTTCCACAGCTGAGTGCAAGGAGCAAGATTCCAGATGAGGGACATTCAGTTCCATTTGAGGGCCTATTTGGTCTCAAAGGAGGGACCTTTCCAAATTGGTTCCAGTGATTCCAAACTCTGATCCTGGCTCTCCACTGGTGGCAGGATCAGAGCAGTCTAAAAAAGGGTTCCCTTCATTCTGCTTTCCCACTCCTCACCCTCACCACGGATGCCTCCCTGTTAGGTGGGAGCTCACTTGGGCGACCTGTCCACTCAGAGAGTGTGGTCTCCTCAGGAATCTCTGCTCCACATCAACCTTTTGGAACTCAGAGCTGTCTTCTTGCTCTTCAGGCGTTTTCAGCTTCTGTCCAGAACAAAGTAGTTCAAATCAGGACAGACAACACCACAACAATGTGGTACATCAACAAGCAAGGGGGCACTTGGTCATCAGCCTTGTGCACCGAAGCAATGAAGTTGTGGTCTCTGGCTTACTCCTGAACACCTCCCTGATAGCAGTTCACCTTCCAGGAAGGACAATGTCCTGGCGATGCCCTGGCAGGATTTCTCAGGCCATCAATAATGGGCTCCTGGAATCCTCAGGGTGCTGGGGTCGGCTCCTGCCAGATGGGGCACCCTCAGACAGATCTTTCGCAGCCCCAGACAACCACCTCAACTTCCTCTGTTTTGTTGCAGGCCTCCAGTGCTGGGCTCAGTCCCCTGACGCCTTTCAGTTGGATTGGAAAGGAAGTTCTGCATGCCTTTCCCCTCTTTCAGGGTACTAGTAAAATCAGATCTCAGCCCTGCAAAGTGATTCTGATTGCCCCAGATTGGGCCAGACAGCCCTGGTACCCACTGCTTCTGTCCTTGACAGTTCACTCCTGCCCTGAGCTTCTGCCCAGAGTCCACTAATTTGCTGGCCTGTGCACAGGGAGAGTGTGGTATCCGACCTCAAATCCCTCCATCTCAAGGCATGGCTCTTGAAGAGTTAGAATTTGCTGACTTACACCTTTCTCAAGGTGTTCTGGATATTTTAAAGGCTTCAAGGAAGCCTTCCACTAGGGCCACTTACAATTCTAAGTGGAAAAGGTTTTCCATCTGGTGCTCTGAGAAGCAGATTATCCCAGAATCTGCTGATCTGCCCATTTTACTGGACTATTTGGTCCATTTAAATTCCTTAGGCCTTAGGCCAGCTACCTTGGAGGTTCCTTGAAGCTGTCTCTGCTTTTGTGTCAGCAGGGAAGCCTGCTTCCCTTTCTTCTCACCCTGTGTTTTCCAAGTTTTTAAGGGTTACTACACTAACCCTCCTTTTTAGAGAACCAGCTCTCACCTGGGACCTGAATGTTTGCATTGCTCAGTTAATGCAACCCCTTGAGCCTCTGTCCTCAGCAGAGCTCAAGTTTCTAACTTGGAAAACTGTTTTCCTAGTGGCTATCACTTCTGCCAGGCGCATAAGTGAAACTACTAGGCCTCTGTCAGTGGAAGAAGATTTTATCTCTTTCCACAGAGATAAGGTAGTCCTCAGGACTAACAGAAAGTTTTTGCTAAAGTGGTTTCAGATTTCCACCTGAACCAGTCCATCTCTTCCAGTATTTTTCACTGAGCATTCTTCCTCAGGTGAGAGAGACTGCACAGCTTGGACGCCAAAAGAGCCTTAAGCTACTATGTGGAACGCACCAAGGGTCACAGGTTCGAATCCCTCCAACTCTTCCTTACCTATGCAAGTTGGCAAAGGGAAACCTGCCACTAAGAGGACAATTGCAAGGTGGATTGTCTCTTGTATCAATTTTGTTATCAAAACTAGGTAGAGAACCCCACTGAGGACTGAGGCTCACTCCACCAGGGGTGACAGCTGCATCTCTAGCGGCTGCAGAGATATTCCCATTCTGGAAATCTGTCAAGCTGCTACTTGGAAAACAGTTCACACTTTTACTAAGCATTATTCCCTGGATATTCAGTCCAGGAGAGATGCTCGCTTTTGCACAGCGGTGCTTCAGAGCCTCATTTCCAAATGAGGTTCTGACCCTCCTCCATGGAGGTACTGCTGTGTAATCTGTATTAAGTCATAATATAGAAGACTTCATGGTGTTTGAAGAAAAAATTACTCACCTTAGTAATTGCTTTTCTTCTCATGGAGTCTTCATATATTATGACCACCCTCCCTCCTGCCCTCTCAGAACTTCTACTTGGGTGGTGGCAAATTAGTGCAAGCACTGTGTCATGCCATTGTAGTTTTTTTCCTTACCTTCTTTTATTTAGGTTTGGGGAAATTAGGTTATTTTATTTAGGTATATATTGGCCCCTTCCTGGACTTGAGTCTTGGGGAAGGGGGGTCCTAATGGTGCTTGTCAGGGGTAACTAATAATACTATTATTCATTGTTATTATTGTTATTGTTGTTTATATTGTTGTTATTTCTACTAGTAGGTAGCCATTTGGCTAGTGTTGAGCTTTCCACACAGACTTGTTGCTTAGTGTTAGCTTCGTAAAGATCTGACAGTTTCATTTGAAACTCCCAGATAAACTTTTGGCATAAGCTCTCAGCTGTAGAACTCCAGACTCCTTGGAGTTAACTCTTTCCTCTCCGGGGCAGTTCAAGTGCAGTGGCTAACTGCATTAAGTCATAATATAGCAAGACTCCATGAGAAGAAAAGCAATTACTAAGGTGAGTAATTTTTTCTTTTGTTAGATTACATGGTACATCTTAATTCCTTGGGTCTCAGACCAGCTACCCTGAGAGTTCATTTGGCAGCTGTGTCTGCTTTTGTGTCAACAGGAAAGTCATCCCCTCTTTCCTCTCATCCTGTGTTTTCCAAGTTTTTAAGGTTACTCCATATAATCCTCCTTTGGGAACCGCCCTGCTTGGGACCTTAATGTTTGCTTGCTCCAGTTAATGCAACTCCCTTTTGAACCTCTGTCTTCTGCAGAGCTTAAGTACCTAACTTGGAAAACTGTTTTTCTAGTGGCTATCACTTCTGCCAGATGCATAAGTGAATTGCAAGCCTTGTCAGTGGAGACTGACTTTATTTCTTTCCATAGGGATAAGGTAGTCCTTAGGACTAATAGGAAGTTTTTGCCTAAGGTGGTTTCAGATTTCCATCTTAATCAATCTATCTCCCTTCCAGTATTTTTCACTGACCACTCCTCTTCGGGTGAGAGGAGGTTGCACAGCCTGGATGTTAAGAGAGCTCTTAGTTATTATATAGAGCGTACCAGAGGTCACAGGTTCGAATCCCTCCAACTTTTCCTTACCTATGGTGAAGTTGGGAAAGGCAAACCTGCCACTAAGAGATCAATAGCCAGGTGGATTGTCTCTTGTATCCAATTTGTTATCAGAAGTGGGCAGAGCCTCCGGTTTGAGGTCCTTCTACTAGGGTACAGTTGCGCCTCTAGCTGCTGCCAGAGATATCCCTTTGTTAGAGATTTGCCAGGCTGCTACTTGAAAACGGTACACACTTTTACCAAGCATTACTCCCTGGATGTCCAGGCCAGGAGAGATGTCGGTTTGGCACAGCTGTTCTTCAGAGCCTATTCCTAAGTAGGTTCTGCCCTCCTCCATGGAGGTACTGCTGTGTATTCTCTGTAATGTCTATAATATAGCAAGACTTCATGTTGTTTGAAGAAAAATTACTCACCTTAGTAATGTTGTTTCTTCTAATGAGTCTTGCTATTATAGACCTCCCCCAACCTGCCCCTCTCAGAACCTCTACTTGTTGGGTAAAGGCAACTTAGTGTGGGCACTACTTATGTCCTGTTAGCATTTTGTCCCCTTTGGGACTTTGGGGGTGTGTATGTGTACGTGTGTGTGTGTTTTATTATACTTATGTTCTATTTTCATATTATTAGAATGGTGTTAGTATTTCTGGTCCCCTGACTTGAGTCTTGGGTGTTGGGACCATCAATGGTTGTTATTATTTAGGTAGCTATTTGGCTAGTGTAGGTTACAGCTTCCACACAGACCTTAGTGAGTTTGGCTCGTAAAGATCTGACAGTTCAAGTTTGAAATGACACAGATAGAGCTGCTCTCGTGCCAAAATTCTGTTTTGGAATGGTTTTAACCATTTCACTCCGGGGCAGTTCTAGAGCTGGAACAAACTGCTAATGTCTATAATATAGCAAGACTCCATTAGAAGAAACAACATTACTAAGGTGAGTAATTTTTCCTTTTTTTCCAGTAGGGACAAAAGCTTTAGCAGGTTGGGCTATTTTCTGACATCAGCTTCTTTATGCAGTTTCTTATTAGTAACTGAAATTCAGACCATCACAATCTCCGGTCATGCATTAATTAGTATAGACTTGACCGTTGGGAATCCAACACCTAAGACCTTTAGATGGAGGGTCAGTGTATCACTAACAAAAGACAATAATTTTCTAGAGTGGAGTAAAAAAGAAATGACAGATTTCCTTTCCACTAATGATAATGGGGCAGCTTTCAAAGCCTGTATCTGGGAAACGTTTAAAACCTTCTTAAGAGGGAGGGTTATAAGCTGTTCTGTTGCAAAGAAATGAAAGGCACAAAAGAAACTGCTTGACTTAGAAAAAGAGCTTAAAATTATGGAGGCCAAATATAAACAAAAAGTAGGCTCTAGACCTGACTTAATGCATGACCCAGCTTAAATATGAAATTAACCAGATCTATTCCTCAAAGGCAGAATTACGCTCGTTATAGGACAAAACAGTTATTCTGGGAATCGGGAAAGAGCTTGCAGACTCCTCACTTACAAACTCAAAAAACAGCAGAATAAGTAAATGGAATAAAAGATGAAAATGGGAAAACTGTATTAACGAACAAAATAATTAATGACATATCTATGCAGTACTACAGAAATATTTATCAGTCTGAACCTTTAGACTTGGAAAAAGTCTTATCCGCACTTAATTTGCCTGAAATGTCAGAGCAGGATATCACATACATAGATGCTTGAATTCTGTTAATTGAAATTATTTCGGTAATACAGAGTATGTAAAATGGACAGACACCGGGACCGGATTGCTTTCCTGGGGAATTATACAAACTGCTTGTACCCCAAATAGCACCATTCTTTCTTATTTATTTGTTTATTGAATTTTGTTGACCCAGTGAGTCCACTGTGCCTAGAAGTCCGTTTTTCAGGGGCGACCGGTGGAGGGGGGATACAGATGGTAAGTGACTGAAATTGAACCAGATTAAGCTGTTGGTGGTATTTTTAGTGAATGGGAGAAATTTGGCCAGGACACCGGGGAAATTCCCCTACTCTTCTGCGGGGGTGCTCTTGCACAGCAGAGGGATGGAGGTCCCCATTTCTGTTTCAACTGCTGATGGAGGAGGTTCTGTTGCTGGAGCTCCGGAGCTCTTGGGGGAGATGCCTGCAGTTCTTGAAGAAAATGTGCTGAACTCGGCCCAAGATATTGCTCCAGAGTTTGGAGACCAGATTGAGGTTTTAGAGCAAGATGCAGATGGTATGGAGGAAGAGGTTTTTTTTACAGAAGGAATTGGAAATAAAGAAAACTCTGCTTTTGAAACTTATTAATGTGGCAGAATGGGATTTCGGTTTATGCCAGCAAAGGTTGGAGGAGGAAAAAAAAAAAAAAAAAGGTCTTTGGCAAGTCCCTTATCTACAGGGCTTAAACAGTTTCCCCTTGGTCCCTTGTTGGATTTAAATTCTACAGATTTGCTTGAGACGGTACAGAATGATGACTTGCATGTAATTAATCCTGTGCCAACAGAACCTGATGGTAATGCTCTGTCCTGGTCTTCGGGAGATGTGTTAAAAAGAGCAGGCTGGATTCTGCAAAAAGATATTTGGGTACCAGATCCAGTGATTCGGCTTCCAGGCTCCCCAGACTGTCTTCTTGCACAGCAGAATACTTTTGCTTTGGAGTCTATGGGTTTGCCCTGTCCAGAATCTTCAAAGACTCCCTTTGATCTCTCTCTGCAGATGCGCGACCTGAAGGAGGGTCAGCTAGACCCAGTGCTGCGCCAGACACTGTTCTTGCCGACGTGGCAGCTACGGGGCAGGTTGTGGAGCATCCCATGGCAAGTGATGACCCCCTACCTGCAAGAACCAGAGAACAGACGTGGTGGACAGTATTGGATGCTATATTCCCACAAGGTACTTTTACTGGTCCTTTTTTAAGTTCACAGACTGCAGGGGGGAGAGATGACCCTCGAGATGGGCCTCCTGGTAATCAGACCTATGCAGGACTTTTTTAAAAACCCACTGAGGTGGCAAAATGCCACTATTTAGTCAGACTGCGATATAAAGGTAAAGCTCCAGTGGTCCCAGACAGACTCTGGGTAGGAAAAACCTTATTAATGGACAGTCTGGGCTTTACACCATCAGATGTTTATGCCTTTATTCATTCCCTTGGAGATCATAATTATGACATTAGTTTTTGCACCATGATTTCATTGGACAAGTTTTGGAAACTTTATTATGATGTTAAAGATTCGGAGATGTGGCGAGACTTTTTGGCTATTCCAATTACAAAGCCTATGATTAAGACAGTAACAATTTTATTCCGGAATGAAGGGGTTAACATTGCAAATATAACATATTGGTTGGAACTATGCTGTACCTTATTTTATCATCCTAAACCTATAATGGGATACAGTGGGTTTTGGACTGGGTCCTGAACTATTCGGGTACAGCTTAAACATACGGATTCTGGTATACAGCACTTACCGAGTTCTTTTTTTTAGGATGTGATGGAGGCATTATTTTCTATGCTGGACAGCCAAGGAGCTGTTATAAATGTGGCTCTCTTACACATTTAAATAGTGTTTGTGACAAGGTAAAATGTTTTATGTGTGGGGTCCTGGGTCACACAGCGGCACAATGTGAAGCTCCACAGGTTTGTAATTTATGTGATGACACAGCACATTCTTATGGGGAGTGTCCATAGGTGACACATAATGGGGATGAGGCTTCTGATCGGGAAAAATTTTTTGAGCCAGGCCAGATGTCCCTTTGGTACGAATTCTCGATCAGAGACAGATGGTGGGTTTCGAGGATGACTTAGGGGTAGAGGAACAAAAGGAGATATGGGTGATAGAACTCAGGTTCCCCCAGCCCGCTTTGTTCCATTTTAAATAATACCTGCAGTTCCCCAGTTGACGAAGGGCAGGGCACAGACTCTGCTCCCGGTGATTGGTTTTGAGGACAAAGATGCCCCATTTGTTACTCCACAGGGTTCCCCTCAGTGGGCTTGGAGTGTCTTATCCCGTGGCTCCCCCTGTAGTTTACATTTAGAAGACTCAGACTTGGTCACTCCTTAGAGTCCTCTGGACCATTGTAGATGGTTCCTGAGGAGGGTGCCTTTTCTTCCGTTTCTCTGAAGAGTAGAAATAAGGGAGCAGTAACGAGTACTCCTCTCTCTCCTTTGCCACTTTCTAATAGATTTGCCCACTTTACGTCTTGGGGAGAACAGGTAGACCAGGAACATCCCATAGAAGTAGAGGGTACTATTGAGACACAGGTGTCTAACATGGGATCTAGGGATGGGGTCTTGTCAGTTCAAAAGCCCTGTCTCCCTGCAGTTAAAAACGGGTGACCAGATCAAGTGGGAAACCTATAAAACCACCTCCCTGAGTCACTGGTTTTAAAAATAGCCAGTTTGAATGTGAATAGTGTTAAATCAGTAAAAAAACGTTTGACTACCTTTGGTATTTTACATTCCTTGATGTATGACATAATATTTTTGCAAGATACTGGATTGCATGCCATAGGGGAGATGGAACAAGCTTCTAGCGACGGGGGATGGGGGGCATCTTATTGGTCTCCGGGAGTTGATCCTTGCAGTGGGCGGGGTTTTGGTTTTTCCACAGCTAATATTGTAGTACACTGAATGGTGGATATTGATCCTGGAAGGGCTTTTTTTGCTTGATGTGGTGATGCGAGGTTTACCTTGTAGACTATTGAATATTTATAATCCTCAAACGAAATCACTGAGAATAGAGTTGCTTAAGAAAATTCAGCCTTATTTATATACAAGTAGGCAGATTTTCTTTGGCAGTCACTTTAATATTAATTATTTGGAGAAACAGTTTAAGGGGAAACAATATTGCGATAAGATTTTTCTTAAACAGCTTCTTATTCAAGCCATGTTCCAAGATGCTCATATTAGTGGATCACATGCATCTAAGCCAACGTTTTTTGAAGGAGTGCTATCCTTCCAGATTGATTTTATTTTTAAAAAGGTCCTTGCAAGTGGAGTCTCAGGTGTAGTACCAGTTGAAACATCTGAGCCATCTCATTATAGGTATTCATATTCAGTCCCCCCGTAGCATTGTAACTGGGAGGGTTTTGGCAGCAGAATGCTTCTCTGTTAGAAGATGGTTCGGTTCTCATTGATTTACATACTGTTGTTCAAGATAAATTAACAACACTTTTTTTGTATGATGATATACAGTGGCGTGAAAAAGTATTTGCCCCCTTCCTGATTTTCTCTATTATTGCATATTTGTCACACTGGATGTTTTCAGGTCTTTAGACAAAATGTAATATTAGATAAAGGGAACCTGAGTGAACAAATAACACTTTTTTTTTTTTATTTCACTTATTTAATGAAAAAAAGTTAACCAACACCAATTGGCACTGTGTGAAAAAGTAATTGCCCCTTACACTTAATAACTGGTTACGCCACATTTAGCTGCAATGACTGCAACCAAACACTTCCTATAATTCAATATCAGTCTTTCACATCGCTGTGGAGGAATTTTAACCCACTCTTCCTCGCAAGAACTGCTTTAATTCAGTAACATCTGGTAGGCTTTCGAGCATGAACTGCCTGCTTCAGGTCCTACCACAGCATCTCTGTTGGGTTTAAGTCTGACTTTGACTAGGCCACTCTAAAACTTTTAATTTTACTTCTTTTTAGCCATTCTGATGTGGACTTGCTTTTGTGTTTTGGATCATTGTCTTGCTGCATGACCCAACTACGCTTCAGCTTCAGCTGACGGAAGGATGACTGGACATTCTCCTTAAGAATTTTCTGGTACAGAGCAGAATTCATGGTTCCTTTAATTATGGCAAGTCATCCAGGTCCTTGGGGAGCAGCATCCCCACACCATCACACTACCACCACCATGTTTGACTGTTGGTATGGTGTTCTTACTGTGGAATGCTGTGTTTGCTTTCTGCGAGACATTATGGGATCCATGTTGTCCAAAAGTTCCACTTTGGACTCATCTGTCCATAGAACATTTTCCCAAAGGCTTGTGGATCATCCAGGTGCTTCTTGGCAAATGAGAACAAGTATTTATATTCTTCTTAGTTATGAGTGGTTTCCTGCTTGCTACTCTCACATGAAGCCCATTTTGCCCAGTCTCTTTCTTGATTGTGGAGTCATGAACACTGACCTTAGCTGAGGCAAGAGAAGCCTGCAGTTCTTTGGATGTTGTTTTAGGATCCTTTGAGACTTCTTGGATGATTTTACACTGCCCTTGGAGTAATTTTGGCAGGCCACCCACTCCTGGGAAGGGTCACTACTGTTCCAAGTGTTCTCCATTTGGAGATTATGGCTCTCACTGTGGTTCGATGGAGTCCCAGAGCCTTAGAAATAGCTCTGTAACCCTTTCCAGACTGATAGAGGGCAACAAAATGTTTTCTGATCTTTCAGGAACTTCCTGATCATGGCATAATGTGCTTGTTGAATCTTTGTGCTGGCAATGTGACTCTGATGGTAAGGGCCAAAATAAGTGAGGTTTATATTGAGCAGGGCTGCAGTAATCAAGCCTGGCTGTGTTCAATCAGCTGATTCTAATTATCCCTTTAATTGGGTTGATTTAACTAGGGGGCAATTACTTTTCACACAGTGCCAGTTGGTGTTGGTTAACTTTTTTATTAAATAAATGAAATAAGTAAAAAAAAAGTGTTATTTGTCCACTCAGGTTCCCTTTATCTAATATTATATTTTGTCTAAAGACCTGAAAACATCCAGTGTGACAAATATGCAATAATAGAGAAAATCAGGAAGGGGGCAAATACTTTTTCACGCCACTGTAGATTAGTGGTGGGAGGAGTTTAAATGTTGTTCAACTGTTTCTTTTCAGGCATTGGTAAGTCACGTGCTTGTACCCAAAGGGACAAGTACATGGAACTTAGAAATGAGTTGGGTATCTTATTAACGAGACAAGTTAATGAAAAAATAAATTTGAGTGAACACATTGATCAAGTTAGGCAGGACATGGGAGATTACCAATACAACAGAATGATTTCATTACAGAAAGAAGAAACATTTGGGGCACAGGGCAGATCTGAACCCATAAATCCTTTTTTAGTCAGTCAATATAGAAAAGAAAACGGGTTTTTACAAGTCTCTACATCTCAGAAGGGGTGGAGCAATAGGATAATTCACGTATTATGCAGGTCTTATGTGACCATGTAACGACTACTTTTGGCTCTTCTGTAGAGGCTTCACATTATACGGAGCACATTTTGCAAATGGCTGCGCTTCCCCAGATATCAGACTCCCAAAGTAATTCATTGTTGAGACCCTTTACCGTTTTGGAGTTAGACATAGTAATACATTCTCTACATACTGCTGTTTCTCCTGGGTGAAACGGTTTACCTAGTGAACTGTATAAAGTTTTGTGGACGGTTATGCCATCAGTATTAGTACAATTGTATAATTTTTTTTTAACGGACTATTATTCACCCACGCAAATGTACGAAGGGTTGCTGATTTTTTTATATAAATCTCAGAGTAGCGAAGATATAAAGAACTGGAGGCCTTTGACCTTGCTAAATACTGATTTATTTTTTCAATATTCTTTATTTTTTATTGTTTTTTATATAGTTATATATATGACAGCAGGAGTTCATCTATACAGTATTGCTCTTTTGTCTTACAATACATGGAATGTTCTTCGGGATGGCAATTCATGTTTCTACAGCATCATTCTGTTATATATCAAATGGCACTAGATCAAAATTCATATCCTACAAAAATTGGTTACTTTCAAATCTAAATACTGATTTTAAAATATTTGCCAAATTATTAGCTAATAGATTGTCCAAGGTGATGGATTTCTTGATTTGCCCGATGCAATTTTGTGTGTCCCTGGACGTCGGATATCGGACGCTCTTTTATTGTTGAGAGAAATTATGGGGCGGACCAGTTTGGCCAATGGGGAACTGGAGGCAGAGGGCTATTTAGTTAGCCTGGATCAGGCCAAAGCGTTTGATGAAGTATCTCACTCCTTTTTGTGGTCTTGTTTGGCAGCCTATGGTATTCCAGCTGACTTTGTTCTATGGATACACCTTTGTTATTCTTTGGCCTATGTGGTTCCTTATGAGAACGGGTGGCATGGTGCTCCTCATGGGATTTTTAGAGGGGTGCTCTTTGAGCCCCCTACTATATGTCTTTGTTTTGGACCCCTTGTTCAGGATTCTGTGAAATTCTCCTTTAATATGTGGCGTGGATAGTTGTTTGGGGCAACAATGTAAAGTGATTGCTTATGGAGATGATTTGTGTCTGGTGTTAAAAAATGGTTCTTCTTTACAGATTGCCTGTGAATTGATACATGAAATGGGGAAAATTTCTGGTGCTAAATTAAATATGCAGAAAACTAAGATTCTTAGGTTGAATGGCTTTCCAACTACACAAGGGTTTATGGGTGGCTTTCCTGAGGCATTGGTTCCTTGCCACATTTTAGGAATTTTTTTGGGTGGTGAGAATATGGCACTTTATGATTGGGAACAGGCTTTGGAAAAGGCTGTGGCTAAAGTAGCTCTATGGAGTAGACGGAAGGTTGCCAAGAAAAAGAGGGTCTTTTATCTTAAAACTTTTTGGTACCTGTTTTTTTATGTATAAGTGCAATCTTTCTTATACCTAAATCACTGGAAACAAAATTATTGGGGGTCTTTTTTTTGGATGTTTTTGCGCTAGTAGATTAAACACAATTAAGAAAACATACTATATATACCATAGCATTAAGGGGGGTGGATATGTTGAATCCGGTTTTATTTTTGATTTCTATTTTTTTGTATAATAATTTAGTGCCCTTGATGAGAAACAGGTTACAGATGTGGACGTATTGGGGATTACCTGTTTTAAAAGGGGTCTTGGAAGAATGGAACGGGAATGCCTTTCTCCATAGAAATAAGCGGAGTCCTTGGTTGGTAAAAAACTGGGAAGGAGTATTTGATAAAATAATATTGTGGGAAATTGGTTATGATCAAGTTTTGACAAAACCAAGGAAGAGTTTATATGCAGAGGTATTAAATACCTGTTCTAAAGAAAGTCCATTTTCTGACTTTACAGTGATTCATCAAAACCAGATTTTGGATTGTATTATGGATGTTAGAATTCCTAAACACATGTGGGACACAGCATGGTTAGGAATTCATGGTAGAGTTAATGTCAAAGGCAATCAAAAGCATAAAGCTTTTGCATGACCGCTATTGCCCCAGGAGGAGGTGTTATGAAAATAGAAATAATGAATTGCTTATATTTCCATTGTCCTATGCTATTCGGTTTTGGGATGTGCTGAAAACCAATGGAAAGGTGGTTTGTAACCCCCCATTGCCTGAATTGTTATTTATGGTATTTGTACAACAGGGAGATGGAAGGCAGTTTAAGTACCCTACGGATTGTGCATTTACATCTGTTGTATTGGCTCTGGATTAGTAGATGCCGTTTGGTTGTTCAACAACAAGTTATTTCTGAATTGGACCTTGTCCATACTGTGACAACGGATCTGAGAAAATTGAAAAGGGTAGAGTGTAAATTATATAATGCATATAAATGGGGTGATTTTTGGGGACATTATGAGTTTATTTGAGGTTTCTTTATGGGCATCTATACCTTATGGTTCAGGTCAGTTATATATCCTTTGGTTGGGAGGTATGCTGTCATAATTAAACTACTTCCTTGAATTTTGTTATGAATTGTATATTCATTTTGTGTGAATTAACAACTTTCTGTTTGTAATTATTTTTTTTCCTTAGGATGGGACTCTTCATGGATGTTTTATTGATTTCTGTTTTCTTTGTTTAAGCTAAATATGTATGATGTGATACTGCTGTTTATAATTTATTATTTATTTCTGTTCTTGATTTTCCTTATTATCAGGTTGTAAGATGTAATACTGCTTTGTATGTATTTGTTTCTTATAGCATATATAAAAAATTCCCTACTCTCTTCCGAGTTAGTTACGCTTAGGGTTTTTGTATGATGAAATATTTATGTTTTTGATTTTATTATGAGTTGTATGATGTGATACTGTTTTATATGTATTGTTTCTTATGGTTTAAATAAAAAATTCTCTTACTGTTTTTCGATAAGTGCCATGTGTCTTTAGCATCCACCTGAACTACCACCAATCCAGGCAGATGGGACCTCAGTTTAACATCTCATTCAAAAGACGGCACCTCAGAAGTGCAGCACCCCCCTCATGGTGCACTACAGTGTCAGTATTGGGATAGTAACCCAAGTGCCAGATGTGGGAACTGAACCCACAGTCCTCTGATCTCCTGGCCTCAGAGGCGAGTGTGCTACCTACTGAGCCACTGACACTGACAAAGAGCTAGTGGAACCAAAATAGACAAAAAAGGACAATGATACCAATTTTAAGAAGTAGCCATGTGTAACTTTTAATTTCTAAAGTATTGTTCTTTTTCCTTTTACTCTTTAGAAAGTTACCTATGTGATAATGTGTGCTGAATGTGTGGGACAGCTCTCAGCCTGGCAGCTGACATACCTATCTCTAATCCCCCCCCCCCCCCCCACTACATCATCAGCATTATGATCTCACTGAAGTAACATTACAGGTGACTGATCTGGCAGCTACTGAGGGCTTCTTCCTAAGCAGCAGTGATGACACAGGTAACAATGCTGATGATGTAATGAGTGGAACAGAGCTAGATATGTCAGCTGCCAGGCAAAGAGTTGTTGCACACATCACACCTACTAACATCAGGTAAACAATCTTCTGATTAACTAAAGAAAACATTACATAAGATAACCTCAGATATAAATATATAGTACCACTAGTTCTTCTAGGAACTAGCTTTCGGCCAGTATAGTCTTATTGTGTATTATGTTATTTATTGTATGTATAAGTTTGGTATTGTGTGACTATGTTTAAATGTATTACTTGCCACTTGTCAAAATGGGGAGTGATGCTCATCAAGTTATCAAGTATAAAAATTAAAAATGAAATGAAATAGTGGTTTCCTGCTTTAAAAAACTAATGTTAGTTTTAGGCAGTGCACTAACTCTTTAAAGTGATTCAAGAGGCCTACTGTATACAAGCTTTACCACAATCTGTGACTGAAGCCTATGTTACCCTTATTCCTAGAAGAGGTAAAAGATTTATTAAACTGTAGTAATCATAAACTTATTTCATTATTAAATTTGGTTTATAAAATAATCACTAACATTTTTGCTAATAGGCTTCAGAAGGTATTACCAAAAATCCTAGGGAAATAACAAGTAGGGTTTCTCAAAAGAAAATCGGGGCGGACAATGTAAGGAGACTGCTTAACGTGATCTGGTATTCTAGTTATAAGAAAATCCCGGAGGTGGTTGTAGCCCTTGCTATTATTAAGGCATTTGATTATTTGTAATGGGATTATATGCAGGCTACCTTACATCATTTTGGATTTGGGGAATTCTTTAAGAATTGGGTCTCGCTTCTCTATCAAACACCATCGGCACCATCGGAGCCTTTGCAGAAGAGTCTGTGACTCAAAGATTTGTAATTCCGGTTGTATTTCAATAAATAAAATTAAAAAATAATTACAAATGGAGTAATATCAGCATTTCTAGGGACATGGATATGTTGTTCTATCCACACTTACTGTCAGGTTCCTTGCCGCTTTAAATCTTGCCGGAAGGTCTTCAAGCTGGCTCCTCCCACCCACCTGGGTGGTAAAACTCGTGGCTCTGCCCCATGACGCCAGATCTTCCTTACCGCTTGGAAGCTCAGGTTCCCTCCTTAACGCTTCCGCGATAGACTGGATCCTAACCTTCGTTCACCTGAAAATAATTTTAAAGTTTTCCAGACTTGATCTACTCCTTCCTACGCAGCTACGATGGACAAATCGACTCGGTTTTCAGTGGTGCCCATGCGGGGTATAAAAGATGTCAAGGAAGGATCCGCACTCACGTCGCGTCTACCTCGGGCTTGACCATGACCATGAGCCTCACGAGGGTTATGCAGGTCTTTTTGGCTAACGTCCTTGAAGACTGTACTGCCCGGCTACAACTTAGGCGCCCCGAGAAATGTTATCCGCCAGTGAAGTCCAAGGAGGCCAGTTGGGCGGTGTCTGCAGCGGCTGGCTCAGCTGAGCAACTCGAGCAGATGATCGTCCTCGAGGAGGAGGTGGCCCAGGCCGCATCCTCATCTTCCTCGGTCGCGGCATTTATCCCGCTCTCTTTGGGATCCTCCTACACAGCTTATTTTAAGGAGCTTTGCTAGTCCCTCTCCACGAAGGGTGAGGGGCCATTGAGACACTCTTCTTGGTCAAAAAAGAAGGACTCGAAGGGTAAGTCCCACCGTCGACGTTCGTGGGAGCGGGAGAGGTCCCCTTCCGCGGACAGTTGACACTCGACTTCAGTCGATGTTGTGGCTAAGGCTGCTGGCTTCATGGTGTCCCCATCAGGTCAGGCCAGCCGAGACACCCGCTGGACGCCGGTTGGAGATTTTCGATTCGTCAGACGGGCTGTCGACTGGTAGCCGACAACCTTCATCACCGTTCCTCCAGTGGAAACCGAGACTTGCCAGCACCTCCTGTGCCGAGGGAGAAGCGGGTTTCCCGCTCCTCCCAGACCCACCCTCAGACACACCGAGGTCTCGGTCTCGGACCTCGTCTTGGTCCAGGCAATCCCGTCACGACACCGGTGGTCCTTTCAAAAGGCAGCAGCACCGGTCCTGCTCGTCTTCCTCCTCGGAAGAGGAGAGGCTTCGGCGCAAATTGCGTCAATGCTATGAGGACTTAATGTGGCAGCAGCTCCTTTTGTCCGGGAACAAGCCGACGCCGTCACCTTCCCCGGCCATTAAGTGGCTGTCACCCGAAAGGCCGAAACAGCCCCTCGCGGTGGTCGAGATGTCCAAGCCTGGGCCTGTTGTTCGGCGGAAACCAGCTGCCCCACCAACTGTGGTGGAACCTCCGCCTCCACAACCGAAATCAGGGGCTCCGACCAAGGATTCTCGGTCGGGTCAGGGTCTGCCCCACTGGTTGTCGTCACCCTCACTCCCGACCATCCTCGGCAGGTGGAGGGTGGCTCAGGCCCCAGGCAGCTCTTCGCAGACTCCTTGGAGTCTGGCGACGACTCCTCCCAGTTTTCCAGGCCCCTTGACCTGGAGTCCTCCGGGGGGCAGTCGATGGACAAGAGCCCATCATCGTTCATGGGTCTGCTTCGGCTCATCTTGGAGTCCACCGGGATGCAGCTTGAGCCCGTATCCAAGCGGACCAAGTATCCCCTCACGGAGATACTGGACCGAGGGGATTCTCCCATGGAGGCCTTTCCAGTGGCTGAAACCATTGTTGGCCCAGCCTTGGAGCTTTGGCAGTGGCCGGTTTCCTGTCCTGCGCCTTCGGCCAGGATGGCCAGGAAGTATGCGGTCCCTACCGGGTCTTTGTCCATTTTTGGAACATCCCTCTGCGGAGGGGTTGGTCACTGATAGCGTTTTCCGGTGCTCCGGGAACGCTAGGGATGTGGATAAGCCCCCCGACAAGGGGTCCAAAAAGCTGGACTATGCCGGGCGCAAGGTATACGCTGCGTCCTCCCTCGGCCTCCGTCAGGCTAGTTCGGCCATACTGATGGCGCACTTCTCCCACGCCCTCATCGGCTCCCTGGATGAGGTGATCCCTCATCTCCCGGTTGACCTGCAGACTACGGTCAAGCAGGTGCAGGATCAGGGAAGGGCAGTGGTGAAACAGCAGCTCCAAACGGCTCTTGATATCGGAGACTCCTGTGCCCGATCAGTAGCGGCCGCAGTGGCCATGCGCCACAGAGCCTGGCTGAGGATATCCACCTTTACGGCGGATACCCAGCACAAGTTGACAGACGTCCCCTTCTTGAGGACCGACCTGTTTGGCCCTGGAGTGGAAGGCCACCTCCAGAGGATCGAAAAGTCCAACGCCACCTTGGATTCGGTCACGTCCGCTCAGAAGGACAAAGGCCATTGACAGCAACATAAGTCCTTTCGACCTTCTGCCCCTGCAGCATGTCCGGCCCAGCAACACCAGCATCAGGGCCATCAGGCTCACACTTGGCACCCCAAAGCCAAGCCTGCAGCTTCTTCCAACAGGAAGCAGGGAGGAAAAGGCCCAGGAGGTCCCTCAGCCGGTCCTTCCTCCAAGCCTGCCCAGTAACGGGTTGAGGGGTGTCGCCCCCAGCCACGTCACTTCCCCCTGGTGGGGGGACAGCTCCACTTCCTTTTCGCCTGGTCCGCTATCACCACAGACCGTTGGGTGTTGGAGGTGGTAGGAAAGAGTCTACCTCTGGAGTTCGAGCAGGCCCCGCCCTTCCGAGCCGTCGCCCCATGGGGGGCTACGGGGTCCGCAGCCTCTCTGTCAGCTCGTCGAGCCGACATTGCCATGCTCCTCGAAAAGGAGGTGATCAGGAAGGTGGCGGATCCTCCACCAGACCCAGGGTTTGTGTCCAGGTACTTCCTGGTCCCGAAACGGACAGGGGGCTGGTGCCCCATTCTAGACCTGCACGACCTGAACAGGTTCCTAAGGTCTCAAACCTTCAGGATGGTCACTCTGGCTCAGATCATTCCATCCTTGGAACGAGGCGTGTGGTTCTGTTCTCTGGACCTCCAGGACGTGTTCTTTCACGTCCCAATCCGTCCATCCCACCAGTGATTCCTCTGCTTCAGGGCAGATGGGTCCCTCTATGAGTCTTGGGCCATGCCCTTCGGCCTTTCTCTAGCTCCCAGGGTCTTCACCAAATGTATGGCAGTGGTGACAGCATTCCTGCGGCGCTGAAGGGTCCGGGTGTACCCGTACCTGGACGACTGGCTGATTGCAGCCTCCTCCAGAATGGAGGTGGAGCGGTCCAGGGATCTGGCCCTCCAGGTTTGCTCTCAAGTTGGCCTCCTTATCAACGAGGCCAAGTCGGAACTCATGCCAAAGCAGGTGATCCAATTCATCGGGGCAGAGCTCGATTCTCTGCGAGCCAGAGCATGGCTCTTGGCGGACAGGGCCGAGGTTCTTTCCTCCTTTGCCCAATCATTTCAGGTTGGGCAATTGTGCCCTTCCCGGGACTTCCTGCGCCACCTGGGCCTCATGGCAGCCTGCACCACCGTGGTCCGTTGGGCCCGTTGGCACATGCGTCCTCTACAATACGGACTGGCCAACCAATGGTCACAGCGCTCCGGTCCTCTGGATCAGCCAGTGATAGTGATCCAGGAGATGTGGAGCGCTCTCCAGTGGTGGATCGTTCCAGCTCATCTGCAGGAGGGCATCCCGTTTGTCTGCCCCGAGCCGACAGTCTCTCTATCGACCGACGCCTCTCTGATGGGTTGGGGTGCCCATCTGGGGGAGCACAGAGCGCGCGGCCTCTGGTCCCCTCAGGAGTCCCGATGCCACATCAACCTGCTGGAGCTTTGAACGGTTCATCTAGCCCTCACCGCCTTCGCTCCGTTTGTATGAGGTCAAGTGGTCCAGGTCCAGACGGACAATACCACAACCATGTACTACCTAAACCGCCAGGGCGGGACGCACTCCATGCCTCTGTGCAGGGAAGCTCTCCGCATTGGGTCCCTCGTGCGCAGCCTGGAGGCAGATCTCCTTGCCATCCATGTAGCAGGAGCCTCCAACATTCTGGCCGATGCCCTAAGCCGGATAGGAGCTGCGTCCCACGAGTGGTCTCTCCTGCCAGAGGTAGTACAAGATCTGTTCTCCCACTGGGGCATGCCTCAGGTGGACCTGTTTGCCTCCAGTGAGAATGAGAAGCTGAGACTGTTTCATGCCCGCCCCCCTCAGCAGGGCTCGCTGCAGGGGGATGCCTTCTCAGGCCGTGGACCCCGGGCCTCTTCTATGCCTTTCCCCCATTTCCCTTGATCCACAAGGTGCTTCTCAAGGTGAGGAGGGTCAAGGCGCAGGTGATTCTGGTAGCCCCAGACTGGCCCCGCCAGTTCTAGTATCCAGATCTCCTCAGTCTCATCTCCAGGCTCCTGAGGCGGCTTCCAGCCCGCCTGGACCTGATCTCAGTCAACCAGGGGAAGGTATTCCATCCGGACCTTCAACCCCTGCACCTGACGGCCTGGTTCCTGAGTGGCTAGAGTTCCAGGCTTTGGGTCTTTCTGTCGAGGTCCTCAACGTTGTTGAGGCTTCCCGTAAGGAGTCAATCAGAAAATGCTATGCCTTTAAATGGAAGAGGTTCTCCATTTGGTGTCAGGGCAAGGGCCTGGACCCTTCCTCCTGTTCCTTGGCAAGCATTCTGGACTACCTGTGGTCCCTTTCTCAGCTAGGGCATTGGTCGACGACCCTTAAGGTGCACCTGGCAGCCATTTCTGCTCACCGGGCATGGGCCGGGGAGCAGTCGGTGGCGCAGGAGAAGGTGGTCGGGCGCTTTTGCAAAGGCCTTGATCACATATCCCCTCCGTTGCGAGAACCTCCACCTCTGTGGGATCTACTGCTGGTATTGGCTAAGCTCATGGGCAAGCCATTCGAACCGTTGCACAGGTGTGACATCTCTCACCTGTCGTGGAAGACTGCCTTCTTGGTGGCTATCACGTCAGCCAGAAGGATGGGAGAGCTCCAGGCGCTTTCCATCGAGTCTCCTTATCTGGTCTTCCACAGGGACAAGGTTGTCCTGCGCCCCACCGGAAATTCCTTCCGAAGGTGGTGTCGGAGTTTCACCTTAATCAGGTGTTGACTCTGCCGGTGTTCTACCCCAATCACACCTGGAGGCCAAATATAGGCTCCATACTCTGGACCCTAGAAGGTGCAGCTTATTTTAAGGAGCGGATGGCTGAAATTCGGGGAGAGGTTCGCCAGCTGTTTTTCACCTACACTGAAGCCGCACCTGGCAGACCTGCAGCCAAGCGGATGATAGGCAGGTGGGTCACCTCCTGCATAGATCGCTGCTATAGGTTGGCGGGCATGGAGCCTCCCAATGGGACAAGAGCTCATTCTACCCACCATACCGCTGCTTCGGTGGCTGCTTCCAGGTACATCCCTATCCAGGAAATCTGCAGGGCTGCTACCTGGAAGTCAGCACACACCTTCATTACCCACTACCACATCGACCTTGAGTCACGCCGGGATGCTGGTTTTGGGACCTCGGTTCTGCAGTCCTTATTTCCTAAGTAGGGGGTGTGCGCCTTGCCTCCCTTGTCCCGGAGAACTGCTAGGAGTCTGCCAGTAAGTGTGGATGGAACAACATATTTATGTCCCTAGAAATACAGGTTACTCACCTGTAACAGGAGTTATAGGAATGGTATATGTTGTTCATCCACACAGCCCACCCGACCTCCCTGGCTTCGACGCACAACCTGGCTTCCAGCGGGCTAGATCTGGCGTCATGGGCTGGAGCCGAGAGTTTTACCACCCGGGTGGGTGGGAGGAGCCAACTTGAAGACCTTACAGCAAGATTTAAAGCGGCAAGGAATCTGTCAGTAAGTGTCGATGAACAACATATACCATTCCTAGAACTCCTGTTACAGGTGAGTAACCTGTATTTTCTCACCCAAGGGGTCCTTTAGTATGACTGACAAATGCAGAATGCCAGTTGGGTTCAGCTGCCCCAGAGTTGGAGACAGTGGTAATGAGCTGTGGGAATTGACCAATGAGAAGAGAGCAGGAGGGTGTTCTGCCTGTAGCCAGCCTAGAGGGCACTAGAATTATTTCTCCACTGACTGAACAACACTGCCCCTGAGGTGCTCTCTACTCACTTGGATTGAAGAACTTTATTTTCTTTAGAAGTGTTTTATATTGTGTTTTTGCGCTGTCTATAGTAATTTTAGAGGTAGTTTTATTGTATTTTTCTGTTCATTCGCGGTGCCCTTCAGTTCCAGGGAACCACAAATTTAAGGTAAAATCTTAGTGCGTATGAGGTAAAACTTTGCAGTTATATTTCTCTATATTTTTTAACATTAGCGGTTCTCTTTTTTAAGTGGGAACCGCATTTTTTCTTACTTGTAAACAGATGTTATCTGTGTCAATCTTCACCATTCATCACAGATGGGTACTGGCTGGAGATCAGGACCCCGTGGGAGCTTTTTTTTTTTTAAAAAGGGTAGGCAGAGCCGACACAGCATCGGTGCCGCCCTCGAGGCCAACGTACTGCGTGGCGCTCGAGGGTTGGCCGTTAGGCTGTGTCGACTCCGCCTGCCTACCAGTTCTTCGTCTCCCACCGTCGAGGTCGCCTCGTGGGAAGCTTGTCTCCAGTTTTAGGCCTTCAGCCTGTTTAAAAATCGATGTTCAGTCCGTTGGTCGTCTACCGGTTCTGCCTCCACTCAATGTCGCCGGTAAGATCTTTCCTTTTATTTGAAATTCTGCGACGTCGAGTCTGTTTGTGGTGTTTTTTTTCTCCGTAGGTCATGTCTCGGTCGGAGGCCAAAAAGTCTTCAAAGACGGGTCGGCCCCCCATGCGTCGGTGCCCGTGCAGCCGAAAGTATTCCGTCACCAACCAGCACGACTGGTGTCTTGCGTGTCTTGGCCCACTTCACGACATGGACTCGTGCGATGCCTGCTTCTCCATGGACCACCGGGTCCTCGAACAGCACCCGTTGAAAATGGGCGAAGCTCCGCCGACTTTTGGGGTGGGAGGTTAGCACTCGGGCAAGCGGCGCTCTCTCGGCCCTTCCTCCGGGTCCCTCCGGTTCTATATGGACCGAGGAGGAGGAGCCTCGGCTACTGAGCCTGGCCATTGCCGAGGCTCCTCCACGGCGCAGGAGGCCCGTCCGCTTCCTCCCGGGAGGCGGGGAGGCGCCCGCCATGCAGTCGCCCCTTTGAGGGTGAAGGCTCCCGTGTCGCTCCTGTGGCTCGGAGGGCCCGGGTCAGCGCCGTCCTCGGCGCCATCGAGCCTTGGCGCCGTTAGGCAGCACCGGGGCCCTGTCGGCGCCGTTCGCGGCACTGGCGCTCTCGTGGTGCCGTGGGACAAGATCCGGCGTCCTCTTTTGCCATGTCTCGCCTCGGCGCTGAGGTTGAAGCACGGCACTGTGCCTTCAGCGCCTCGGCGCTGGAGGCCTTTCGGCTCGGCTGTCGGTGCCGTCCTCGGCGCCGTCCCCTCCTCTTCGGCACCGGGTCAGTCGGTGCCAGGTCTCTCGTCGAGGCCTCTCGAGCCGTCGGCGCGCCGCTCGGTCCTCGTGCCGCTCGCGGTGCCGTGGGGCCGGCGGTGTCGTCGGCCGAGTTGCTGCTGGGGCTGCTGTCGGCGCCGTCCCTGTCCCTGGTACGGCCCCCGGTGCTGGTGGACTTGACGGCGCTGCGTCTGGCCCTGGCTCTGGACCTTTGGCTCGAGCTGCCCTGGTGCCTCCTGCAGGTCCCGCTCGCGGGGTTGCGGAGGGCACGGGTGCCGTCTCGGCCACAACTCTGGCTGCCGGGCCCGCTGGCAAGGTTGGTTCTGCCCGCCCTCCTACTGTTTGGCTCAGAGCTTTGGACTCTACCTCTTCGGGGTCGAGCTCAGAGTCAGACGTGCAGTCACACCCTTCGGGGTTGACTGCGGAGGAGGGCTCCTGTGGTCTCATCGACGAGTTGAAGCCAGCCCCCTACTGAGGAGAGTCAGGTGGCCCCCGAGACTAGGGTCAGTGGTGCTGACCAGCAGGCAGTGGTGCGAGCCACCATTGCTCTGCAACCTGGCCTTGGGGGTTTCATCGACCCCTCGGTGGTGGTACCCCCTCCAGTGGTGTGTCTTGATCGCCCAACTTTGGGGCCCATCGAGAAACCTACAGGAGGGGAGGGTACTGTTCCCTGGGTCTCCCCTTCGGGGGCTGCCCAGAGATGCCAGCTACCTAGGCTGGCCCTCTCGAGGAGGAGGACTCTCTCGGACTCTGAGGGGTTGAGGGGTGTGGGGTCAGCGCGTAGGCCTTTCTCTGGGGTCCACTCGGGCCCTGGACGGAGCCGAAATGCGGATTTCCACCCTTCCCCCTCGAGTTCCTTGAGGGAGTCCCATTCTTTTGAGGCAGGGGACCGTCCTTCTGGACTTTTACGGCCCCGGTCGCCTCACTGGGGGGATTCTTCTGGGCGCAGCCAAGGCAGTACCAACGTGGTTGTACAGCTGTCGGCTGTGGAGTCTTCAGGGCACCCTCCTCGGGTGCTCATGGTCTGCTCCCTAGCCCTGGCGGAGGTCAGCCGACTTCTTTTCTCGGCTCTGCCCCTACCCCTCTGCCACATTCTCCTGCGCTCCCAGGCATTCTTGGTCCTAGCAGCCCTCTCACCTGGGAGCAGTTCAGAGCGGTGGCTGCCCGGTTCCCTGCCTGTGTTAGGGCTATGGACAGCCAGGTTTTTCAACCTCCCCCCGTGCAGCCACCCTCAGGAACATTTGGTGACCTCCAGCTCCTCATCCCCCTCTTCTGGGGGAGAGGAACCTTCTGTCCACATCTCTCCGGCTGCTGATCTCTCAGAGTATCAGCGCTTCCTCGTGAGGATGTTGGAGGACTTGCACCTTTCACCCTCTACTGTTAGCAATCCTGAGCATGCGGCGCACGCCTTTCTAGGCGATTTTGGCGAGGCCACCCTTGTGGTGCCACCCTGGCCTGCTCCCTTTCGGGAGGCGTCCTTGCGTTTCTGGCAGAGGCCCTTCTCCGGAGTTCCTGCCCCTAGGGACCTCAGCCAGAGGTATTGCGCTCCCACGGAGTCTCCAGGTTCTGTGCCTCATCCGCAGTCTGGCTTGACGCATCCGGACACTCCTGATGGGCTTCGCGCCCTCCACCGTGACTGGCCCCCGGATCAAGACTCCTTGGATTTTGATTTTTGGGGGAGGAGGACCTTCTACTCGGCATGGTTGCTCCTTTCTGTTTCTGCTCACCAGGCCCACTATGCAGCCTACAACAGGTTCTTGTGGTCCAGGCTAGGTCAGGTCCTAGCTTCTTTGCCTGACTCGGAGCAAACCAGACAAACCATCGCGCTCTCTGCACGTGGCCTGGAGCTAGCAAGGCACCAAGCGAGGGCATCTTACGACGCCAGCGAGGCAGCTACCAGGGTCATAGGGACAGCGATCTGCACTAGGAGATTGGCGTGGCTTCGTCTTTCCCGGTTGTCACCCTTGGCCCGGCGTAGGGTGATTTGCTCCGCCCACCAGGGAACCTACCTTTTCTCCCATAGAGCAAGACGACGCTTGTCAGGGCAGCTTCCTTCCCCCTCCGGGGATCCGTCTCCCTCTCCCCACTCGGGCCTCCCCAGGCCTGAAGATTCCCATGGTGTGTCACCCACTGAGGGCTAAGGGACCCTGTCCCTTAGGGTGTAATGAAACAACCCCCTTCGGGGGGGGCTTGGTACTCACCCATATGTGATGAATGGTGAAGATTGACACAGATAAGATATGAAAATTACGTACCTACTGTAATTCTGATCTTTCTGTGTATCTTCACCATTCATCACAACGCCACCCACCATCCCCCTGGGGCCTCAGTCTCTGGGTCCCCCTCCCACTCTGTGGCTCCCCCTCTCTTCTTTAGGAGTGGGGTAAAGTAAGGACACACAGGGGGGTATTCTCCTTTAAAGGGTACAGCTCGAGTGGCACTCCTTCTCTATTACATGTTTCCACCCCGATGGGGTGGGAGTTGGTGGTTGCCCTCCTCATGTTCTCCTTCTGGTTTCCATCCAACTGTCTAAAAAAAAAAAAAAAAACTCTTTTTCACCAAACAATTTTTCCTGAGAGAGTACTAAATCCCTGTACCCTGTCCTTCTTCCAGAATAGCCGACTCTGCTTCTGGGGTATTTGCCAGTTATTCTGTGCCTTGAATTCTGGCAGAGAGCTTTGCTACTCCTTGCAGTTCCTATACAATCTGGTGACGGACAAGAGTCTCGGATATCTCGATACCTCTCACTCTCTCCTAAATTCTCTCCCCTCCCTTCCTCCGCTTCCAGAGATTGGGGCCCCTACCCAATCCCCTTAGTCTTATCTCTTCTTTGCTGTCCTCTCAGTCGTTATTTCTCCTTTTAGTTCAGTTATCCTTTCCTTTTTCTGTCCCTTGGACTCTTTTGTCCCACCCTCCATCCCTTCTTCCTACCTCTCCAGCGACTCAGAACTGGTAGGCAGGCGGAGTCGACACAGCCTAACGGCCAACCCTCGAGCGCCACGCATGCATAGAGCCTCGAGGGTGGCACAGATGCTGTGTCAGCTCCGCCTACCCTTTTTTTAAAAAAAAAGCTCCCGCGGGGTCCTGATCTCCAGCCAGTACCCATCTGTGATGAATGGTGAAGATACACAGAAAGATCAGAATTACAGTAGGTACGTAATTTTCATTTTTTTCCTCACAGGGAACCTATTTAATTGCAGTTCTTCATCTCTTACTTTTCCTAGTTGGGAATCATATTCTTCAAGGTTATTCTGAAGAACTGGCGTGTTAAAAAGACCAGAAAAGAGAACTGGACCTACAGGATTTAAAAATTGCTTAAAGTGTTTCATAATTGTGGCCAAGGTAGACAGTCACGATTTGTGTTTAAAGTGTTTACGTCCAGGACATAAAAGTGAGCTTTGCTCTAAATTCTGTTTGTAAACTTTAAGAAAGAGAGCCAAAAGATTGGAGATAATGGCCTCTCAGTCTGCCTCCCCCTCTAATAAAAATTCTGAGGAGGGGGTCTTCCTCACAACATAAATGTAAAGATAAGTCCTCCAAGGACTCTTTAGAAAATAAGTCTAATAAGAGTAATGATGGTGACCAAGCCAAGAAAAGACATGCTGAGCAGGTTTCTGATTCAGTGCCTGCTAAAAAGAAATGAAAAGAAAAGCATATCACTGCCCTTCCCGCTGAGAAGCAAAAGGAGATGCCAGTGACTCAAAAAGAAAGGAAAAAGATAAAGATAAGCCCTCTGCTGAAGAGATGGCAAAGGCTCGGCACTTATACCAGACTTTACAGACTATGGGCAATTTCTTCAGTGTCTCTGCTGACCTTAATTTGCCTCATGGCTCAGACCCAGCCTAGGGACTGGGTTTTTATTATGGAAATGGAGATGATGATGATGAGGCAGGGGGCCAGCTTATTAAACCTGATGTATTCCCGACCAGGAGTTTGGCAGTTCCTCTAATGGTCAGGAGGATTTTTCTTCACATTTTACATGTATTCAGCATATGGTGGACACCCTGGACCTTACTATCCAGGAGACCACTGAGGAAGAGGAGGATGAAGACTACCTGGAAATGATGGGTCTCCCTCACCCAGAAAACTACAACTGCCCATTCACAAATCCCTTAAAAGAGCTACTTGTAAACTGCTCCAGAAGCCCAGTACTGTTCCTGGAGTGGACAAAAAGATTGAAAAGAAATATCACCTGGCTAGAAATTATGCTGATTTTCTCTCTGTGCATCCCAACCATGAAGGGGTTGTACAGACTGCGGCCTGTGATAAGGCTAAGGTGCTTCTTTCCTCTCAGCCACCTGAGAAAGAGTCCAGAAAACTAGACTTTGTGGCCAAAAAGTCTTATACTACAGCCTCCTTGTTGCTTCGCCTTTCCACATACATGGCCTATGTGGCCAAGTATCAGAAGGCCCTCTGGAATTCTGTACTGGCCATAGTTTAACAGGGCTCAGACAGAATGGAACAGGACATGACAAAAACTGTAAAGACAGCCCTAGAGGCAACTAAATATCAGTTTCATATGGTTGTAGACAATAATGATACCACCTCCAGAGACATGGCCCAAGCCGTCTCCTTAAGGCGCTTTGCTTGGTTGAGAACCACTAATCTTTCACAGGATACTCAAACCAAGACTATGGACTTTACCAGTGAGAACAAACTCTCTCTTTGGGGACAACATTGAAGCTTACATGAAAAAGGTGGAAGAATATAAAAGCACCTACCAGAGCAATGCAGCCAAAGAGAGGGCCTCTATTTCCCAAAAAAACGCAAAACAGAGGGCATGGGGATAGAGGTTATTTCCTAAGGCTGTCCTATGTCTGTGCCTATGGATTTCTCTCCGATGAGAGGATATTTCAGAGGAAGGGGAAGAAGGGGTCAGAGAAGAGTCAGTACTGCTCCTCCCAGCACCCAGTCCAAACCCTGTCTGCAACGCTCAGGTCACCTCCCATCTTCCAGTAGGGAGCAGGCTGTTCCACTACCTCCACCAATGGCACCTCATCACCATAGACAAGTAGGTGTTGGAGGTGGTGGGTTAAGGTCTCACTTTACAATTCAGAAAGTTTCCTTTCCTACAGGGTCCAAAGCTGTCAAAACCCCTAACCCCAACAGAAAAGTTGCTGTTGCAGTTAGAGGTAAAGGCATTGCTAGCTGCAAACGTGGTGGAGAGGGTTCCACTTTCCCAATGAGGAAAAGGTCTCTACTCTAGATACTTTCTGACACAGAAGAAAAACGGGGAGTGGCGACCCCTTCTCAACATGAGGTACCTGAAGAGGCACTTGCTCAAACCAAGATTCAAAATTTTAACACTGACCACAGTGATATACTCTCTGTAACAGGGAGACTGGCTAGCCTCCCTGGACTTAAAGGATGCCTATTTCATATACCCATAAGGCAGTCCCACAGAAACTTTCTCAGATTCAGGCTGCTATCCAGACATTACCAGTTTGAAGTACTGCTATTCAGACTCACCTTGGCTCCCAGAGTCTTCACAAAGTGCCTGGCACTGGTAGCAGCTCATCTGAGAAAGTAGCACGTGTCAGTCTTCCCTTATCTAGATGACTGGTTAGTGGTAGACAAGTCCCCTCAAAAATTCAGAGAGGCCCTCAGTCTCACAACCAGGACTCTACAGTCCTTAGAATTCATCATCAACAAAGAGAAGTCTCACCTAGACCCAGCTCAAATACTGGAATTAATTGGTGCAGAACTCAACACTCTGCAGGGAAAAGTCTTTCTTCCAGAAGACAGGGTCAGGAATTTCCTATTCCTAGTCAACTCTTTTGCCCAGACCAGCCTCAGCCAGCCAGACACTTTCTCAAGTTGCTAGGACACATGGCCTCTGTGACTGCTGTGGTCCCAGGAGTCCGGCTTCAGATGAGGGGCATACAGTATTTCTTGAGAGCTCACTGGAACCAAAAGAGACACTCCTTCTCAAAACTAATACTAGTCACCAAGACACTCCTTCAGGCCTTGGACTGCTGGAAAGAAGCAGAAAACCTCAGGGAGGGAATTCCCTTCCAGTAGGCTTCCCCTTCCAAGATTCTCACTATAGATGCCTCCCTCCGTGGTTGGGGAGCCCATCTAGAGGACCAGTCCATAAGTGGCACCTGGACTCCCAAGGAGTCCTCCCACCACATAAATCTACTAGAACTCAGAACTGTGTTTCTCACCATAAAAGCCTTTGCCTCTCAGCTAAAAAGTCATACAGCTCAGATCAGACAATACCACAGCCATGTTCTACATAAACAAAGGTGGGACACGATCAACCAAACTTTGCACAGAGGCAATAGAAATTTGGTCTCTGTTCTACTCTCTAGGCATGTATCTGTCAGCCATTCATCTCCCGGGCAAAGACAACATCACAGCAGATGCACTGAGTCACATCAGCCAAGCTCATCGTGAATGGGCCCTGAACAAACAAGTGCTGGGCACAGTTTTCAGGAGGTGGTGTATCCCAGAGGTAGACCTCTTTGCCGCCAACCTCAACCATCAGCTTCCTCTGTACTGTTGCAGGCCTCCAGCTTTGGGCTCCCTGCCAGTGGATACCTTGACATTGGACTGGATGGGGAAATTCCTGTATGCCTTCTCTCCATTTCCTCTAATCCACAAAGTGTTGCTAAAACTCAGGGATTGGTCAGCCACCATGATACTGGTGGCACCAGACTGGGTAAGACAACCCTGGTAATCTCTGCTTCTTGCCCCGTCGGCCAGAAAGCCAATTTGCCTCCCTCCCAGCCACAATCTCCGGACTCTTCCCCAGATAGAGATTCCATACCCAAGCATAGACACTCTTTACCTCAAAGCTTGGTACTTGAGGAGTTAAGAGTTCCCAGAGTCTCACTATTCTGAACAAGTTCTAAAATTTCTTTGCATGGCTAAAAAGCCTAGCACAAAGAAGACCTATGCTTCCAAATAGAAGAGATTCTCTCTGTGGTGTAAGGAAAAGCATCTGGACCCTCTTAGGGCTTCTCCACCTATCCTTTTAGACTGCCTAGTACACCTACAGTCCTCAGGCCTGACGGCTGCATCCCTGAAGGTGCACTTAGTCATATCAGCATATCTTTCCACTGGGAAAGAAAAGTCTGTTGTTTCACAATCTATTTTTAAGATGTTTTCCAAAGGCCTGCTGCAGCTCCAACCCCCAATAAGGGAGCCTGTCCCTCATTGGGACTTGAATCTCTTCATTGCCAAGCTCATGGAGCCCCCTTATGTGCCCATGGCTTCTGCTCAAAGTATGTCACTTGGAAAACTGTGTTCCTAGTGGCCATCACTTCTGCCAGAAGGATTTCAGAACTGCAGCCTTGTGTACTGAACCTAACTAAATCACTGCCCACGAAAACAAAGTGGTACTTGGGACAAATAGGAAGTTTCTGCCTAAGGTGGTTTCTGAGTTCCACCTGAACCAGTCCTTCACTCTCCCAGTCTTTTTCACAGAAAAATCCACACCAGATGAGCGTAAGCTCCACAGCCTGAATGTTAAAAGAGCCCTGACCTCTTACTTGGAGCACACCAAGCAGTTCAGGTATTCCCATACTCAGCTTTTTCTCACCTATGGTAAGGTGGGCAGGGGAAGACCAGCCACCAAGAGGATTATCTCATGTTGGATAGTCTCCTGCATTCAGTTCTGTTATAGCAAAGCTGGCAAACAGCCTCCTCAGGGCCCATTCTACTAGGGGCACTGCTGCCACAGTGGCAGCCTCAAGGGACATTCCGTTGCTTGATGTCTGCAGAGCAGCCACCTGGAAAACCGTACATACCTTTACAAAGCACTGCTGCTTGGATGTTCAGTCCAGATCAGATACTAGATTTGGCAGGGCGGTCCTGCAGAGCCCTTTTCCTAAGTAGTTTCTGTACCCACCTCCCAGCTGCACTGCTTTGTAGTCTGCATTTGTCAATCATACTGAAGGACCCCTGGGGTAAGAAGAAAAAATTACTCACCATAGTAATGTTTCTTCCGAGGTGTCCTTTAGTACGATTAACCTCCCACCCATCTTCCTCTACATAACCTGACTGAGGATGGCATTGCATCTCTCTCTCTTGCCAAATTTTTCTCAAGGTTTTCTGTGATTTGAAGCAAAGCTTTAGGCACAATTGTTACTGTTCTTTATTTTGGTACATCATTTTCTGGATACCTCTTTTTATTCCTCTTGGAATAGTTCACACCTGGACCTTTTTTGCCCATCTGAGCTTCGAAATAATTCTGGTGCCCTCTAGACTGGCTACAGGCAGCATACCCTCCTGCTCTCTTCTCATTGGTCAATTCCCTCAGCTCATTACCATTGTCTCCACCTTCGGGGCAGCTGAACCCAGCTGGCATTCTGCATTTGTCAATCATACTAAAGGACACCTTGGAAGAAACAGCATTACTATGGCGAGTATTTTTTTCTTTAAAACTATCTAGGGGAACTAGGCAGGGGTTCCCACTTTCTCCTTATGTTTTTATCTTATCGATCGAGCCTCTGATTCAAATTATTGCAAACTTACCTGACATCCAAGGTGTTATAACACATTGGGAATTTGGAGCAGAAAGTATTTGTGCATGCAGACGATTTATTAATAACTCTTAGTAACTCCCTTGAGTCATATGAAACTCTTAAATCAACCCTTAAAAATTTGGCAGTATTTCTGGTCTCACCAGTAATTAAGATAAAACGCAGGTTCTGTCCTTATTCTGTCCAAACTTATTGAAAGAGAAATTTGAATCTAGATTCCTGGAAAAACCCCTCAGGAAAGAAATTTTATATCTTGGCATTAAGATCTGTGCAGAAGTGAATTTAATTCCCAAAATTAACTTAGAACCTTTGCTAGAGAACATCCAGTTTGACCTACAGAGATGAGCAAAACGCAGTCTGTCTCTAGCTGGAAAAATCATCTCATTCTGTCTTGGGCAGCCATTTTGTCTCAGGTTAAGCTATGAATGTTCGGATTTCATTCGAAGCTATTGGAAGTAATGAGTCAAAATGATAGCAGCATCGACATTGTTTTATTTCTTTCAGAATCTGCCTATGGCCCTCGAGGGATATTTTTATAAAAAAACTAGATATAACTATTAAAAAAAATTATTTTGGAAGATAAACCCCTCAGAATTTCTTTAAAGAAACTCAGAGCTCCTTTGGACATAGGGGGTTTTGCTCTACCATGGTGGGAAATATATAATTGGGCTTTTTCAGTCAGACAGATCCTACAACACATGTGTAATTCTCATACAACAGAAAGGTTGTTGTGAAAGCCGGCCCAGTGGCACTGAGGGTTGAGGCACTGGACGCCACACCTCGCGCCATGCCGGCAACCCGGGTTCGGGAACGAACCTGGGCCGCCGGGGGTCAGCAGGGGAGAGGAAGGATCGGCGTCCGGAGGACAGCTCTCTCCTTCCTTAGAGGGTTCAGGGCGTTGCCTGGCACAACAGCAGTGACGGTGGAGACCGGAGGTACTGCATCGCTTCAGGGCTCCTCGAGAGGGCTGCAGCCGCGACATGACGATGCCCTGGCATCACATTGCGCGTCAGGGCTCCACTGGGGGGGGGAAGGGCGGAAACAAGAAAATGAAAAACCCTCCACGCCTGATAGGTAATGGAGGGTCGGTGGGGAGTCCACCACGCCCAGTGTCAGGCCGTCCTCTCGCTACTGTGTGCTATCCACCACCTCACTTCACCAGACTAGATTTGAGATAGAGCGCTAGGAGGAGTACGTCTCGCGGTCCTGCCTTGGGGGACTCAGAGCCCGGGGGGCCTGGTGGTAGCGAGGATGGTTGGAAGGAGCGAGAGGGGCTTCAGATGGGCGGGATCAATACTGGACCCCGGGTGACCACTCCTGAAAGAGTTCAGGAAGCTTGGAGCGAAGAAATAAAAATTAAAATTAAAAAAAAAAAGAAAGGTTGTTGTGGTGTCAACTTGAATCCCATCTTTTAAGTCTACATCAGGTTTTAGGTTTGCTATTTGTACCTGGATCTCAAATGGTTAAGAAAAAAACAGTTATTGCTGGATGTATTACAGTTTTAAAAAAGTGTTTTGGTTAATTAATCCTTATGTCATACCTATTCAAGAGACTTCCTTATGGGGAGGTCCCCCAATTCAGTATGGCAGTTCCCACCTAGAAGACCCAGGATGGGAAAAACTGGTAATTAGGAATCTTTTTTTTTTTTATTATATTTTTATTTATTTTAAGATATGTAAGAGACACATGGGGTACAGTACATAATAGAGATCACATAATACTGTCAAGCATAGCTCAAGCAGCACACAGTGCAGTACAGTTATGGGCACAAAATCATAATTCATATACAGCCATAAATAAATCCATCCCAATAGGGATTCTTGTATACTAGTACTCAAATGATAAGTCTTCCCCCCCAAAATCTCTCTCTTCCCCCTCGTCTTTCTCAGCATCAGGTTACCTCTCAGGGCGTTCATTATGGAACAAAATGAGGATCCTGCAATGACATATAAAGGACCCACTTCCTCCATTGGAGTTCAAATTTATCTTTTCTGTTTAAATGGCTAGCCACCAGTCTTTCCAGATAGTATGCTTACTTCATGGCCGTGAGCCATTCTCTTCTGGTCGGAGGTGAGGTCCGGCCCCATAATCTGGTGTTTGTCTTCTTAGTTATCAGTATATAAGTAATCAAGAGAGAGCCCTTCAGAATATGAAGGCCCACGGGGGGTATTGAAAGCAGCACCATTTCAGGAGTTAGGACAGCCTCTTCCCCCACCAACTCCCCTAAGGTTTCCGCCACCTCTCCCCAAAAAGGTCAGAGCACTGGGCATAACCAGAAAATATGTACATGTCCAGCCATCTTTTCCCCACAAGATCTCCAGCAGCTTCCTACTGGTCCACCTATAAATTTTTCCAGTTTAGCTGGTGTATTAAAAAATCTAAGCCTGACTTTCCAGGCAAATTCCTGCTAGTATGGTGCTAGGGATATTCCATGGGATAACCTGATATATTTAAACCAGAGGTCTTCTGAGACAGGAATCAATAATTCCCAATTCCAAGCTGCCAGAACCCTAAAGTTGAATCTCTAGTAACCTCCTGCAATCCCTTATACAGTGTTCCAGTCAGGTGGGAGAGTTATTCCCTTTATGGAAGACATAATAATTAGCAATAATTGAGGAGATGGAAGGCAGTTCCACTGAGGAGTCTTATTCAGCAGATAGGCTTGTATCTGCTGATAAGCTACAATAGTATTTGTCGGTAGCCCAAAGGTGTTTCATAATGTGGAAAAGGATACCATACCCTGGTTGTCTAATATCTAAAAAATGAAAGTTAGGCATCTGTTATGCTAACCATTTAAAGTCTCAGTTAGGGGGACCTGAAGATTCTTTGTCTCTAACCTAAGTTGTCTTAGGAAATAAAAGACCAGTGCAAGCTCCTCAGAGGTTCTAAGCTTGTCCCAGACAGTCATACTGCTTTGCATTCCCCTGTGATAAGCTTTCTGCCCTGGGAGGGGCTCCCCCGGCTCAAACAGAACATTCTTAATATCTTGAATATGATTTAGTGTAATCTCTAGCTTCTTCCAAGGTATTCTATCATTTGGATCAATCCATCCCAGTATCCTAGATAGGGTAGCTGCTTGTGCGTATTTTCCCAGATCAGGTAATCCCAACCCTCCCTTGTCTCTTGGAAGCTGTAGGATTGACCATTGAATACAAGGTTTCTTACCAGCCCAAACGAATCGGGATAAGGCCCTGTTCTATGGTATAAAATATAAAAGGGGAGGCAAGACAGGAATGGTTTGAAACAAATACAATAGTCTGGGCAATATCAATCAATCAATCAACTTTATTTAATCAGGCATATAACACCATTGAGCAAGCTCATTTTCAAGGCGGTCCTGGACATAAATTCGATACAATACAGAGAATACAGTAAGCGGAAGGTAAAAAACAAAAACATGACATAGTACAGATATGGTAGACATTAATGTGGTGATAGTGAACAGATATAGGCCATGGGAGGCATATACACAAGGTCCAATATAGTTTACATACACCATTTCCAACATGATTTACAAGAAAGCAAAGGGTACCATCCTAGCTGTTACCACTAATTTAGAGGCTAGTACCTTTATACTAGAAGCAAGGGAGAGGGGAAAGAGCAGATAATGGAGGAGAAGGGGAGCGAGAGTACGCCAGGAAGGGAAAAAAAAGGAAGTTAGGCTAAGTTTAGGGGAGAAGGGAATAAGTGCTTCTATATATTCATTCAAATAAGATCAATCCTTGAATAAAAGGAGAGACGTAGCTGAGACCAGGTATGAAGGTCACGCTCTATTAATTGAGTGAGAGGTACATAATTTATCAGGACAGTGTGATCAGTGTTTTGAGGTAACTGTATACCTATATATTTCAGTTTTGTCCCTCGCCACTTAAAAGGTAAATAAGCTCATAGCGATGGAGAATGGGAAAAGCAAACAGTCAAAACCTCTGTTTTGCAGGAGGACATTGCAGAGTTGGGGAGGGACCTAAGACAAGTAGCACACACAGTATCCTTCTCAGAGGTGCTGCCTGTCAAAGGCATGGGGGAGGCGAGGGTAATTGGCGCCATGCAGTTTAATGAATGGTTGAAAAAATGGTGCGGAGCACAGGGGTTTGGCTTCATTGGGGACTGGGGTCCACCTGGAGGGACACCAGCCTATACTGGCAGGATGGTCTGCATCTGTCCAGGAAGGGAACAAGTCTTTTGAGCAATCGGTTTAAATGCTTCATTTGCAAGCTTTAAACTAGTCAAGGGGAGGCACTGACAAGCAGCAGGAAAATCCCAGCCTCTCCTACAAAACAGGGTACTAAATGAGAAAAGACTGAGGTAGAACGGTCAGTGGGGATGCTGCAACAGAAGGTAAAGCCATCAAAAATGGAGAGCAATGAGTACCAATGCCCGTAGTCTGGGTAACAAGCTTCCTGAATTAGTGGCCTTGATGGAGGAGGAACATCTGGATATCTTGGCAGTGACAGAAACATGGTACACACAAAACCATGACTGGGACATAAACATACCAGGATACATTGTCTACAGGAGGGACAGGGAGGGTAAAAGAGGAGGAGGAGTAGTTCTTTACATAAGGGAAGGAATAAAAGCAACAGAACAAAGGGTAAACAGGGAGAAGAAGCACTGTGGGTAGATTGGAGACAGGCAATGGCACCCTATCACAGCACAGGGGTTGTCTCTGAACCCCCTTCTCAGGGGAGAAATGGACAGGAAATGATAAGTATACTTAGAATGGCAGAAAGGGGAGATATTGCTGATGGGTGATCTGAATATGCAGATGTTAACTGGAGTGCAGTTGCAGCTGCCACTTGAAGAGTGCAGTTATTCTAGATGCCCTACAGGGGCATGCCTTGAGACAACTAGTACTGGAGCCCACTCGAGAGGGAGCAATATTAGACTTGATTCTCTCAAATGGAGATGGGAGAGGATCACAGATGTAGAGTGGGTAGCCATCTGGGAACTAGCGACCATCGAACAGTATGGTTCAAATAAACACAGCAATAGAGTCAAGCCATACAAAGACAAAAGTACTGGACTTCAGGAGAGCTGACTTTGCCAAAATGGGTGAGTGCCTAAGAATGCACTAGCAAATGGGCAGGAAGGAGGGTGGAAGAACAATGGGGAATAATAAAACTGCCATCACAGAGGTATCGAGCCTTTGTGAAGCAAATAAACAAAACAAGACGATGTAAGAAACCACTATGGTTCTCAAAGGAAGTGGCAGTGAAGGTTCAAGAGAAAAGAAAGCATTCAGGAAGTACAAGGAATCTGAGAAGGAGCAGGACAGGGAACTGTATTAGTTAAAGCAAAAGGAGGCTGGGAAGGCAGTCAGAACAGCAAAGGCCCAAACCGAGGAAAAGATAGCCAACTCAGTTAAGAAGGGGGATAAAACCTTTTATAGGTACATCAGGGAGCAAGAAAAATTACTCACCTTAGTAATTGCTTTTCTTCTCATGGAGTCTTGCTATATTAGGACCATTGCAGTTAGCCCTGGCTCTGAACTGCCCGGAGAGGAAACAGTTAACTCCAGAGATCTGGAGTTCCACACCGAGGCGCTGTTCAAAGCTCTATCTGGTCAGTTTCAAATGAAACTGCCAGGTTCTTCTGACTAAACTAACATAGCAAGTCTGTGTGGAAAAGCCCTACACTAGCCATTGGCTACCTACTAGTAGTAGAACAACAAAACACAACAACAACAAACACAGAATAAAAACAATATACCTATTATTGTTAGGATCACCTGACAGCACTAATAGGCCCCTCTCCCCAAAGACTCAAGTCCAGAGAGGGGCCATCTACCACTTAACAAAAAACAGAGTTACCTAGTTCCCTAAGCCAAATGAAACAAGGGGGGGGGGGGACTAGAAAGGCTAAAATGGCATGACACAGTGCTTGCACCAAATTGCCAACCCCATACCCAAGTAGGAATTCTGAGAGGGGTAGGAGGGGGGGTTGTCCTAATATAGCAAGACTCCATGAGAAGAAAAGCAATTACTAAGGTGAGTAATTTTTTCTTCAAACACCATGAAGTCTTGCTATAATTAGGACCATTGCAGATTATACAGCAGTACCTCCATGGAGGAGGCCCAGAACCTACTTAGGAATAGGCTCTGAAGCACAGCTGTGCCAAAGCAACTCTCCTGGACTGGGCGTCCAGAGAATAATGCTTGGTGAAAGTGTGGACTGTCTTCCAGGTAGCAGCTTGACAAATTTCTAAAATAGGAATATCTCTAGCGGCCGCTGGAGATGCAGCTCATACCCTGGTGGAATGAGCCCTCAGTCCTGAGGAGGTTCTTTACCTAGTTTTTGGTAACAGAACTGGATACAAGAGACAATCCACCTTGCGATTGTCCTCCTAGTAGCAGGTCTCCCTTACCCACTTCTCCATAGGTAAGGAAGAGTTGGAGGATTGAACCTATGACCCTTAGTACGTTCCAAATAGTAACTAAGAACTCTTTTGGCGTCCAAACTGTGCAATCTCCTCTCACCAGAGGAAGAATGCTCAGTAAAAATACTGGGAGAGAGATGGATTGGTTAAGATGAAAATCTGAAACCACCTTAGGTAAAACTTTCTGTTAGTCCTGAGGACCACTTTATCTCTGTGGAAAGAAATAAAATCCTTTTCACACTGACAAGGCTTGTAATTCACTTATCGCCTAGCAGAGTGATAGCTACTAGAAAAACAGTCTTCCAAGTTAAAAACTTGAGATCTGCCGAAGATAGAGGCTCAAAGGGGTTGCATTAGCTGAGCAATGCAAACATTCAGGTCCCAGGCAGGAGCTGGTTCCCGAAAGGAAGGGTTAGTGTGAAGTAACCCTTGAAAACTTGGAAAACACAGGGTGAGAGAGAGGAAACTGGTTTCCTGCAGAAACAAAACAGAAACAGCTGCCAAATGAACCCTCAAAGTAGCTGGTTTGAGGCCTAGTGAATTTAAGTGGACTAAGTAGTCCAATAAAATAGCCAAGTCAGCAGATTCTGGTACAATCTGCCTCTCAGAACACCAGAAGGAAAACCTCTTCCACTTGGAATTATAAGTGGCTCTAGTGGAAGAAGCTTCCTAGAAGCCTTCAAAATATCAAGACACCTTGAGAAAGGTGTAAATCAGCAAATTCTAGCTCCTCAAGAACCAGGCCTTGAGGTGGAGGGAATTGAGGTCCGATACCACACTCCCCTGTGCACAGGTCAGCAGGTCGTGGGTCCTGGGCAAGGTCAGGAGGGTGAAATGAGGGACAGGAGAAGAGGGTACCAGGGCTGCCTGGCCCAGTCTGGAGCAATCAGAATCACTTTGCAGGGCTGAGTTCCATCTTTACCAGTACCCTGAAGAGGGAGGAAAGGGGAATGCATACAGAACTTCCTTCCCAATTCAACTGAAAGGCGTCCAGAGGACTGATCCAGCACTGGAGCCTGCAGCAAAACAGAGGAAGTTGGTGGTTGTCTGGGGCTGCGAAAAGATCCATCTGTGGGGTGCCCCACCTGGCAAGACAGCCCCAGCACCTGAGGATTCAGAGCCCATTCGTGATGGCCCTGAGAAATCCTGCTGAGGGCATCCGCCAGGACATTGTCCTTCCTGGAAGGTGAACTGCTGTCAGGGAGGTGTTCAGGGAGTAAGCCAGGGACCACAACTCATTGCTTGATTGCACAAGGCTGAAGACCGGGTGCCCCTTGTTTGTTGATGTACCACATTGTTGTGGTGTTGTCTGTCCTGACTTGGACTACCTTGTTCTGGACAGTATCTGAAAAACTTGGAGAGCTAAGAAAACAGCTCTGAGTTCCAACAGGTTGATGTGGAGCAGAGATTCCTGGGGACCACACTCCTTGAGTGGAAAGGTCTACAAGTGAGCCCCCACCCTAACAGGGAGGCATCCGTGGTGAGGTGAGGAATGAAGAAGCAGGTAAGAATGGGACCCCTGGGTTGGGTTGCTTTGATCCTGCCACCACTGAAGGGCTAGGATCAGGGTTTGGTCACTGGGACTAATTTGGTAGGGGTCCTTCCTTTAAGACCAGTAGGACCTCAAGTGGAACTGGATGTCCCTCATCTGAAATCTTGCTCCTTGCACGACAGCTGTGGAAGCAGCCATGTGCCTAGGAGTTGCAGAAAGTGCCTTGCTGGTCGAGACCCGCAGGTAAAGGAAGATGCCAGGGCAATGATTCTGTCCACTCTTTCCGAGGGAAGAAATGCCCTGGCTGACTTTGTGTTTAACTCTGCACCTATAAAGTTAGTACCTGAACTGGTTCGAGAATTGACTTTGGAAAGTTCAGCAGGAATCCCAGAGAAATGAGAAGCTGCTGGGTGACTTGCAAGTGGGATTTACCTGCTCTGGGGACTGACCCACTA